>LR990492.1:11042500-11765000 GCA_905147785.2 Thyatira batis | reverse complement strand
CGCAACAGCCAGTCGAATCCGATGTTCCACAGGAGCGGTCCTAGGACGGATCCCTGTGGGACACCGGACTCGGCGCTGTATCGCCGCATCCTGGCCGTCTTGTCCACCAGGAGGACCACTCGGTCCTCCAGGTAGCTGGCCAGGAGCTTGCGCAGGTACGGAGGCACTCCGTGGTATCGGAGTGCCTCCAGGATCGTCGAGTGGGGGACGGAGTTGAAGGCGTTGGCAATGTCGAACGACACGGCCAGCACTCCGCCCCCCTCCTCTACGGCCTCCTTCACTTGGCCCTTGAGCCGGGCCAACGCGTCCACTGTCGAACGCTCCCGTCGGAACCCGAACTGAGCGTCCGACAGGTCCGGTCCCGCCTCCCGCAGGTGCCCATTGAGCCGGTCGGCGATGACCCCCTCGAACATTTTACCGACCTCATCGAGCAGAACGATGGGCCGGTACGCCGAGGGGGAATCCGCCGGGCGTCCCTCTTTGCGTAGGAGGCATAGCTGCCCCTCCTTCCAGGGCTTCGGGAACCTTCCAGTCGTGAGACACGCGCTGAACAGGTCCCGAAGCCTCTTCCCCATGTGAGCGGCAGCTATGGCCACCACACGCGCAGGGACGCCATCCGGCCCAGGGGCCGTCCTCTTCGCGCGGAGGCGAAGTAGGCCCGACTCAAGTTCCATCTCGGACACCGGAGGAACCTCTTCGGCTGGCGGAGCCGCCCCCCGCGGAGGGTCCATTGCTGGTGGAGTGAAGTCCGTCCCCGACGGGAACAGCGCCCGCACCACCCCATCCAGCAATGTCGGCTCGAGGGTCTGCGTCAGGGGGGGACCAAAGGGGCGCAGTTTATTCCGCGCCGCCTTATATGGTCTCCCATAGGGGTCCCTGTCGAGACCCTCCAGCATCTCGGCCCTGGCCGAGTCATTGGCGGCGATCATCGCTGCCTTGAGGACCTCTTTTGCCTCCAGGTAGGAGGCGTAGAGGAGGTCCTCCTCGGCCGGGCTTCGACGGCTGCGCCGTCGGCTCCGCGCGTAGGCCCTCCGGCGCGCCACGCAGGCGGCTCGGAGCCCCGTCAGCTCCTCCGACCACCAGTAAACGGCGCGTCGGGGGGGCTGACGGCGTGACCGAGGCATGCAAAAGTCACACACCTCGGTCAGGGACTCCCTCAGTTGGCCCGCAGCAACGTCCACGTCCGCGTCGTGGACTGGGGGCGCCAGCCAGTCCTGTAGGAACGCCGCCTCTTCGGCGGCCTCTCTGTCCAGGCGGGTGAGAGCCCAGCGTGGAAAGGGAGAACGACCCGAGCGGGCCGTCCCCCGTGGGCTCTGGGTGGAGACGTCGAACCGCACATAGCGGTGGTCCGAGTAGGTCTCCACCATTTCCACCCGCCAGTTCACGATGCGTGCAGCTAGAACGGGGGTGGCGAACGAAACGTCCACCACTGACCCTCCCCGTTGCCGCACGCACGTGTGGACCGTCCCTCTGTTCAAGAGGGACACACCGGTCGAGGCCGCCCAAAATTCGACGGCGCGCCCGCGGACGTTGCACCTGGTGGCCTGGTTGCCCCAGGCCACCGACTTGGCATTCAGGTCGCCGATCACGGCAACCTGACGCGGCACCGCCCTCCCAATCACCGCGGTGAGGATTTCGAGGAAATCCTCGAAATCCGAGAGAGGGCGGTTTGGGGAGAAATAGACCCCCACCAGGGCTATGTCTCCCCACGCGGCGGCCACGTAACCCGATCCCCTCTCTAAAAGCGAGAGGGGAGGGGAGTCCGTGGAGGGCCGCGCCACTAACGCCACCGAGCCGTCCCGATCGCCCAGCCAACGGGCTGGGACCGAGTACGGCTCGGCTACCACCGCCACGTCCACCAACCACTCAGCCATCGTCTGCATCAGCAGATCTTGGGCTGTTCTGCAGTGGTTGGTGTTCGCCTGGAGGATGCGATGTCCGACTCTATCCATTAGTCGGACATTGTTATCTCCTCCGCGGCCGCCGATGTTCCTGCTTCCAGAACGGCGGTGGTAGCGACAGGCCGGGTCGGGGCCAGCGCTTTGCCCTTCTTCGGGGGAGGGGCGCAATTCCTCCCCCGCATTACGTGGCCCGCCGGGCGGCCACTGGCGGCACACACTGCACAGTGGGGCTGGGTGGCCGTGCAAGCGGCGGACTTATGTCCGCCTTTGCCGCAACGGTAACAAATGTCCCTCCTTTCCACCGTGGAGGGACATAGGGCCCGCGTGTGCCCGGTTCCGAAGCACTTGTAGCACCGGAAAGGCTGGTCTACAAGTGCCCGGACCGCTGCCGAGCTGTAGCCCACGCGGAGCCGTCCTTTTGCGAGGACGGCTTTTGCGGCGGCGACTGGGCACTCCAGGCGGATCGTGCCCATGCCGCCGCGGCCGGGTCTGATGTCCCGGCCTGTTACCGCTGCGGCGTCGCAGCCTCCCGCCGCTGCGACCGCCGCCACCACCTCCTCTTTGGTGACCGAATCGTCGAGGTCGGTCACCTCCAAGGAGGCGGACTTGACGGGTCTCACCACCCTGGCGGCGTCTGCGATGACCTCTTTCAGCTTGGCTGCGAAGAGGTCCGCGTTGGCGCCGCCTTGGGCCCCCGGGAACTCGAAAATTCGAGCCCCCGCATATGTATGCCGGCACGACACCTTGCCGATCCCCAACTGTGCGGGATCGGCGTTGGGACGTGCCCGCTTCATAATGGAGGCGTACGTCTCCCCCCTTTCCGCGGCCTCCGTGGTGAGCGTCACCACAACGGCCGCGGTCCTCGGGACAGTGAGGGTACGCCTCTTGCCGGCGGGGGCCCGTTTGGCTGCGGGAGCAGCGGCTGCGGGCTTGGGTGCCGTCTTCTTTCCCTTCCCCTTGCCCTTCCCTTTACCCGTCGTCTTGGACGGGCCGGGTTGGACAGGGGTTGGGTCGGCAGCGACGGCACTCTTCTTCTTGGCCTTGGCCTTCCCCTTCCTGCCGACCACCGTTGCCCAACTTTCGTTGCACGGGGTGGCAGAAGGGAGAAGGGTGTCCTCCCCCTGGGAGGACGGCCCCGGCTCGCTGCGCCGCTTGTCCGCCGCGAGCGGTGGACGGAGGCGCTTCTCCGGCAGCAGCCGGTCCTCTATTCCTGCTATGCAGGCTCTGGTGAAGGCCCTCTCCTCCAAGATAATTTTGCGGAGCGTGTCCTCAAAATTGGGGGAGGAGGGGCCCTCCGCCGCAGGTTTAGGCGCAGCTTGGGCCGGCTGGGCCGTGATCTCGGCCAGCTTCGCGTGAAGCTGGCTCACTTCCAACTGCAGGCGATCCACCCTCGCCTGCAGTTGCCGGGTCTCGTCGGTGGCTGTGCGCTGCACCAGCTCACCGACGATACCGCGCAGACTGGCGGCCCGGGCCTTAAGGGACTTTTGAAAGGTCCCCTTAAGGTTGGACGACTTGGAGGCGACCACCACGATCTCCTCCTCGTCTTCCCGGGCCATTCGCTCCAGCTCGGCCAGGGAGTGGTCGGCGTAGAGTACGCTGGACGCGCCGTACCCGGACTTGGCCCGGGCAGTGCGCGTCCGTTGTTCCCCCGCGGCGACCTGCTCCTCCAGGTCTCGCTGGAGCTGCGTCCGCTGAGCCAGCTTAAGCTGGCGTTCGGCAGCTAAAAGACCCACGTCGTGGGTATCCGCCTGGGCCTTAAGGATCTTTTTGGGCCTCCTCGCTGAATCGGAGGAGCCCTCAGACCCAGATTTTGACAAGGCCTTCTTCTTCGGCCTCTGCTTGCGACCAGTCGCAACGGAGTCCGCGTCCGACTCGAATCTGACGGAGTCCCCCGAGTCGTCCGCCCCGCAGAAGAAGCTAGACGCGGACGCCGCGCGACTAGTCTCTGATTGGCCCTGAGAAGGGCCTTTGGGTTTGCCCTGAGAAGGGCCCGCCAGTGTGGTGCGTGTCAGCACCACGCGCGGCTCCGGGACTGGGGACTGATTTCTCAGCCCCAGCCTGGTGCTTCTTCGCACCATCGCCACCTCCGCCACGTCCATCATCGACGCCTCCGCTCGCTCCCCGAGCTCCGCACAAGAGGTGCCCCCCCCAGATACGCGGGGGCTGGATGCACTAGGTGCACCGAGGGATTCCCCGGTCGTTGGACCGGGACCCTCCTGGGTAAATTGTTTCCTGCTTGTACCTTTCATTTTGTTCCTTTTTTGGAGGGTGGGGTCCCTCGTGGGTGCCGCCCTTGGGACCGGGTTCCCCCCGGCCATGCATCCCATCGCCGGGCGGCCGAACTTAGGATTCGGGGGAAGAGAAAGGAAGGGTGGAAAGGGAAGGAATTGGGAAGGATTCAGGGCAAGCCGCATCAAGTCCGCTCTACTTAAAGTGCGGTACCGAGCGGCCTGAGCTGATGGGAAGGGGTGTTTGGAGAGGAGGGATAGGGGGAAGGAAAGGGAAAGGGTGGGATGTGCCGCTCTTGGTAATGCCCCTCACCACGAGCCTGCCCGGTATGGTTGGACCTATCCGGTATAGCCTCAGTGGATCATTGGGACACGCAAGCCCCCCCACCACGACAAGGTGGCGGCAACGTCGGGGGGGAACCTAACCTAACCTAACCTAACCTAACCTAACCTAACCTAACCTAACCTAACCTAACCTAACCTAACCTAACCTAACCTAACCTAACCTAACCTAACCTAACCTAACCTAACCTAACCTAACCTAACCTAACCTAACCTAACCTAACCTAACCTAACCTAACCGATAGATAATTTTCCAAAATATTGTCCTATCGCCCTGAAATTTTTGCCACTTGCTCCTCTCGTGCCCCCCATTGATACCCCGTAAATTGCTTGAGTCCGTTCCATAGTAAAAATTGTTATTTTCCATACAAATCTGAAATAAAAGTAATTACATTAAAATTAACACTAAAGTCCAAATTTCTTAAAATAATCGTAGTGCTGCTTACCTTTTTCTCCGTGTCGTTGAGTTCGTCTCGTCGGCCCCCGTCTGTAGACACCATCCGCGTGTTTCTGCGACTTACCATTCCTTAGATTTTCCATACATTTGATATATTTTATTAACAAAATTTAGTTTTTCCCCAATTTTCCAAATTTTCACTATCCACCCTAATACGTATTAGTATACAGTTTTGTAGGTCTCGTCGAGACGCGTCCGCAGACACCTCGTTCGGTGCTCTAGCATTTTTTCCCTATTTTTTACAAATTTTTAAAATCCCAATACCTACTTTTGGCCACCATAAAAGTGCACCTAACCGATACATCGCCCAGAAATAGAACATAGATAATTTTCCAAAATATTGTCCTATCGCCCTGAAATTTTTGCCACTTGCTCCTCTCGTGCCCCCCATTGATACCCCGTAAATTGCTTGAGTCCGTTCCATAGTAAAAATTGTTATTTTCCATACAAATCTGAAATAAAAGTAATTACATTAAAATTAACACTAAAGTCCAAATTTCTTAAAATAATCGTAGTGCTGCTTACCTTTTTCTCCGTGTCGTTGAGTTCGTCTCGTCGGCCCCCGTCTGTAGACACCATCCGCGTGTTTCTGCGACTTACCATTCCTTAGATTTTCCATACATTTGATATATTTTATTAACAAAATTTAGTTTTTCCCCAATTTTCCAAATTTTCACTATCCACCCTAATACGTATTAGTATACAGTTTTGTAGGTCTCGTCGAGACGCGTCCGCAGACACCTCGTTCGGTGCTCTAGCATTTTTTCCCTATTTTTTACAAATTTTTAAAATCCCAATACCTACTTTTGGCCACCATAAAAGTGCACCTAACCGATACATCGCCCAGAAATAGAACATAGATAATTTTCCAAAATATTGTCCTATCGCCCTGAAATTTTTGCCACTTGCTCCTCTCGTGCCCCCCATTGATACCCCGTAAATTGCTTGAGTCCGTTCCATAGTAAAAATTGTTATTTTCCATACAAATCTGAAATAAAAGTAATTACATTAAAATTAACACTAAAGTCCAAATTTCTTAAAATAATCGTAGTGCTGCTTACCTTTTTCTCCGTGTCGTTGAGTTCGTCTCGTCGGCCCCCGTCTGTAGACACCATCCGCGTGTTTCTGCGACTTACCATTCCTTAGATTTTCCATACATTTGATATATTTTATTAACAAAATTTAGTTTTTCCCCAATTTTCCAAATTTTCACTATCCACCCTAATACGTATTAGTATACAGTTTTGTAGGTCTCGTCGAGACGCGTCCGCAGACACCTCGTTCGGTGCTCTAGCATTTTTTCCCTATTTTTTTACAAATTTTTAAAATCCCAATACCTACTTGAAAATTGCCCACCCAAGCCCACCCTTTATTCACTTATAGGGTATACGAAATTTTTATTTTTGCAGAATATTACACCTACGGAGGGATCGGTCGTGCCCCTATATTTAGTTTCTGGATCTGACGATTAGTTTCTGAAATAAACGACTTTAAACATTACCCCAAACTTCATTTTAGCTTCAATTTGACCAATTTTATTAACTTTTCCGGTTAACATGTCCCTCATCGGACACAGTCCCCCACCGAAGCCCAAATCTCCCCCGAGGGCTGGCCCATCGGCCCTTGACCCCAACCTAACTTTCAACATAGAGCTTAGTAGCGACTCGGCGACAACCAAAACATCCCAAACTACAAAAACAAAACCCAAAGCGCCCATCACCACCCCACCCCCCGTTGTAAAGTACGCATCCCGAACCCTTGAGGCAAGGGCTTGTCTACATAAGGCCAAACTGAACCTGAATAATTCAAGAAACCTTAAAACAGAAATCAAGGTGGAGACCATTGCCGCCATAGACCGCCTCTACCAGCTGGTAAAGGAATGTGAGCAGAGCGGCCCCAACCAGCCAGCCGCAGCGGCAGTGGTCTTGCCACCCACCCCCATCACCAATATAGATACCGGCAAAAGGGAGGACGAACTGCTGAAAAAATTAGAAGAGCATACTAAACTCATACAAGAAAACACCGACCGAATGGAAAATCTGAAGGTGAAAATGGAGGAGCATAAATCCGCCCTTCAAAAACCCATACTGGAGGACCATACCCGCACGATCAAGGACAGCAACGAACGTATCAAAGAGTTGCAGACCGCCGTCGAGGTCTTAGGTACGAAGGCAAGTTACGCGAGTGTAGTGGCGAGTGGTGGCGAGAAGAAATCCCCACAACCGGCCGCCCTACACTCCGTAATTGTCAAGTCCGGAGACGAAAAAGAGACCGGCGACCAGGTCATGGAAAAGATCCGGATGGCGGTCAATGCAAGGGAAGAAGGGACCAAAATTGACAACATAAGAAAGACCAAGGACCGAAAGGTCATCATGAGCTTCAGCTCCATGGCAGAACGGAGCAAAATTAAAGAAAGGTTGCAGAAAGAGGCGGTTAACCTCACCGTCGAGGAAGTGAAGAATAAAGACCCGCTCCTGATCCTCCTGAATGTCCTCGAGGTGAACACCGACGAGGACATCCTGAAAGCTGTAAGGAATCAAAACAGGGGAATCTTTTGCGGCCTCGACGATGAGGAGAACCGTCTCCAAATAAAATACAGACGCAGAGCCCGAAATCCCCACACGGCACACATAGTCCTGGCTGTCTCACCGGCGATCTGGCGTAGGGCACTCGAGGTCGGATCCGTGCACATAGATCTGCAGCGCGTCCGGGTGGAGGATCAGTCCCCACTGGTCCAATGTACGCGCTGCCTCGGATTCGGCCACGGAAGGCGTTTTTGTAAGGAACCGGCGGACCTCTGCAGCCACTGTGGTGGCACGCATATGAGAGCAGAGTGTCCGAGCCGAGTAGCAAATGCGCCGCCCTGCTGCCAGAACTGCAAGAAAGCCGGGAAGACAGTCGGAACAGATCACAACACCTTCAGCGTTCACTGCCCAACAAGGCAAAAGTGGGATGAGTTAGCTCGCCTCACCATAGCTTATTGCTAAGGGCAGCCACAGGGACCACAGCTCCAAAACCACCCCCCACCACTACGGCCTACTACAAGCGAACCTCCAACGAAAGAAGCTAGCAACGAACGAACTGCTGGTCGAGGCAAAGCAGCGCGGAGTTGCCGCCGCGCTACTTCAAGAGCCATACGTGGGTGGGGCTCGGAGTATGAGGAGTCACAGGGGCGTTAGAATCTTCCAGAACACTGGTACCCAGGATAGCGGGACTGTCAAGGCGGCAATTGCCGTTTTTGACGCGGACCTAAACGTCAGACAGTACCCGCAACTCACCACGAACAACATCGTCGTGGTGGGGATCCAAACCAGTGACTGGGAGATCACGCTTGTCTCCTTATACTTTGAGCCAGACCACCCCATAGAGCCGTACCTCGACCAACTCAAAAAGATAGGAGAAGAAGTCGCCAGCTCGAAGCTCATCGTTGGAGGCGACGCAAATGCCAAAAACACGTGGTGGGGCAGCCCAACAATAGACCATAGAGGGGATGACATGTTCGGCGTCATCCAGGAACTCGACCTAGAAATCTTAAACACAGGACATATACCGACGTTTGACACAATAAGGGGGGGGCAGCGCTTCAGCAGCTTTGTCGATATCACAGCCTGCTCTACAGACATCCTCCACCTGGTGGACAACTGGAAGGTCGAAGAAAATCTCACCAGCTCGGACCACAACGGGATAAGTTTTAACATTAGACTACAAAAATCAAAAGGCGTGCAAATAAATAGAACTACTAGAAAATTTAACACTAAAAAGGCCGACTGGACTAAGTTCCGAGAGGAACTTAGCCAGTCGTTAATAGAAAACAAATTTACAACAACCGAAATAGAAAAATTAAACTCAATAGACCAAATTAAAGAAAATACAAATAGATACATAGAACTAATAAACATAGCATGCAATCTAGCAATACCCATCAAGAAACAAAAAGATACACTTACCCTGCCGTGGTGGTCCGACAAACTTGAAGAGATGAAGAAGAGCGTTGCCACCAGAAAGCGCAGAATCCGATGCGCTGCCCCATCCCGAAGATCGGTCGTCGTCGAAGACTACCTGAAACACAAAGATGAATACGAAAAAGAAGCCGCAAATGCCCAAACACAGAGTTGGAAGGAGTTCTGCACCAAGCAAGACAGAGAAGGGGTCTGGGAAGGGATCTATCGTGTCATTGGCCGCACAAAATCCAGGGAAGAGGATCCGCCGCTGGAGAAGGATGGGGTGGTGTTAGACGCAGAAGGCTCAGTAAAACTTTTAGCGGAAACATTCTTCCCTGAAGACTCCGATAAAGACGACGCCGCACACCACACCTCCATAAGACAAAATGCAAACCAAGTGAACGCAGACTCACAAGGAGACACAAAAGACCCACCGTTTACGATGGCAGAACTGAGACTGGCGTGCGAGTCTTTCAACCCGAAGAAGGCCCCTGGTGCGGACGGCTTCACAGCCGACATATGTTGCCGCGCAATCGAGACAGACCCGGACGCATTCCTGACTCTCATGAACAAGTGCCTCGAACACAGCTACTTCCCAGAGGCGTGGAAGGAGGCAACCGTAGTTGTGTTAAGGAAGCCCGGAAAAGACAGCTACTCCACCCCAAAGTCGTACAGGCCTATAGGCCTACTCCCAATACTGGGGAAGGTCCTCGAGAAGATGCTGGTGGCCCGCCTCAGATTTCATTTGTTGCCGGGTACAAGCCCGCACCAGTATGGATTCATGCCACAAAAAAGCGCCGAAGACTCCCTCCACACCCTAATGAGCCACATCCACAAGATCTTGGATGCCAAGGAGATGGCCGTAGTGGTGTCGCTCGATATCGAGGGAGCCTTCGACAGCGCGTGGTGGCCAGCCATACGGGTGCGTTTGGCCGAGGAAAAGTGCCCGGTAAATCTGAGGCGAATGGTAGACAGCTATCTCGAGGACCGCAGAGTAAGGGTCAGATACGCTGGGGTGGAGTACAGCAAGGGCACCAGTCAGGGATGCGTCCAGGGCTCGATCGGGGGACCGACCCTCTGGAACTTACTTTTAGATCCGCTCCTAAAAAACCTAGGTGCAAAGGGCACATACTGTCAGGCGTTCGCTGACGACATAGTGCTGGTTTTCAATGGTGTATCTGCCCAGGACATTGAGAGGCGTGCCAATGCCGCTCTCGAACATGTCCGGGCGTGGGGTGTAGAAAACAAACTCAAGTTTGCGCCACAAAAAACAAATGCAATGCTCATAACAAAAAGACTCAAGCATGACACCCCGCGCCTGAGCATGGGCGGGATAGACATTGGCATGGCCGATGAAATCAAGATCCTGGGAGTCACCATTGATAGGAAACTAACTTTTAATACCCATGTCGCGAACGTCTGCCGGAAGGCGATCGCTGTTCACAAACAGCTGGCCAGAGCGGCGAAAATAAGCTGGGGCCTCAATGCCGAAATAGTGAGAACCATATATATGGCGGTTATAGAACCGATAATACTATACGCCGCCAGCATTTGGGCGCCAGCAGCCGAGAAAATCGGAGTGAAAAAGCAGCTGGGAGTGGTGCAGCGTGGCATCCTACAAAAAATGTGCAAGGCCTACCGGACGGTCTCCTTGAACTCGGCGCTGGCCCTGACTGGGATCCTCCCTCTCGACCTCCGAGTCCGTGAGGCGGCCTCGCTATACGAGGCCAAGAGGGGGGCACCCCAGCCAGGGCTTGGAGACAGGGAGATCGAACGGATGGCACCTGCCATCGAGGCGCCACACCCAGCAGAGCAGATCAATCTGGAGCTGATCAGCCTGGCAACACAAGAAGAGTTAAGCGCCCACAGTAACTTTGACATCCGAGTATTCACGGACGGGAGCAAGATTGAGGGTCGGGTTGGAGCCGCGCTGTCCGTGTGGGACAGACAGCGCGAGACCAAGACCCTCAAGCTTGCTCTCCCTAGTTACGGGACTGTGTACCAGGCTGAGCTACTGGCGATTTGCCGAGCCTCCAGATTGATCTGCAAAAATTCGTCGAAAACATTCGGCATTTACAGTGACTCCAGGGCGGCCCTCCAAGCCGTGACGAACCGGAGCTGCCTCCATCCCCTGGCGGTGGAAACCAGGGAGAACATCAAAAGTGCCTTTATCCAGAGGAAGGTAGTAGCCTTGTTCTGGATAAAGGCACACGCGGGGATGGAGGGAAATGAAAGAGCAGACGAACTGGCAAAGGAGGCCGCCCTAAAAAGCAAAAAACAACCGGACTACGACAAATGCCCGGTTTCATTCGTCAAGCGGAGTATTCGTAAAGCTTCGCTTGACGAATGGAACCGGAGATACAAGGACGGTAACACTGCTGGGACCACCAAGCTCTTCTTCCCGGACGCAGTGGAGGCCTACGGGGTGATCCGTAAGCTCCGCCCGGTTGGCGTTCTGACGCAGATACTGACGGGGCACGGTGGGTTCTCCGAATACTTGCACCGTTTCAAGTGTAAGGAGGACCCATCGTGCTTCTGCGAGCCGGGCGTGAGCCAGTCAGTCGGTCACCTCTTGGCCGAGTGCCCAGCGTTCGGGAGGGAGCGCTTCGAGGCCCAGCAGCGATTAAACAAGGACGTGACAGAGGAGAATTTTGGAGAATTAATATGTAATCCTAAAACACAAGAGGAATTTATAAACTTCTGCATAGACGTGGCCGAGAAGGTCATAAAAAGGAATAAATGATAGTGTAAATAGTTGATTCGATTTTAAAATAATATGAAAAAAAAAAAAAAAAAAAAAAAAAAAAAAAAAAAAAAAAAAAAAAAAAACCCTAACCTATAGGCTATAGGTTAGCAGAAAAAATTAAATAATACAAGTAGGATTTAATAAAGTAGCACAAATAAGAACAATGAATGTAAATATAGATGATTAATATAGATGTTATTAAAATAAGTTAAATTACAATGAAGACACGAAGGAGAATTAAATCAAGAAAAATAGACAAAAACAAGATATAAATAAAGATAATTGACTGTAAGAAGATATAAATAGACAACTAGACAAATAGACAACTAAGAATAAAGTAATAATAAGATGACATTAAGAAGAAAGACGATAGAACAGTAACTAAAAATAAAGAAATAACAAGAAGAAAATAAGATGATAACAAGAAGAAAGACGAATGAATAGACAACACAAAAAGTTTAAAATGAAAATAGACGAAAAAGAAACAGCATAAGACCAAATAAGATAAATAAAAAGAGAAGAATAGACAATATTTTAAAGAAGGTACAAAAACTCCGATAAAGTTGGAGAGATAGCCGAATCCCTCTATAAAAGGGGGGGTTCGATACTAAAAAAAAAAAAAAAAAAAAAAAAAAAAAAAAAAACCTAACCTAACCTAACCTAACCTAACCTAACCTAACCTAACCTAACCTAACCTAACCTAACCTAACCTAACCTAACCTAACCTAACCTAACCTAACCTAACCTAACCTAACCTAACCTAACCTAACCTAACCTAACCTAACCTAACCTAACCCACGTACGAGAAAATTAACATTGAAAATTTTCATCAAAAATCATTGTTTTGACCAGATTTTTTGACACAGTGCATAGCTCGCACACACCTACGCGATACGCTTACCGGATACGGTGTTGCCACACTCAAATTTTTGATTATTTCGATAAAACATTAAAATCTTTACTTTTTCCAAATTTTGACACCTTTTTTGACCTATAATAAATACAAACCTTCCAAATTTCACCTGGTTTTCGGCTGGTCCGTTGACACACGACGCGACGCGTAGATACTTACCATCCGCTCCGTCCTCCGACCTCCGGAACCTGAAATATAAAAATATTATTAGTAAAAATTACACCAAAATACACTTTTTCCAAATTTATACAACTTTTTTCTATCAAACTAAATTCTAAATTGTTTATCCCTGGGTGCGCCGCGCCGAGACGCGTCTTTTGAGACTACTCCCGGCCCGCTAGCGCAAAATTTCACAAAGTTATTAGAGAAACATAGATTTATATAGGTCACTAAAGTCTACCTAAGGTAGTACGTACGAGAAAATTAACATTGAAAATTTTCATCAAAAATCATTGTTTTGACCAGATTTTTTGACACAGTGCATAGCTCGCACACACCTACGCGATACGCTTACCGGATACGGTGTTGCCACACTCAAATTTTTGATTATTTCGATAAAACATTAAAATCTTTACTTTTTCCAAATTTTGACACCTTTTTTGACCTATAATAAATACAAACCTTCCAAATTTCACCTGGTTTTCGGCTGGTCCGTTGACACACGACGCGACGCGTAGATACTTACCATCCGCTCCGTCCTCCGACCTCCGGAACCTGAAATATAAAAATATTATTAGTAAAAATTACACCAAAATACACTTTTTCCAAATTTATACAACTTTTTTCTATCAAACTAAATTCTAAATTGTTTATCCCTGGGTGCGCCGCGCCGAGACGCGTCTTTTGAGACTACTCCCGGCCCGCTAGCGCAAAATTTCACAAAGTTATTAGAGAAACATAGATTTATATAGGTCACTAAAGTCTACCTAAGGTAGTACGTACGAGAAAATTAACATTGAAAATTTTCATCAAAAATCATTGTTTTGACCAGATTTTTTGACACAGTGCATAGCTCGCACACACCTACGCGATACGCTTACCGGATACGGTGTTGCCACACTCAAATTTTTGATTATTTCGATAAAACATTAAAATCTTTACTTTTTCCAAATTTTGACACCTTTTTTGACCTATAATAAATACAAACCTTCCAAATTTCACCTGGTTTTCGGCTGGTCCGTTGACACACGACGCGACGCGTAGATACTTACCATCCGCTCCGTCCTCCGACCTCCGGAACCTGAAATATAAAAATATTATTAGTAAAAATTACACCAAAATACACTTTTTCCAAATTTATACAACTTTTTTCTATCAAACTAAATTCTAAATTGTTTATCCCTGGGTGCGCCGCGCCGAGACGCGTCTTTTGAGACTACTCCCGGCCCGCTAGCGCAAAATTTCACAAAGTTATTAGAGAAACATAGATTTATATAGGTCACTAAAGTCTACCTAAGGTAGTACGTACGAGAAAATTAACATTGAAAATTTTCATCAAAAATCATTGTTTTGACCAGATTTTTTGACACAGTGCATAGCTCGCACACACCTACGCGATACGCTTACCGGATACGGTGTTGCCACACTCAAATTTTTGATTATTTCGATAAAACATTAAAATCTTTACTTTTTCCAAATTTTGACACCTTTTTTGACCTATAATAAATACAAACCTTCCAAATTTCACCTGGTTTTCGGCTGGTCCGTTGACACACGACGCGACGCGTAGATACTTACCATCCGCTCCGTCCTCCGACCTCCGGAACCTGAAATATAAAAATATTATTAGTAAAAATTACACCAAAATACACTTTTTCCAAATTTATACAACTTTTTTCTATCAAACTAAATTCTAAATTGTTTATCCCTGGGTGCGCCGCGCCGAGACGCGTCTTTTGAGACTACTCCCGGCCCGCTAGCGCAAAATTTCACAAAGTTATTAGAGAAACATAGATTTATATAGGTCACTAAAGTCTACCTAAGGTAGTACGTACGAGAAAATTAACATTGAAAATTTTCATCAAAAATCATTGTTTTGACCAGATTTTTTGACACAGTGCATAGCTCGCACACACCTACGCGATACGCTTACCGGATACGGTGTTGCCACACTCAAATTTTTGATTATTTCGATAAAACATTAAAATCTTTACTTTTTCCAAATTTTGACACCTTTTTTGACCTATAATAAATACAAACCTTCCAAATTTCACCTGGTTTTCGGCTGGTCCGTTGACACACGACGCGACGCGTAGATACTTACCATCCGCTCCGTCCTCCGACCTCCGGAACCTGAAATATAAAAATATTATTAGTAAAAATTACACCAAAATACACTTTTTCCAAATTTATACAACTTTTTTCTATCAAACTAAATTCTAAATTGTTTATCCCTGGGTGCGCCGCGCCGAGACGCGTCTTTTGAGACTACTCCCGGCCCGCTAGCGCAAAATTTCACAAAGTTATTAGAGAAACATAGATTTATATAGGTCACTAAAGTCTACCTAAGGTAGTACGTACGAGAAAATTAACATTGAAAATTTTCATCAAAAATCATTGTTTTGACCAGATTTTTTGACACAGTGCATAGCTCGCACACACCTACGCGATACGCTTACCGGATACGGTGTTGCCACACTCAAATTTTTGATTATTTCGATAAAACATTAAAATCTTTACTTTTTCCAAATTTTGACACCTTTTTTGACCTATAATAAATACAAACCTTCCAAATTTCACCTGGTTTTCGGCTGGTCCGTTGACACACGACGCGACGCGTAGATACTTACCATCCGCTCCGTCCTCCGACCTCCGGAACCTGAAATATAAAAATATTATTAGTAAAAATTACACCAAAATACACTTTTTCCAAATTTATACAACTTTTTTCTATCAAACTAAATTCTAAATTGTTTATCCCTGGGTGCGCCGCGCCGAGACGCGTCTTTTGAGACTACTCCCGGCCCGCTAGCGCAAAATTTCACAAAGTTATTAGAGAAACATAGATTTATATAGGTCACTAAAGTCTACCTAAGGTAGTACGTACGAGAAAATTAACATTGAAAATTTTCATCAAAAATCATTGTTTTGACCAGATTTTTTGACACAGTGCATAGCTCGCACACACCTACGCGATACGCTTACCGGATACGGTGTTGCCACACTCAAATTTTTGATTATTTCGATAAAACATTAAAATCTTTACTTTTTCCAAATTTTGACACCTTTTTTGACCTATAATAAATACAAACCTTCCAAATTTCACCTGGTTTTCGGCTGGTCCGTTGACACACGACGCGACGCGTAGATACTTACCATCCGCTCCGTCCTCCGACCTCCGGAACCTGAAATATAAAAATATTATTAGTAAAAATTACACCAAAATACACTTTTTCCAAATTTATACAACTTTTTTCTATCAAACTAAATTCTAAATTGTTTATCCCTGGGTGCGCCGCGCCGAGACGCGTCTTTTGAGACTACTCCCGGCCCGCTAGCGCAAAATTTCACAAAGTTATTAGAGAAACATAGATTTATATAGGTCACTAAAGTCTACCTAAGGTAGTACGTACGAGAAAATTAACATTGAAAATTTTCATCAAAAATCATTGTTTTGACCAGATTTTTTGACACAGTGCATAGCTCGCACACACCTACGCGATACGCTTACCGGATACGGTGTTGCCACACTCAAATTTTTGATTATTTCGATAAAACATTAAAATCTTTACTTTTTCCAAATTTTGACACCTTTTTTGACCTATAATAAATACAAACCTTCCAAATTTCACCTGGTTTTCGGCTGGTCCGTTGACACACGACGCGACGCGTAGATACTTACCATCCGCTCCGTCCTCCGACCTCCGGAACCTGAAATATAAAAATATTATTAGTAAAAATTACACCAAAATACACTTTTTCCAAATTTATACAACTTTTTTCTATCAAACTAAATTCTAAATTGTTTATCCCTGGGTGCGCCGCGCCGAGACGCGTCTTTTGAGACTACTCCCGGCCCGCTAGCGCAAAATTTCACAAAGTTATTAGAGAAACATAGATTTATATAGGTCACTAAAGTCTACCTAAGGTAGTACGTACGAGAAAATTAACATTGAAAATTTTCATCAAAAATCATTGTTTTGACCAGATTTTTTGACACAGTGCATAGCTCGCACACACCTACGCGATACGCTTACCGGATACGGTGTTGCCACACTCAAATTTTTGATTATTTCGATAAAACATTAAAATCTTTACTTTTTCCAAATTTTGACACCTTTTTTGACCTATAATAAATACAAACCTTCCAAATTTCACCTGGTTTTCGGCTGGTCCGTTGACACACGACGCGACGCGTAGATACTTACCATCCGCTCCGTCCTCCGACCTCCGGAACCTGAAATATAAAAATATTATTAGTAAAAATTACACCAAAATACACTTTTTCCAAATTTATACAACTTTTTTCTATCAAACTAAATTCTAAATTGTTTATCCCTGGGTGCGCCGCGCCGAGACGCGTCTTTTGAGACTACTCCCGGCCCGCTAGCGCAAAATTTCACAAAGTTATTAGAGAAACATAGATTTATATAGGTCACTAAAGTCTACCTAAGGTAGTACGTACGAGAAAATTAACATTGAAAATTTTCATCAAAAATCATTGTTTTGACCAGATTTTTTGACACAGTGCATAGCTCGCACACACCTACGCGATACGCTTACCGGATACGGTGTTGCCACACTCAAATTTTTGATTATTTCGATAAAACATTAAAATCTTTACTTTTTCCAAATTTTGACACCTTTTTTGACCTATAATAAATACAAACCTTCCAAATTTCACCTGGTTTTCGGCTGGTCCGTTGACACACGACGCGACGCGTAGATACTTACCATCCGCTCCGTCCTCCGACCTCCGGAACCTGAAATATAAAAATATTATTAGTAAAAATTACACCAAAATACACTTTTTCCAAATTTATACAACTTTTTTCTATCAAACTAAATTCTAAATTGTTTATCCCTGGGTGCGCCGCGCCGAGACGCGTCTTTTGAGACTACTCCCGGCCCGCTAGCGCAAAATTTCACAAAGTTATTAGAGAAACATAGATTTATATAGGTCACTAAAGTCTACCTAAGGTAGTACGTACGAGAAAATTAACATTGAAAATTTTCATCAAAAATCATTGTTTTGACCAGATTTTTTGACACAGTGCATAGCTCGCACACACCTACGCGATACGCTTACCGGATACGGTGTTGCCACACTCAAATTTTTGATTATTTCGATAAAACATTAAAATCTTTACTTTTTCCAAATTTTGACACCTTTTTTGACCTATAATAAATACAAACCTTCCAAATTTCACCTGGTTTTCGGCTGGTCCGTTGACACACGACGCGACGCGTAGATACTTACCATCCGCTCCGTCCTCCGACCTCCGGAACCTGAAATATAAAAATATTATTAGTAAAAATTACACCAAAATACACTTTTTCCAAATTTATACAACTTTTTTCTATCAAACTAAATTCTAAATTGTTTATCCCTGGGTGCGCCGCGCCGAGACGCGTCTTTTGAGACTACTCCCGGCCCGCTAGCGCAAAATTTCACAAAGTTATTAGAGAAACATAGATTTATATAGGTCACTAAAGTCTACCTAAGGTAGTACGTACGAGAAAATTAACATTGAAAATTTTCATCAAAAATCATTGTTTTGACCAGATTTTTTGACACAGTGCATAGCTCGCACACACCTACGCGATACGCTTACCGGATACGGTGTTGCCACACTCAAATTTTTGATTATTTCGATAAAACATTAAAATCTTTACTTTTTCCAAATTTTGACACCTTTTTTGACCTATAATAAATACAAACCTTCCAAATTTCACCTGGTTTTCGGCTGGTCCGTTGACACACGACGCGACGCGTAGATACTTACCATCCGCTCCGTCCTCCGACCTCCGGAACCTGAAATATAAAAATATTATTAGTAAAAATTACACCAAAATACACTTTTTCCAAATTTATACAACTTTTTTCTATCAAACTAAATTCTAAATTGTTTATCCCTGGGTGCGCCGCGCCGAGACGCGTCTTTTGAGACTACTCCCGGCCCGCTAGCGCAAAATTTCACAAAGTTATTAGAGAAACATAGATTTATATAGGTCACTAAAGTCTACCTAAGGTAGTACGTACGAGAAAATTAACATTGAAAATTTTCATCAAAAATCATTGTTTTGACCAGATTTTTTGACACAGTGCATAGCTCGCACACACCTACGCGATACGCTTACCGGATACGGTGTTGCCACACTCAAATTTTTGATTATTTCGATAAAACATTAAAATCTTTACTTTTTCCAAATTTTGACACCTTTTTTGACCTATAATAAATACAAACCTTCCAAATTTCACCTGGTTTTCGGCTGGTCCGTTGACACACGACGCGACGCGTAGATACTTACCATCCGCTCCGTCCTCCGACCTCCGGAACCTGAAATATAAAAATATTATTAGTAAAAATTACACCAAAATACACTTTTTCCAAATTTATACAACTTTTTTCTATCAAACTAAATTCTAAATTGTTTATCCCTGGGTGCGCCGCGCCGAGACGCGTCTTTTGAGACTACTCCCGGCCCGCTAGCGCAAAATTTCACAAAGTTATTAGAGAAACATAGATTTATATAGGTCACTAAAGTCTACCTAAGGTAGTACGTACGAGAAAATTAACATTGAAAATTTTCATCAAAAATCATTGTTTTGACCAGATTTTTTGACACAGTGCATAGCTCGCACACACCTACGCGATACGCTTACCGGATACGGTGTTGCCACACTCAAATTTTTGATTATTTCGATAAAACATTAAAATCTTTACTTTTTCCAAATTTTGACACCTTTTTTGACCTATAATAAATACAAACCTTCCAAATTTCACCTGGTTTTCGGCTGGTCCGTTGACACACGACGCGACGCGTAGATACTTACCATCCGCTCCGTCCTCCGACCTCCGGAACCTGAAATATAAAAATATTATTAGTAAAAATTACACCAAAATACACTTTTTCCAAATTTATACAACTTTTTTCTATCAAACTAAATTCTAAATTGTTTATCCCTGGGTGCGCCGCGCCGAGACGCGTCTTTTGAGACTACTCCCGGCCCGCTAGCGCAAAATTTCACAAAGTTATTAGAGAAACATAGATTTATATAGGTCACTAAAGTCTACCTAAGGTAGTACGTACGAGAAAATTAACATTGAAAATTTTCATCAAAAATCATTGTTTTGACCAGATTTTTTGACACAGTGCATAGCTCGCACACACCTACGCGATACGCTTACCGGATACGGTGTTGCCACACTCAAATTTTTGATTATTTCGATAAAACATTAAAATCTTTACTTTTTCCAAATTTTGACACCTTTTTTGACCTATAATAAATACAAACCTTCCAAATTTCACCTGGTTTTCGGCTGGTCCGTTGACACACGACGCGACGCGTAGATACTTACCATCCGCTCCGTCCTCCGACCTCCGGAACCTGAAATATAAAAATATTATTAGTAAAAATTACACCAAAATACACTTTTTCCAAATTTATACAACTTTTTTCTATCAAACTAAATTCTAAATTGTTTATCCCTGGGTGCGCCGCGCCGAGACGCGTCTTTTGAGACTACTCCCGGCCCGCTAGCGCAAAATTTCACAAAGTTATTAGAGAAACATAGATTTATATAGGTCACTAAAGTCTACCTAAGGTAGTACGTACGAGAAAATTAACATTGAAAATTTTCATCAAAAATCATTGTTTTGACCAGATTTTTTGACACAGTGCATAGCTCGCACACACCTACGCGATACGCTTACCGGATACGGTGTTGCCACACTCAAATTTTTGATTATTTCGATAAAACATTAAAATCTTTACTTTTTCCAAATTTTGACACCTTTTTTGACCTATAATAAATACAAACCTTCCAAATTTCACCTGGTTTTCGGCTGGTCCGTTGACACACGACGCGACGCGTAGATACTTACCATCCGCTCCGTCCTCCGACCTCCGGAACCTGAAATATAAAAATATTATTAGTAAAAATTACACCAAAATACACTTTTTCCAAATTTATACAACTTTTTTCTATCAAACTAAATTCTAAATTGTTTATCCCTGGGTGCGCCGCGCCGAGACGCGTCTTTTGAGACTACTCCCGGCCCGCTAGCGCAAAATTTCACAAAGTTATTAGAGAAACATAGATTTATATAGGTCACTAAAGTCTACCTAAGGTAGTACGTACGAGAAAATTAACATTGAAAATTTTCATCAAAAATCATTGTTTTGACCAGATTTTTTGACACAGTGCATAGCTCGCACACACCTACGCGATACGCTTACCGGATACGGTGTTGCCACACTCAAATTTTTGATTATTTCGATAAAACATTAAAATCTTTACTTTTTCCAAATTTTGACACCTTTTTTGACCTATAATAAATACAAACCTTCCAAATTTCACCTGGTTTTCGGCTGGTCCGTTGACACACGACGCGACGCGTAGATACTTACCATCCGCTCCGTCCTCCGACCTCCGGAACCTGAAATATAAAAATATTATTAGTAAAAATTACACCAAAATACACTTTTTCCAAATTTATACAACTTTTTTCTATCAAACTAAATTCTAAATTGTTTATCCCTGGGTGCGCCGCGCCGAGACGCGTCTTTTGAGACTACTCCCGGCCCGCTAGCGCAAAATTTCACAAAGTTATTAGAGAAACATAGATTTATATAGGTCACTAAAGTCTACCTAAGGTAGTACGTACGAGAAAATTAACATTGAAAATTTTCATCAAAAATCATTGTTTTGACCAGATTTTTTGACACAGTGCATAGCTCGCACACACCTACGCGATACGCTTACCGGATACGGTGTTGCCACACTCAAATTTTTGATTATTTCGATAAAACATTAAAATCTTTACTTTTTCCAAATTTTGACACCTTTTTTGACCTATAATAAATACAAACCTTCCAAATTTCACCTGGTTTTCGGCTGGTCCGTTGACACACGACGCGACGCGTAGATACTTACCATCCGCTCCGTCCTCCGACCTCCGGAACCTGAAATATAAAAATATTATTAGTAAAAATTACACCAAAATACACTTTTTCCAAATTTATACAACTTTTTTCTATCAAACTAAATTCTAAATTGTTTATCCCTGGGTGCGCCGCGCCGAGACGCGTCTTTTGAGACTACTCCCGGCCCGCTAGCGCAAAATTTCACAAAGTTATTAGAGAAACATAGATTTATATAGGTCACTAAAGTCTACCTAAGGTAGTACGTACGAGAAAATTAACATTGAAAATTTTCATCAAAAATCATTGTTTTGACCAGATTTTTTGACACAGTGCATAGCTCGCACACACCTACGCGATACGCTTACCGGATACGGTGTTGCCACACTCAAATTTTTGATTATTTCGATAAAACATTAAAATCTTTACTTTTTCCAAATTTTGACACCTTTTTTGACCTATAATAAATACAAACCTTCCAAATTTCACCTGGTTTTCGGCTGGTCCGTTGACACACGACGCGACGCGTAGATACTTACCATCCGCTCCGTCCTCCGACCTCCGGAACCTGAAATATAAAAATATTATTAGTAAAAATTACACCAAAATACACTTTTTCCAAATTTATACAACTTTTTTCTATCAAACTAAATTCTAAATTGTTTATCCCTGGGTGCGCCGCGCCGAGACGCGTCTTTTGAGACTACTCCCGGCCCGCTAGCGCAAAATTTCACAAAGTTATTAGAGAAACATAGATTTATATAGGTCACTAAAGTCTACCTAAGGTAGTACGTACGAGAAAATTAACATTGAAAATTTTCATCAAAAATCATTGTTTTGACCAGATTTTTTGACACAGTGCATAGCTCGCACACACCTACGCGATACGCTTACCGGATACGGTGTTGCCACACTCAAATTTTTGATTATTTCGATAAAACATTAAAATCTTTACTTTTTCCAAATTTTGACACCTTTTTTGACCTATAATAAATACAAACCTTCCAAATTTCACCTGGTTTTCGGCTGGTCCGTTGACACACGACGCGACGCGTAGATACTTACCATCCGCTCCGTCCTCCGACCTCCGGAACCTGAAATATAAAAATATTATTAGTAAAAATTACACCAAAATACACTTTTTCCAAATTTATACAACTTTTTTCTATCAAACTAAATTCTAAATTGTTTATCCCTGGGTGCGCCGCGCCGAGACGCGTCTTTTGAGACTACTCCCGGCCCGCTAGCGCAAAATTTCACAAAGTTATTAGAGAAACATAGATTTATATAGGTCACTAAAGTCTACCTAAGGTAGTACGTACGAGAAAATTAACATTGAAAATTTTCATCAAAAATCATTGTTTTGACCAGATTTTTTGACACAGTGCATAGCTCGCACACACCTACGCGATACGCTTACCGGATACGGTGTTGCCACACTCAAATTTTTGATTATTTCGATAAAACATTAAAATCTTTACTTTTTCCAAATTTTGACACCTTTTTTGACCTATAATAAATACAAACCTTCCAAATTTCACCTGGTTTTCGGCTGGTCCGTTGACACACGACGCGACGCGTAGATACTTACCATCCGCTCCGTCCTCCGACCTCCGGAACCTGAAATATAAAAATATTATTAGTAAAAATTACACCAAAATACACTTTTTCCAAATTTATACAACTTTTTTCTATCAAACTAAATTCTAAATTGTTTATCCCTGGGTGCGCCGCGCCGAGACGCGTCTTTTGAGACTACTCCCGGCCCGCTAGCGCAAAATTTCACAAAGTTATTAGAGAAACATAGATTTATATAGGTCACTAAAGTCTACCTAAGGTAGTACGTACGAGAAAATTAACATTGAAAATTTTCATCAAAAATCATTGTTTTGACCAGATTTTTTGACACAGTGCATAGCTCGCACACACCTACGCGATACGCTTACCGGATACGGTGTTGCCACACTCAAATTTTTGATTATTTCGATAAAACATTAAAATCTTTACTTTTTCCAAATTTTGACACCTTTTTTGACCTATAATAAATACAAACCTTCCAAATTTCACCTGGTTTTCGGCTGGTCCGTTGACACACGACGCGACGCGTAGATACTTACCATCCGCTCCGTCCTCCGACCTCCGGAACCTGAAATATAAAAATATTATTAGTAAAAATTACACCAAAATACACTTTTTCCAAATTTATACAACTTTTTTCTATCAAACTAAATTCTAAATTGTTTATCCCTGGGTGCGCCGCGCCGAGACGCGTCTTTTGAGACTACTCCCGGCCCGCTAGCGCAAAATTTCACAAAGTTATTAGAGAAACATAGATTTATATAGGTCACTAAAGTCTACCTAAGGTAGTACGTACGAGAAAATTAACATTGAAAATTTTCATCAAAAATCATTGTTTTGACCAGATTTTTTGACACAGTGCATAGCTCGCACACACCTACGCGATACGCTTACCGGATACGGTGTTGCCACACTCAAATTTTTGATTATTTCGATAAAACATTAAAATCTTTACTTTTTCCAAATTTTGACACCTTTTTTGACCTATAATAAATACAAACCTTCCAAATTTCACCTGGTTTTCGGCTGGTCCGTTGACACACGACGCGACGCGTAGATACTTACCATCCGCTCCGTCCTCCGACCTCCGGAACCTGAAATATAAAAATATTATTAGTAAAAATTACACCAAAATACACTTTTTCCAAATTTATACAACTTTTTTCTATCAAACTAAATTCTAAATTGTTTATCCCTGGGTGCGCCGCGCCGAGACGCGTCTTTTGAGACTACTCCCGGCCCGCTAGCGCAAAATTTCACAAAGTTATTAGAGAAACATAGATTTATATAGGTCACTAAAGTCTACCTAAGGTAGTACGTACGAGAAAATTAACATTGAAAATTTTCATCAAAAATCATTGTTTTGACCAGATTTTTTGACACAGTGCATAGCTCGCACACACCTACGCGATACGCTTACCGGATACGGTGTTGCCACACTCAAATTTTTGATTATTTCGATAAAACATTAAAATCTTTACTTTTTCCAAATTTTGACACCTTTTTTGACCTATAATAAATACAAACCTTCCAAATTTCACCTGGTTTTCGGCTGGTCCGTTGACACACGACGCGACGCGTAGATACTTACCATCCGCTCCGTCCTCCGACCTCCGGAACCTGAAATATAAAAATATTATTAGTAAAAATTACACCAAAATACACTTTTTCCAAATTTATACAACTTTTTTCTATCAAACTAAATTCTAAATTGTTTATCCCTGGGTGCGCCGCGCCGAGACGCGTCTTTTGAGACTACTCCCGGCCCGCTAGCGCAAAATTTCACAAAGTTATTAGAGAAACATAGATTTATATAGGTCACTAAAGTCTACCTAAGGTAGTACGTACGAGAAAATTAACATTGAAAATTTTCATCAAAAATCATTGTTTTGACCAGATTTTTTGACACAGTGCATAGCTCGCACACACCTACGCGATACGCTTACCGGATACGGTGTTGCCACACTCAAATTTTTGATTATTTCGATAAAACATTAAAATCTTTACTTTTTCCAAATTTTGACACCTTTTTTGACCTATAATAAATACAAACCTTCCAAATTTCACCTGGTTTTCGGCTGGTCCGTTGACACACGACGCGACGCGTAGATACTTACCATCCGCTCCGTCCTCCGACCTCCGGAACCTGAAATATAAAAATATTATTAGTAAAAATTACACCAAAATACACTTTTTCCAAATTTATACAACTTTTTTCTATCAAACTAAATTCTAAATTGTTTATCCCTGGGTGCGCCGCGCCGAGACGCGTCTTTTGAGACTACTCCCGGCCCGCTAGCGCAAAATTTCACAAAGTTATTAGAGAAACATAGATTTATATAGGTCACTAAAGTCTACCTAAGGTAGTACGTACGAGAAAATTAACATTGAAAATTTTCATCAAAAATCATTGTTTTGACCAGATTTTTTGACACAGTGCATAGCTCGCACACACCTACGCGATACGCTTACCGGATACGGTGTTGCCACACTCAAATTTTTGATTATTTCGATAAAACATTAAAATCTTTACTTTTTCCAAATTTTGACACCTTTTTTGACCTATAATAAATACAAACCTTCCAAATTTCACCTGGTTTTCGGCTGGTCCGTTGACACACGACGCGACGCGTAGATACTTACCATCCGCTCCGTCCTCCGACCTCCGGAACCTGAAATATAAAAATATTATTAGTAAAAATTACACCAAAATACACTTTTTCCAAATTTATACAACTTTTTTCTATCAAACTAAATTCTAAATTGTTTATCCCTGGGTGCGCCGCGCCGAGACGCGTCTTTTGAGACTACTCCCGGCCCGCTAGCGCAAAATTTCACAAAGTTATTAGAGAAACATAGATTTATATAGGTCACTAAAGTCTACCTAAGGTAGTACGTACGAGAAAATTAACATTGAAAATTTTCATCAAAAATCATTGTTTTGACCAGATTTTTTGACACAGTGCATAGCTCGCACACACCTACGCGATACGCTTACCGGATACGGTGTTGCCACACTCAAATTTTTGATTATTTCGATAAAACATTAAAATCTTTACTTTTTCCAAATTTTGACACCTTTTTTGACCTATAATAAATACAAACCTTCCAAATTTCACCTGGTTTTCGGCTGGTCCGTTGACACACGACGCGACGCGTAGATACTTACCATCCGCTCCGTCCTCCGACCTCCGGAACCTGAAATATAAAAATATTATTAGTAAAAATTACACCAAAATACACTTTTTCCAAATTTATACAACTTTTTTCTATCAAACTAAATTCTAAATTGTTTATCCCTGGGTGCGCCGCGCCGAGACGCGTCTTTTGAGACTACTCCCGGCCCGCTAGCGCAAAATTTCACAAAGTTATTAGAGAAACATAGATTTATATAGGTCACTAAAGTCTACCTAAGGTAGTACGTACGAGAAAATTAACATTGAAAATTTTCATCAAAAATCATTGTTTTGACCAGATTTTTTGACACAGTGCATAGCTCGCACACACCTACGCGATACGCTTACCGGATACGGTGTTGCCACACTCAAATTTTTGATTATTTCGATAAAACATTAAAATCTTTACTTTTTCCAAATTTTGACACCTTTTTTGACCTATAATAAATACAAACCTTCCAAATTTCACCTGGTTTTCGGCTGGTCCGTTGACACACGACGCGACGCGTAGATACTTACCATCCGCTCCGTCCTCCGACCTCCGGAACCTGAAATATAAAAATATTATTAGTAAAAATTACACCAAAATACACTTTTTCCAAATTTATACAACTTTTTTCTATCAAACTAAATTCTAAATTGTTTATCCCTGGGTGCGCCGCGCCGAGACGCGTCTTTTGAGACTACTCCCGGCCCGCTAGCGCAAAATTTCACAAAGTTATTAGAGAAACATAGATTTATATAGGTCACTAAAGTCTACCTAAGGTAGTACGTACGAGAAAATTAACATTGAAAATTTTCATCAAAAATCATTGTTTTGACCAGATTTTTTGACACAGTGCATAGCTCGCACACACCTACGCGATACGCTTACCGGATACGGTGTTGCCACACTCAAATTTTTGATTATTTCGATAAAACATTAAAATCTTTACTTTTTCCAAATTTTGACACCTTTTTTGACCTATAATAAATACAAACCTTCCAAATTTCACCTGGTTTTCGGCTGGTCCGTTGACACACGACGCGACGCGTAGATACTTACCATCCGCTCCGTCCTCCGACCTCCGGAACCTGAAATATAAAAATATTATTAGTAAAAATTACACCAAAATACACTTTTTCCAAATTTATACAACTTTTTTCTATCAAACTAAATTCTAAATTGTTTATCCCTGGGTGCGCCGCGCCGAGACGCGTCTTTTGAGACTACTCCCGGCCCGCTAGCGCAAAATTTCACAAAGTTATTAGAGAAACATAGATTTATATAGGTCACTAAAGTCTACCTAAGGTAGTACGTACGAGAAAATTAACATTGAAAATTTTCATCAAAAATCATTGTTTTGACCAGATTTTTTGACACAGTGCATAGCTCGCACACACCTACGCGATACGCTTACCGGATACGGTGTTGCCACACTCAAATTTTTGATTATTTCGATAAAACATTAAAATCTTTACTTTTTCCAAATTTTGACACCTTTTTTGACCTATAATAAATACAAACCTTCCAAATTTCACCTGGTTTTCGGCTGGTCCGTTGACACACGACGCGACGCGTAGATACTTACCATCCGCTCCGTCCTCCGACCTCCGGAACCTGAAATATAAAAATATTATTAGTAAAAATTACACCAAAATACACTTTTTCCAAATTTATACAACTTTTTTCTATCAAACTAAATTCTAAATTGTTTATCCCTGGGTGCGCCGCGCCGAGACGCGTCTTTTGAGACTACTCCCGGCCCGCTAGCGCAAAATTTCACAAAGTTATTAGAGAAACATAGATTTATATAGGTCACTAAAGTCTACCTAAGGTAGTACGTACGAGAAAATTAACATTGAAAATTTTCATCAAAAATCATTGTTTTGACCAGATTTTTTGACACAGTGCATAGCTCGCACACACCTACGCGATACGCTTACCGGATACGGTGTTGCCACACTCAAATTTTTGATTATTTCGATAAAACATTAAAATCTTTACTTTTTCCAAATTTTGACACCTTTTTTGACCTATAATAAATACAAACCTTCCAAATTTCACCTGGTTTTCGGCTGGTCCGTTGACACACGACGCGACGCGTAGATACTTACCATCCGCTCCGTCCTCCGACCTCCGGAACCTGAAATATAAAAATATTATTAGTAAAAATTACACCAAAATACACTTTTTCCAAATTTATACAACTTTTTTCTATCAAACTAAATTCTAAATTGTTTATCCCTGGGTGCGCCGCGCCGAGACGCGTCTTTTGAGACTACTCCCGGCCCGCTAGCGCAAAATTTCACAAAGTTATTAGAGAAACATAGATTTATATAGGTCACTAAAGTCTACCTAAGGTAGTACGTACGAGAAAATTAACATTGAAAATTTTCATCAAAAATCATTGTTTTGACCAGATTTTTTGACACAGTGCATAGCTCGCACACACCTACGCGATACGCTTACCGGATACGGTGTTGCCACACTCAAATTTTTGATTATTTCGATAAAACATTAAAATCTTTACTTTTTCCAAATTTTGACACCTTTTTTGACCTATAATAAATACAAACCTTCCAAATTTCACCTGGTTTTCGGCTGGTCCGTTGACACACGACGCGACGCGTAGATACTTACCATCCGCTCCGTCCTCCGACCTCCGGAACCTGAAATATAAAAATATTATTAGTAAAAATTACACCAAAATACACTTTTTCCAAATTTATACAACTTTTTTCTATCAAACTAAATTCTAAATTGTTTATCCCTGGGTGCGCCGCGCCGAGACGCGTCTTTTGAGACTACTCCCGGCCCGCTAGCGCAAAATTTCACAAAGTTATTAGAGAAACATAGATTTATATAGGTCACTAAAGTCTACCTAAGGTAGTACGTACGAGAAAATTAACATTGAAAATTTTCATCAAAAATCATTGTTTTGACCAGATTTTTTGACACAGTGCATAGCTCGCACACACCTACGCGATACGCTTACCGGATACGGTGTTGCCACACTCAAATTTTTGATTATTTCGATAAAACATTAAAATCTTTACTTTTTCCAAATTTTGACACCTTTTTTGACCTATAATAAATACAAACCTTCCAAATTTCACCTGGTTTTCGGCTGGTCCGTTGACACACGACGCGACGCGTAGATACTTACCATCCGCTCCGTCCTCCGACCTCCGGAACCTGAAATATAAAAATATTATTAGTAAAAATTACACCAAAATACACTTTTTCCAAATTTATACAACTTTTTTCTATCAAACTAAATTCTAAATTGTTTATCCCTGGGTGCGCCGCGCCGAGACGCGTCTTTTGAGACTACTCCCGGCCCGCTAGCGCAAAATTTCACAAAGTTATTAGAGAAACATAGATTTATATAGGTCACTAAAGTCTACCTAAGGTAGTACGTACGAGAAAATTAACATTGAAAATTTTCATCAAAAATCATTGTTTTGACCAGATTTTTTGACACAGTGCATAGCTCGCACACACCTACGCGATACGCTTACCGGATACGGTGTTGCCACACTCAAATTTTTGATTATTTCGATAAAACATTAAAATCTTTACTTTTTCCAAATTTTGACACCTTTTTTGACCTATAATAAATACAAACCTTCCAAATTTCACCTGGTTTTCGGCTGGTCCGTTGACACACGACGCGACGCGTAGATACTTACCATCCGCTCCGTCCTCCGACCTCCGGAACCTGAAATATAAAAATATTATTAGTAAAAATTACACCAAAATACACTTTTTCCAAATTTATACAACTTTTTTCTATCAAACTAAATTCTAAATTGTTTATCCCTGGGTGCGCCGCGCCGAGACGCGTCTTTTGAGACTACTCCCGGCCCGCTAGCGCAAAATTTCACAAAGTTATTAGAGAAACATAGATTTATATAGGTCACTAAAGTCTACCTAAGGTAGTACGTACGAGAAAATTAACATTGAAAATTTTCATCAAAAATCATTGTTTTGACCAGATTTTTTGACACAGTGCATAGCTCGCACACACCTACGCGATACGCTTACCGGATACGGTGTTGCCACACTCAAATTTTTGATTATTTCGATAAAACATTAAAATCTTTACTTTTTCCAAATTTTGACACCTTTTTTGACCTATAATAAATACAAACCTTCCAAATTTCACCTGGTTTTCGGCTGGTCCGTTGACACACGACGCGACGCGTAGATACTTACCATCCGCTCCGTCCTCCGACCTCCGGAACCTGAAATATAAAAATATTATTAGTAAAAATTACACCAAAATACACTTTTTCCAAATTTATACAACTTTTTTCTATCAAACTAAATTCTAAATTGTTTATCCCTGGGTGCGCCGCGCCGAGACGCGTCTTTTGAGACTACTCCCGGCCCGCTAGCGCAAAATTTCACAAAGTTATTAGAGAAACATAGATTTATATAGGTCACTAAAGTCTACCTAAGGTAGTACGTACGAGAAAATTAACATTGAAAATTTTCATCAAAAATCATTGTTTTGACCAGATTTTTTGACACAGTGCATAGCTCGCACACACCTACGCGATACGCTTACCGGATACGGTGTTGCCACACTCAAATTTTTGATTATTTCGATAAAACATTAAAATCTTTACTTTTTCCAAATTTTGACACCTTTTTTGACCTATAATAAATACAAACCTTCCAAATTTCACCTGGTTTTCGGCTGGTCCGTTGACACACGACGCGACGCGTAGATACTTACCATCCGCTCCGTCCTCCGACCTCCGGAACCTGAAATATAAAAATATTATTAGTAAAAATTACACCAAAATACACTTTTTCCAAATTTATACAACTTTTTTCTATCAAACTAAATTCTAAATTGTTTATCCCTGGGGCGGCAGTCTCGACATGAATTTCGATAACTTTGCGACCGAATTCGGTCGGTAAGTCCTGTCAATCGGAACTTAACGATATTTGGTAGTCTCTACTGATGAAGTTATCGACCGACGTCGGTAAGTTACCGAAAAATCGATGAAACTTTGCGTCGATTTTTGACAGCCGAACTTAACGATATTTGGTAGTCTCTACTGAAAAAGCTTTCGACCGACGTCGGTAAGTTACCGAAAAATCGATGAAACATTGCGTCGATTTTTGACAGCCCGCAAAGTGATCGGTACGATCGGTAGGAAAGCAAACTCTGAATTTTGAAAATTTTCAGGGGTTAAAAAGCAACAAATACTTAAAATGTACAGCATTGGTACATCGCCAGGAGCAGGTAGTAGTTGAATGAAGATATGGTGCACAGCAAATACTCTTAGTACATTATAAATCTAGTTCGGATGTGCACGAAGAGGCATATGTGAGGAATCACTGCAAGGGCCATTCATAAAATGTATAAGCTGTAATTGTTCCTTCTTTAGTTACTTATAATATATTTGTCTATTTCCTTGCTAGACTAAATTATCTTCTTATTCCCTTTAGAAGAGATAGATAAAAGTGGGGTTGAATATATATTTCTGAGCAGATTTTTATTGTAATTTTATTGTGATCTACCTAGGTAGTTCCATCTTGGAACATCAATTTATTAAAATATAGGATAAAGGTAAGTCCATCAGTCCACCTATTTATGTACTTTTTATACCTACATTTGTTTTAGGTGTCTTACTTATCTATCTATCTTTAATTACAGGAATAATAATCGGCACTGGGCGAGCTGTTGCAGAGCAAGTACAAAGAATTCTTATTGAATTAAACTAGATTTACGTATTTGTAATAATAAACCATAAAACATTTCAAAAATATTTATTATTTTCATAAATATACAGATATTTATTTCTATCTTTGAAATCCACCGCCAAGGTCTGATATAACAAATGCCTAAGCTTGAATTTGAACTCGGCTTGCGCTAAGAAAGCCTCAGCCTCTGCTTGCAGTAGAGTTGCATCTGCTATCATCTGTAATTTAAAAGACGTATTATGTATCTCGAAATGCTTTGAAATATTCTCTAGCGTGATGCCGAATCTTCAAGATAATTAGTGCCAATTGATTAATTCTCGTAATTTCGTTTTGATTCAGAATTTTGTATTATAAACATTATAAGTAGGTATGTGACATGAAAATAAAGCAACAAAGTAGATTCGCAAATGTATAAATTTGTAGGTTGTACTTACAGGACGCCGCGAGCTGGGGCAAAGAATAGCAGCTACGGTGCTCCCCTGCCTGTCGTAAAAGGCGACTGAACGGGGCCCTTGGGTTTGCGGGCGACCGGAACGGGGGTCCCGTGCGCCCAGCAGGCGAACCCGAGGAAGACGATGGGTCGATGTGGTCTCGACCCATCGTGCAATAGCACAGCGAGGGTGCTGGGGAAGCTGTCAATAGCTTCCCCCGAGACGGGCTTTTAGCGTCGCGCATGGAGGGGTCCATGGTATGTGTTCCGTACGGAGAACCCTGACCCCTCTACAGCGCTGATGGCGACCACCGTGGGGTTTTAGCCGGTCGAGTCCGGCATAACCCGCCCGCCCTCCCCCGGGGCGGGGCAGGGTATCCATGAGGATTTCCCCACGAAAAAAAAAAAAAAAAAAAAAAAGGACGCCGCGGCCGCTCGGGCCTGCTTATGAAGAATGCCTCATTATTGAAATGAAGAAACAACGCCATGCAACTGATTTTCTCTTTAACTCTGCGTGTAATACGGAGACAAGAAGATATGACATTTAAAATATTTTTTCATAGAATTTGACATAAAATAGTGTTGCTAGGTGGCAAACTATCATAGTCCCTCAATAAATAATAAATTGATTAAATTCTGGTAAACACTTTGTACTAATTGTAAGTTTTTATGAAAAAGCTATATGCTTAATTTAAGTTTTATCTAGTTACTATAAAATTTTCAAATAAATTATATTATATCGATAAAATCATCAATACCAAATTTCCCTGTATTCAAGTAAACTTTTTAACAACCAATATATTTCATAACAAAATGCCGGACTATGAATAACTTTTTCGGTAGCGTAGCGACGCATTAATTAACGATATTGCTCGCTATCTCGCAAGTAGAGACTTGCATTTGACATTAAGTTCGATACGGCAACCGAATTTTTTTGTTAACGATTATCGGTAGGAACTTTGCGATGACAAGTCGAGACTGCGGCCCCTGGGTGCGCCGCGCCGAGACGCGTCTTTTGAGACTACTCCCGGCCCGCTAGCGCAAAATTTCACAAAGTTATTAGAGAAACATAGATTTATATAGGTCACTAAAGTCTACCTAAGGTAGTACGTACGAGAAAATTAACATTGAAAATTTTCATCAAAAATCATTGTTTTGACCAGATTTTTTGACACAGTGCATAGCTCGCACACACCTACGCGATACGCTTACCGGATACGGTGTTGCCACACTCAAATTTTTGATTATTTCGATAAAACATTAAAATCTTTACTTTTTCCAAATTTTGACACCTTTTTTGACCTATAATAAATACAAACCTTCCAAATTTCACCTGGTTTTCGGCTGGTCCGTTGACACACGACGCGACGCGTAGATACTTACCATCCGCTCCGTCCTCCGACCTCCGGAACCTGAAATATAAAAATATTATTAGTAAAAATTACACCAAAATACACTTTTTCCAAATTTATACAACTTTTTTCTATCAAACTAAATTCTAAATTGTTTATCCCTGGGTGCGCCGCGCCGAGACGCGTCTTTTGAGACTACTCCCGGCCCGCTAGCGCAAAATTTCACAAAGTTATTAGAGAAACATAGATTTATATAGGTCACTAAAGTCTACCTAAGGTAGTACGTACGAGAAAATTAACATTGAAAATTTTCATCAAAAATCATTGTTTTGACCAGATTTTTTGACACAGTGCATAGCTCGCACACACCTACGCGATACGCTTACCGGATACGGTGTTGCCACACTCAAATTTTTGATTATTTCGATAAAACATTAAAATCTTTACTTTTTCCAAATTTTGACACCTTTTTTGACCTATAATAAATACAAACCTTCCAAATTTCACCTGGTTTTCGGCTGGTCCGTTGACACACGACGCGACGCGTAGATACTTACCATCCGCTCCGTCCTCCGACCTCCGGAACCTGAAATATAAAAATATTATTAGTAAAAATTACACCAAAATACACTTTTTCCAAATTTATACAACTTTTTTCTATCAAACTAAATTCTAAATTGTTTATCCCTGGGTGCGCCGCGCCGAGACGCGTCTTTTGAGACTACTCCCGGCCCGCTAGCGCAAAATTTCACAAAGTTATTAGAGAAACATAGATTTATATAGGTCACTAAAGTCTACCTAAGGTAGTACGTACGAGAAAATTAACATTGAAAATTTTCATCAAAAATCATTGTTTTGACCAGATTTTTTGACACAGTGCATAGCTCGCACACACCTACGCGATACGCTTACCGGATACGGTGTTGCCACACTCAAATTTTTGATTATTTCGATAAAACATTAAAATCTTTACTTTTTCCAAATTTTGACACCTTTTTTGACCTATAATAAATACAAACCTTCCAAATTTCACCTGGTTTTCGGCTGGTCCGTTGACACACGACGCGACGCGTAGATACTTACCATCCGCTCCGTCCTCCGACCTCCGGAACCTGAAATATAAAAATATTATTAGTAAAAATTACACCAAAATACACTTTTTCCAAATTTATACAACTTTTTTCTATCAAACTAAATTCTAAATTGTTTATCCCTGGGTGCGCCGCGCCGAGACGCGTCTTTTGAGACTACTCCCGGCCCGCTAGCGCAAAATTTCACAAAGTTATTAGAGAAACATAGATTTATATAGGTCACTAAAGTCTACCTAAGGTAGTACGTACGAGAAAATTAACATTGAAAATTTTCATCAAAAATCATTGTTTTGACCAGATTTTTTGACACAGTGCATAGCTCGCACACACCTACGCGATACGCTTACCGGATACGGTGTTGCCACACTCAAATTTTTGATTATTTCGATAAAACATTAAAATCTTTACTTTTTCCAAATTTTGACACCTTTTTTGACCTATAATAAATACAAACCTTCCAAATTTCACCTGGTTTTCGGCTGGTCCGTTGACACACGACGCGACGCGTAGATACTTACCATCCGCTCCGTCCTCCGACCTCCGGAACCTGAAATATAAAAATATTATTAGTAAAAATTACACCAAAATACACTTTTTCCAAATTTATACAACTTTTTCTATCAAACTAAATTCTAAATTGTTTATCCCTGGGTGCGCCGCGCCGAGACGCGTCTTTTGAGACTACTCCCGGCCCGCTAGCGCAAAATTTTTGCCCACCCACCCTCCCAGACGTCATTTGCCAGGTAGGGTCGGTAGGTTTTTAGTAAAAATAAACTTCTTCCAAATTCAAAAATTCTTTTTGCTTAATTTACTTCAGATACCACTTATTCAGAATAAAATAACTAAAAAATTCAAAAATTTACCTGAGCACCCGTAGGCCGACCTTAAAGTCAAAAAATTAATAAATTTACACTATATACATATTTTTTTTATTTACAAATTGACAAAAACAGACATATATAGTACTATATATACCCCTTTACATATTGACATAGACAAACGTCAATTGACGCAAAATGCAGCGCAGTCCCCCTCCTCCCCCGATGAACAAAAACCCCAAAAGAACCCTATTTCTGGACGACGAGTCCACAGAAGTGGACGAAGTGCGGAAACCGGAAATAGAGGAATGGCCAATGGCTCCCACGCCGGTGATAAATCCAGCGGATTCGCCGGTGAAGTCGCGGTATGCCAGCAGAGTTGCGGAGGCAAGGGCATGCCTCGGCAGGGCCAAAACTCACCTGGCCGCCTCGCGCAACCTAAAGACCGAGATAAAGGCGGAAGTGCAGGCTGCAATTGAGAGGTTATATCAGCTTGTCAAGGAGGCCGAGGCCGAGAAGGGTGGGGGAAAAGACGGGATGGATGCCCCCCCCCCGGACAAGGGATTTGTGCCGGTAGTGGATATGGAGGAGAGAGAGATGAATAAAAGGAGAGAGTTTGAAAGGGAAATGAAGAAAAGAGATGAAAGTATGAATGAGAGATGTATGAAAATGGAGAAAGAATTATATAGTAAGATGGAAGAACAGGGAAGAATGATTAAGGAAAGCAGCGAGAAGATTGATAGGTTCCACGATCTGCTCGAAAGCCGACAAGGGGTCCCGGAGGGGACCACCTACGCGAGTGTGGCTGCCGGAAGGGCAAAAGCCCCGACCCAGGCGGCCCTACATTCGGTGGTGGTCTCCTCCAGGGACATCGACGACTCTGGGAAGGAAATCCTGGAGCAAATTCGGGAAGCGGTAAAGGCGAAGGATGGATGGGTGAGGATCGAAAGAGTAAGAAAGGCGAAGAATAAGAAGATTATATTAGGATGTGAGAATGAAGAGGAACGAACGAAAGTTAAGGAGCGGCTGAAAGAGGCAAAGAAACTGGTGGTCGAAGATATCAAAAACAAAGACCCGCTTCTGGTCCTCAGGGACGTTTTGCTGTTGAATGAAGACCAGGAGATTGCAAACGCCCTGAGGAACCAGAACCGGAGAATCTTCGACGACATCAGGAAAGAGGACGACCGCCTGGAATTTTGCTTCCGCCGTAGGTCCGCGAATCCCCTCGCAAGTCATGTGGTCATGAGGGTGTCCCCCGCAATATGGTCTCGCATGGTCGGGGCTGGAGCAGTGCACGTTGACCTGCAACGGGTCAAAGTGGCGGACCACTCGCCACTCGTGCAGTGCTCCATTTGCCTCGGCTATGGGCACGGGAGACGGTTTTGTACCGAAACCGTCGCCAAATGCAGCCACTGCGGGGGACCCCACATGAGGGATAAATGCGCGTACTACCTTGCCAGTGTAGCCCCATCATGTTGCAACTGCACACGCGCCAAACTGGAACAGACTGAACACAATGCGTTCAGCCAGGACTGTCCAGTTCGGCGCAAATGGGATGCACTGGCAAGGTCCAGTATTGCGTACAATTAAAGAGCACAAACCACAGCAAACAGACTCCAGTTTCTGAGAAACTGGGAGAAATTTGCACAGATATGGCAACAAACAGCAAAAATTTTAGCCTAAAGATAAACAAATTATCCTGACGATGTATCCTAGAGTATACAGTCGATCAGCATAAAAAACCAGGAAGAAAAAGATTAGAGAAAAACTTGAAAAATAAAACTAGCGACTAAATTAAACAGCACATAAACCATAAGAAAACCACAGGACCACAATAGAACAGGGGATGAAGAGAACAAGAATGAAAGAATGAAGACAGAAAGTTCGAAAGAAGAACAAGAAAGCTCGACAGAAGATGTATGAATGAAGAATGAAGAATGGAATGAAATAGGCTCATTAAAATAAGAGTACAAAATCGAAAATGTAAAAAATAAGAAAACAAATAAAACCTAGTAAATAGCAAAAACAAGGAAAAATTGGGAATGAAGAGATAACAAGAAAACTAGCAAAAAGCAAATTGGGAACAAAGATAAAAGAAATAAATATAACATAGAACAAAATCAAAGATAAAAATGAATAGGAAATAAATAAGAATTAAATAAATAAAATCGGAAGCAAAGATAAATTACGCATAGAAAGGAAATCAAATCAAAGTGAAAAAGGGAACAAATAAAAAGATTGGAAACATAAAAAAAGAAATGATAAATAAACCAAGAAAATAAATAGTAAAAAGGGGATCAAGTAAAAATCTGTTTTTCAAAAAGGGGAATGGGGAATATTATTAAAATCAAATACCGAAAAGAAAAAAGCAAACAACTAAGAAACACGCAAAAAAGGTCTCCCATACTGTGGGAGGATAGAGACGAGGGCCGGGACACAAAGGACCGGTCCGCTTGAAAAAAAAAAAAAAAAAAAACCTAACCTAACCTAACCTAACCCAGTTCCGACCCATCCGCCACCCGGAACGGATCGTTTTCTTACCTGCTCCACGCTTTTTTATTCGAAAAAATTGGTTTTTTACGTCGTAGCACGACGCGAGTGGTCTCAAAAGTTGCGGGCAACAGCCGCGCATAGTGCCCCGGAAAGAAGTGCTTCGAAACAGTGATTTCCAATTGGAAAAAGTGTGTTTAAGTGAAGTTTTGGAGGTTATTTTTGAAATTAATAATCTTGGAATCAAGATATCTCTGGATAGAGATCGACGACCCCTACTTTTTAACACACCATCGGAAGCGCCTCGACGAGCACTACACTACGAGCCCTCTGCCGCATTTTTCTGGCAACAAACTTCGGAGCTATCGCCAGAAAAACAAAAAGCACGTGGCGGCGTGGTCATCGAACCCGTTGAGTGACAACCCTGAAAATCGGCGATCACCAGGACCCACCCAAGCAGCAACGGAATCTGCAAGTAAAATAATTTTAAGACTCATAGTTTTCTATATATAAATATATAAAAATTCAAAATTGTTTACCATATATCTTTGTGACGAGACGAGACGCGCGGATTCTGCAACTGCTATCCGCTGCGCGCTGCTGTGAAGAACGCATCGAAGATTTTTCTGGACATTTTTTAGTGAAAATTTTAGGAACTACCGTCAAAAAAGTAAAAAATTTTTATTTTGACCAAAATTAATACTAAATTTAAAATTTTTGTGTGTCTTGATATTATACCTTGTAGCTGCTGTAGAGTACTATTTTATGATAATTTTTGTATATTTTTACGACCCGGGGTTCCGGAGATATTGATTTTTTAGTGTATTTTCGGTATTATTTCCAAATTAATAAAAAATATATATTTTTGGCCTCAAAATCAGCTTTAGACTAGGTACCCGGACAAGTTTAACCCCAAACACGGGTTACATAACTCAAATTTTGACAATTTTCGAACTTTCGGGAAAATTTTAATTTTCGGTAAAAATTTTCAAAACTCAATATCTCGGGAACCAGATTACGTAGGAGACCCGGATAAAGACCATCGAGTGTGGCTTTTCCGAGTCTTTCGGGTTAATTAGTTTTTAAGTTTTTCCGACGCCGAAAAATTTTTCGGTCTGAGACCGGCATTGGAAATTAGGGGAAGTGACGCCAAAGCGTCAGCTGAAATCGCGGTGTCTCTCTGACGTCTGGTTGCGGAGCTACAGACTTTTAAAGTCTTCTTTTGACAGTTGGGCGGCCATCTTGCTTTTATTGAAATCGCCACAGCTCCGGGACCGGGGGTCCTAGCGACTTGCGGTTTTCGCATTACGGTTAAGGGGATTGACATCTACCCTCCCCCATAGTTTACGGACGAATCGGAGACCGAAAAAATTCGGTATTCTGTGAGTGGTCCCGGCTGACAGAGAACGAAAACCTGACCCAAACCGTCCAAACCCCGGGTTTCTACGACCTCCAGAAACCGAGAAATCGGCAGTCTAAGAAAAGTTTTGACAGCTAGGCCGCCATCTTGTAAATTTTCAAATCCCCATATCTCGGAGACGGAGAGTCGCACAGACCTGGGACTTCAAGTAGTTACATAGGCTGGCCGGTGCCTATCCAATAGTTCACTTTTCAGGAGTTTCCAGGATCTTTCAGGAGTCATTTTCGGCCTGAAAATATTTTCGCAAAAAAGTTATACCAGGTTGTAGAGCTCGTCGAGCCCATTGCGGGGAGCCCAAGCGCCAATTTCTCGGATCAGCGGTTCCGGAGATACAGCGGTTACCGAAATTCGGGAACCATCCCGAATCGTTTCCCGAAAATTTTCGGACAGCGGTAGCTCCGAGACCGTTTGAGCTAGCGAGCCGTGCTTGGTGTCGTTGGGAAGGGCTCGGGGAGAGCTACATTCTGAGCATATAATTTCGGCTCTACCTAGAGAAAAATTTTTTGTCTTAAAAATTTTCTACATTTTTAAATTAAATTGACGCCTGGAAACACCTGTCTCCTATATAGACTCTTTGACCTGCTCTATTAAAGCAGATTTGTTGACATAGAGTCTGCGACTCTATTATTTTATTTTTAATTTTATTGTTATTTACTTGTGTTTGAGCGGAGTTCCTTTTTAGACTCTATTCTATATTACCTGAAATTAAAATTTACAATTATTTACATCTTTACATATTTACATTTATACATATTTACAAATCTACATTGACAAACTAAATTTAAACCTTTTTAAAACTTTTACAAACCTTACATTGAGCTCTGTCAAAAGTAGATTATCTGCCATCTGCCAACATGATTAGGACTCCAAACTCGAAAGACTCTGACAAGCCTTCTCCAAAACGGACGTCTACAGTGAGGAGCAGCATCGAGGGTTGGGAAGCCGCCCAGGCAGACCCTACCCCCACCCAGACAACCCAGGCGGGGATAGCCAAGACCAGGACCAGACTGGGACTGTCACAAGACAGTGCCCTGATTCGGAGAACATCGCTCGAAGCATCCCCGCCAAAGCAGAAACAAGCGGACAGGGTTATTGAGGCCAGAAACTGGCTAAACAAGGCAAAACTCAGCCTCAACGCGTCCAGAAATTTAAAGGCTGAGATCAAGTCGACGATCCAAGAATCCCTAGACCGTCTCTTCGCCATAGTTAAGGAGATGGAAGGGAGAACTAGGAAGGACAACACCAACGGAAAGACCGAACCGCGGACTGAAACCGGAGCCATCGACCCCGCCATCCCGGCCATTCCCGACAGCAATTGGCAAACCCAGCTCGAAGAGCACACCAAGCTGTTGTCGGAGAGCAACCAAAGGATGGCAGAGCTGAAGGAAATAATGGACCGGCAACAGGAAACCATGGAGCGGGCTACAACGTATGCCGCAGTGGCCGCGACCCAGAGTAGGACGTCGCGACCGCAGAGACAAACGTTGCACTCGGTGGTAGTCACATCCAAGAACGAGGAAGAGTCTGGTGAGGATGTTCTGGACAAAGTGCGGAAGGCGGCGGATGCCAAGGAAGGATGGGTCACAGTAGAGAGAGTAAGGAAGGCGAAGGATAGAAAGGTAATTATGGGATTTGGGACTAGGGAGGAAAGAGACAAGATGAAGGAAAGGCTCGGCAAGGAAGCAGTCGACCTCACCGTCGAGGAGGTGAGAAATCGGGATCCGTTACTGATTCTGAAGGGCGTCCTGGTAGTAAATACCGACGAGGACGTCCTCAAAGCATTGCGGAATCAGAACCGGAGCCTCTTTCACGGCCTCGGTGGTGAGGAAGACAGGCTAGAGATAAAGTACAGGAGGCGAGCCAGAAACCCCCACACCGGACACGTCGTGATAAGCACTTCCCCGACCATCTGGAGGAGAGCGATCGACACGGGCGAGGTCCGCATCGACCTACAGCGGATCAGGGTCGAGGACCAGTCCCCCTTAGTCCAATGTACGCGCTGTCTAGGTTTTGGGCACGGGAGGCGTTTCTGTAAGGAGCCGGCGGACCTATGCAGCCACTGCGGTGGCCCCCACATGCGTACGGAGTGCCAAGACTGGCGAACGGACGTGCCGCCGTGCTGCAGGAACTGCTCGAAAGCCAAGCTGGACCGGACGGGACACAATGCATTTAGCACCGAGTGCCCAACACGCCGCAAGTGGGACGAACTAGCCCGACAGACGGTGGCGTATTGCTAAGGGCACCCACGGCCGACGAAACGTCTACAAAATGATGCAGTCTAACCTTCAACGCAAGAGACTAGCAACGTACGAGCTCCTAATCGAGGCAGAGAAACGCGGAGTTGCCGTAGCGCTTCTCCAAGAGCCATATGTGGGCGGGGCGAGAAATATGAGGAGTCACAGGGGCGTTCGGATCTTCCAGAGCACTGGGATAGGAGAAGGGACTGTCAAAGCAGCAGTAGCGGTCTTTGATAATGACTTAACCGTCATACAGTACCCGAAACTCACCACAAACAACATCGTTGTGGTGGGAATCCGAACCAGCGCTTGGGAAATCACGCTTGTCTCCTTTTATTTCGAGCCAGACCAGCCCATAGAGCCGTACGTTGCACAGTTGAGGAAGATAAAAGAAGAGACTGCATCAGCAAGATTGATAGTCGGGGGCGACGCCAACGCAAAGAGCACATGGTGGGGAAGTCCAACGATCGACCACAGAGGAGAAGAGATGCTCGGTACACTGGAAGATCTCGATCTCAATGTGCTCAACAGAGGGAAAACGCCGACCTTCGACACCATCAGAGGAGGACGACGATACAAGAGCTACGTCGACGTTACTGCCTGTTCCACAGATATCCTGGATCTGGTCGAAGATTGGAGAATCGACGAGGGTCTCACGAGCTCGGACCACAACGGTATAGTTTTTAACATTAAATTACAAAAGGCTAAAGGAATAACAATAAGTAGAACTACTAGGATTTATAATACAAAAAAGGCCGATTGGACTGGGTTTCATGAGAAACTCAGTCAATCAAAATTAGATAATAATATAAACAAAATAGAAATAGAAGGAATAAATACAATAGAACACTTAAAAATAGTAATAAATAAGTACATAAAAGCAATAGAACATGCATGCACGCAAACCATTCCAAACAAAAAACAGAAAGAAAAACTTACCTTGCCGTGGTGGTCCGAGAAGCTCGCCGAGATGAAGAAGGTCGTCAACACCAGAAGAAGGAGGATAAAGAACGCAGCACCGGTCCGGAGGTCGAAGGTCGTCGCAGAGTACCTGGAAAAGAAAAATGAGTATGAGTTGGAGGCGGAAAAGGCACAGGTCGAGAGTTGGAAGGACTTCTGCAGCAAACAGGATAGGGAGGGGGTCTGGGAGGGGATTTACAGGGTGATTGGGAGGACTAAAAACAGGGAGGAAGATGTTCCGCTAGAGAAGGACGGCCAAGTGTTAGACACAAAGGGTTCGGCAAAACTACTGGCGGAGACCTTCTACCCCGACGATACCGACCGCAATGAAGGACCCCATCATCGCTTCATCAGAGCAGAAGCTGAAAAAGTGAACGTTGGGGAACATGATAACTCATGCGACCCACCGTTCACACTAAAGGAGCTAAAGCAAGCGTATGAGTCCTTTAACCCCAAAAAAGCCCCAGGAGGGGACGGTTTCACCGCCGATATCTGCCGCCACGCCATCGAAGATGACCCGGAACTGTTTCTCGCAATTGTAAACAAGTGCCTAGGTCTATACTATTTCCCTGAGGTCTGGAAGGAAGCAATAGTAGTAGTACTGAGGAAGCCAGGGAAAGGAGACTACACCACCCCCAAGTCTTACAGACCAATAGGCCTACTGCCGATACTAGGAAAGACCTATGAGAAGATGCTGGTGACCCGCCTTAAATTTCATCTGATACCAGGGATGAGTACTCGCCAGTACGGTTTTATGCCACAGAAAAGCACCGAGGACTCCCTCTATACCCTAATGCAGCATATCCAGACCAAGCTGAAAAATAAAAGGATAATCACACTTGTGTCCTTGGATATAGAGGGAGCCTTCGACAGCGCATGGTGGCCAGCCATAAGAGTACGTCTGGCTGAGGAAAAGTGTCCGCTCAACTTAAGGCGGGTGATGGACAGCTATCTCAAAGATAGGAAGGTCCGAGTCCGGTATGCCGGCGAAGAACAGGGCAGAGAAACGAGCAAGGGCTGCGTCCAAGGCTCTATCGGCGGTCCAATCCTATGGAACCTCCTGCTGGACCCACTCCTTAAGACTCTAGAGGACAGAGGAGACTACTGCCAGGCGTTTGCGGACGATGTTGTCTTGATGTTTGACGGTGAGACAGCGGAAGAGATCCAGGGACGTGCCAATGCGGCTCTCGGGCATGTTCTGGAGTGGGGTGTCAGAAATAAGCTCAAATTCGCCCCGCATAAAACGAGTGCGATGACAATAACGCGGAAGCTAAAGTACGACACCCCACGCCTGAGCATGGGCGGGACGCGCATCGACATGTCCAAGGAGATGAAGATCCTCGGCGTCACAATCGATGAGAAGCTGACATTCAACGCGCACGTTTCAAACGTCTGCAGGAAGGCCATCGGAGTATACAAGCAGCTGGCTCGGGCGGCCAAGATCAGCTGGGGACTAAACCCGGAAGTCATACGGCAGATCTACGTAGCTACAGTGGAGCCCATAGTTACATATGCCGCGAGTGTGTGGGCACCGGCCGCCAACAAACTGGGAGTAAAGAAGCAGCTGGGAGTTGTCCAACGCGGGATAGCTCAAAAAATGTGCAAAGCCTATCGCACGGTGTCCCTGAACTCGGCACTGGCGCTGGCTGGGATCCTCCCTCTCGACCTCCGAGTTCGAGAGGCGGCCTTGCTGTACGAGGCCAGAAGGGGGGTGCCCCAGCCGGAGCTGGGAGACAGGGAGGTCGAACGAATGGCCCCTGCGATCGAGGCACCACATCCGGCCGAACGTCCCGACATCGAGATCCTCCGTCTGGTAAACCAAGAAGATCTTAGTGCCAACAGCGACTACCAGATTCGCATTTTCACCGACGGGAGCAAGTTTGAGGGTGGAGTTGGCGCCTCGCTATCCATATGGAATAGCGAGCGCGAACTTAAGGCACTGAAACTTGCTCTGCCGAGGTATGGCACAGTTTACCAGGCGGAGTTACTGGCTGTCTGCCGCGCGACTGGGGAGACCATCAAGAGTACGGCGTCCACCTACGGGATTTATAGCGATTCCATGGCAGCCCTTCAGACGGTGAAGAACCTAAGTTGCCTCCATCCGCTTGCGGTAAAAGCTAGAGAGAACCTCAGAACTGCTTCTCTCCAGAATAAGATAGTCACCTTATTCTGGATAAAGGCACATGCGGGGATGGAGGGAAACGAAAGGGCGGATGAACTGGCGAAGGAGGCTGCCAAAAAGGGAAAGCGCAAATTAGATTACGACCTATGCCCGGTGTCGTTCGTCAAGCGAAGCATCCGTAGTGCTACGCTCGACGAATGGGGCCGAAGGTATACTACAGGTGAGACAGCAGGCGTCACTAAGATGTTCTTCCCGGACGCGGTGTCGGCATACAGGACGGTGAGGAAGATTGAGATGACGGGCGTCAGGACACAGGTCATGACGGGGCACGGTGGGTTCTCCGAATACTTGTACCGGTTCAGGTGTAAGGAGAGCCCATCGTGCGTCTGCGACCCCGCGGTGGACGAGACGGTGCCACACATACTGCTGGAGTGCCCGGCGTACTGCCGAGAGAGGTTTGAGGTGGAGCAGCAGCTGCAGACAGAGCTCACACGGGAAAACATAGGCGGAATAATGTTAAGTAAGGATAGAAACGAATTCTTAAAATATTGCACAAAAATTGCAGAAAGAGTAATAAAAAGGAACAAAACGCTCTAAGCAAACTATGCTTCAATTAATAATTGTTTTATCAAGGACAAGCATAGAACATAAGAATTGTAATTAATGTAGTTAAGTAGTAAGCAATATTTAAGACATAGAAAGTAATATATAGACTGTAAGTATGAAATATATGTATATTGTGATAAAACGTGTGTAGCTGTAAGTAATTGATATAGAAATAAGAAAAACTGTTGTAAACTGCTGTAACTGTTCCCTGTACATGATGTGCTTGAAGGTTGCAAAAATAAAAAGTTGTTGTCAGTCATTATAACCCAACAGAAATAAAGAAACATAGATACTAAGAGAATTAGCAAATAGTTAGAAAGGGAGTCCCACCCTAAAAAGCGAAAGAGAGATGACGAATGAAAGAAAGAAAAAGTATGCAGAATGAAAGTGCGAGAGGAATAAAAGCGAGAACTAGTATGAAAGAGTAATTAGCTAAGAAAAGGCATCCGCAACGCAGATGGCCAAGGAGTAAAAAAAAAAAAAAAAAAAAAAAAAAAACCTAACCTAACCTAACCTAACCGACCTAACCGACCTAACCGACCTAACCGACCTAACCGACCTAACCGACCTAACCGACCTAACCGACCTAACCGACCTAACCGACCTAACCGACCTAACCGACCTAACCGACCTAACCGACCTAACCGACCTAACCGACCTAACCGACCTAACCGACCTAACCGACCTAACCGACCTAACCGACCTAACCGACCTAACCGACCTAACCGACCTAACCGACCTAACCGACCTAACCGACCTAACCGACCTAACCGACCTAACCGACCTAACCGACCTAACCGACCTAACCGACCTAACCGACCTAACCGACCTAACCGACCTAACCGACCTAACCGACCTAACCGACCTAACCGACCTAACCGACCTAACCGACCTAACCGACCTAACCGACCTAACCGACCTAACCGACCTAACCGACCTAACCGACCTAACCGACCTAACCGACCTAACCGACCTAACCGACCTAACCGACCTAACCGACCTAACCGACCTAACCGACCTAACCGACCTAACCGACCTAACCGACCTAACCGACCTAACCGACCTAACCGACCTAACCGACCTAACCGACCTAACCGACCTAACCGACCTAACCGACCTAACCGACCTAACCGACCTAACCGACCTAACCGACCTAACCGACCTAACCGACCTAACCGACCTAACCGACCTAACCGACCTAACCGACCTAACCGACCTAACCGACCTAACCGACCTAACCGACCTAACCGACCTAACCGACCTAACCGACCTAACCGACCTAACCGACCTAACCGACCTAACCGACCTAACCGACCTAACCGACCTAACCGACCTAACCGACCTAACCGACCTAACCGACCTAACCGACCTAACCGACCTAACCGACCTAACCGACCTAACCGACCTAACCGACCTAACCGACCTAACCGACCTAACCGACCTAACCGACCTAACCGACCTAACCGACCTAACCGACCTAACCGACCTAACCGACCTAACCGACCTAACCGACCTAACCGACCTAACCGACCTAACCGACCTAACCGACCTAACCGTCCCGTCGTCGTCGTCGTCGTCGTCGTCGTCGTCGTCGTCGTCGTCGTCGTCGTCGTCGTCGTCGTCGTCGTCGTCGTCGTCGTCGTCGTCGTCGTCGTCGTCGTCGTCGTCGTCGTCGTCGTCGTCGTCGTCGTCGTCGTCGTCGTCGTCGTCGTCGTCGTCGTCGTCGTCGTCGTCGTCGTCGTCGTCGTCGTCGTCGTCGTCGTCGTCGTCGTCGTCGTCGTCGTCGTCGTCGTCGTCGTCGTCGTCGTCGTCGTCGTCGTCGTCGTCGTCGTCGTCGTCGTCGTCGTCGTCGTCGTCGTCGTCGTCGTCGTCGTCGTCGTCGTCGTCGTCGTCGTCGTCGTCGTCGTCGTCGTCGTCGTCGTCGTCGTCGTCGTCGTCGTCGTCGTCGTCGTCGTCGTCGTCGTCGTCGTCGTCGTCGTCGTCGTCGTCGTCGTCGTCGTCGTCGTCGTCGTCGTCGTCGTCGTCGTCGTCGTCGTCGTCGTCGTCGTCGTCGTCGTCGTCGTCGTCGTCGTCGTCGTCGTCGTCGTCGTCGTCGTCGTCGTCGTCGTCGTCGTCGTCGTCGTCGTCGTCGTCGTCGTCGTCGTCGTCGTCGTCGTCGTCGTCGTCGTCGTCGTCGTCGTCGTCGTCGTCGTCGTCGTCGTCGTCGTCGTCGTCGTCGTCGTCGTCGTCGTCGTCGTCGTCGTCGTCGTCGTCGTCGTCGTCGTCGTCGTCGTCGTCGTCGTCGTCGTCGTCGTCGTCGTCGTCGTCGTCGTCGTCGTCGTCGTCGTCGTCGTCGTCGTCGTCGTCGTCGTCGTCGTCGTCGTCGTCGTCGTCGTCGTCGTCGTCGTCGTCGTCGTCGTCGTCGTCGTCGTCGTCGTCGTCGTCGTCGTCGTCGTCGTCGTCGTCGTCGTCGTCGTCGTCGTCGTCGTCGTCGTCGTCGTCGTCGTCGTCGTCGTCGTCGTCGTCGTCGTCGTCGTCGTCGTCGTCGTCGTCGTCGTCGTCGTCGTCGTCGTCGTCGTCGTCGTCGTCGTCGTCGTCGTCGTCGTCGTCGTCGTCGTCGTCGTCGTCGTCGTCGTCGTCGTCGTCGTCGTCGTCGTCGTCGTCGTCGTCGTCGTCGTCGTCGTCGTCGTCGTCGTCGTCGTCGTCGTCGTCGTCGTCGTCGTCGTCGTCGTCGTCGTCGTCGTCGTCGTCGTCGTCGTCGTCGTCGTCGTCGTCGTCGTCGTCGTCGTCGTCGTCGTCGTCGTCGTCGTCGTCCTTCGCGTAATCTAACAGAGTTACTTCTTAAGTTGTATATATACCAAATCCTGAGAAAATCTACATTGTGCGATGCAGGATCGTAAAGAGCCATCTATTGGTGAGTAGTTATTACATTTCGACACCAGGTATTTATACTACGCTAACTCCAAAAAGACAGAAAAAAAAAAAAAAAAAAAAAAACAAATACCCTAGATAGCTTTCCATTCAACATATTTTAAATTTGCGACCCTTAATGGTTTCTTTTTCTCATATTTTTTTATAGATTTTTGATTTTTAGATGTTATACACGTGTTACTTACGTTAGCGTTGTGGATTACGGGATGTCATTGTTTTTTTTTTTTTTTTTTTTTTTTTCTGTGTTGTGTGTTTCAATTAATCATGCATTATTTGTGACCCTAGGGTTATATAGATGTAAACTTAGAGTTAATAAATGTTTAGTAATATTTAATATTTTAAGAGCTCCCAAGTCGTTAATGTTTATATTTTGTAGGTCTACACATCATTTTCATAATTGACAACTGGATAGGTAAAAAATCATTATTTTGAATAGTCTCACATTTTAATAAACTTGGCATCAAGAAACGACTTTGGCAAAAATCGAGTTAGCGTAGTATTCATTGCTGGTGTCGATTTGTTTTGGTCATTCAACCGTCAGATAGCACCGTTAAAGCGCCATCTGTTGATGAGTAGTTACTACATTTTTTCCGGTCATCTACATCTGCATTTGATAAAGAAAAAATAATAATAATATATATAACAACAAAAAAAAAAAACTTTACATTCGCACCATTAACGGTTATTTTATTTCAATAGAACATAAGATATAATTCATGTCTTTAACGTTAGTTCGCACCTCTTGACGACTTTACATAGTAAATTTAATTAAAAACATTTATTATTTTTCATAATTATGTTGACGCTTTTTGAGCCTCATGATTTCGTTCTTTTGTACTTTTATGTAAACCACTTATCAACAGATGGCACGTCGTGGTGACAGCTTAAACGAGAGATTAACTGATAATAATCTGTTGATATTCACGAAAACTTATTAAATATAAATATTTGTTAAGTTAACCGCGTTAAGACCATATTTCCCTTTAATACTCCGTAAATACAATAATGTAATGTATAAACATCCGCTGTCCGAACCAGATGCAGAAGTCGATGAAGGATAAATTACCTTTATAATAATAATATATCCGGGGACATTTATTAATAAAATCGAGGCCATTTATCATGTTAAAGCCTGTTAAAATGAATACAGATCGAGAAATTACGTACGAGATTAATAGAGATTCGCTACATAAATTTACGATTGTGACGACGAATATAAATTATTTACTTCCTTTATATATAATTGAAACACATTTTTTATATATATCACAGTTTACATACAATATAATACACATTTCTTAATATCTATATATAATTAAAACATTATCTAGTAGACTAATAAAATAAAAACGAAAAATACCTAAGTCGTTACACATTTTCCTAAGCTCCATTTTATATAATTAATCAATAAGCAAACCCGCGCGATACCGCTAGTATACCGTGAGCGCACTTATATATAACTATACCTACCTATGCTAGTTGTGTTGTGCGGGCGCCGAATGACTAAATAAGTATTTCGGCTATTTGATACAAGATGACGCCACCACATAAATAAAAATATAAATGATAGTAGTAGATATGACACACATTGCGAGTCTACATATTTATTATTTATATTATCTACAATAGATTTGGTTGTATATCGCATATCAATCAGAGGTTTATTAAATTTGTACTTAGTCCTACTTTTCGACTCAAGATGACGCTACCGCCATCAGAAAATTTAATTTACTTTTCAATTTAAAGATAATGATAATGATGCGTTACTTATATAAATACCTTTTGCGATGCATATTTATTTATACACATATTTATTTCTTGTATTACCATTCTTGTTTAGCATTTATTTATAATACGAACTCATTGAGTAAACAGTTACGCTTTTCAACACTAGATGACGCCACGTACCTCAGAAACCAGAATGTAGATTAAGAATTAATCAACAAAAATATAAATGATAGTAAAGTGCCCCCTTTTGAACTACATATTTATAATTTTTTCAATATATTTTTTTGTTAACCACAGACGTATCAAAGATTTATTAAATTTGTAGTATTTATTTTTGCCGCAAGATGGCGTCATGAGAAAAAAAAGTTATGTTTCAATTTAAAAATATTGTTGCATTTATTATCCGAACTCTAAACAGTTCTGCTATTCCACATGAGATGGCGCTACCACCCTCAGAAAAATACACAGAACAGTAAAAGAGGTTAGAAGGGCCTTGTGGGCGTGGCAGGCGCGCCTCGCATATGAGCAAACGCTCATATCCTGGCAAAAATATGATTCACCGTCCAACAGTCGTGCTTATATTGTGACAGTGTACGGAGCTCCGCAAATAAGTAGAACTATGCCGTCTTGCACTATTATAACATGTCGGAAAAGAAGCCAGGTGTGTAGTGTGACTCGAGAAGGGATTTCTTTTCACCGGTAAGTCCAAAAACCTTAAAATACAAGTGATATTTGCAATTATTGCAATAGTATTATGATGTTTGTAGACAAAAATGATACTATCGCAAGCAGATACAAAAGTATACATTGCTTGCAATAGGTAGGTACCATCTTGTACTAATGACTGGAGATTACGCAATGTATTTCGTTCACTGCGAACGTCGCATGCGACGAGTCATGGCTTGTATTCAGCGAAATTTTTACGTATCGATAGTGTTGTACCGAGTTGTAAACAATGTCGATATTAATTTGTAATTTTATTTGTGAATGTATCCAAATGATATCAGTAAAAATATGATAAGTAATATGTGTTATGATTAAAATAACTGTGTTTTACTACCGATTATTGTTATTGCGGGTTATTAATTGAAACAGATTTCCTTATTGTTAATTTAGTCTATGGAATGGAATAACACTTTAAATGTTATTTTTAGATTTCCAAAAGATCCAGATACAAGGAAACTATGGATAGAGGCAACCGGTAGAATTGAATGGGTAATCTTATCGATATAAATAATCGACCTTTTGGTCGCCCTAGCATATATGAGAAATAAATTGCTTTTACGCGTGTGTGAGTGTACGTCGAGCACAGTGTTTGCACTAGTGTGACGACCAATAGCAAACTCGCGATCTACGTAAGTGTGGTTAATTTGTGTGCGTAATGCGCGTACGCATTGCGTTCTTGCTTGTAGTGGTGATAAAGAGTGGGAGACAAGCGGCGACACTGGTTCTAATACAAATCAGGAACTATTTCCTTTCTAATCTCTTTTACTGTTCTGTGGAAAAATATAACTTATACAACTCAGCTCTACTTTTGTAAATACCAGCAGTTGCCCAGTCATTAAATTTTGTTTTACTACTTTTGAATCGGTTAAGTAGTTTTAGCGTGAAAGCGAGACAGACAGAGTTACTTTCACATTTATAATATTAGATAGTTAGGTTAGGATTTAGGAGTAGTATTAATTTTCAGTGTGTTAAGTGCGGGGGGGCTCTAAATATTTCAAAAAGCATGTATTGAAAAGTGTTACATACATCGCAGTATAATTGGTTTTTCGTTTAAATAAATAATATTAAACTAAAACACAACCGCAATAAATAATAGAAGGTGAACAGGCTTAAGACAACCCTTAGAAAACGTATCCTTCTTTTCCTATCCTACACTTATTCCAATCCCGCGCATTCAAATTCCGCGCCATCTACTCGAACATTTAAAACCTCAAGCAATGTGAGTGTCGCCCTCCCACGGCGAATGGACAAGACTGATTGGATCCCGATCGAAACATCGTGCATCTTGAAAACGAACAAACCGGCCGCAAAACTGTCTCGCGCGAGAAATACTCAAAAATATTGAAAATCAAAGAAAAAACATTATATAAGTGTTGTGGTGAAGTGCATCTCAACTTGTAAGTACCTTTTCCCGTTCATACAGTCCACTATCCTGTTTTTTGCCAAGTTCCAACGAGGTTATTGGGGTTAACCGGCTTTTTCAAAAACTAATTGTTTAAAGTCGTAACATAAATCTGGTCCATAACGAGCGCGAATATCTATGGAAAATCAGTAATTTGCTATTCTCAGGTTCAAATTCAATCGAAAACTCTAAGAAATTTGCAAATTAATGCAATTCATTGTAAAAGTATAACCCGACCAATTAGCGTTGGTTATACGTATAGTGCAGCTATTCAGATACACAAGTCATCCCAATTTAGTAGTATTATATTTTCTCTAGAACATTGTTCAATCTTACTGTTTCTACCTACATATTTGGTTTAGAAAAATTATAAATTTGCTTAACTAAATGGTAATTCTGGACTAAACTGTATTATTATTAAGCATATATCGTGTATGAATTTTAAACCAAATATTCATAGGTACCTACTTATAAACTTACCCAACACAAATCTACCTAACTATATTAAATAAGGTAAAAATTATACCTATTTAATACTTATCGAAGTTATCGATCTCATTGTTATTTTGTTTTACAATCATTCAAGTTAAATATGGAGGCAAATAAACTTAAAATATTGCAATCAAAACGCGAATATGTATTTCGAGCTATGCAAATCCTTTTCGACTTATCAAATGAAATGGTTCAAGATCGTTCAAAGGTATCGGCGTTCAAGTCTAGATATACTCGAGTGCATTCAATTCGGGAAGAATTTGTTGCGATTTGTAACGAAATACAAACATTGGAGTTAACTATTAAACCTGACATACAAATTCACCAAAAATTATTGAGTTCATTCGACGAGCTATACTATGCGGTTATCGACGCGGCAAGTACCTTGTCGGCGGGCGAGAGGAGCGTCATCGTCGCCGAAACATCGGGGAGCGCGGCCGGAACGGCGCCGCCGCCGCCGTCGCCGGGGGCGCACTCGGACGTCAAGCCTACACTCAATGCGCGGTTACCGAAACTTGTGTTACCTAAATTCGATAGTAAAATTGAAAACTGGCAATCGTTTTATGATACGTTTCTTAATTTAATTCACGAGAATAATTCAATTACTCAAATAGAAAAATTCCATTACCTTGTTTCGTGTTTACACGGACCCGCTTTGTCTATAGCTAAGGGAGTCGAGATGACTGCGAGTAATTATGATATTGTTTTCAATGCTTTGGTAGAACGTTATCATAACAAACGTATCTTAACTTTAACTTATTTAGATAAATTCTTAAATTATCCACCAATAAAACTAGGTAATTTTCAAGAATTACAGGCGTTAACCAACGTGTTTTACGAATCGTATCATGCACTTCAAGCCTTAAATATTGATGATTTGGGTAACTTTATTTTATTTATCTTAGCTTCGCGTAGTTTAGATCCAGATACACGCAAACGGTTTGAATATCAAAATACTTCACAAATACCTACTTTTAGTGAACTACTAAAGTTTCTTCAAGATTACGTTAAGATCTTAGAAACTAGTCAACTATCTTCGAATACTGTCATTCCTACCCGTAATCCTGACGGAAGGAAACCATCGCCGGCAAATATTCGGCCGGTAAGCAGCGGCTCAAAACGCTCCAGTTATCTTACAAAATCTCAACCTACAATATCCAATTGTTCGTGTTGTAGTGGCTTCACTACAACACGAACAATCAGCACTCCATATATAGGTGTCCTACCTTTCAATCATTAGACTCATGTGCTAGAGTCGCGCTAATTGAAAACAAAAAAATGTGTACGAACTGTTTACGTACTAATCATGTCATTGACAAATGCTTCTCAAAAATTAGTTGTACGATTTGCGGATCGCGTCATCATACCTTACTGCATACCGATCAAGAGCCAGTGACCACTCGGGCGAGCACCAGTGCTCACGTCGGAAGTAGTCGCGGTATAGTGCTACTAGGTACATGTCAGCTGCGCGTGTACAACCCCGCGGCTGGCACACATCGCACCGTGCGCGCACTGGTCGACAGCGGTGCGCAGGATTGTTTTATTACAACAGCTTGCGCCAAAACACTCGGATTAAAGCTCCGCCGCTGTAATCTTACCGTCGCTGGTTTAGGACAAAACACCGTGTTTCAAGTTAAGGGTGTGACAGAATGCGTCTTAAAACCACTCGATGGTGAACATCCGCTATTTAATATTAAACCAATCGTATTAGACAATATCACATCTCAAATGCCTAGCATTCAAGTACCGTCAGTCGTTCGTAAACATTGCAAACATTTAATCTTAGCAGATCGAGACTACGATATTCCCGCGGATATCGAGAATCTACCGGCCGCTCTGCATAGTATTTTTGGTTGGATACTTACCGGTCCAGTTCATGCAGAATCTTTATTACCTCCTAGTACTACGTCTGTTTTGTTATCTACAACATGCAGCCTCGACGAACAAGTTAGACAGTTCTGGGAAGTAGAGGAACCGCCACGAGCACCTATTACTGTTCCGGAAGATCAAATCAGCTTATGTTTACTCAATTAACATATCGAGAATCTAACGGCCGCTACGTCGTACCACTCCTCGTAAAGGATCGCGATTGCCCGTTAGGGGATTCGTACAATAGATCTTTGTCGCGTTTAACTTATCTTGAAAAGAAGTTTAATCGCCAAAATCAACTCAAAATCGAGTATATTAATTTCATGCGCGAGTACGAAAGCTTAGATCACATGTACCCTGTACCAAATGATAGTTCAAAATTAAATAATCGTTATTTTATTCCACACCATTGCGTCATCCGCCCTGAGAGCACAACGACAAAGCTGCGAGTAGTGTTTGACGCAAGTAGCAAGACCACAAACGGTATCTCTTTAAACGATAATGTGTTTACCGGACCAAAACTTCAAGTTGACATTGTAGACATAATAACAGGCTTTAGATTACATAAAATCGTATTCACCTGTGACATATCTAAAATGTACCGACGTATTTTAATTAGACCTGAGGACCGTAACTATCAGCACGTATTATGGAGAGAATCTCCTAGTGACCCAGTCAAAGAGTACGAACTCGCAACTGTCACCTATGGAGTTAGCAGCTCACCTTATCTAGCTATCCGCACTTTACATCAATTAGCTCATGATCATGGCTCTGAGTATCCACTCGCCGCTGAGGCTCTTCGTCATGAAACTTTTGTTGATGACGTCACTACTGGTGCGTGTTCCTTAAAAAATGCTATTGACTTGAAGGATCAACTTGTAAAGCTGTTAGGTTGTGCACAGCTTGAGCTTCGCAAATGGAGTAGTAATTCAAAATCATTTCTCGAAACCTTACCGGTTGAACATTGTCAAACCCCAAAACCCTTTTCTGAAGAAAACAATAAATCCACGCTAAAAATCTTAGGAGTCCAATATGATCCGAATGGTGATAACTTTACTTATTCTCATACCCCGATTAAAGATAGTGATGTCACCAAGCGTTCCATTTTATCCAATGTGGCTCGTATATTCGATCCTCTTGGGTGGCTTACACCGTTTATTCTTAAAGCAAAGCTGCTGCTTCAAGATATATGGCGTCTTCATCTTTCTTGGGATGATCCTGTCCCTAGAGATATATCTCACGAATGGAAAAATTTCATTTCCGATCTCCATAATTTGAATCTTATCGAAATACCCCGTCAAGTAGTACCGAGTTACTCCACTGAAGTTCAACTCATTGGATTCTGTGATGGCTCAACCAAAGCATATGGTTGCTGTCTCTATCTCCGTATTGTTGATCATGGTGAAGTTAAAATTCACCTTTTAATCGCTAAATCCAAGGTGGCACCATTAAAAGTCCTCACAGTAAATCGTTTAGAACTTTGTGGTGCCGTCCTACTTTCCAAAGTAGTTAATCGCATGTATGCAGTGTTTAGTAAGAAACTAAATATAAATCAAACAATTTTATTCACCGACAGCTCTACTGTGTTGTCGTGGCTGAACACTGAACCACACAAATTGAAAACCTTTGTAGCTCACCGCGTTATAAAAATTACCGATAGTCCCGTTTCAACTGTGTGGCGACATGTGTCCACTCACGACAACCCAGCCGATATCTGTAGTCGTGGCCTATCTTGTTTACAGTTAGCTACTTGTGAAGCTTGGTGGTCCGGTCCACAGTGGCTGACCACTGAACAATCTAGTTGGCCTGTATTACCCAAGGAAGAGCAGGATAATGTTAAAGAGCTCAAGTCATCGTCACACTTGCGTTATGCAAATCTAGTAACACAAGAAGCTGACGTGCTTGACACACTTATGGAACGTTCCTCCTCTCTTTCACGCGTGGAAAGAGTTGTAGCATGGATATATCGTTTCATAAATAATTCAAAAATTAATCAATCTCAGCGACTTTTATCAACTTATCTCACAACTTTAGAACTTGATTACTCTTTAGACCGTTTAGTTAAACATGTACAACATCAACACTTTAACGATCTCATAATTAGACTTAAATCAAATAAACCTATTTCGAAACATTTATTAAGGCTATCTCCCTTTATTGATAATAGCGAAATATTGCGAGTAGGGGGACGACTTAAAAACACTGACTTACCTGAACGTGTCAAACATCCATATCTTTTACCAAAACTATCTCGGCTGAGTACCCTTATGGTTGACCATTATCATGCTGCTTATCTACATTGTGGACCTCGTCTTCTTCAATCATTAATTCAGCGTCGATTTTGGATACTCGGCATTCGAAATCTTATTAGATCTAGACTATCAAAATGCATCACCTGTTTTAAAATAAAACCAGTGTCTCTTCAACCTGTCATGGGTGACCTTCCATCTTCCCGACTTAAACCAGGTCAATGTTTTGAGACAGTAGGAATTGATTTCGGAGGTCCATTTATGGTTAAGGAGAGTAGACGTCGGAACGCGAAAGCACATAAAGCATATCTTTGCCTAATAGTATGTCACGCAATTAAAGCCGTACATCTTGAATTAGTTACGGAATTGACCACGGAAGCCTTTATAGCGGCCTTAGACCGTTTTGTATCTCGAAGAGGTCTTTGTCAATTCATTGTTACTGACGGTGGTACCAACTTTGTTGGTGCAAAGCGATATTTGTCCGAGGTTTCCGATATGCTAAACAATGATCGCGATAATTTGTCAAATAAGCTTGCCGCTCGCGGTATAACATGGAAGATTAATCCGCCATCAGGTCCTCACTTCGGAGGTATTTTCGAAAGTGGGATAAAATCCACCAAATATCATCTAAAGCGTGTAATCGGATCCCAGCTTCTCACGTTTGAGGAGTTCTATACTATTCTGACCAAGGTCGAAGCAATGCTAAACTCTAGACCTTTAGTAGACCTCTCAAGGTATCCTGGTGAAGTTGACGCTCTTACCGCTGGCCACTTCCTTATAGGCCGACCGTTAGTATCACTACCTGAGCCGGTCTATACTGAACACGAATCTTTAAGAACTCGCTGGCAATTATTACAGAGATTATCTCAAAGTTTCTGGCGAATTTGGCAAAGAGATTATCTGCATACGTTGCAGCAACGGATGAAATGGTTTAAAGGCGATAACCGCCAACCAAAATTGAACGATCTTGTAACTATTTATGAACCTAACCTACCAGCCAACGAATGGCGCCTGGGTCGCATAGTTCAACTCCACCCAGGTAAAGACAATATTATTCGCGTTGTGACGGTTAAAACTTCCAAGGGCTTACTTGTAAGACCTGCGGTTAAAATTTGCCCACTTCCCATAAATTAAATTCAAACACTCACGCATCTTATATTAATATAACATTATATATTTTAACGTATATATATATATCCCATATTTTACCCTTGATAACTTTAAAATAATAACTTAGAGTAGTAATCGAAATATTCTTACTTATTTTATATGTAGCCTCATGCGTATGACTTATGTGTATCTGCATAGTAGTTAGTAAATTCTTTGAATCTTGTTTATCATATGAAATACTTGGTTTATTTCAAGTAGGGGGATATGAACAGGCTTAAGACAACCCTTAGAAAACGTATCCTTCTTTTCCTATCCTACACTTATTCCAATCCCGCGCATTCAAATTCCGCGCCATCTACTCGAACATTTAAAACCTCAAGCAATGTGAGTGTCGCCCTCCCACGGCGAATGGACAAGACTGATTGGATCCTGATCGAAACATCGTGCATCTTGAAAACGAACAAACCGGCCGCAAAACTGTCTCGCGCGAGAAATACTCAAAAATATTGAAAATCAAAGAAAAAACATTATATAAGTGTTGTGGTGAAGTGCATCTCAACTTGTAAGTACCTTTTCCCGTTCATACAGTCCACTATCCTGTTTTTTGCCAAGTTCCAACGAGGTTATTGGGGTTAACCGGCTTTTTCAAAAACTAATTGTTTAAAGTCGTAACAGAAGGAATGTAAGTATTATAAATATTTTGTGATAACTGGAAATGGCGAGAATGATAAAATAACAACAACGTATAATATTATTAAAATTAACCCTTAGCAGTTCGGGTAGAAATATATATATCTACATTATTCGGCACTAGCCAATCTTGCAGCTAGGGAAAAGAACTATTTTAAATCGTCGTCGTCGTCTACAGCATAATCAGTCCTGCAGTGGATAGGCAGGAGTGATTCCTGTTTAGCCCTTCGACGAAAATACATTACGCTTTGTCCCTTTCACTGCCTTTACAGTTGCCCCATTTATTGCCCTATTTAGGGTTCCGTAGTCAACTACGGACCCTTATAGTTACGCCATGGCCGTCCGTCGGTCCGTCCGCGGGTAATCTCAGAGACGCATCGATATATAATTATGTACTACGTACTAGATATCGCGTTCCGAACACGCGCTTTGTTCAACTCAACTGAACTGCAGTCCTTACACCTGACTTTAGTGTGGCTTCGACATTCATTCAGTGCGGGTGCGCACGGAGCAGCGTTAATAACAACGATAATCCGAATCAAAGTGGACCCTGGACGTAAATAACTAGTCAGTAGTCAACTAAGTAAAATTACTTCCTGTTTAAGTGAATTAATAGGTGATAATTTCGTAATTCCAGAGTACAAAAACAATTTATCTATTTAAATACCACGCCATTATACAATCATATACTTAAACGTGCAGATGTTCCCTTAAAACTGGTTGTAGGTAAAAATATGTAACTGAACACCATCGCTAGAGTATACGTCGATGCTGAACACAGACTTGATATGTTTTTTTAGAAAGTGTTTTAATTTGATTTATTGTTAATGAGTTTTTAATTAGTAGTGATAGTTTGATATTTTGAATAATTGTTTTATGTTAATTCAAGCCGTCCGTACCTCTGAGTACTCAATTTAAGCCATGTGAAGTCCGCCAATCCGCACTAGGCCCCCCTAATATTAATATAATACATTTTGAAATCGAGTTTTATTCTAATGAAGTGTAGGTAAAAAAGATGTGTCACATCTGCGGTGTGAACTCTATAGGGACGACATCTTAGTGTAGTTAACTGAACGAAACGCGTAAGCGCCATGAAATTTGCGGCGCTTACGACGTTTTGGTCGCGAGAAAACTATACTCTAAGCAATCTAGCGCTGTATCTTTTAAAATAGTTTGGTAAGTTGACACAGCTTTATACAGCGCTGCAGCGCACTTTAGTTCTAACTCTTACCAGTTTTTAAACAAATGTTTTACATGAACGTTCTCGTCTATCGCTAGAATATATGTCGATGCAGAGACGGTTGATAGGTACTGCATTGCTGTAATGTAATGTTGGTATGGTAGTAGATATTAACAGCGCCGACAAAAAAAACACATAAAATCTTGAAAAATATTTTTTTTAGGGTACCGCTGGTAAAATTTTGTTTTCCTTCATTCCTATAGTGTGGAATATCGTTGGATAGCTTAGAACGCTTTCCGATTCAGGGTTCCGTTTACGAAATATTAAGCTTTAAAGCTGTAATTTTAGTTAGAGTCATGTCCCCCCCCCCCCTCTAAAAGCTAAACCATTTTTTTTAGATATGTAAAAAAAATCATACTAGTAGTATATGTACGATGAATTTTAAAGGGAAACTATCACGGTTATGTTGGCTTTACAGGTTAACGAGTTATAGTCGTCCAAGTAAAAAAGATCCTAAAATCAACCGAATACGACTTTTTACCATTTCGCTGCCACCTCAATATTAAAAATATGTTTAAGTAAATCGTTAATCGTGTTGCTAGCATCCATAGGCTACGGTAACCATTTCCCATCAGGTGAGACCGTATGCCCTGTTTGCCACCTTAGTGGTATAAAAAAAATCTTTCGTCGATAGTCTAGCTAACATACCATGTGTAAAAAATTCATACATTGTCAATAAAAAAAATCTGCTGTGGTCAAAGAAAAACATTTTATTTATTAAAATAAAAATCAATCTGTCAAAATGTTTTACATCAGTCATTGTCTACACTAATATTATAAAGAGGAAAAAATTATGTATTTTTGTGTCTGTGTACGTTTGTAACGAATAAACTACCGTGCCGATTTCAAAAACCTTTCACATTATCAGGGAGAAAGATAGGCTGTATTTTATCCCCGTATTCCCACGGGAAAGAGATCTAGGCGGCTCATCGAGCATGTAACCAATAGAGTAGAACTGTTAACAGTTTTGTTAGAAAACAAAATACGCCAAAACGCTGCGTCGGCCCCTGTGTTCTGATTGGCCGACTCAAGGTCAAGTGTTGCACTAGACGTACACACAGGTCTCTTATTGGTCGGGTACTGTTTTAGTTCGAGCGTGGCTTGTTAGTTTTACGTGACAAGTCATTGATGCGTTGCTAAACAAATGGCTCACTATTGCTACTCTATTGGTTACATGCTCGATGAGGCACCTAGTACGTTAAAAAAAAAATCTTGACATGTGTCAAAAACCGTCGGACAGGTTATCTAAAATGTTATTTTTACTTGAGACGTACAATCAATTACTGACAGATGCTGTGATAGAAGATTTTGACGGAAGACACATCAGACATGCCAGATTACTGCAATGCACAAAAGTAAAGATTTCTTTTATTTCATGGAATTAACAGGGAAACTAAGAGACTTCCCCGTTCGACCCCTTCCCCTATTTATTCAATTGTGTAAATTTATCTATAACATTATCGACTTACATCTAATAATAAATAAGAAATGTCAACGTCGTTCACATTCAACTTTCCGCGGTTTCATTCTCGCAAGCTATCCGAAGACACTGCACTCGGTCTATGTCCACTGTAGCGTGGGCTCGGCGTGGTGCGGCGCCGTCAGCGCAGGCGCTTGTCGCTGCGCGGCGGCGGCGGCGGCGGCACGGGGCCGGGGCCGGGGCCGGGGCCGGGGCGGGCGCGGGCCCGGGGCTGGCGCGGCGCGGGCCACAGGCGGCGGCGCGCCACGTACAGCGCGGCGGCGAGCGCGGCCAGCAGCAGCGCCGCGGCCGCCACGCCCGCAGCCACGCCGCGCAGCCGCGTGTACTCCGGCACGCGCAGCGCCGCGCCGCCCGCCGCCGGCCCGCACTGCACGCGCGCCCAGTACGACCCGCCCTCCTCCACGCCGCTCACTTAACATAACACGGACTGGTTACCATACACTTTAAAGAAAAAGAATAAAGCACGCATGTTTTTCTTTTATTTTGTCAGACTATAACGGAGGGCCACATGACAATGCGGACGAAGGTGACGAGAACGCACACACCGGCAGCGACTCGGGTGCCTGGCAATTAAGTAGATACTAGTGATTATACAAACAACTATGCCGCCGTGTTATGGTTTTTGTCGTGATATTTGAGTGAATCGAATGTTCGAGCCCAGTACTTAGATAAATAAAAAGTGTGTATCTGTGTTTCCTGACCCAACATATAGTCGTGATGCGTGTGCACTGTGGCGAGCAGCCGCTCCCCCGGCGCGGCGCCCCAGTACCAGCGTAGCGTGCAGCGCGCAGCCCCGCCCGCAGCCCCGCCCGCAGCCTCGCCCGCGGCCTCGGTGCCGGGTTGCCGCCACCGCACCAGCGCGCCCTCGTCGATGAGCCGCACCGCCACCTCCAGCTCGTCACCCCCCGCGCCGAGTCCCGCGCTGTCCCGCGCCGAGCTGCCGCTGCTCATCTCACCCGAACTGGATTCCACAGTCGTCGCCGATGCAAATGCAGTTTCGGCCTCACCCTCGAACACCGGATCTGAAAAAGCGTTCTAGTCGTTTGAAGCATTCGACGCGGAAAAAAATTGAGAATTTCAACCGAAGAGGTTCCCACCTAGAGTTGTAACGTAAATAGGCTTGCTGAACAGGCCATCTCCGATATGATCCTGCGACAGCACGCGAAGTTCATATTCAGTGGCCGGCCTCAGGCCCACCAGGGTCGCGTCGGTGACACCTCGCGTCAAGATCTTCATCGTGCGCCATTCGCTGACGGTGCGCTCGCGGTACCACACGATATAATCCACCTCGAGCCCGTTGTGACCTGCCGAGTCGGGACAAGCGCGTGAGTGGGCTGGGGTGAGCGGGGCAGGGGGAGGGGGTGGGGGCGGCGAGCGAGCCACTGACCGGGAACCCACGCGAGGTGCAGGGAGTGCGGCGAGGCGCGCGCGGTGAGGTTGTAGGGCGCGCGCGGCGGCACGTTCTCGACGAGCAGCTCGCTCTCGGCGCGCACGGAAGCCGCTTCGTTGGAGGCGGTGCACTCGTACACGCCGCGGTCCTCTTCCGCCACGTCCACTATCGTCAGGTTGCCGCCGTCCAGCGAGTGCCTCCCCACCGGCAATGGACTGCCGTCTTTCTGAAATCACGAATGAGCCGCAGAGGGGAATACGGATGTATACCCAACGTACGTTTCGGTTACGATATCCGATCTTTCGTAGAGATGTCTGGTGAATAGCTAGCTAGTAGTATATACTAACCCTGAGCCACGTGAGCGGCGGCGGGTCGTAGTGCTTGTAGCCGGCGACGGCGCAGGGCATGGTGACGGTGGCGCCGAGCCGCGCCACGTACAGCGGCTGCGGGCGCGCCGCCAGCGCCGGCGGCAGCTGCACGCGCACGCGCACGCCCGCCGACGCGCCCTCCGTGCCCAGCGCGTTGTACGGCGTGCACGAGTACTGGCCCTCGTGCGACTCGTCCACCTGCAGTGCCGCCACTATATGTATAACGAACCGCACAACACCTGACGCGCGCTGAATGCTATACGGGTGCTATCATAGTGAGCCAAAGCTTTCGATCAAAAAGCGCACGTTACCTGATTGAACAGCAGACTTCCATTTCTGCTATAGAACACGCCTGGCACATTGTAAGGATCGAACAGAAAGCCGTCCTTCTCCCAGCGCAAGTTCGTCAGCGGCGGGTTTGCGCTAAAGTGGCAGTCGAGACTCGCCGGCTTTCCGTACGGCAGAAACCGCTCTTTAGGGGAGTAAACTACTTTCGCCTTGTCTGTAACAAAAATAAATTTGTATATGTTATATGAATTTTTTTTATTTGAATTTTTTTATTTGACAGCCCGGTTGGCTTTGTGGTGACCCTGACTTTCAAGCCGCGGGTCGCGGGTTCGATTCCCACCCAGGACAAACATTTGTATGCATGAATATGTCTGTTTGTCCTGTGTCTGGTTGTAAATATCTATATAAGTATGTATTTAAAAGTAGTATATGTAGTATATCAGCTATCTGGTTACCATAACACAAGCTCACTTTGATGCTTAATTTGGAATCAGATTGGCCGTGTGTGAAAAATGTCCAAGGATATTTATACCTACGTTTAAAAAAAAAAAAAAAAATGCTATATGAATTATGTAATGAAATGAAATGTGTTAATTCAATTCAAATTCGAAACTCACATTGCACATCAAGGAAGGCACTGGCGCTCTGTAGCGGCGTGCCCGCGTCGGGGCCGGATCCGGAGTCGGCGTTGGGGGCGCGCACGTGGCACTCGTACTCGCCCGGGTCGGTGCTGGCGGCGCGCCGGATCACCAGGCTGCCGTTGGCGGCCAGCTCCGAGCGCAGCGCCAGCTCCGGCAGCGAGCTCACCGGGCTCCCGTCCTTGTACCACTCCACCGTCGACTCCGCCATCTTCGGCAGACATTCCAACTCGGCGCGCTCGCCTTCCAGCACGGTCACGTTCATGGGAGGAGTCACTATCGAGTTTCCGCCTGACGATCAGAAATCCCTTTTGTATAATCGTGACGGGAGCACAGAGCCGAGTAAAGGACGAGCGCTAGCTAACCGTCGACGTCGAGGTAGTAGAAGGTGCCGTTGTTGCGCGCAGGTGGCGTGCGGTTGGGGAACGTGACTTGGCAGCGGTAGAGGCCGGCGTCGGTCTCGCGCACGGCGCTCACGTTGATGGAGCCGCGCCCCAGCCCTAGGGCCGGCGCGAGGTCGTCGCCCCCAGGGCCCCCGGGGCCACCGCCGCCGCCCAGCCGGCGCACGCGCCCGCCCCACCGGTCCGCCACCTGCGGCCGCCCCTCGCCGCTCGACCACGAAAATATTGTCTCACCCTGGAATAAATCCATCTTTTATATAAGTTAGGATTTTTCATAGCATATATGTGTGTAATCTGTTGGTAAACCGAATAAATAAATAAATAAACCCAATTAAATCCGCATCATCAACTTTTCCTAACAAAAATTCTAATAATAGGTTAATTGAATTGGTGGTTAGCGACCCTGACTTTCAACCAGGTAGTGGGTACGAATAACGACTCGGGACAAAGTATTTGTGCATGGACACGTTAGTTTGATATGTGTCTATTTACAAAGTAACTAAGCAGATACGTATATCTGCAATCTGGTTACCATAATACAAGCTTTGCTCGGTCTAGAACCAGATAAAAATTCCGAGCATATTTATTTATTATTATGTAGTTACTTGTATTTAGCAAACAGAAAATCTGAGTAATAAAAAATCCCATATTTTCGCGTATGTCACAGGGTATCCTAGTATAGGCGTTAGGTTCTCGACTTAGCAATAAAGCAACCAGCTGGTGTCCATATCTAATCTAATGTATCCTAGTTGCATAGTATGTATATCCATTTTGTTCAATAAACTTATTATTATTATTATTGTTTTTTAGAAGGATTCTTCTTCTCGGTTTTTTAAACCGGTTTAATGACAGACACGACACGGGCCTAAGCCAAGTGGTTATCATGAGTTAGTGGGTGGTTAAACTAATGTACTGTTTGATTATGTATGTGTTAGGAAGAATTTTCGGACTATTCTACATGTATTTAATATTGCTGCTTTTTGAAGTGTCAAGAATGTATTGTGAGGAAGCTGTAAGGTTTCTATTGACTGGTGTAGCTGTTTAGGAATCACGCCGGTGGTAGATAGAACTACGGGAGCGATCAAAACGTTTTGGAGCTTCCACAAACGTGTAATTTCGTCTTTCAAGTCCACATACTTATTATTATTATTATTATTATAATATTTAAAAGTTGGTTCATTTGGTTCTTACTAAGCGAAACCAGTTTACAAACATAACATGATTTATTAACTCATGTCTGTTAAGGATAATGACAACATTATACAACAAAGTACACAAGTTCATAGAAGTAAATATAGAAAAAAATAACAGTTTAATGGACCAACGAACGATCAGGTTCAGTTCATACAGGTGGTGTGGGGAGGGGCGCGTGGTGGCGGGCGGCCGCGACGAGGTGTTACCTAATTAGCGTCGCGGCACTCGACTCGCGGCGCAGACAAGACGAAACAGGAACTCGACAGATGTTCGGCCACGTGCGGCAGCCGCGCCGCGCCGCGCCGAGCCAGGGCCGTCTGCGCCCGCGCGCCCGCGCGCCGAGGGGTTCATAATGCGCATGTCGGGATCATTTACGAAGGAATGGTGTGTTAGTACCAAGTAGACAATTGCCGCTCCCACGCGCACCTCTCACACGCCCGCGTCTCTCGCTTCCCCCCGTCCCGCCCCACCTCGCACCACTGCCCTACATTTAGGTACTGCAACAACATCATCATCATACCGACCCTTAATACCGGCATTGCGCGAAAAGCATCGCAAGTGCACGCGACACCCCCACCACTCGAAAACGAAATGTTGGACAACAATTGATAGACGTAACTTATTCTAGCCTAACATGAGCACACAACATTGTGTAATTATGAATTAAGGGACTTCGGCAGCAAATTGTACAAACAAAGTTTGCCTGCCATTCCCACTCTTGTAGTGGGGGTAGTTTCGGTGTATAACGGTAGGGTAGTGTTCGTCATCCCGCAGTGAACTCATAATATGTTAACTTGACGAGTAAGTAGGACATGATAGGCGGGAGGACAACCAACAACACAACTACACTGGCTGCTCTGCGTACGTAAGTACGTGCCTACACACGCACACCTGCCGCCTGCCGCCTGCCGCCGCGTGCCCCGTGCCGCGAGCCGCGCCGCGAGCCGCGCCGCGAGCCGCCTTCTACTCAGATATAATGAGGAAGTCACTACTTTACTATTTCACACTTGCTTTACGATTTTAACGTTCCGTCATTGTTTAATTATAGCCACAAATGATCTTTAACGAATCTTACTACAGTTAGTTGAAGAGTGACTGTTGGTATCGCATAGGTAGGCTAGCTACGGTCTACTCTGGGATATTAACAGTCTGCTAACAAGTTAGTGCCTGCACTTAATACTTCAACATCAGCCCGGGAATTTTGCATGTTCTCAAGGACAGAAGTTGAAAGCAATTTCAAACTGTAATAGAAAACAATGTAGGATAAAGAACCCTGGCCGCGCTGCGAACCGACCCGCAGCTGTCATCAGTGTGGGCATAATGTGCATGTAGTGTAGGCAGGCAGAGGCACCCACTCTCAATATATCAACACACCACACCACAGCACACATACGTAATTGTGTTGTCGATACAAAAGTGAAGGCAGTGAAATAGGTAGCTACGTACCTACATACAGACGTAGCATAGGTGTAGAGGGCCAACCTTCATTGAATCGAGCACAAGGGAGCGGCAGGCATTGTGATGTGACCGTCTAGTGCCACCGGCAGGTACCTACCTACTTAGCGCTGCGCTGCAGCGAGCGGTAGGTCTCTAACAACTAGCACAGAAGACAGATCAACTCACACAATGGCAGGGCATCTGCGGTCGACCTTATTATCTCCACAACAATACTAAATTATATGCCAGATGCAAATAATAAGTACAGCAGAACCAAAGCACGCACGGTATCATCGGTCCCTATTCAAGAGATTCACTTAGTCACGGTATAGAGTGGAAGTAGCGGTAGACAATTATTCCTAGATCCGAATATAGTAACTTATGGGGTAGGTATTTAATTATTTACCAATGAGTATTTAACTTTTGAATAGTCAAAAGAAGCGGAATCTTGTAAAAAATTGTTTCGACTTCTCGAACCGGTAGGGACGTAGGGAGGGACGGGAGGTAATAACGACAATGGGTGTCCCTATAACAACAAATATTTAAAATCAAAATTCTTGCCACATATTATTGTTGTTTTTTTCCTTGATCTCAATAATGGACTTACATTTTGAAATGTTTACAATTTGATAGATAAAATAAGGCGCCACGCATTTTACTGTATTGAATATCAAACAAACAATATTTAGAGGGCTCGAGATTGGTCAAAGATAAATATCTAGTGCCTAAGGTAAAACAGCCCATCTAGAAGGCTGTTCCGAAAATGGATAAGGTAAGTTACCGTAGAAGCCGAAAGATGCCGTAAATGAATGCTGTCCCATATTTACTGCAGCTATAAGAAGCGGCAGTAGGTATATTATTGAACTCTTTGAGTAGCGGATAATTGTTACAACGACCAACATTACATTGGTACCTACTCGTACCCTTTATCTCACTAACTACCTACTCTTCACGAGCGCAAGTCTCTATGGTCGGTCTGTCTCAAGTGCAAATGATGCTGTGTGACTACATAATTATCTACTTACATATTATTATTAGTAGGTTATGTTGGTTATTTTGCCTTTGAAAAATGAAAAATAGCAATAAATTTTAGGGGTCCCCATACATATTTTTTTATCGTACCCATACGTGTAGGTTGGGATATCTATGGATAGGTCATCAAAAATGATTTTGATGTTAAAAATTTTTTTCTAAAGTGAATAGTTTGCGCGAGAGAAACTTCCAAAGTCGTAAAATGTGGTGTTAAAAGCACAAGTGGCAACCGCCCCTTAAGGTTCAGATCTTAGCGTGTTTTTGTTAATGGCGAAGGTGAGGTTGGCGAGCTCATGCAGCAGAGCCGAGGGCACCGAAGGGAGCGTTGTCCTATATGAGCACAGCGCCACACCACTGGCAGTGGGTGGCGGGGCGCGATCGCTTACGTCTTTATCCCACTGCAGGTGGTAGGGTATCTCGTTGCCGAAGGGGAAGTCGAGGTGGCAGTTCATGACGGCGAACCCGCCGACGCTGGCGCGCAGCTGCTCCGCGTCGAACGGCAGCAGCGAGCCCGCCGCCGGCGCCGCCCGCAGCGCTAGCGCCAGCGCCGCCGCCAGCGCCCACCAGCCTCCAGCGCGCATCGCACGCGCTCCTCGACACGAGCCTCGCATAGAGCACAGCACACGCACCGCACCGCACCAGATCGCACCGCACCGAGCACGACGCGCCCGCAGACTGTCCGCTGGCCGGCTTAGGACCCACCGACCAATTGACCGCTCCTAGTTAGATAGGGTTAATCTCAGTGACAAGCACGCCGACGCCGCACGCCGCATCACAGAGCGGAGCTAGTGTAGCGGCGTAGGAGCGGCCCGCCGGCCCGCGCCCGCGCCCGTGAACAAAGCGCATGCCGCGACAGGAAGCGCCCGCCGATGTCGCCCGGTTGCGTTTAGCTCCTTCGACCTCTTTTTATTATTCACTCTAATTTTAATAGGTCTCCCTATTCACATCTGCATCGCATGATGAGATAAGAGGTTTAAAGTTCCATTCAATGTCCGTCCGTCCGTACACTAGTCCTGTTTAATGAATTTGATGATTACGCTACATTGTGCCGGCCGCGACCGCGTTGCAAGCACTAGCTGCAAGAATGACCGCCTCCTACCCGCTATCCACGAACTTTCTAATTCGCCACCGAAGACAAATAAATGAAATAATTTTATGAGCTAAATTTGGAGAAGTGATACCTAAATAGGTCGCCTACTGCCCGGTATCGAACTTTACCTATAAGGTCAACATTTTCTTAGTAAACAGACAATAAGTGTGTCAACCAATAGGTGTTACAATTATTATTGTTAGTATGTATGTTATTGAAATATATTAGCATATTGAGGTATGCTATTAGTAGGTATATTGTAGTAAGTTATTGGTAGGTATCTAACACACAGCGTCGCGTCGCGTCGTAAACAAGCGTTGGCTAAAAGTGATCGCCAAACCAAACACAGGCAAGTTCAAATATAGCTATACCGGGAAGTTTAATACCTACATATAAAATGGCTTGCACTGATCACGTAACATAACTAAAAAAAAATATACATGCATGTAGGTATACCTATAGTCACCACATATAGGAATGTTTATTATTTAATACCGTTTACCCGTTTTACACTAAGTAAATAAATAAATAGCTGACCTTTATTCCCGTACATTGGGTAGATTAATATTATTCACAGAAGGAAAAACCATCATTGATTTATAGTAATATTTATAATTAAATACTTTATTTTTATAAACACATACTTATGGTATAATTTAATTAAATTATAAAACCCACAGTCATTTAAAAATCAAAGTGGTAAGTACTTAATAATTTTGGAATACATTTTATTGGGAATATTGTACGGAATCACCATGTTTCTTAAATAAATGTCATTATATTTTAATATCTATGTGTAGTGTAGCGCCGCACGCCATAAATGCTAAGTGTATCGACACTCGTTCTCGTTCGGGTGTGATCGGGAGTGGTCGGGAGTGGTCGGGAGTGGTCGGGGCGGTCGGGCGCGCTCGGGCCGGCTCAGCCCTGCATGATGAGGTGCACGAAGTTCTCGTAGTTGATGTTGCCCTGCGAGTCCTCCTGCCCCTGCAGCAGCTGCTCCACCTGCAACACACACACACACACACACACACGTTACACACGTTTGCTCAACACAACACTACACTGCGCTACACATGCATATACATACACACCACCATAATGGTGTTATTCAGTTACCACTAACAGCTTAACCATAATTGAGAAACTTCTACTTTTTCTAAACTTTCTGCTTCATTCAACATCAATCAGCTTTTACTGAATTTTAATGAATTGACTATTCATTCATTGCTATAAATATGTAACTAGATAGCTGAAATACTACTATTAAGCCTATTATATTGATTATGATACATATTTACACCCAGACACAGAACAAACAGAAATAAACTTTTAACTTGGTTAGTATATTGTATATTAACAAGCATATTTAAAACAAATGATACCTCATCATCACTCAACTTCTCTCCGAGTGTAGAGAGCAGGTGGCGAAGCTCGGCAGAAGATATGAAACCATTGCCATCCTTGTCAAAGTGGCGCAGGCCTTCAATGAAATCATTGGCAGTGTCACCACTTCGAGCTTTTGATATTGCCTACAAAAATAAGTAAACATGAAACTTGTCAATTTTATTAATCTATTGTCACATAGTTTGATTAACAAATGAAGACATTCTTAAAGTAGGTCATCCTATACTCATCACTATGAATACAGTACAGCAACAAAATCTTATTTTACAATTAATCGATAATACTTTCACCTGACACAGACTGACCTGAATATTTATTTCTATAGATATTGGAATGTATGCAAAAATGTGACAAATGACAATTATTTTTTTTATAAAGTGGGTAAGGCTCACTTGGTAAATGGGCAGGAACACCTCAAATGATATCCTCTCATCTTGCTTCAGGTGGAGGGTGCACTTCTTGACATCGGACTCAGTGGGGTTTTGGCCCAGAGCTCGCAGAGCATCTCCAATCTGTGCCACATGGATCTTGCCATCTCCACGGGAATCAAACAACTGAAAAGCTTCCTGGAACTCTGCACAGACATCAAACAATATATTTAGTATGTACACATATGGTCATTCATACCCTTATGATCACAAGTGACATTGGTGTCGGAAGGTTATTGTAGGTTTAAGAAAATGCAGGGCATATACCTTCTACAGAGGTGAGCTTGAGCTTGGTGGGTGGCTCGTACATGAACATGCTGGCAGACAGGCACCGGCGCACTGTCGCCGCTCTCGCCAGAGAGTACGCAACACTTGGGTCGCTTTAAAAAACTAGCCATATAAGGAAACTAGGGCGATCGTAACTACCACCGCTTTCGGTAAGGTCGTTGATTGACGTGAGTCACCGGTCGCGCGCGGCGGCGACGCCCCGCTCCTGCGCCGCGGCCGGAGCCTGCGCTGCGCTGCGAGCCGAGCCGAGAGACAACACACATACAAGTCAGTCCAGTCCTGCCTCACCTGTCACTGCGTACGCTGGTCGCCTTACCGTACCTGACACCCGGGGGATCGCTCCCCGGGGCCTCATCCATGCGTCGGGTCCGCCATCCTCTCAGTACCTCTCAGCACACTTATTTATTCGTATGTACACGTTAACACGTACACAACTTATTCTAATTGGGACTTGAATACTTAATGAATAATATTAACAATGCTAAACTCACCAGCTAACTGATCTTCCGAATAACCAGCCTAGAACAAAGACATATTTTGTATAAATGAAATACATGAACAAAATATAGCTGTAGAATAATATTTACCATCTTATTATTTGATTTAAGATTAGGATTTTAATTAATCCTTTACGGTTTTTGGAAGCTTGACAAGACACTGCACGTACACAACAGAAAAGTGTAATGATATTTTAATGTAGGTAATTTATTTTAAACCGATATAAACAGAACAATAACTCGAGAAAACAATATGAGGAGACGGTACGGTAAGCAAAAGATGAGTTGGTTGGGGCGAGTAGGTAGGTGAGCACAGAGGCGTGAGTCAGTTAACTAGTGCTGTACTTTCAATTGCTTCCATGACATTAGTATTCATGTCACTTTCCTAATATTGTTACTAGTATCGATCTGTGCTTAGACGGATATCTTTTATACTTCGACATAATTCTAGAAATCAATGATACAAAAATTTTTTTTTAATTGAGATGAAACTAGGGGAGACCGGGTGATTGATATCCATCGATGTTTAGATGAAAAAGAAGATAAAGATTTTTTATTTGCACAAAGTATGGTAACATAAATTTGTTGGAAAATATCGATGTTTTGACCTCGACCATCGAGATCGAGAAAAGACAATTTAACTGTACCACTGTACTAGGTTCATCTATTTCATAATATATACCTAGTCATCAAATGATAAAAAACAGAAAAAAACGGTTGGACCCTATTTTGAAAAGAAAAAAAAGGTCATCTTGTGATAGTAAACAAAAAACATCGACGTTTTTGATTCGATGTTGACATCGATGTTTTTCTAACATCAAAAGATGAAACGTATCAAAGAAAATACAATAATACAGAAATTGAATTCCGAATTGGTACTTTTTTAACGTGTGTCAAAGTCTAACGCTAACATTGCTGACATACATCACTACTGTTTTGACTCAACGTTTCGTGCTGCCAGTACAAAAAAATAAGATGCGATTTATTTTTGCAATTTTATTGTTAATAAAATTGCAATAGAAATAATTAATAAAATTTAATATGGACTGATTTACATACTAGCTAAGTGCAAGTGGGGATTCGCGCATGTAGGGTTCCCTCCCACTATCGCACAAGACAGAATACTACTTACCTAACCTATAATAATCCTACTAACTTCTTATGCAAAAATTAAATGTTTTTTTTATCGCGAATGTAGCAATATATGCGAGTACTTCATTTATCTACTAGTTTCATACTGTTACCACTTTAGATTGGTTATAATCAAAGTTCAACCGCGAAAAACTAATTGATCGTACAATCGGCACAATGTATTGGTGACTAGTACCCACTGACTCCTAATAACATTAGGTAGTTCACTCTCGTTTCATTGATGTGGTGCTTCAGTTACATATACAGTAGCTGTGTCCGGTGGCCCGTTTGTTAATGTAACTAATTTTATTACAGTTGCATGGGTGTACCATGGGATAACTTTTACTCAAATGGACGGCAGGGAATGCCAACAAGCTTAAGGGTGCGTTTCCACCAGAGATGTGCGAGGATGCGTTGCGAGGAATGTGTTTTTTAAGATCCAATAGAATCGCTTCATTGACCAAGCCTCGCTTAGTATAGCTCAATGAAGCGATTCTATTGGTTCTTAAAAACACATTCCTCGCAACGCATCCTCGCACATCTCTGGTGGAAACGCACCCTAATTCGTGCTCAGCGTCTGAACGGACTCAACTTCAGTGTGATACTAAGAATTAAAAATAATAACAAAACTCTTTATTGAATTTATATCTTGTACATACATAAACTTATTACAATAGAGCAGAACAATTCCTTCCTTCCTTTTTTGTATTGTAACGAGTAATCCTCGGAATATCCTAACGCCGATTCAAAATAAGGCCGATTAGAAAATTCCAAGGTGATAACGGCGTAACAGAATGAATTTAGAAATACATACATGATATTAAAATTACTTTACAAAGAAGAACTTTAATTAAAACTAATACCACTCACACACCCAACCGAGCAATTAAAATAACACAGATAAGAGTATCACAGTGCGACACGTAGGACGCGTTCGGGTGGTGGTGGTGGTGGTGAGGTGTCGCGTGGGGTCAGTCGTCGTCGGGGTCGGTGAGCGGCAGCAGCGCGTCGCGCAGCTCCACGTAGCGGCGCTTGTAGTGCAGGCCGCAGCCGCGCGCGCGCCGGAACTCGAGCAGCGAGCCGGCGCGCCCGCCGCCGCGCGCCGAGATCCACGCGCGCATGCGCACCTCCGCGCCGCACTCCACCAGGAAGTGGCGCGGCTGCACCCGCCGCGCCGCCAGCCCGCGCTGCTGCAGCGCCGCGCACAGCGCCCGCTCCGCCTCCTCGGGCGGCACGCGCAGCGACACGCGCGTCAGCCGCCGCCCCAGCCGCGCCAGCAGCCGCTCGCCGCTCCACGCGCCCTGCGTGCCGGCCGAGTCCGCCTCGTCCCCGTCGGCGAGCAGCAGGTCGTCGGGGTGCGCGGGCTGCGAGTGGGACACGAGCGCCTCCATGTCGGCGGCGGAGAGCTCGGCGGGCTCGGCCGGCCCCGCCCCCACCCCCGCCCCCGCCACACCCGCGCCCTCCGCCGGCGCCGGCTCCAGACCCGGCTGCGACCGCCAACCGCGCTCTGTACAATCGACAAATTGAGTTCGACATGTAGTACAGACTTTTATGATAATTTTGTCCCGTGCGATGATGGTTGTTAGTTAATTTTTCTTCTTCTCGTAATTACTTTGAGTCTGTAAAACTTATAATTAATTTTCAATTTTTTAATCTACTGGAACTTGGAAATGGAAATAACATTGGTCATTTCGATTACAACAAAATACTATGCTAGTGAAAAAATTACAATCAAATGATACATTAAATACAATGAAGAGAAAATGAAATCTTCTGTCTTCTGTGTCCCTCGCCGACCGCCGTATAGCGACGACGCGGTGCTTTGGTAATCTAGCTTTATGAGCCTTTCACACGTCACGGAGCTAAATCGCCAAAGAGCCGCGTCGCGCAGGTTGCAGGTTCACGTGCAGTTGCAGATGGTGATGGTGGTGATGACGGTGCTGGTGAGGCGGTGGAGGCGGAGGCGGTGGCGGCGCCGTGCTGAGGCACCAGGCGGCTCTGAGACCGCTCGCCACTCAGAGTCACCTAGTACCTGACACGAAGTTACACCACACTCCAGAGAGGACCATACATTACACAAATGTTCAACTGAGAATACTTATACATATAACATCATTTCCAGTATAGAAATCAAGATTTGCTATACACCAGAAAATTAAATCAATAATTGCATTAATGGAGTTATGTTAATGTTATGTAATAGGAGATAATATGTTGCTGATGTTTTTCTCAAGAAATATTAAATAATAAATACCTATGCTCTAAAGTAGTTCTAAGGAAAAATCATGGGGTACACTATATTGGTGCAATTTATCACGTAGGCTTATGCAGAAGTTACACGAATACTATGAGAAATTTATTTTTTGAGTAATATCCAAAAAACGCCCAGTCAGTGAAAAAGTGCTATGGAGCAAAGTTGATTAAGGTTATTTTTACTCTAATTAAATCTAGGTATCTGACATAGTTGATGTGACATTGTCTGGATGTAAAATGTCTGGATGTAATGATAAAATAAAATAAATAAAAATAAACAAAGTAAAATAGGAACACATTCACTTCCGACTAAAATAATCGACGTTACGTCATTAAATATTCGAATATTTTATCAAATATGTATTTTTTTGGGTTTGTTGACAATGATTCAAGTTAAATAAACAATAAAAGTACATAAACTAAAGCATTTCGAACACAAAGCTTTCTAGCATAACAACTAGTATAAGTGCATTCATTATCAATGGTTTTTGCTATGGACGATAATTTTGAATTGTTCACCTGACAATGCCTGATCACCAGTTACGACTGTATGCAACAACATTGGATCAAAGTGCATCTTTGCACATCACGGTGGACTTAGGTGGAAAGAACACACAGCCAAGAGGGATTTGGTTTTCGAATGACACACGACGATCAGGCAGGCGGTCACCGTACTATGGTCTTCTCAGTGTTTACTTTCGCCGAATGCTCGTAGTGATCGTGCGTTCCCTCTCACCACCAGGGAGGTTCGTCCGCATGCAGCACGTAGTGTGGTGTGGTGTGGTGTGGTGTAGTGTAGTGTACGTACCGTGCGTGTGCGTGTGCGTGTGTGCGTCGGTGAGCCACTTGTGCGTGAGCAGCGCGTGCAGCGTGGGGCGGCGCGGCGGCTCCTCGCGCAGCGCGGCCGCCAGCAGCGCGCGCGCGCCGGGGCCCACGCGCCGCCACGCGCCCCCAGCCCCGACCCCCGCCCCCGCACCCGCCTCCAGCCACGCCGCGTACCGCGCGTCCGACACGCACGCGCGCTCCCACGGCAACTCTACACACGCCCGACATACACACATTACATTCATATTATGTTCAACTTATTAGGGTTCCGTACCCAAAGGGTAAAAACGGGACCCTATTACTGAGACTTTGCTGTCCGTCCGTCCGTTTGACACCAGGCTGTATCTCAACAACGGTGATAGCTAGACAGTTGAAATATTCACAGATGATTTCTTTTGGAGCTATAAAAAGAAATACTAAAAGTAAAATAAAAATTGAAGGGAGGGAGATCCCATACAACAAACTTGATTTTTTTACCATTTCTTGCTCTATACAAAATACAGGGTGGAATTTTACTCAGGTAGGCTTTTGGTCCCGTAACCCCCGAGGTCACGATAACCGGTAGGCCGACACCGATCTAACACTTAGTGGATAAACTTACCAAACACAGGCACCGTGGGCGGGTGGGATCGCAGTCTACGACGAGGGATGGGTCGCGACCCGTAACTTCGGTACCATAACTTTAGGGACTGGTGACACGCCTACAGCTAGGATACCAAAGAGACGAGCCGCGCCCGGCGGCGGTGGCGGCGGCGGCGGCGGTGCGGGCGGCTGGGAGGTCCTGCTCGGTGGGGTGGGTACTCACCTCCGGCCAGCATGGCGAGCAGCACGAGCGCGGCGGCCCACAGGTCGGCGGGCGGCGCGCGGTAGGGGCGCGCGGCGGCGGCCAGCACCTCGGGCGCGGCGTACGGCACGGTGCCGCACACGCGGGACAACGTGCGCTCGCGGGCGCCGTGCCTGCAACCAAACCAACACCGCTCATTACTATCTACCTACTACATACCGCGCACTAGTAATACAACCGCCTCACTCTTCTTCAAGTGTCGTAAACACAAAAAAAAAAATTCAAAGATTTATTTACATATCTACAACTCGATATGTAAATAAATCTAGTGCTCAGTAACTTATTAAAATTATCCTACTGTGATCCTATATATGCGAAAATTTGTGAGTATATATGAATGTTTATTACTCACGGCTCAAAGAATCTAATAAAATGACCTAGCTCACCTGAACAGCGTGGCCATGCCAAAGTCAGAAATCTTGATGTCGTCATGGTGGTCGAGTAGCAGGTTCTCGGGCTTGATGTCGCGGTGCGCCACCCCGCGCCCGTGCAGGTACTCCAGCCCCAGCAGCACCTGCCGCCAGTAGCGCCGCGCCGCCGCCTCGCTCATGCCCACGTCCGGCTCTGCAACACCGCACCACACCGCACGTCACGTCATGTCACGTCACGTCGTCACCTCCACGCCCGTGAGCCCCGGCCCCGTCACTCACCGATGCGGTCAAACAGCTCCCCGCCTCGCGCGTACTCGAGGAACATGTAGTGCAGGCCCTGGTGCGTGCGCTCGCCCAGGCAGCGCAGCACGTGGCGGTGGCGCAGCGCGCGGTGCAGCGCCGCCTCGCGCGCGGCCTCGCCCGCCCCACCCCCCGCGCCCGTCCCGCGGACCACCTTCAGCGCCACGGCCGCGCCGGAGCGCGCGTGCACCAGCAGCCGCACCCTGCGGACCACCCCATGATCAGCGACGATGCACCACACTATGGCGTGCGCTATCGATCGTACGAGGTCGAGCGCCGAAAATACAAACTTGTAGAAAAACGTGGCGAGTGCGCGGCGGGCGGCGGCGCCGGCGGCAGTGACCGCGCGGGGTGGTTAAACTTTCAAGGATGCGCCGCGCGGCACGAGTCTCGCTCGAGTCTCGGTCGCATATTGTTTTTTTGCTATCCGAATTGCAAGCGCGCCGCGATCTAGTTCCGCGTAGGTACGACGCGCCGCAGCCTCCCGGCCCCGACCCATTACATTACATACGACACCCGGTGTATGAGCACTTCAGACTACGCGATAATAAATAAAACGCTATTATACTAAAAGATTTTAATTTTATAGGGTGCTAAGTATGTCGGACTGTCTAGTAAAGACAGGCTAATTAATTACCTATTTATATATACATATTTTCTTTACCTGTCAAACGTGACCCTCTAATCTGTACTTACATTATGAAAACAGTTTCGTCAAATAGGCATTTGCCGTCAAATATATCTAATAAAATTAATTAAAAGACTCTTACATTTACATAGTTCGAATGTACCTATCCAGTACCTCCTACCCATAGGTATTTAAGAATTTATATTGATTTGTTGCATGTTATGTTAAAAGCATTAGAGTCGACGCATCATACGTGCCTTTAAAGGTCTATTTGTGTTAATAAACATATCTCATTACAATAATTTTATCAGAGATAATGCTTTACTGGCAGAGTGCGAACGAGATGTCGATCGGCGATAGAACGAAAGCCTCTGTGCCTATACCAGAGGGAAGTACCTATAGCGGACGGCGGGAACCGCGGTGCCAATACAGTTTGTCACAATATCATAGGAAAGGGGGCATTGAGGCCTAAGGTTGCTTACTAACTTCTGAGATCAGCAGAAGTACAATAAAAATTTTGATTATGGGGTACAGCAAGCATCCTATTGTAAGTAGGTAAGTAATATGTCAAGGTAATATGACTGACAGGACAGATAGATCCATATAATATATTGATTGATCCTACTTAACGTTTTTTCTTTGCCTACCATACTCTCTATAGAGAAGTAGCTAGCTTGTGTTACAGACTATTTGGCTCGAGTGATGTGTATGTATGTGTGGCTATCAATTAAAAACTAATGCCAGTAGCAGTACAATCTAAGTTATAGTAACATGTGGTTATAATTTACAAATAACAATTATAGTCATATGGACAATTACATGACACAGGTGCATTGTGGTCATCCCTCGACAGAATCAATATCCACTCTATCCACAATATTGCTATCTGGAAATGCGTGTGTCATACATGTTGTTACTTAACAACAAAAATAATATAATAGTGTAGTATTTATGTCATACACAACTGATATTATAGGAGAAAAGAAACAACTCTGGACAATTTCATAGTAGTATACTCATGTATGGCCCCATAGTATGTTTATTGTGTATGAAAAAACTAAGAAATATGCAAATGTGAAACATATACATGAAGTGTTGAATACCAAATTTATACACCACATTATAACTTATCAGTTGGTGCGGAGATACAGCTTCAATGCTTAAGTACTAAAATTTCAAAAATAAATGTGTTAGGTAATGCTAATTGAATAGTTCCTACCCTCTGGTGTATGCTCTGTGTCAACTAAACATGAAAGGTGTGCAGAGTTTAAGTGGTGTGATCCTCAAGACCAACCCTGTGTTTGTTTGTTTAGGAAAACTTGTCAACTTCCCACCCCAGTGAGCCCCACAAGTTATCAACAAATGTATGAATTAATTAAATTTGCTACTCAATATTATTTAGTATCTATCAAATCTTACCTAACCTTAAAACTATTCTGTCAATGAAATACTTGAGGGTACATTATTTTATTTTGGAAGTACCAGAAGTTAGTCTCAATAATGAAAGCTTAGTCACATCATGGTTGTCACAAAAAATAATACAGGCGTAGGTACTCACTCTCCATAAGCGCCTTCACCGAGCACTTGAGCGACGAGCCAGCCGTCGACGAACTCTGCGCCGGCCGCCGGCGCCTCCATGCCGCGCCTCCTGCAACAAGGGTCGCCGTCACCGTCACCTGCCTCTCGACATCGACCGACTTGCACACCTCGCTTCACCTCTAACACCACGCCGTAGCCGGTTGAAGCCCACGACCAAAAAAGGTTTACTTTATGTATGCCTCACTCTGGCTAAATAACCGCTTTCGTGTAAACGATGCGACCACGCCGATTTGACTTTATCACTATTTATTTGTCTCGAAAGTCACCATTATAGATCAAAGGAATAAGTCCACGAGAATATTCCGGGTGCTCTGTTCCAATATTTCTATAAACCGGCTCGATTTACGTAAATCTCGAGATATAGACGATATTAAATGGCGGAAGGCACGTGGAGATGAACGAACAAAGCGAACGCCGACAAGCAACGCCGACCGCCACTATTTAGTCGACCACCCTTCTTTAACCTTAACGACAAAGGTGATGTACCCGATTTTATAAAACGAATCTAGAAAATTTGTTAAAACGCGTAAAACAACGGTTATCTCAAAAATTATCAAGCACTAACCTTCACAGAGAATAATGGTTTGCACCATTTAGCCATTTTTTCTTCCCGTCTCCCCATTCTTTACCTAGTTGAAAATTCGGTGAGCTTAACGACGGAAAAAAAACCCCACAGTTGTCCCAAATGCTAGACTAGAAACGAGAATGCAGCCACCATGGCACCAGATTCGCCTCTTTTTCGCAACACGACATTTTCTTTCAGACATTTTCCGAATCGAATCGAACGCACGAACGCCGACCGAACGAGTCGAGCCGACCGTCCAACGAACGAACAAAACGGAGTGGGAGCGAGCGAGACCGAAAAAAAACAATGCTGCCATAATAAAATCTATTGAATAAATCGACTATCGATTAAAAAGCTATCACTCTATTCAAATTGTAGCAAGTCTATATATGAATTAAGAAGGCACTTAGCTACTTAAATTTGAAAGTTAGCATCAGTCAATTTAAGTGATTTTTAGCAACTAATCTTAGCGTCCCATTTCAATTGACAATGTCAGTTTAAAACGTATGTTTGCCTAGGTTTAAATATAAAAAGTTTCGGTCTGTTTCCAATCAGTTGTTTAGGACAAAAAGTATAAAACTTTAACTTTAAGTACCTGCACAAAAAAGATTTGAATTTATTTTTTCAAGTATAGCAGTTATACATGGCAACCAAAAAAATAATTTACATATAGATCTTATTTTACTTTGTGCCAGTTTCAAGGTGAATTATAAAATTATTTTTCTTTGAAACTATTTCTTTGACATTGCGATAATATTCTAAGAATGAATACATACAACCCATAAAAAATCAATAATAAGTGGTTTTAGTCAAATTATGCAAAAGCCTTTAAAAACAGGCTAGACCAACCCTCCCATAAACAAAGGAATCTATAATGTAGTCCATCTCTCTGTTATATCCATGGGTTATATCATGCACGTCACGTCACTCACTCGTCAAATCATCAGTCATACTATTCCAGTGACAGTTCGCGTTCTCATTATTTTTATTTCGCAATTGCGAGATTGTTCGCCTAATTATTAGCCTATTATGTTTTGTGAGTAAATTATCACCCTTCAACATATAAAGTCATCATTACATCAAACTTAAAATGGATAACCAGTACTACTATAAGCTGATGGCGAGCTACCTCTCGAAGAGAAATTGCGACGAATCATTCATGAGATATTTCTTCGGTAAAAACTCACTAAAAAAAACTCCAGAGGAGCTCGAGCGAGCAGACGAGCGCAAGCGAAGACTACAGCGCGAGAGATCTCGTCGCTACAGGGCTTTGAAGAACGCACGGCGGCAGCACGAGGGTGGCGGTGGTGGCGGCGGCGGCGGTAGGGATCGCGACAGCAACGATGGTGACGCGCCGCGTTCCAAATCCCGCGCGATGCTACTCGAAGAGGAAGCCAGCGACGGGGACGAGCCGCCCACGCTGTGCGACCTCAACTACGAGTTCGAGCACGAGGACAAGTGGCGCGAGCGGGAGCGGGAGCGCGAGCGCGAGTCGGGCGCGGGCGCCTCCTCGGACTGCGCGTCGGATGACAACTCGGCGCACTCGGCGCAGGAGCTGAAGGAGGCGGCGCTCTCCGGCAATGTCTCGCTCAGCCTGAAGGAGTTCCTCAGCTCGCCCAACGCCGACCTCGACTACCCGACAGTGCACAGCCTAATGTTCCACTGGCTGCAGACGTAACATCACCCTCTCTGGGTACCTCCAATTGTTACAGGTATACTTTAGTATCATTGGCTCATATCATGTATATCTAAATTCTAAATTTTGGCAGTATTCAATGACAATTATGAATAGTTATTTAAATTAATATTGTTCATATTTTATACATGACTCTTGTGGATTTACTGCTACAACATATCAAATTGTAATGCTGCTTTTAATATTAGTATTAGTTTTCACACACACTGACAGAACCGTCCTGCTATTATTTGGATCAGAGTAATTAGTGTAATTAATGGAAGTTCTATAATCAGGTGTATGATGGTACTCAAACAGGGTTTTTGAACACATGCAAACTATTGGATTAGACTTATTATCAATACAGTCCTTGTCTTACCCAAACATTTAGTAAACAGAAGATACCTTGGCAGTTTCCAATAATTTTATGTGATTTTATGTAATCAACCAAAAGTACAATAATGGTTGCAACTTGGTATCAAGGAATGTCACTTTTTACACTAATATTATGTGCTCAGTCAGTTCTGTACGGAGAGCATTCTGCTCGGCCTATGGAAGGGTTGCAGCAAACAATACTCATTGTTTACATCATAATAATAACACATTAGTTGAATTGGTTCTTCTTCTTGTTGGAGTTCCAAGTCATGGTGCCATTGTGAGTTGTTAACTAATTGTTTGTGTCCATGTGTTATAGTATGTAAAGTAATCATTGTGTTTGTCTGTTGATCAGTTGTCTGTGTACAAACCGAGTTGGTTACATAGAATATGAAACTGCAATGCTTGTAGCCAGCCAGCTCGCAGCCCGCATGATGGCGCAGTACCCGGGTGACACCCGCAGGCCCCACTAGTTTATAGAATATTCCACTAGACAATAAGTTGTTGTTAAGTTGCCATATCCTAATATTTAGATACTCAACTATTATACATAATTACATATATATATATATATATATGCATATAGAGAAGTATAGAGTATTATATACTTATAGTTTGTGATACGGATGAATTTACATTATGTGTGAAATCTACAATGTTAGATGTAACTGGTATATAGGGTAAGTGAAGTGGTGTGGTGTGGTGCGGTGGGAGTGTAGGGAGAGGCCTGGAGCGTGTTGTGTGACACCAGCCCACACTGCGGCTGGAAACACCTGCCACTGCTATTGGTTGTGTGGGATGGGGCACGGGACAATCTCATTATGTATTATTTTAAACATTCCTCATTTCAAATATTATCTGGCTGACATAATAAGACTACGTATATTATTAAAAAAATGTTATTAAAGTGTGTAAAAAACATTGAAAATCATTTGAGAAGTATAAAGTGGTGATTCAATACTAAGGCTTATTTGGTAATACCAATTGTTGTATGAAAATATACATACATACTGCATTTATTGTAAAATACTCTATCTTACTTATCTGCTCTCTTTTTTAAAGCTATAGATTTATTTAAGGATATAGAAATATTGTTTGTCCATTTATTTACATAATTTTTAATGGTAATGTCTACTCTTATAGTTAAGTATGATGATACTTAGTGTCAAACACTGGTCACATTATTCAATAATAGTAATTATTTGATTTATTCTAAGGGTTTTGGTCATTTGCTTGATTTAATATTGTTTCGTACTTTTATAGCATTTATTTATTTACTTAGAGATACACATAACGTACACAAAATGTTTATGGAACTGTGATGGGATGTTCAACTGTAGGATGCGTTGGGACTTGGGAGGCACTCCTGTTACGTGTATATAATTAAATTTATAAAAATAACATGACTTCCTTAACATCATGATGTTATTAACTGTCTGTAATGTTGTCAATAACATATTAACTTCATAAAAATAATAGAGTAAACATACCATATACATACTCTCCCTTGGCCCTGGTCCCCCTGCACCCCCGACCCCCCACCCCTGCCCCCGCGTCCCTCCCACCAAATATATTAAAACATTTGAATGCGATATTAGAACACAATTGAATTGTGCGATACAGAACAGGGGTACCTTCTTACCTACCTACATGTTGGTATACATTTTGTGTACTTATGCAAAATTATTATGTTTATTAGTTTCTAGTGCATGTATGTAGAGTTCCGCGATTGAGTTACTTATATTATTATTTTAATAAGCGAATATTACGGTAAAATTGTGCTTGTGAATATTTTTAATGTGATTCGAATATTGAGTGGCGCGGCGGCCCACTCTCGCCATAGTGTAGCAATGTATGTTCTCATCGGTCACATTTACTAATACTGACTGTTCGTTTAAGATTAGTTTAAGTTGATTTTGTAATATGTTACATTTGAGTAGAATTACCTACTTACTGGCAGTGAGTGGCGACGTGCCGGTTGTGGTGGTGGCACTGGTGGCGCAGCATGGCACCGTCCACCCACCAGAGATCCGTATAACTCTTTAAGAACGACAATCAATGTAATGACATATTGATCTATTCGTTAGTGGTTTAAATAGCACATGCCTGTTGCTCCTGTGGACTTGCAGGGCAAGCGCCACGCATTTTGATTTTTTTATATTTGATTTTATATCATTCAAATTGGGTCATAGTCTAATAGTACGTGTCCAGAGTTTACATGCATTGCATTACTGACTTAGGCCACTCATGGGTAGCATTAAAACGGCTACTTATTACTGAAACACGTGAAACGAGCCGCGGTTTTTTTGAAATGGCCTTCCTCTTTAACTATACCTAACACATAAATATGATTTGAGTACAATTTATTATTTTCAAGATAAGTTAGGTACTTAAAATGCGATACAAATCAGACAGTAATGTAAATAAATAAATAAATAAATATCCTGGGACATTTTTCACACACGGCCAATCTGATTCCAAACTAAGCAGAACTTGTGATATGGTAATCAGATAGCTGATATACTACATATACTACTTTTAAATACATACTTATATAGATATTTACATCCAGACACAGGACAAACAGACATATTCATGCATACAAATGTTTGTCCTGGGTGGGATTCGAACCCACGACCCGCGGCTTGAGAGTCAGGGTCACTAACCACAAAGCCAACCGGGCTGTCAATGTAGCCTCTTGAATGATGTCCATTGAGTCACTTGAACTGATCATCATTAAGTTAATGATGAAGGTTAGTTTGCGGGCCATCACCAGTGAAACCTGTCCTCTTCCACTTGCGGAAGGTCAGTTGTCGCTCGCAGACAGGCCACACCGGCACCACCGGCCGGGCGGCCCGGCCACACGTCGTATGAGAATGATTAGGTATAATAAAACATAATAACAGTAGGTGTGGCCACAGTCTGTTCGTATCGTAGAGCTGCGTAGGTTGTGAACTTGAGACGAAAAATGTATAACGACAATATTATGTCATATTTTATAGGTAGGTTTTATATCTTGGTTGAGAAAATTTGCATTAAAGCAACTGCCCATATCCACTTCCCACATTGCAGGCATATAGTTATTCCTTTAAAATGTATCTGTTTGGTAAGCGATACCTAAGTTAAATCTCGTGCTAAAACTAATATTGGGTCGGTATTGTCAACACTAGCACTGTACACTGTAGTGTAGCACTCGAGTACTCGACAGTCATCTCGACGACCCACGATAATAACTAGATATAACTTTAATTTTCAGAATAAAACCTTTTTTATCAACTAGAAATTGTGCAAGATGATTGAAGTGACGAGTTCTAATTGTATTAGAACGATTTGTTAATGCCATACGTAGGGAGGCGATAGTTGTCAAGCTCCTTATGGCCAGGGATGCCTTCGTAGTGTTAAAACTCGGTCGTCGTACGTACTTCAACTTAGCAACAACGTATTTCATTCGCTCCGTGTGTTTTTAATTCAATTCACGTAGTTATATAACAATTCAGAGTTGTGTTATATATCAAATTAAAGGTCTTGAAGTGTGCTGTGTTATAATGTTTACTTCAAAGCTGGACACCAACTAGTTCGTGAGTTATCGATGAAAGCATTTTTAAAAATATTCAAATCGACCGTTGAACCTGACCTGGGTCAACCCGCCGATCGCTCGCTGCTACGCACACATACACAAGTTCGCGCTTACACATCCAGTCAGCGCTTTCTCCGCTGCATGACCGCCGCTGCAAGACGCTTTACAATATATATAATTTTAATATTGCAATTTTTTTTTTTTTTTTTTTTTTTTTTTCCCTTGAGCATTATATTAACGCTTAAAAATGCCTATATGTTCTGGATGCCGCATTAAAATACCTAATAGGCAATTTCTTAATTGCTCCCAATGTTCTTCTGCATACGATCTTATGTGTTCTAATGTAACTGAAAAGCGCTTTAATGCAATGACGTTGGAAAATAAGAGTAATTGGAAATGTCAAGGATGTCGAAACAAAATACCTAAGGCAGACAATACCAACACGCCAATCCGTCAAACCCAGTTAAACACATCTACTGAAGATGACGTTGTTCTGCCAAGGCGCTCCCCCGACCGTAACAAAAATGCTCCCTTATCCAAAAACTCATCTATTAAGGATTGTGACTTCGGCTCGGAGCAAACGCTAGGCAAAATGTTCGAAGACTTTAAGGAGGATATCATCAAAACGATTAATAGAACTGTCTCAACAGTAGTCACGGAACGTATGGCCATAATTTCTCAACAACTCGCAGGATTTCAGGAGTCTTTAACATTTTTCAACCAACAGTTTGAAGCCTTCAAGAATCGTTTAGACGAAAACACTACAGTCATAAAGACACTGCAAACTGAGAACACTAACTTAAATTCCACTGTAAGAGACCTCACGGTCAGACTGAATATAGTTGAACAACATCTCCGGGACTCCAATGTAGAAATCAATGGCATTCCGGAACACCGAACGGAAAACCTAGTAAACTGCCTAATGCAAGTTTCAAACACGGTTACGGCATCGCTCACCGATAGTGATATATTACACGTGACTAGAGTGGCCAAGTTTGATAAAGACAGTAAGCGACCGCGCACTATTGTTGCCAAACTTCGAAGTCAGCGCGTGCGTGACACTCTTCTTGCTGCTGTCCATACCTTCAACAAGAAGAACCCAGATGACAAACTTGGCTCCCATCATCTAGGCATCGCTGGTAACAACACCCCTGTTTATGTAGCTGAACATTTAACTCCTGGGAATAAATCTCTGCATGCAGAAGCAAGAAAAAGAGCCAAAGAAATGAATTTCAAATTTATTTGGGTTCGTAATGGACGGATTTTTGCACGTAAAAATGAAACAAGTCAAGCGTTGCTTATACGATGTTCTGATAGTTTAAGACTAATTGTTTAATATTTGTTGTTCTTTCAGTGAATTGGTATTTAATCTTTTACAATGCTTCTAATCTATTATCAAAACATACGTGGTATGAGAACCAAAACCTTAGATATTTATCAGAATATTCTATTATGCTCATATGATGTAATTGTACTAACGGAGACTTGGCTTAATTCCAATATTTTCGATAATGAATTTATAGACTCAAGGTATACAGTTTATCGAAGAGATCGCACAGTTTGTAAGGGGTCTAAATTGGATGGAGGTGGGGTTCTGATCGCGGTCTCTAAGAATTATCAATCGTCTCGTAATTTTAACTGGGAAACTGATTGCGAGGATGTATGGGTAACCATTAACATAAAACTGGATGGTATTCCATTGAAATTAGCGCTATGTGCTGTGTACCTTCCATCTCCACCCAAGTTAGAAACACTAAACTTATTTACGGATAATGTTTCCAATGTAATAAGTCATACTGAAGGCATGGTAGTAATAGGTGACTTTAATCTCACCAATATTCAATGGCAAAATGACCCTGTAAACTCGTATATGAGACCTATATTCCACAATACCGCTATGGGATGTGCACTAATAGATTTCATTAATGTAAACAATTTCTATCAATTCAATAGTCTACCTAATTGTAACAATCGTTTCCTTGATCTTGTGCTAAGTAACTTACCAAATGGAAAAGTATCTAGTCCCTTGAATTGTTTAAGTAAATTAGACCCGCACCATCCCAACTTACTATTTTCTATATCAAACTCTCAATTGCCGAAACTTTGCAACAACAATGTCTTCAAACGTAATTTCTTTAAAGCGGATTACGAAACTATTAAGAGTGAGTTAGAAAACATCGATTGGCATACCAAATTCTCTTGTTGTGGCAATTGTGACGAAATGGTGTTTATATTTTATAAAGAACTAGAAATTCTAATTGATAAGCACGTACCAAAGTCCCCACCTAAGCGAAATCGATTCCCTGTATGGTTTTCTCCTGCCTTAATAAAAATGCTGGCTGAAAAGGAAAAATTGAGACTTAGATATCGTAAATTTACTAACCCACGTGACAAGATCGAATTTGAGCTGCTACGTGACCGATGTAGAACATATATTGCGAACTGCTACAAAAACTACACAAGCAAAATCGAGGCATCCTTCTCTAAAAATACAAAAGCATTCTGGCAATTTATCAAACACAAGCGGAATAGTACTTCTGAACTTCCTGCAAAGATGCATTTGAACGGCTCAGTAGCAAGTGACGGCGCCAATATTGCCGACCTATTTGTAACCCACTTCTCATCAGTCTACTCCGACAGTGCAAAATACGAACCACATTGCTCTCTCCCTGATTACAGCGACAGTCTTTCATGCATGAAATTCCACAATGAAGATGTACTATCCAAACTAAAACAACTCGATTCCATGAAAGGTGCTGGCCCTGACGGCATACCCCCGGTTTTCCTTCTTCGTAATGCATGTGCATTAGCTGCACCTCTCACAGCAATTTTTAACCGTTCACTTGCGGATGGATACTTTCCATTAGAATGGAAAAAAGGAAACATTACGCCCATCTACAAAAAGGGTGACCAAAGTGATATAAAGAACTACAGACCTATTACCATTCTATCCTGCATTCCCAAAATATTTGAGACTCTGCTATATCCAATCGTTGCTAGGTTTCTAGACAAGTTCATCTCGCCACATCAGCATGGCTTCAGAAAAGGCCGTTCCGTACAAACGAACCTTGTTAGCTTTGTTACAGATGTCTCTCAACAAGTAGATCGTGGTTGCCAAGTTGATGCCGTTTATACGGACTTTAGTAGTGCCTTTGATAAAATTAGCCAGTCACTATTACTGAAAAAACTCCAAGCGTTTGGTCTTAATGGTCCGCTTCTAAAATGGTTTCGTTCATACTTGTGGCAAAGAACCCAGGTAGTGGTGGTGAAGGGATATGTGTCCCGTAACTTCAGTGCGAACTCTGGAGTTCCCCAGGGTTCTCACTTGGGTCCTTTGCTTTTTATCGTGTACCTAAACGATATAACGTCGCATATTCACCATTGCAATTACGAATTTTTTGCTGACGACCTTAAATTATACCGTAGCGTGGGAACCATTGAAGATACTGTCTTAATTCAAAGCGATGTAGACAGACTGAGTCTTTGGTGTAATGACAACGATATGGTACTAAACGCTAGTAAATGCTCCTTTATTCGTTACACAAGAAAGACCATTCCATTTCCATCATCATATAAAATTGATGGTCTTTCTCTTCAAGAGGTGACAGAGATACGCGACTTGGGGGTTACTATGGATAGCAAACTAACATTCACGCCTCACGTATCCAATATGGTAAAGAAATCTTCGCAAATGTTAGGTTTCATGTTTAGGCACACTAAACAATTCAGTAATAGATCTAAGATCATTCTATACAATTCTCTGGTACGGAGTCACTTAGAGTCCTGCAGTGTTGTATGGAATCCCATGTACGCTGTCCATTCACAGAGACTCGAAAACGTCCAGAGAACATTTACCAGACGCCTGGCATTCGCATCCCATGGTATCTCTCATCGTTGCCCGTACATCGAGCGTTTGTCATTTTTCGAAATGCAGACTCTACGGAATCGAAGGAGGATGCTTGATTTAACATTTCTTCATAAAATCATTAATAACGTAATTAAATGTGAACAATTGCTAAGTCATTTCCGAATTGCTATTCCTTACCATCTTCCTAGGCAACGTATCAACAGAATTTTTCAGCCCCCTCCTAGCCGCACAAATCTCGGTACACATTCGGCAGTGGCCAGAATCTGCATAGAATACAACGAGATGAACGCCTCACTTCCTGACCTTGATGTGTTCTCTGACTCACTCGGCCAGTTCAAAAAAAAAATTTCCTAATTATAAGCTTATTTATTTTTGTTTCACAGTGTTTTCTTTTTTAATTTGTTTTGTATTTTTCATTAGTATCTCAATTTTTATGTTTTTTTTAAATTTTATTTTCATTTGTATTGTTATACTTATTTTAATGTATAGTCTATTTAATTTATATGTTGTTATTCAAGGCTAAGTTCGGTGAATGTTGTGTACACCTGTAGTGACACACATATTAGAACATGAATAATAATAATATTGTATAAGATGTATATGTATGTTGTAGGTGTTCCTATAATAATAATAATAATAATAAATAAATAAATAAACTAACGCTTAATTAGGTAGGTACTGTAAGGTAGTGCCATATTAAATAAAAGAGCTTCCTGTCTATTTTTAACTAATCTTTTATTGATTCACCCTCCTCTTTAACTCGACGCAACTAACTCTCCTATCAGGCTCCGGCCGCCGACCCGACGCCATCCGAGTGTGACGTCACTACCGACAGTTACACCTTCACATAAGTAATAAATACATATATACTATCGTATATATATACTATCGTGTAAATAAGCTATCGTAGTCACAATGTCAACACATTCCACTTGCTGCGTAATCATTTAAATATAACATAAACCTTGAATCATCATGTCGACTAGGTACTATTGCAATACAAAAGGTAGGTAGGTATGCTAGCCTCACTTACACCCACATTGTCCAATATGGTATCCAATGTCACCTAGTCTACAGTTACTGCCTACCGGCTACCTTCCCAAAACAATATTAAATAACAACATACCTACCCAAGCAATACTTATATATCTCATAAGTCTAACTGTATTGTTATTTACCATTCTTCTAACTATTACATGCAAACATTCTCTTAACAATACCAACAAAAATTGCTAGAAAATGCAGAATCAATCTTAACAATTACAATAAATTAAGCTCACAGCCTTTAATTTCAATTTGGTATAACTACCTACAATAATTTAGGTCTAACATAAATGATATAGAATAGATAGACGTCTAAGTAGGTAGGTCTATACCTAAGTGAGATTACAAAATGTCGGAACTGTACCAAATTGATAATAATCACCGGTTTGGTATTCAGTTCGACTTTCAACCTCTAAAAGATCTTTAATCCAAAGGGCTAGTCAATGTTGACGGTTGCAGCGGCGCGGTGGTCTCCGCGGGCTTCTCTTCGTGTGGCAGAGTTCAGAGCAGGGTGCAGGGGTCTCCTCGTCCGCCCCGTGAGGCGCTCTTTCACCGGGTACGTAGATTCAAGTTATATGCGTACGGAGGTACCTACGTCCGTAGCGCACGCGGTCGAGTGGAACCCTTGCCGTACACGATACAGTAAAGCAACATTCTTACTTATTTTTTCCAACTGTAAAAGTTAATTAATCAGTAAGTATAATGAATGCAGTCCGTGCGCGTGCGGTTCTGTGTGGCTGGGCACGGGTGGTGGGTGGCGGGTCGGCGCGGGCCGGCGCAGACTCGAGCCGCCGGCCGCAGCGGCAGCGCCCGCGCCCACCGAGCCCCCGCGCCGCGCCAGCCGAGCCCGAGGTCCCGCGTGGGCGCGCACCGGCGCTCTGCTCTCGATCACACTCGACACTCGGACGGAACTAATACGGCGTGACCGTGCTGTGCTGTGCAGTGCAGTGGAGTGCTCATTTCACAAATAATTATGAAATCTTGTACTATGTACAAAATAACATATGTAGCGAAAAAAAAACAGGTACGTAGACTATTCATTTTTTTCTAATAGATTGCGTGGCATGTCTAAATATTCATTTATTAGTGTGTTGATAATAAAATTGTAGATAGCTTCTCTTTAGAACGGTTTTGGTTAATTCATATACAAGGTGTTTCTGATAGTCTGAGACAGAGGGAAGGGCTGGCGGCGCGCGGCGGCCACCAGGCCCCCTGGCTGGCCCGGTGGCGAGCCCCCGCACACTCCTTCGTAGTCGTCGGCGTTTAAAGAGTAAATCATTGCGCCTCGCAACCTATTATCTTTGATAAAGTTTGCTTTGATCTTTACACTCTCTGGGGTATCATACGAGACCCACTCACTCCTCCTGTACATGTAGGGTACCTTCGCTTCATTATCATGTATGATGGAGACATTGTTGTCGCATTCCTTTATAAAGCGACAAACATCAGGATAGTTGATGAATCCCAAGGATCCTATAGATCCAAAGCCTGAAGCTGGACTACCCACTTTAGGGTTATCAGGATTGACCAGTGTAAATGAGTGGCCGTAGGTGGGGATGCCTACGACTATTTTGTCTCTGCTCATTCCCTTGCTCACGTACATCTGTATGGTGTAGTTTATATTTAGTGTCCCTAAAAAATTTTGTTCATTTTTTTTAGGATAAAGAGGTGAATTGAATCCTGTAAATGGAGTGTACTTCGTGTAGAAATGGTAATCATAAGTCATGACATTGACAAAGTCAACATACATGTTCAGCTGATCCACATCATAGGAAACGTCTACAATGGTTTCTGGAGCAGCCACGGCCACTGTCAATAAGTAGTTGTGTTTTTCTCTGATGTACTCGGACCTGATTTCACGAAGCAACTGTGAGAAGTGCTGACGTTCCCGGCTTCCTCCTCCGTCCCTCGCCTGCCATGCCGGGAACTCCCAGTCCAGATCGATCCCATCGAGGGTGTAATTCCTCAACATGTACTTGATAGATTTTATAAATATTTTTCTTGATGCATGGTTGGCAACCATGTCAGAGAAACCACTGTCATTGCCACTTCCTCCAATGGAGAGTATGATTTTTAGGTCAGGATTCTTTTGTTTGAGTTTCACAATATCTGGCAAAGCTTTATACTGTTCTTTGTCTAATTTTATCTCTTTATTTTCCACTCGAGCAAATGCTACATTGATGTGAGTGCAGAGTTGAGGATCAATATCAGCAGGCAACAACTGATTGGGATTGTCTGCATACTGATTAGGTGTGTTGTAGTAGCATGAGATCACTTTGGTGGCTTCACTGCTTGGTGCACGTGTCTTGAATGGTAATATAAACTCAGTGCCAGTGTTTGTCAGCTTCTCAGTTGACACCATCTGTTTGGCAAGGAGCATCAGGATCAGAACTCGAAATACAATGATGCTAGTCACTATGAACATTACAAGAAAGGCCAGGACAGTCTTCCTATGATTAACATCCTCATTTCTTACAAGCTTATGATGTATATTATCGTCCTGCATTTGACCATAGTTTTTGAAATGGTCACTTAGTGCTGGGATAACCATTCCTCTGGTGAAATTATTTTCTGTAAGTAATTTTGGATAAGTCTTATTTATATCATTGAAAATGTGTGAATCTTAAATTATCAAATACAAAAATCGTATAGTTACCCAAAAGGTAAATGGAAGAACGAATGTACAAACAATAAAGCAGAAAAATTTAATAACAAATCTAGGTACGTATGTAAACAAACAAGTTTATAGGTATACATAGATAATGACTAGAATAAGTAGAATAGGATAGTTTTATAGTAATAAATACTGGTAGAGCAGGCAAAGACAAAGCAGATTATTTTGGTTAATTGAGTATGGCAAGCCAATCGAACTTTTCAACATCAAGCCGTTTTTAGCCAGTGTTGAGTTACGATCGCAACTTAAACTATGTAAAATCCAAGATACCAATCCGAAATTCTTTGACTAATACAATAATCAATGTCAAAATTATTTTACGACGACCATTAATAAAATTTTATACATTAAAATGGTAGCTGTATCGGTATCCTGTCTACCGGATAAATACATTTTGCAACAAATTAAAACTAATCTTTTTCTAAATTGCAAAGAGATAATTTTTATTACCCTGTCGTGTATCTTAAAAAAATATTCCGTGAGTACTTTCACGGAATCTCGCAAGCTAGTATTTCTATATCTTTGGTATTTACCATTACTATATGATAATGGTAAATAGCAAAGATATAGAAATACTAGCTTGCAGTTGCATAGTTCCCGTTCCTGTAGCAATACTGTTCCTGTGGCTTGCTATTGGTTAATGATTTTTAAAATTGGTTCAGATCCAGAGATTACTCCTATAACATTACAAACTTTACATTATTAATAATTTATTTATTTATTGGATGACCAACAGTAGTGGTAGGTCGATTTATGGCTGGCAGCACCATTTACGGGCAGCTGTCAGATTGCGTGACATGACATGACCTGACATTGACATTTGTCAGTTTCTGAGTTCTTCAAAGTCAACCATGGCTTCGCATATTCTAAGTTAATTAATAAATAGTATCGTAAAATGAATCTAATTAAACTATATGCAGAAACTAGAAAGTGATAAGAATCTAATTTACCGCAATATGTAGATCAAATTAATGTATTTAATAGGTTTCGGGTAGTCGTACGGATCCAATAAACATGGACAGCGCGTCCATGAATCACTATGAAAAACAGCTGTACACAGTGTTTAAATCGTTCGACGTAGATAACGAAGAAACCCTAGATAGGTGCGCAGTACTGCAGCTGTGCGACGCTTTGCAGCTGGACGATCGCGGCTCTGGGCTCGTCGACACGCTGTTCGATAAGGGAACCGATCGCGTCACCTTCGCTCAGTTCCGCAACGGGCTGCTCGCAGTGTTGAGCAGCGGCGAGTCGGTCCCCGCGCCCTCCGGCACCCCCGCGGCCCCCGCCGAGCCCCCGCCCCCGGCCGGCGCCGCCGAGCCGCCCGACCCGCCCGCGCCGCACAGCGACGACGACTCCTCCGGCCGCGAGGTCGCGCCCAAGTTCGTCGTCGGCTCCAAGAAGTACGGCAGGCGCTCGAGGCCCCAACGGGCCGCCGACGAGCCGCCGAGCCCTCGCGCTGCCTCGGCGTCGCGCCTCGACACCGACGACAAGCGAGCTCGCCAACGCATGCGGTGTCGACGGAGCGCCTCCGCGATGGAGAGCCGCGAGGACGGCCTCGACGCGGCCGACGGCGGCGCCCCGGCGCCGTACGACCACGACAGTCGCATCGACCGCGAGCGGGCCCTCGCGATGTGTCGCGACCTGCGGATGGACACGATCGACCGTCAACTCGTCGAGCGTATTTTCGAAGACTGCCCGACCGCCGAGACCACCGTCGGCGAATTCTTCGACCGCCTCAACTCGTCGCTGTCGACTTCGATCGAGGAGGCGCGCGGCGAGGGCGAGGGTGCCGGCGCGGCCGACCCGCTCGGCGCCCTCGGCGACGTCGCCGACGACGACACCGGCGCCGGCGTCGCTCGCGAGCTCGTCGTCGAGGCGTGGGAGCGGGCCGGCGTGAGGCGCGCGCGGCGGCTGCTCGTCGAGCTCGGGTTCGCCTCGCCGGCGCTGCGGCCGACCGACCTCGAGCGCGCCCTCGACGACGAGCTGCGCGCGCTGCCGCCGGCGGGCGAGGCGGACGCGCGGGCCACGCTGCTGGCGGCGGCGCTGGCGCTCGGCCGGCTGCGGCACGGGCTCGCGCGGCGGGACGCGGACGTGGCCGCCGGCGAGCGGAGCAAGCTGCGCGCCGACGTGGCCGAGGCGAACCGGCGCGCGCGGCTGCTCGCGCAGGAGGTGGACGAGGGGCAGGCGCGGGTGGAGGCGGAGCTGCGCGCGAGCCGGCGGCGCGCGGAGGCGCGAGTGGCGGAGGCGGCGCGTGCCGCGGCGGCGGAGGTGGCGGCGGAGCGCGAGCGGGCGGCGGAGGCGCGGGCGCGGCTGGAGGCGGAGGCGGCGCGGCGCGGGGAGGCGGAGGCGCGCGCGCGGGCGGAGGCGGCGGAGGCGCGCGCGCGGCTGCGCGAGGCGGAGGGTCGGGCGGGCGCGGCGGAGGAGGCGCGGGCGGCGGTGGAGCGGGAGCGGGCGCGCGCGGCGGCGGAGGCCCGGGCGGCGGGCGAGCGCGCGCGGGAGGAGGCGGCGGCGGCGCGGGAGGAGGCGGCGGCGCTGGCGGCGCGCGTGGAGGAGCTGCGCCGGGAGGGGCAGGCGCTGCGCGACCGGAACGACGAGCTGTGCGCCGAGCTGGAGGCGCGCGCGGGGGCCGCGGTGGGGGCGGGGGCGGGGAGCGAGGGGGCCCGGGAGGAGGTCGCGGCCCTCGGAGGTGATCTCTCCACTGAGCTTTTCTCTGTGATGATTCGAGATCGATCGGAGGTAAGTTTCTATTGTGTATTTTTCGTAAAGAACTGGCCGCCTCGAGGTTGTTACGATCTGGGTCTGAGAACGGCGCTACGACTCATGATTTGTATCAGGACTATTCGCGCGACTCGATCAATTTATTGTGAAGCCATTGTGTTGCTGTCAAGTTCAGACTCGTCTACAAGCTCATTATTTTAAATTTACTTATTTCAACTATTAAAGGAAATTCAACTTACCTCTCACCTCGGGCACTCTCACTGTCTAGCTGCGCTTAGTCTGCTCTTTGTAGTTTCATCTTTAAACACTAATATTTATTTTTAAAACTTGTATTATCATAAACTATACCCCTAACTTTGGGGTAACTCTGGACTTTAATGCATACAACTCGGGTCCTTACAGTACATTGTATCCTAAAACTACTGCTCTTTCACAGGAGAATGATGAAAATGAAGAACAGAAGGAGGAAGATCACGATGAAATTATAATGCAATTCAGTAAAATTATGGAGAGCTGGGAGGGGAACCCCACTACTGTGTGTCCCCCCGGCGCCCCCTCGTGCGCGTGCTCCGTGCTGCGGCCGCTCGGTGTCCGCCTGCCGCCCGCGCTGCGCCGTCTGCGCGCCCAGCGGGACAAGCTCGCCGACCTCGCCAGGTGACTGTCGCCCCGCCTCCCTCCCCTCCCGCCGGCAGCCTCGGCGTCGTGACCGTTCCGTTCCCTTCCCCAGGGAGCTGGAGGCGAGCCTCGAGCGGCTGAAGGGCGAGTACGACAGGGCCGAGGAGTACTGGAGCGCCAAGCTGGAGGAGGAGCGCGACGCGTACGCCGAGGAGCAGCGGCTCGGCGACGAGCGGCTCGCCGACCTCGTCGCCAAGATCGGCGAGTACGAGCGGCAGTTCGCGAGCCGCGCCCTGCCGCCCATCGACGAGGCGCGCGGGCTCGAGGCGCAGGTCGCGCAGCTGGAGGCCGAGCACGCGCAGTTCCGCCGCGACGCCGAGGCCGAGCTGGGCCGGCGCGCCGAGCTCCTGCGGCGGCTCGAGGGCCGGCTCGCGCTCGCCCCGGCCCCGGCCCCGGCCCCGGCCCCCGCGGCGGCGCCCACGGTACCCGGCTCGATCCGCTTCAAGTTCCTCCCGGCGGCGCGCGGACTCGCTGACCAGGTGCGCTCGGTTGCAGACGGCGGCGGCGGCGGCGGCGGCGGCGGCGGAGGTGGAGGGCGGCGGCGGGCGGTGCGCGTGCGCGGCGCTGGCGGAGCGGTGCCGGCGGCTGGCGGCGCGGGCGGGTGAGGCGCGCGGGGCGGGGGTTGGGACCGGGGGCGGGGGCGGGGAGGTGCGCGAGCTGCGGGCGCGGCTGGCGCGGGCGGAGGCGGCGGTGCGGCGGCTGCACGCGCGCCTCGCGGCCGCCGACCTGCTCGTCAAGGACCTGTACGTGGAGAACTGCCACCTGGCGCACCGCCCCGCGCGCCCGCTCTGACGCCGCCCCGCCCCGCCCCGCCCGCCCCGCCCCGCCCCGCCCCGCCCCGCCCCGCCCCGCCCCGCCCCGCCCCGCCCCGCCCCGCCCCGCCCCGCCCCGCCCCGCCCCGTCCCGCGCGACACCCGGCGAGCCACCCCGGCCGGCGGCAGGGCGAGACGCCGGAGTAGCGGTGCGATAAGTAGATACCCAAAATTTATCGACGATTGACGACTTATATCTTAACTTGTATAATAATTAGAACATATATTTAATTACTCGTGCACGTGTGCCTTCGATACCGGAAGCCGGCCGAGGGTTCCTGTTACCTCTGTTATGTTCCTCTCGTGAGTTAACGGTTAACGCTGCAGACAGTTTTGCGATCTCGTTAATATACGAGATGCTGTAGAATATTGTTACTAAAAGTGCCTTTAAATATTTATAATCAAATATTTTAAGTGAAATAATGTTAACTGTTCTGCGTTGGTCGGATGTTAAGGCTGCTCTTCCCGGCCTCCAGCAAGCCCGTCCTCGTGTATCCGCATGTGTAGTGGAGCCGCTTGTCTCGCGACGCACGGGACGCAACGCCGATGTAAACACACGCGGGTTATCAATAGTATGAAGTCGACTCCTCACGTTTCTTCTTCTAGTTAGCAGCTCCTCCCGCATCACTCTCGTCTCCTGTATAATTTGTATTCATCTCGTACGGTCTTCCTCTTCGTTTCCCCCGCGTGGGTGTCACTCGGCTAAACTCTTTTTATTTCAGTTAGTCAGTTCTTCTTGACCTTAATACACCTGTTTGAATGTCTGTGTTGCCTATTATGTTTCGATGCACTCTGTTTGTTGACCGTGTGGTTTTCGATTTCATCTTCTTGATTATTCATTATATTCTTCTCTTGTTTATGGATAGTGTGATAATGTTGAGTTTTAATAAGTATGTTGTTAGTTCTCATGGTTTATTTTAGTCCAAATTGTTACTTGCCCTTGATAATTCAATTGCTATTACTTCAATATCGTGTGCATTTTCTCGAGAATGTTCACTTAGTAGTAGAAGATCTCCTGCAAGTTGTAGATGATTGATTGTCTGTTCATCAACTGTTTAACGTTAGTGTTCCATTCCACATTCTTCATCACACGTCCTAGGCTAGTATATCGTAGTGTTTCGATGTTGTATGCCCTGTCATGTCAGTTTGTCTTTTATCAATATATTGTTTGTTCGTCAAGTGGTGACCGAATTGGTTCATGTTCAATTGAAAGCATTTTGATATCTGGTGTACGGTCGTCATCATCATCTTCATCGCCTTTTCCTATGTAGAGTCGGCTTTATGTGTCACTTCCCTCCATTTCATTGAGTCACCGATTTGATCCACATTCTCTCATATCATCTTTTACTCAGTCTACCATACTTTATACTTGGCAATATACTTGAACATGTCAGTATGTGTTCATTGATTATATTAATATACTAGTTTTGATTCCATGTTATTACAATGTCGATGCGACGGGAGCCGGGAGGGAATAGATTTAATACTTTAATACTACGGCCCTGATTCTGTCGTACGTTGAACTAATGTTGTATCTCGTATTATTTGTTTTCTATCCATGTTATTAAAATTAAGAAAATATTAGATATTTGTAATGTAGGACAGAATCGGTTTTGCTCATTATCGACTAAGTGACTTAGGGTTGGAGACTCTTAACATATCAAATAATGATGTTCGGAGTCTCCCGAGCTTCAGGAGACTTTGTTTGAAGACACATTAGGTGTCCACTAGATGTACAGCACCGTGCCTAAAATGTTGTGATTCTAAATTTATTTGTTAAGTAGGTAGTAAGTAGAGTTATAATGAATCGATGCCGGGGGCCAGCCACACGCCTAGTGGGGTACCCTCGGCGACATGTAGTAACAAAATCAATTAATGGACTTATAAATTTAGGTTAATTTGTAAAATGTGTTTTCCGAAAGTTTCATTCGGTTTCTACACTGTCAATTCCCTTTAGTGTGCATTTGTTAAGTATAAGTTTGTTACTTATGTTGTTGACGCTTCGTCGCACTTGAGCAGTGTTTTTGATTTATTTGCAAGCGCGTCCTGCGCCGTCCCCTGTTGTAGTCACTCCTTAACAGAACGCGATATCGATGTGTCTCGCCGTCGCCCTAACGTCACTCATTTCGACACCATCAATATAACTATAGAGCTTATAATTGTCACAGTAAAGTTAAAGTAATAGTTTTAGCGCCTCGTTGCGATACAACCCGGCGACGGAACACATCGATGTCGTTCTAGGTTTTGGTCTAGGTTACAGTATCTATGGTTTGGTATCTTGAAATAGTATCATATTTGTAAACGAAACTTTAATTGATCAAGGTATATCTGATTATATTGTAAGATGTGTAAATAATATGATATGTATAAAAAAATTAGTACAATAAGTATAAATAGGTGTTCTCGAGAATGCCTCGGAAAAACAACCTTATTTGTCCCATGGTTCATCTGTAATCGATCATTGTTTTGATGATCTCTATTTACAAACAGTAAGGTTATTTTTCTCGTCGGGCGCGGCGCGGAGCCTGGGCGTGCAGCCGCCGCGTATGAAATACGAAGTCTTACGAGATTGTAACACTTGTACGTTATTTTATGACGGAAACTGAATGTTCGAGCGAGATGCGTTACGTTAATTATTCTAACTCCTTGTGATGATTTATTAAAGTGTTGATTGATACCCAGTTGTCTCGGCTCAACCGCGCTCTGTGCAGCCCGGCTGCGCGTGTGTGTGTGTCGCACACCGCCGTACTGCCTAGTGTGCGGTTGGCCGTATTTTACTTTCATTTCTCACCTCTTCGACGTCGTGACGTGTCCGTCACGGTGTCGTCACGGTGTCGGGTTACATTATTATAACAATAAAACGACCAGTAACAATTCATTAACGTTTATTTATTAACTCAAATAACAAATGACAGTCATATAAACACGTATAAAATAAAACTAATATTTCTCACAAATAATCAAACTATCTAATTATAGATCAAAATATACATTTGAAGTGCATTCTTATGTAGTATTTAAATTTAATTTTGATATCTAAGTAACGCCGCGTAAATAATTGCATTAATTTGGAATTAAAATTAAACATTTACTTTTCTTATAAAATACCTACTATCGTTTCGTGGCAATTATTGACTATTGATCGAACTCTAGATCCCTAGGCACTGTACAGTGTATACATGAGACTACCGAGCTATATAGGAAATTGTAAATAAATAGATGGCCACATGCATATCTACTCATGGTATTTACTAGCTGGCCCATACAACTTCGTTAGCGCCACTTCCCCGTTTTTGGAACATTTTTCATTGTTTCTCAGTTCCTTTTAGTCGTAGCGCGATGTAATACCTGTAGCTATCCTCGGTTAATTAAAGCTACCCAACACTGAAAGGATTTTTCAATTCGAGCCATCTCATCTCAGACTCTTAAGCTTTATCTACACTATCATAAAGGGGAAATATTTGTATGTAGCGAATGAACTTAAAATTACTGGACCGATTTCAAAAATTCTTTAACTAATAGAATGTTACATGATCAGGGAGTGACACAGGCTATATTCCCAGAAGCTAGTAATATTAATATAGAAAAGTGTGATAAACATCATTTACAAGAAATAAAGAGTTTCTAAATAATATTCTATTCCACATCCCCGAAATAGGATTCAAACTGTTCATCTGATTGTCGACGTGAACTTTAGCGGAGAGCAGGTTCTAAGACATTCTTAAGGTGAAGCGACGTTCGGTAATATTAGTATTAAAATTGGAATTTTAATATTAAACAGCTATCATATTAGCGTCTATTTCACTAAACAACTCCAAGCAAATTAGATATAGATAAGGCCAAAATGTAGATAGGCAGGTAGTTCTCTTACTACTCGCTCCTAAATAAGGTATAATATATCAAACCGAACAGAACAAAGGATCTCTTGTTTCGATTTGAACACGGCTGTTTTACGTGACGGCAACATACGTAACAATCATATTATTAGTACGGGTATGTTTACCTGCTGATGTTGGTTGCGGTGCGCTGTTGGAGAAGGACGCTGGTGTGGGAGGGGAGGGGAGGGGTGGGTGCTCACAGGTACATGCCGTTGACGAGGTAGTCGGCGTCGTGCGCGAAGGGCGACTTGCCGCGCCGCAGCCGCCGCCGCGCCGCCCGCAGCCGGCATGCCGCCAGCGCGCCCAGCACCGTCGTCATCACCACGCCTGCAACACCGCACCACGCCGCTAGTACTGCGCCCCTAGTGGACCTGGCCCCCGGTGCGCGCCGGTACCTACCCAGCACGAGCAGCAGCACGGCGGCGGGCGGGTGCTCGCTCAGGCCGGCGCGCGGGTCGGTGCCCCCGGTGGCCCCGGGAGCGACAGCAGCCAGCGGGCGCGGCGCGGGGGCCACCGCGGCGGGCGGCTCCGGGTGCGCGACCGCCGTCTCGCTCTCCGCCGTCTGAGGGTTGACAAGCTGTCAAAAGGCCTTAAAGAATCGAAAACGAAAAGTTTTGAATCGAGTTGAATTGGTTGACGGCCGACTGACCTTGTCTTTGCTATCCTTATTGTTAGTACGGTTGTCGGTCGACGGCGCGGGGTCCTGCCGGCGGGCGGGAGTAGGGTTGGGAGCGGGGGCGGGCGGCGGCGCGGCGGTGGGCTCGGGCTCCGGCTCGGGCTCGGGCTCCGGCTTGTTCAGCTCGAAGCCCTTCTTGGGGCTGTCGCGCAGCGTCTGCTGCTGGCTCGAGTACACCATCGGCAACTCGGGCATCGTCTTCGCGGGAATGTACACCGGCATCTCCTGGAGGTCACAAATGTACTATCTACATAAAAGTTCCGGGTACCTTTACTGCCAGCCCAACAACATATATTTAAGCAGGGATGCGGGAGGCAGGCTCGATTCTACTCTGCGAGCATTTCGGGAGAATCGCATCAGCCATTAGTTGCATATTGGGAACACGTGGAGAGTAAATGAGCAGTAGGTCGTGGTACCGGTTCAGGGCGCGGCTGCGGCACCGGCCAGGCGCGCCGCGGGTCGGGCTCGGGCCACTCCAGCCGCGAGTACCCGCCCCCCGCGCCGACCCCCGTCCCGACCCCGGCCCCCGCGCCGGCCCCGCCCCACCCCCGCTCCGGCGACATGCTCTCCATGCCTGCACAGTGAACATTACATTGACAAGAGGAAAAACTTAAAAATTAGTTTTAAAAGCTAAGCTTAAAGTCTAAATAGCTACCACTAAAATATTTAATCTGGTCCGATTGGGAATATACCTGCAGCAGGCATATAAATCAGTTAGTCCAACGTTTTGGTCCTTCGAACCGGATAAATCGGATATGCCTATCCGGACTCGAGGAGGGTCGAGGAACCTGACTGACCGGGCTGGTGCGGCCAGGCGCGGCGCGGCCAGGCGGCGGGCGCGGGGGGCGGGTCGAAGGGCGCGGGGGGCTCGAAGGGCGCGGCCGGCTCGTAGGGCGCCGGCCGCTCGAAGGGCGCGAACTGCGCCGGCTCCGGCTCCTGCAGCAGCCCGCCCTTGTGGCTGAAGATGTGCGAGCTCGGGGCCTCTACGACATACGTACCACTACATAAATACACATAATTGTCAAAAAAAAATCAAAAGTCTGCCGGCTCTTCTGGCGATTTTGGGAAGGCTTTCAGGGAGCTCAAAAGTCCAGGTCGGGTAGAGCGGTCGGTACCGTGGATGTATGTCGTTGGGTGCGTACCGTCGTACCGGTGCTGCGGCTGCGCCTGCGCGAGGCGGTGCGGCCACCGCTCCCGCGCCGCCGCCGCCTCCAGCTCCAGCTGCGAGCCCGCGCCGCCCCCGCCCTCGCGTCCGCCCTCCAGCGCCTCCGCCGGCCGCTGCGCCTGTGCACGACACTCGGCGGTGAGACACTAGTAGAGACTCTGGGGATGCAGTACTGGGCAGCTCGGGTCACGTACCTGCGGGCGGGGTGCGGGGGTCGCTCGGGCGGCGGGGGTCGCGAGGGGCGCGGGGGCGGGCGGGGGACAGCCGAGCTCGGGCGCCTCGTCGCTGCCGTCGGCGCACTGCGGGACGCCGTCGCACGCGTTGTACACCGCGATGCACTCGCCGCCGCGACGACACTCGAACTGGAACCTGCTGCATCTACCGGCTGCGAACGACACCACACGACGCTGGTCAATATCACAAATTAATTAATCGGAGAATACGAGCAGCTTTGGCTTTTCAATACCTACGATCCGATCGATAGAGTGAAAAACGACGGATAGGTAGGGGGATAGAGAAGTAGGTACTGCAGGTACTTTAAGCAAGCTCGCTCATTCCACGTCTTACGAGCTATATATCTATCGTTACATATGTTAATAGAACCTATCAAAACCCTACTCGACTATAAATCTTCAGGACATACAAATATATTGGTAGATATTATTAAACATTTTAGATTATTAAATCTCAGAATCACATCATCTTCCAAAGAAGCAATAACGCTTAGAGCATTGTTGAACACAATATTTAAAACACACATTTAAAAGTGCGACAGTGGATCGAATGTTGAAACTTTCCTTTGTCAATCTGTTATACGGTTATCAGCGCAGCTCCCGAGAACGGTTCGCTTCGCTTGTGAGTGTTAATGAAGCATAATGATCATGAGTAAGAGACTGCGACGACGTGGAGCACCGTTACTGTGATCGTGTGAGGTGTCGCGGGAGGCCCGGGGCGGCGGCACATGTATGTAGCAGGTAGTCACGGCGCGGGAGGAGGGGGGCGAGCGATGACCCGCGCTCGAGAACAACACATACTTAAAACAAACAAGTTTACCGAACATACGTCACGCCATGCCTCACTCTACACTACGAAAAGGTTTGTCAACTTAGGTCGAGGTTCAAGCATGTCACGTACCTAACAGGGAAAAGTTGGCCACCATATTACCCGTCTATATCTACTTATTTAGTGGGGAACAAATATTTTTCCATGTTTTTGACCCGTTTTTGATCCCATCGGTTAATGACTTCGATGACTCCTTTTGTGCTTAAAATCTCATTGGATGATGTCATTTCCGGCTAACTGTATATCTGAGTCAAGTAGTCAGAAACCAGAAGCCTAGAGGCGTTTTTACCAAGTAGGTTAGTGTAGGTGTTGGTTGTTAATGTAAGTAGGTATATTTATTTGCAAACTCATTATACTTAGATAATAAACTATTGTGATAAGGGGGCTTTTAGTGGTCTATGACGAATATAAAGACGAAGATTATTAACTAAGCCCAAAAGCCATAATGAGGTGGACAATCACAAGGGCTAGTTAAATAGCGACATATTATATGGCATGACATAACATACTGAATACCTACTACTGCAATTACCTACCACTAAAATATCTTTAAAGGTTTTTATCTTCTAGTTCAGTAATTGCACTTGCAAGATTGAAGAGTCCTGGTAGGTACAAGTAGTTGATCAATGAATATGTTTTATTCAAATAGGCCTTCACAAGCATTTATGAATAGTCAGACTCTAACGCTCAGTTCGAAAGGTTGGTTTTGCTGAGAAGAGCCGGCTATAACCTCAGAAATGTAGTAGGGATGTGATTAAAGTATTGTTATTTGTTTGTAATATGCGGTGTCTGTTGCAATAACTTCACGTCACTTTGAGAGTGCCATAAAAGGTGATTTAAGAGATTCACCGATGACTACCTAACTACTCATATCGCACATTGCAACAAGTGTTAAGAAAAGCAAAGAGTAGCACATATCCATTCATTCCCCGTCGCAATAATAAGCGGAAGTATAAGTAATAGCAGATTGTGCAACACCGGCAGTCGGAGTCAGGGTCAGTAAGGTGATGATGATGATACATACTGGGTAGTAGCTGGTGATGCTCGCGCGGCGGGGCCGGCGGCGGCGGCGTGGTCGTGCTCGAGCTCGTCGTACTCGTCACCCTGGTACACACATGACACACCAGATATTATACTAATCTACTAACTAATCTATTAGTTATATTCCCTGAGATGTTGGAAACAGAGCAATCCGATTCCAAATCTTGTAATAAGATTGCTAGATGCCTACCTATTTACTACACTCCTTACATCCGTACCGGCCGAGTAACATTCTAAGCGATTGCTATCTACTGCTGGCTAATATCTCGAACTATGTCATATTTAGGGTTTACCTGAGGCATAGCATTATAAACTAATTTCGACCTCATATAGCCTGTTAATAAATAATATATTAATTAAACGAGAGTTTAATTCAATGCAATTACAGGGTGGCAAACAGTAGGTACACAGATTTATTCGTAGATACCTACACAGAAATGTTTGAGCGGGTGAAATCGAATCGACGACCTTTGGCGTGATGAAGGATTCTAACCATATCTACCACCAGCTGGCTCGGAAGTAATGGATGAATTGATGTCTGCAATTTGGCTAAAGGCCACAAGATATAGCGTCGAGCTCGTTAGGCGCCACCAACTGCGCCGGTCGCATGTCGCCGACACCGGACATGCAACTGGTTCAAGGTTATGTCAGAACTATCCCACTTTCGAGGTTACTTTACTAAATTATTCACAAGTAATAATGGGCAATAAAAAGACATGATTTATATCATGAAATTATTACCAATAGAGAATTCCAGATTCTATTTCCATTACCTTCTCCAATATTTAGGTTATTTTATTTTAACTTGGGCTTGGCGCAGTAAACGAGCTTAAAACAATTTTGGTTACATACACTTAGTTAGTAGGTACCTACTTATTAGGAAGGGTGTAGGCGTTTGGTGAAGGGTGTGGGCGGTGGGTGCAGGTACCTGAGGCTGGCGAGGTCGTGCTCGTGGCGGTCGCGGTCCTGCAGCTCGGCGCGGCGGCGGCCCAGCGCGAGCACGCCGCTGCTGAAGTTGCCGTGCGCCGTGAACTTGCACCGGAAGTCCTCCGGCGGCCCGCACTTGAACAGGTAGCAGCTGCCCGGACTCTGCACACATATACACGAACACGAATCAACACGCGCCACCAGCACACACCAAGTTACTTACATAGTGAATTGCCTGAATTGCTAATAAATAGCTATTCTACTATAAGTGTTCATGGTATCGGCGAATGTTGAATCAGAGGAATGGTGATCACCGCGGTGCCGTTGTGATATCTACGTAAGTATTTGTTGCATCATTATCTAGGGTTGCATCGTGAAACAGTAGGACAAATTTATTGGTTTTAATAACGGGACGAGACATTATCGTCTTTAGGAGATACAATACAAATAACAAGTAGGTAGTAGATTCATCACCCGACGGTACAAGTAGGTACAGGTAGGTAAACTTACCGTACGGATACGTACGGTAAGTTTATCTAGTCGTGGTGGTCGGACCGTGTCGCTGTGTGTACCTACCTAGTACCTACGTGTGTGTTCATGTGGGACGCGGCCGCCTATTGGCCCTAGTGCATGCAATTATATTACATTGATATCACGTGGGGAATATCGATCGTTGCACTGCAGAACGCAACACTGACTTACGCTCGGCCTCTGGTCGACGTGGACGCGATGATAACATTACCTACTACATACATTATCGTCGATGATATATGTAGGTTATATGGAGGATAGTCTTTCAGCAAACCATAAACAGACCGTCGTGGCCTAGCATTCCTTGCATACCGAGAAGAGTAACACTGCCTAGTACCTTCTAGTCTATCTAGCAGACGGTACCAATGTCATCAAACAATGTGCGTACCTTCTCCTCGTAGACGAACACGTCACAGGCGTCGGTCTCGCAGCACAGGCGCAGGCACTCGTGCCTGGCGCCCACGTCCAGCTCGGAGAGGTAGCGCGCGCCCATGTCGCGCGACTCCTCGGTGCGGATGATCTTGTCGCGCTGCACGTCGAAGCGCGGCGCGCACGCGGCCGGGTCCAGCTCGCGCGCGCCCGCCGCCGCGCCCACCACGCACACCCACCACGCCCACGCGCGCATCACCACACCACACCACACCACACCACCACACACTGCACTACGCACCACGCACCACCACCACACTGTCTAGTCCAGTATGTCGTCGTTGCGCGCCCACGGAGCGTCGCTGGCTAGGTTTATTTCCGCGAAGTCGATTAGTTCGATTGAGCGTCTCGTCCGGCGTCGCTACCTGTTCGCCGCGGCCGCCAGCCGCCGCGCCGCCCGTCGCCCGCCGCTCCCGCTGCGGTCGATACTCGCGCGCCTGCGCACGCCGCGCCGCACCGCGCCGCCGCGCCGCCGCTCCGCCGCACGCTGGGACGCCGCGCCGCGGATGCGGACACGAACGTGGATGCGGCTTATTTAACAAAAGGGGTTCATTTTTGGCAACGACCATACAGTCGTACCTTTTCGATTTTATAAAAAAAAACATTTTTTACGTTTCACACCCATATGATTTATTTGTTTTAAGAAGGTAAAAGATATATTTTATAAATAAATTATAATAATGTTATGATCCATACGGCTTCAAAACGCAATGTAAAATTCACTTTACAAATGATCATCCGCGATGTATTTTTGTAATATTAATTGACCCGTAAAAAAATTGTTCGAGGTAAGAAAGAACACATGGTGTATGTTTGTCTGCGGGCGGGCGGCAGGCGGCTCGTGAAGGCGGGCGGCTCGTGCGGGTGGGCAGGGCGGGCGGGCCGGGGGTCGAGCGGCGGCGCGCGGCAGTGTCGGCGCGACCGCCGGCCCGCAGCGCACCCGCCCGCCTCACGCCTCATGTCGCTGTTCTTCAAGTTCAGGAGCAGCGTGAGTACCCGCTCTGTTGTTATGTGGTGCTGCGTGCAGTGCGGCGGAGCGGCCGGGCCGGCGAGCGGGCCGCGCCGGGTCCCGCGGAGCCCGCTCGCCGCCGCCCGCCGCCCGCCGCTGACACGCCCTCCTCCAGCTCCCGCGGCGACCAGATGTTCGCTCCGTACATCCCGGCAGATAAAGAGTTCCGTGCCCTCCCATGTCCTCGAGAAGCTGGCGGCTCGCACTTATGCAGACGCCTTTATTTCGGATTGGTGTTCAGTGATAATTTGACATCGCGTCTCATTAATCATTATAATTTCAAACTGACATAAATTTATCTGCTATCGGCAATTGCATGAGAGGTCACTTGTTAAATTATAAACATAATCTAAATTTGGCGCATAGCGTTACGTTTTCGAGTAATATTCATGGATTAGAATGTACAAATTAGTTCCGTGGAAACAGGAATTCGTAATGATTTCTATTTTAACACGGTTTGTTATGCGCTACGCGAAAAGGGAGCAGCAAGTTAAGTGCCAGTATGTTATCAACAACCTACAAAGATATCGCTGATTTGTGAAATTGTCAAGTGTTTCCGTCCCCAGTCCCCAGGGCCCAGCGCCGATGCTCTAGACGGATGACCCCGGGATCCGCGGCATAAAAGGGTCAAATGATGGTTGGAATATCTTCTTAAATAAGCGGATAAGTCCCGTTGAGTTCATACTGACTTTGTTTTTGACGTGACAACGTCTTATAAATTGGTTTGCCGGGTGACACTTCAAGAAACTGCGTTACGCTCCGCTCACGTAACGTGACGTTATGTTTTAAATTGTTACTATTATTTCATCCTTCTTCCTACTATACGAATGAATATTCACATTAAAATTATTTTACCACTCAAAGTCGTTGTCACGTAAAACTTTCGCCCGTATACCGACTTTACAGGCAACCAATTTTTTTTTCATATTAGGTACCTACTTCACTTATGATTCTTATTGAAAAACTGCGAATAGAAGTAATTGCTATTTACATCATTATGTGTGTTTTATATCTTTGTTAGACTTTTTTTGTTTGGCCGAAATTTGATAAATAATATAAAATTTCACATTCTGTGATGACCATGCCTACACAAAGTGTTATTTTCACGTTGTAATTAAAGAATAGTATAAATGCGTTTAAATAAATTAATATAGGTATATGTAGGTACCTACTACTTACTTACATATGGTATGACAAGTGTTTATATTGAGAAGTATTTCTGGCTATGGGGAAGCTATAAGAATTATAGTTAATAATTAGGATTCATAACTTCTTGAGTAAAATAAATAATTTGATGGGATTCATCGTTGGGGTTAGATAGGGTCGGTGGGGTAGGGGTGGCGGTATAAGCCCTAATTTTATCCCAACACTCTGGAAGAAGAAGAATAGTTTACTTATCTGTTATGACAGGCATAGGTTGATTTGGGGGTCAAGGTTGGCGAGTAGGGCTGTAACCCAAAATTGCGTACCACATTATTAGCAAACAGGTACCTAAGTACCTAGTTTAAAAACAAATCAGCTGGGCTGATAGGCTGGGTGGCGGATTTAGTTAAGGATTATATTTTTGGAGGTAAATGTACCAATGTGGCGGGTTCGGAGAGCGAAGCCGCAGGGCAAACCTGTGAGTCACCGGCGCAGAGCGGCGCGGAACTAATTGCGTGGCGGCTCATTAACGTGTTTGTGGGACTTGCCACTTGCCAGATTGTAAAGCGGAGCCTTTCTTTACGTGTACCTATACCTACTGTAGTAGTTCATAAGGCTCTCGCCTGCGCTGGTGTTGGAACCCAGTGCATCTCATGATTTAAATAGTCTTTCACTCTTCATACAAACGACGAACAGGTAGAGAACAAAGCATTGCATCGACTTGTCGAATCTTTTTAATTATCATTTTGTTGTACGTATTGCAATAACCATGATGTGCTAAAAATGAACCCATAGGATACGAAGGCAATCTCAGCATCATGTAGCTATCGTTTTGTAGCAATACCATTCTGGAGTCAAAGGGTCGAGGCTGGTGGTGGCGACCAGTCGGTGTGGTGCGCGGTCAGGGCGGCGCGCGGTGTGTCAGCTGTGCCGCGCGGCGCCCTCGCCCTCCCGCCGCTGTATCAGTGAGCCGCGGCCGCGTCGTTCGCCGTCTCGCCTTTATCTCTGTTCGGTTCAGTCAGTCGCAGCTCACGCGTGTCCGCGCTCGGTTGTGTGTCGTGTGTCTCGTGTGCCGTCGAGTGCTAGTCGCAGTGCACTGTTGCCGTGCCGTGTCGTGTGTGGTGTGAGTGGTAGGCCGCGAGGCGCTCGCAGGTACCGCCACAGCGCCACTCAGCGTGCATCGAGCGGCTAGCTCCGAGTCGCGGCCTCCGCCGGGGGCAGTGACCGCAGACGCGATCTCGGTACGAACTCGCACCGCACAGGAGTCGGGACGGGAGGACCGCTCCGCGCGCACCGCGCTGCACTTCTCGATCCTACACTCTGAATGGTGATAAACAGCGTCGTGATCGCTCCACTATGTTGTCTTTCAGGGTCGGTCCGTTGCAACTAGACGATTGTGCAAATGTAGATACCTACTCGGGCAACGAAGACGTTCCGTTCTATTCAGTTAGTCCCCAGTAGCACTGGCCTCGCCGTGATGACGTCCATTTTATTTTAATCAGTGTAAAGAATGTAGTATAGATAATCTGTAGGTATGTGTAACGTTCCAGTTTCACAGAGGTAGGCCGTCCTTCACGCAAACATGTGCAGTAATCGATCACACGGACGACGTTCCGTTCGTCTCGAGTATCGCTGGTGTATCTAATTAAAAGTATTATACTGAGCCGCAACCTAATTAGCCAAATAAGTGCCTTACGCCAAAAGGCTTCATTAGCGATGATATGCGTGGATTAAGTAGCGGGCGAGTGTCGAACTGTTATTGTGGCACCCGCCGCCCCGCCCCGCAAGTCGTCCGTCCGCCGTCGACCGATATCAACAACAAACGAATGATTATTTTTAATTGATTACTGATAACAATTACGTTTTATATGGTACCATTTACACCTGATAATCAAAATAACTTCACATTTCAATCACTCAAATAACCGATCCATGTTACCGACTCGTAAGTCAAAATATAACAATAACTTACCTATGCGTAATCCAACTTAGAACTAATATGAATAAAATAGATACAATTATTGTTATCGTATCACTCGGATAGTTGGACAGAAGGACATGATAAATAACGGGTATGAAAGATATCATGTAATGATGATGATATATCAGTGATCTCAGCTGATTTTCATACGCCTAATGACGTACCTACTCAACCACAATCTTGTAGATAGATAATCTTCCTTTCAATTGCGTGCCGAGGTAGTGTAATTTTAGTGAGTTAATATGACTGCATACAAGTTGCCTCTATTTTCTGAGCTATTCTACCTGCGACACCATCATCAGATAAGAGCTAAGTAGCTACTGAGGTACTTGGTTAATTCACAGATTTGATTTTAAGAAAAACTGATAATAGGTATCTATTACAAATATAATTATAGATAGGTACCTACCTACGCCGTGAATATTCTAACCACTAAAGCGATTTCGTAGCGTCCCTGTTCCCAACCAATTACAGCGATCAACCATCATACATCAGCATTTTATGCGGTAATTTTACTATGTTGCTTATTTCATGCACTTTAATAACAATAGTGCGGTTTGAAAGTGACACGCTTGCTCGGCCGCTGTGCGGTTCGCGCTCGGACACGGACATAACATGACGGGACGGCTGCTATTACAGGAGCATTACTAATGTTTATTTCTAAATTATCTAAGTATCCCTGACTACGATCGAAATCAAGGAGAGACGAGTAGAAATCTCGATAGAGTTTCAGAAGGACATTAGCACCACATTAAAGACAATTGTTTTTATGAGACAAATAATTGGGCACCAACGAAAGTTATGTCGCGTTAAATATCGGTCGTTCAATATGTTCGGTTGTGCGAGGATGATGTATTTATAGTTGATGTGGATATGGAAAGTCGATGGATGAAAGCATAATAGGTATGTATATTTATAAATAGTAGGTGGACTGGAAGAGAAATACCAAAGATATAATTAATAGATTGCGTGATAAAAATGGATTGAAAATAATCCGAAACTGAACAGGCAGGTGATGCCGATGACCAAACGGTTGACTTTGGAAGCTCTATTTGCTTTGCGTGTATGACGTGCATTCGTGTGGATAGAGTCCACAGGGTGACGTCAGATCTGTGCCTCGATATTTATCTCAGCGTGTGGTTGGAAGACGTTTGGTGCCTCGTGGCAGGATTCGATAAGATCAGATTATTCCTATTCGACTCACATTTAATAACAAAGAACCTTGCTTGAATATAACGCAACTCGAGGTTGACTAGACAAGACTATATACCTACATTATGTTAAGTATCAGCGTCTGGAAGTGTTGAGAGGAGCCGGAGAATAGGCGAGGGTGGAGGGGAGGGGAGACGAGGGAAGACGGCGGTTGCTTTGTGCACTTGAAAATGCATTTCATGGCCCGAGGGAGAAAGGGTGTTCACCGGCGACTTGAGTATTCATACTTTACAAACAGCCATTTTGAGCGAGCCGTACAGTTCAGACATAACGCCTCCATAGTCCCAGCTCATTGTAGCCAAGAGTCGTATTTGTAGTCGTTGTAGTCGCACGACGTTTATTTTACCAAATTGTATCCATGAAGCGAGCCAAACTGGTTTTAAATAAGTAAGTAAGAGTAAGGAAGCCGAGTGAAGCCCTAAAAGAACCGAGATGCGATAAAGTTTTGATTATCCTAATAAGGTACGCTACGATGTTTCAGTAGGTACCTATGCTTTTTATTAACCTGAATTAATGTTTTATTGGTAGAGTTCTACCTATAGATATGTGAATAAAATTTCTGTAACGGAATATCGCATCAAAGATGTTATGAGAAGGAAATATAAATATTCATCGTCACATTTCTTTTAAACATGTAGGTACATATACCTACAGAAGGCAATGTTTAGTATAAAAAACCAGCCGTCACCGATGTGGCTCCCGCCCACGTACGATACCGACCGGCACAAGTTTTGATCATCGCCTATACTTGTATTTTAATTTATTATCAGTTATTCGGTATTTTTCGTTGATTTGCTTAAACATAAAAACGGATGTCACTATTTAATTGTCGAATTGCTACAATTATGAAATGCATATATGAAATCTAGCTGACCTGGCAAAAGTTGTTCTGCCATATAAGAAATATTAAACAAATATATGTAGGTAGTTTTGTATTTTCCTACAGTAAAATCAAATTGAATGGTTCAAAGGATAACATTATACAAAGAGTTATAATACCTAGACGTCTATATTTTGGCATCTAATGTTATTTTGTAAGGTGTTTATTACTCCTGTCATCTCAGGTTAATTCACAAGTCGCCGAGATCGTGACTATCCTGTTCAAATTGCGTCATCGTGGCGTGACATTACCAAACTGTCTATAAATATCGCGCCGCAAACACTTTTAGGTGTTTCGATCAACACGAAAGATTCAACACTTAAGCACAATGAGGCTTGTAGGTGAAGGCCAGTGAGATGCACTACTGGGGGTGGTACCTACTGTACAGTACTCGTTAGGCAGGTGGGTTGCACTGGACGCATCCACGCGGCCACTTATAATGTATTACAACTTCATTATACTTACCAACAAGCTAGCGAGCCGCGACGAAGGAATCACGCTTGGTTGTGTGCGATTGCTATCTCCGTCCACTGCGACTACTGCGAGATCGTCCTCGGGGCACCAGGGGTGGAGGTGGAGGGGGGCGAGACTCCACACCGCCCACCGCTGTTCACGAATAAACTAAACAAAATGTTTCACACTGGGAACTTACGCTTAGTTTCGAATAACTTCCAATAAAAACAAACAACGCGGCATAATAAGTCCAAGATCAAATCGAATAGAAATGATTAGCCATATCTTTCATTTTGATACCTACAGAGATAAAATTATAACAGTTCTAAACATAATCCAACCAATCGTAAAACGTACCTTCAGTTCCGCGTTACCATAACCCCACCATCAACCACAAAATACCCCAAACTGGAGTTAAAAGTGCTTACCTTCTTTGCTTGTACCGACTCTCCACCGTATTTAAATTAACTCATACTTATCGGTAATCTCCGTTAGTAACTTACGTATACTTAGAACTCCGTATTACCATAACCTTCTGTTCTACCAACGAAGTACCCGGAATCACTACAAGTACCTACTTTTGTTTACTACGTTAGTTACACATCAGTTACTTCAGGGTCTCGAGAGGAGGAAAATAAGGTTTTTTTTTTTTATATGGAAGGGACTTGAAGGTGTTAGCCTCTGATGGCTGTTACACCTTTACGCGGACAATCGGTGAGCGCTGAGGGCTCTCAACCGCAGTAGATTTAAGCGACAGCGCTGAGGGTGTCCCCTGCGGGATCGCGTCTCGGCTCAGGGCGTCGGTGGGGGTGAGGGACTCACTGGTTTGATTATTTAGGGAATTGTATAACGGACATATGACAAATAAGGTAATAATGTATATCGTGTATGTTGCAGAGCCGCGGCTCGAGCGGCGCAGGAGCGGGCGCGGGAGCGGGAGCGGGCACGGGCTCGCGCGCGGCGGGCGGCGCGGCGGGCGGCATGGAGTGCGTGGCGGCGGGGGTGGGGGGGGCGGCGGGGGTGGGGGGGGCTTGCGGCCGGGACCCGCCCCCCGCGCCCTACCGCCACCCCGCGCACCCCGCGCTCTCGCCCACCGAGCGCTCGCCGGCCAAGACCGGCCTGCACGTCAACTTCAGCGACAAGGGGGAGGTCGGTACCACACCAACACACCCCCACACCACCACGCACACAACACACCACTGGGAGAACCATAGCCCCACAGAAGAACAAACATGACTAGGACTTGTAACAAACTGCATGCCAGATCCCGAAAGCGCTGCCCATGTGCCAGAAAATCTTCGTTCCACACTAAAGCTGCATTATAATAATAAATGGACATTTTCACACACGGCTAATCTGAATTCAAACTAAGCAGAGCTTGTGATATGGTAACTAGATAGCTAATATACTACCTACTCTAAATACATACTTATATAGATATTTACATCCAGACACAGAACAAACAGACATATCATACAAATCTTTGTCCTGGGTGGGATTCGAACCCACGACCGGCGGCTTGAAACTCAGGGTCACTAAGCACAAAGCCAACCGGCTGTCACCCATTATGAACTTAGTCTAGGTTCAACTACATATATTAAGGTCCCGAGTATGTGTGTGTGCAGGTGAAGGAGCGGCGCGAGAAGTTCCTGACGGCGAAGTACGGCAGCCACCAAATGGCACTCATCCGCAAGCGGCTCGCCGTCGAGATGTGGCTCTATGACGAACTGCAGAAGCTCTACGATACGCCGGTAAACAAATCTGATCTTTTGTTTTGTTTGTACCTTTATACCATTGGGGACATTGGGGTGCACTAAATGTGGATATACTGCTTAATATTAAAACATCTATTTACAAACGAAACTGTGTAAAAGTAATCGTTTACGCAAGAATTAAATTTTACTCATTCCGTTTCAAAATTAATCATCATCATTGAGCGTCTCTTCGGCAATCAAATGCCTACCAAACGTTTCCGTTCTACGTTACAATACCCGTTAAATACGACATTTTTATCTGGGATGATCAACAACAAGGAAGTATTGGGAAAACTAAGAAATCTACGTAGCGGAAGCTAATATCTGCAATATTTACTTATTGGAAACTTCCCTGGCTTGCAGAAGGAAGGCGCGGGCGGGGGTGGAGGCGGCGGCGGGGGCGGGGGAGGAGGCGGGGGCGCGGCGAGCACGCAGGAGGTGGAGGTGGACATCGACGAGCTGCTGGACATGGACTCCGACGAGCTGCGCCGCTCACACCTCACGGTAAACATCTCCTAAGACACACACCTCTAAGTACATACAACTTCTATAGTGATTAAAACTGTTTTTCCGAGTTGTGTACCTACTTCTCGTCAATTCCACCATCATGGTTACAGTTTGCGCAAGTTCTATGATCGCAGTACATTCCTATTTACATAAGAAATCCAACAAAGTACAAACTACATAAAAAAATATGTGGTAGCCGTAATGTTCATAAAAAATATCTGATGGATAAAATTAAGGTATAATAAAACAACCTTCCTTCTGATGCAATCAAGTAAACAAGAACTGAACGCCCCTGTTTTGTAATAAACACCCAAGTACCCGAGGATAAACATATAATTTTACACGTTTTTTTACATTTCAGACGTTACTGGTGGATGCCAAAAAATCACAAAAGGATGTAAATGTAAGTACCACATCAATTATTTTAACTACCTTAGGCAAGGTCGTACTTCCGACATAATTTAAAGGTAGAGTTAAAGATATCAACTACCATGTTAGATTAAATCAAATAACAATAAAAGAGTGACGTCACACGCCCGCATGCGTGCTTCGGTGAAGGGAAACGTTGCAATGTAATGGTATATTATTAAGTAGGTTCATGTGCGCGATTATAGATAGTGCGGGCGTCGATAGGGCTCAACCTCAGGCTACGCGTCGAGCCACCCCATCCACAGGTGTTCCTGTTCACAATGCGTGTATCACAAATACAGATCACCAAAGTAAAGGGTCGTTCTCCTGAAAAGGTACTGTGGAAGGTATTAGGTACTGTAGTAACATTCGTTTTCCATTTTCAGAAATTTATCAACGATCTACTAGCAAAAGCGAAGACCCTGTAGGCGCGTCTCGGCGGAACCAAATCTCAGTGGTGGGCGGCGAGCCACCTCCCCTGCAGGTGGCCGCGCTCGCACCCGACATGCTGTACCGTACATCTGCAATATGGTGAACATGCTCGTCTCGTCTGTACGTCGCCGCGGGTACCCACTGCCACTGGAATCCCAATATAGAATATGTCGTCTGCTTATGTTAGATAGCCGCGAGGACGTCCTCAGAACTGTGTTTCTACTGTCGCCCCGGTGGGGTACAGGAGTCGCTCGCGGTCGCGTCATCGTAGCTTAGGTAATATCATGAAATCGTATTAAGTCCTCGTTTAGATGTAAAAGTTAATATAGATATTAAGTAATGTGAAATTAAAATAACTTATTAATAAATATTGTAAGGTCGATGGTAGCTAAATTGATGCGTTGTGTAATTTTTTATGTGAGCGATCCGGTAAGTGTTCCGTCGACCACCACGCAGCGCCAGATATTACTTATTGGTATTATTGCAGCTGCAACCGACCGACCGACACACCGCGTGTCCTGCCCGTCCTATTGTCATAACTAACTCACCACACATCAATTGATGCCAATAGATTTAGACTAAAGTAATTTACTCGTAACTCATATTACGCTTGTTATTGGAGCAAACAAAATGCTTGTTGTGTCACCCACGTACAGTACTGGATCCCGAGTTCCCGACCTAGACATGAAAAAGACACTCACTCACATTTAAAACATTATCGCTAGGATTTTTGATGAGAACAACAGAGATTTACTCAGTATTAAGTTAGTTACATAGTGGATACGTATTCGGAATGGAATGAAACGTGGTCGCGTCGGTCGGGCAGGGGCCGGGGATCGGCCAGCGGTTTACACATTAATATTAAATAGAGCAGATGCAACACGATTGGAATTATTTGGAGCTCAATGCGACGTTTAGATTGTGTAAGGCCGACTGCAATACAAAATAAACTGAGCTCGATCGACATTGCTAAATGCTGTAAACACAGTAGCGATAGGCGATTGTGAGATGCTTCAAAATAACATAATGAACATCAATGTTTATTTTGCACTCAGTAATGCATGTCTACGAGTTATTGGAGCCAGTTTCAGTAACAGCCCCCTATCGTTATGTATAGTGTAGAAGATAGATAGCAAGTCGTGTTTGTTTAGTCACTACCGAGTACCGTGTGATACCTGCAGCGTCGCGTGGCGCGAGGACGCTCGATCCCCGACGCAGTTTGTTAATAGGGGAAATTTTGTAATAAACCATTTTACTAGAGCTTTTGTCATTATTATTGAACTACCCTGCTATTTCAATTTTTTACCTGACGATTAAAATACATAACCCCGAAAAACCTTCTGAACCCTCCCGGAAGAAGAAGGTTTTTCGGGGTTATGTATTTTAATCCAAATCTGGCCAACTACAAAATTGAGAATATACTGACATTTTATAAAATAGATGACAAAGAAAAACGTGCCAGCAGGACAAAAACTGCGCGAGGGTCGAATGGTCCCTCCACCACCCCAATAAAAATACACAATGTACAACTAACAATATAATGGACTAGAAGACGGCGATGTCTGTGCGCTTGACGGCGGAGAGGCCGTCGTCCCACACGAGCATCGCGTTGAAGGAGAGGTAGAGCGCCACGGCGGACAGCATGTGCCACAGGTCGTGCGAGTCGTAGAAGCGCAGCACGCGGCACTCGTGGTTGAGGTGGCGGGACTGCGCCGGGCTGGCGGCCCAGTCGCTGCTGCCGGCCGTGAAGAAGTACAGCGCCGGGGCCCACGCTGCCGCCGCGCCGCCCAGGAACACCCACGCGTACCAGCGCACGTGCTCGCCGTGCACCAGCTTCATGGCCAGGTAGAACACCATGTGCAGCAGCGTGTTGCACAGCAGCAGCGACAGCAGGTGCGACGCGAAGTCCGCGCTCTGATTCAGCAGTCTGGGGGTTTACGTGCCAGCTGTTAGTACTCACTTGCAACAATAAGCACGTTTCAAGGTACTATCGATTCGGAAGTCTCTTCTTGATATAACCGCGGCTATGAAGCGAGGCAATATTGATTACTTATTACCTAAGTGGACCGACATTTATCATCATCATTTTCTTCGCTTTATCCTATTTAGAGTCGGATTTGTACGTCATGCCCCGCACTTCTAAATGGAATGACATTATCATATTAAAAAACAAAATACGCCATTTCAAAGCTAAGGCAAAAAATATACTTGAAATTTTAGTGAAAAGTTTAATCGGTCGATATGAACGAGCTCCTGTATACGTACCCGTATAGCGCGAAGAGCCAGTTGACGGCATTGGCGATGAGCAGCAGCACGAGCCGCGCCAGGTACAGCGGCCGGCCCCCGCCCGCCCCCGCCCCGCCCCCGCCCGCCGCCCCCGCCCCGCCGCGCCCCCAGCCCCGCCCGGGCCGGGGGACCGATGCCACGGCACGCGCTGCCACCTGCAGGCTCTCCATCTCTATGCGATAGAAAAACACGATTATTAATGTTGCTGTTACAGTTGCTCCCTTTTTTATAGGGTCGGCAACGCACGAGTGACGCCTCTGGTGTTGCAAGCGTCCATAGGGTACGGTAACCGCTTCCCATCAGGTGGGACCGTATGCCTGTTTGCCTCCCTTGTGGTCTATAAAACCATTAATATAATATTTTAATTTGCTTCCGAAAGCTAAATTAAAATGAAAAGATTCCCATGAAGGATCGTCATTTGTAACATCGATGCAACTCGACTGAATCGTCGAAATTAGTGAAAATAATATTGAGACATGTAAGGCTCGTCTACATCATCAGCATCAGCTCGTATACGTCTCCACCGAAGAGCTCGCCCTCCCCTAACATCGAGGGGGTTTAGGCCATAGTCCACCACGCGCCAAACGCCAAATCCTTACCAATCTAAGCGCTAGGAAAGTAAGTGTAATCAAAGTGTGTGTGGTGGTACATACCGAGACGGAACTGGCCCACGTAGTAGATGCGCAGCGACAGCAGCAGGAAGGTGAACAGGTGCAGCACCGTGAACACCGCCCAGAACAGCGGCCCGCCGCCCAGCACGCCCCACACGCCTGCCACACAACACACACACATGTTATACATACAATGTAATCAATTACCTATGACATTCTTACCACGTGGCCAAACTGATTTTAAGGTATATCCGTCTTGCTTTTGGGCCGTTAAATTATAATGACAAAGATAGCAGGAACCCACTGGGTGTGGACTTTTCTCAATCGGTCTCCATGGAAACGATGGACGGAGTGGGGCTGGAGGAGTGGGGGTGCGGGAGTGGGGCTGGAGGAGTAGGCGCAGGGGAGAGCGGGAGTGGGGGTGGGAGAGCGGGAGTGGGGGTGGGAGAGCGGGAGTGGGGGTGGGAGAGTGGGGGGACGGAGACGCACCGAGCGCGATGAGCACGGCGAGCACGCCGAAGGTGGCGTGCGCGCGCGCGTTGATGTCGGGGTGCCGCGACTGGTAGATCTTCACCATGCTCAGCACCGCCAGCACGTACATGAACGCCGTGTCTGCAACCACACATATTCCATTTAAAATTAGGTAAAACATAGCAAAGTCACTAGTAACTTTACAAAAGTCAGTCTTGCAAGTGTCTTGCACACAGCATGCTTAGTTATAAAACTAGCCAAGGCATAAACGTAACCATAGACGGCGTATCTTAGGGTGGGAGCGAGGAGTGAGGAAATACGTTACCGAACTGGAAGTTGAGCCGGTTGGGGCAGATGTGGTAGCTGGCGGAGAGTAGCGCCACCACCATCATGCCGGCGCCCAGCGACATCAGCAGCCCGTAGTGCGCCGGGATGCCGTACTCCTGCACACGCGAGGCCACACAATTATGTAACAGTGCTTATATTTTTTTTATTTATTATTTTAATTCAGACATTTGTCCATAATATATATGCCCGAACGGTGTCACTAGTAGTTTAAACTTTACAACTTTTCTTGGGTAATAGAGTATCCGAGAAATAGAGTCTGAAAGGGTGCTAGCTATTTAAATGCTGATTAATGTTTATTATGAATGTATGTATGTTGAATGGAATAGAATTGAAGGAGTGGAATAGCTAATTCCACTCACCACAAATGACGGGATAAAAGAGTCTTTGGAATACAATATTAATGGATAATCTTGCATGCGGGGTGACTTCTACTAAATCTGGTTCAGATGATTTTAAGATCTTAGGGTCCTCTTTCTATTAGCCGTGGCCCAGCTGGATGGGGGCAGGTAGTACCGGAAGGGGGTATTTACCTCGTGCTTGGGCTTCCTTCGGCGGCGCAGCTGGCGGCGGCGCAGCTGCAGCACGAGCAGCGCGCCCAGCACCAGGTAGCCGAGGTTGGAGAACACGTGGTTGAAGTCGGACAGCGCGCCGGCGGGGTGCGCGCACAGGAAGTTGTAGTAGCACGTGTCCAGCGAGCCCGACACGTGCAGGAACTGCGCACGTACACACGGGGCGTGAGTGAGGCGGGTGCGGGTGGGTGGGGGTGTGCAGGGGGAGGTGCGGGCGGGGGTGCGGGTACGTACGATCTGGAAGGCGGCGACGAACTGCACGACGGGCAGCGCGTAGAAGAGCGCCACGGTGTAGAGCGTGTGCAGGTAGCGGTCCGAGCGCGCCGCCAGCACGCGCGCCGGCCGCCGCGCCAGGGCTGCCACGCGCAGCCGCGCCGGGAGGCCGAACGGACGCGCCGCCCCCGCCGCCGTCTCTGCCCCCTCCGCCGGCACCGCGCCCGCGCCCGCCTGCCGGGGCTAATAACGCTGAATCATTGCTTAGCAACCTTTTTTTTTTTTTTTTTTTTTTTGCGTAGCATTACACGGCTTGTGTATTTGCCAATGTCAAGTTTTTAAAACGAGGAAACTTTTAATGTAATAATCATAAAAATAGAGAGGAATTTGGAAAAGGAAGCAAAAGGATCAGGGGAGTAGGATAATACGGAAATGAATTATGATAGATTACATAAAATTACATAAAGAGGGATGAAAATATTATACTTTTATATTATTAAATGAAAGATACGATTCTATTGCAAGATAAATATCGATATTAAAGGATATAAGTAGACAGCTTATAGAAGTAGGCAAAGGAACATTTAATGATATTAACGTATTGATAAATGATAAACGGCAGAAATTGCGACAAGAAAATATTATATGGTTTAAGTCACCCACATCCTCACCACAAGCACAGAGTGGACTATTCATCATTCCCAACCGTGCCAGATGAACCGGACAAGAAGTGTGACCCAGCCGCATGCGTATTAAAACACTAGTGAAAGTTTTGGAGAGGGTAAAAAAGAAAAACCACGGTTTCTTTGGAACAACCGGTTGTATTTTAAATAAATGTTTGGCTTTAATTTTTGAGGAATCTTGCCAAAGCATATTCCAGCTTTCATAGAGGAAATCTTTCGGTAGTAATAGAAGGTCATTAGGTTGAATTTTAAACGGATGAATGTCACCAGAAAGACAAGCATCTTTCGCCAGACTGTCAGCCTTATCGTTACCAACAACGCCGCAGTGCCCAGGAACCCATACGAATTTCACGGTTAACTGTTTTTGATAGCATTTATACAACAAATTTCTTATATCATATACCGTAGAATGATGAGTGTTATTCCGGAAGGGAAATTTTTGAATAGCCTGTAATGCACTTTTTGAATCGGTAAAAATTAAGGTATTAGAAAGGTTAAAGCTATTTATGTAATCTAAGGCTTTGAAAATTGCAAAACATTCCCCAGAAAACACTGACGATTCCTGAGGCATTTTAATTTTTTGTGTAATGGTAAACTGTGAATGATACACACCTACACCTACGCAACCATTAGCAGGTTTCGATGCATCGGTAAATATATGATGCCAACTTGAAAGTTCAATATTCTCGGATATGCTAAGTTCTGAATCAGATTTCAACCTTTCACCTAGATCGAGATCTATGGAAGGAGAAAGGAGCAGACAATTGAAATTATATTTAAACAAAGGAAATAATGGTAAATTGTTAATAGGTGCAGATAAAAAGGAATACTTATTCCAACTATTCACCAAACATGGAGGGGTCTTATGAACCCAGTACGGTGAAGACCTAGTGAGATCGGATAGTTGTTTTAATTTCGTTATAATTGGATGATTTGAATATTGTAAGCATCGAGATAAAAACCGATCAGAAAGATACTGACGGCGCAATTTAAAGGGGGGGTCGCAACACTCTATTTGAAGACCATTCACTGGACTGGATTTCATAGCTCCAGATATGATTCTAAGACACTTGGACTGTACGCGATCTAATTTCACAAAACCAGCTAAATTACCGGGTTCTAAGAGAAAAGTACCATAGTCTATAATACTTCTTATCATTGCATTATAAATTAATTTCAAAGAGTATGGATGTGCACCCCACCAAACTCCAGTAAGGCAACGTAACATATTGATAAGTTTTTCACATTTTGCAACAATATAATCAAAATGAGCACAACCAGAAAGCTTAGAGTCCAATAATAACCCTAAGAATTTTATTTCATTTTTAACAGGTATAACAAAATTATTAAAATGTATTGAAACAGGAGGAGGTAAGCGCATTCTGGAAAACAAAACTATTACACTTTTTGAAGGAGATATATCAAGGCCATTTACATCTAAATATAATTTTAATATTTCTAAGGAACGGTTTAATTTTGAACAAGCATCACTAACTGAGCTGTCGACAACATAAAAAAGTAAATCGTCAGCATACTGAAGAATTTTTACAAAATTACAGCAAATAGGTTCTAAATCATTTACATAAATATTATATAGCAATGGACTAAGGACCGATCCTTGAGGAAGTCCTCTGTATAATTCTCTAGACCTTACTGAACCGTCTATATTTAAAATAATAGAACGATTCGATAATATGTTAGTAATAAAATTTACAATAAAATTTGGGATTTTTAATTTAATGAGTTTGATTTTTAATATAGATATTACAACATTATCATATGCAGATTGAATATCGAGAAATGCTGCAAGCACCGATTTATTATTTGAGAATGCCAACCTGCAATCTGTGGTAAAAATTGCTAGGTTATCTATGGTACCTTTCCCCTTCCTAAAGCCGTATTGGCTCTTTGATAATTTGTTATTGTTTTCAACAAACCATTCCAAACGATTTTTAACTAAATGTTCAGCTACTTTTAATAATACCGAAGACAGAGCTACAGGACGGTATGATGACGCGATTGAAGGCGGTTTCTCCGGCTTAAGTATAGGAATGACTATTTGTTTACGCCAAGCGTCTGGTATATTACCAGAAATCATAATAGAGTTTATTAGGTTAAGATAATATAAAAGTGATGGATCATTAAGGTTAGCCAGGAAAGAATATGGTATGCCATCAATACCCGGTGCAGTGTCTTTAATTTCAGAAAGAATACCTTGTAATTCTGGCAATGTAAAAAATGCATTAATCTCATCTTGGTGATCATCAAAATATGATGAACCTACATTGAGTGATATCAATTCATTACATTCCATTACACTGGGAGGAGCAAGAAGATCTAGGAATGAATCAGATAGAGATAATGGAAGTGTTGTTTTAGGAGGGTTAATCCAACCACATTTAAATCTCTTTATGTTTTGCCAAACTATTGATGAATGGGTATCGGGGGAAATGGAAGAACAAAATCTACGCCAACCATCAAACTTCTTCTGTTTTAGAAGTTTTCTGGTCTGTTCCATTATCTCTGAAAGAACAGTAAAGTTTTCAGATGTCATATTACCACGATATATTAATTCAGATTCCTTTCTCTTCTTTACCGCAATAGTACACTCTTCATCCCACCATGGTGGTGATGGTATATTACCTGAATTTCTTTTTTTTTTTGGAAATACTACATCAGCAGCAGATAATAATGAGTCAGAAAATTTATTTAAGCATAACTGTTCTTGTCCATGTTCAATGGAAGGTAAATATAAAACTTTTTCATCTACTTTAACTTTATAACTTTCCCAATCAACATCTTTTAATTTATATTTCAAACGAGGTGGTGCAACAGCATGGTCAGGAGTAGGGTTTGGAAATGATACTAATAATGGGAAATGATCACTACCATAGGTAGAGCATAATGGTTGCCATGACAAGGTGGAGGATAGATCAGGAGTGCATAGAGTTAAATCAATAACACTAATATTCCCATTTGGTCCGGTTCTCCTAGTGGGAGCACCTGTATTAAGTAGACATAGGTTAAATGTGTCTATTATATCAAGTAAATCTTCACCATATGAGTTAGTTATAGAGCTTCCCCACATTTGGTGGTGTGCATTGAAATCCCCTAACAGCAAGAATGGTCTTGGAATAAATTTCAAAATATTATTTAATTCTCTAAATATATGTTGTGATGGGTGGGGTATATATATAGAGACAAAGTATATATTACATATGTTCACAGCAATTATAGAAAAATCATTACTATGAGATGGAAGAGATAAAGGAGAGTATGAAAGAGAGTGTTTGATGAGGATGGCAACACCCCCATACCCATCAGACCTGTCTTCTCTGACACAAACAAAACCTGGCACCCTAAAATGAGAACCAGGCTTTAACCATGTCTCAGAGAGACAAAGTACTGAAGGATGATATTTATTTATAATGTATATTAAATCAGATTTCTTACTAATTATACTACGACAATTCCACTGAATTATGTTTGTTAGCTTGGCCATTGGTTATAGAAGAACTTAGTATACTATTAATAAGAGAAGCAACGTTGGACGGTGGAATAAGATTACACTGAGAAAGTGCATTTATCAATGCAACAATGATGTCAGAAAGAGCTAATTGAGAAGGTTCATCCTTGGCATCAGATGGTTTCAATGCACAGCCATTAATGGAAGGAGAGAAACTATAATCTTTTGTCAAAAGGTCATGTGACTTTCTATCATAACCTTTGACTGGGGATGAAACTTTTTTTGGATATTTAAAAATTGTTTTTTTGTAAGATGTAGTGCCACTAGGATTATTTTGACTATTGTTAATACTTGAAAAATTTATTGGACTACTATCATTATGAGAATTAAAATTAAAAGATTGAATTAATGCCTCAGAATATAGTTTATTGTTGACTGGAGGGTGAAGTTTAATGGCTTCTGCATATGAAATAGATTTATTTGCCATGGATGATTTGATGTCCTTTTGTCTTCCAAACTCTGGGCAAACCCTACTGGTAGCAAAATGCAAACCCGAGCACATGCAGCAAGATGCCACATCATCCTCAACCTTACAAGACACCCCAGTATGCTCTTGTCCACACTTGTAACATCTTGGTTTGGACCTACATTGAACTTTTGTATGTCCATATCTACAGCAATTAAAGCATTGGATGGTAGGAAAAATGTATGTTTCTACTGGTAAAGCATTGTAACACATAAATATATGCTTAGGTAACACCTGACCATCAAAAGTGACTACGACTGATTGCGAAGGCTTCCAAGTGGGACTACCTTCAATCATGACCTTAAAATTAATTCTCCTAATTTTTATAACTTCTCCACATCCAAACGGTACAGATATATTATTTTTAATTTCTTCAATAGACCAGTCTGCAGGAACCCCACGAACCAGGCCAATGCGAGTAATATTAAAAGATGGGATGAATGCTTTTAAATTATGATTTGATATCGAATCATGACTAATGAAGTTGTTGGCATCAGTATAGTTGGAAAATCCTAATGAAATTCTATTCCTACCAATTTTTTTAATACTTCCATTTATAATGCTTTTAAAACTATTTTTTTTCAAAAAATTGCCGAATGCGACTGGGTGAAAAGAGGTACCATCATTGACCGTTGTTTCAATTTTTTGTACATGTACGGTATATGGTGAAGAATCCATGGCGGAGTATAAGCTACGTCCTACTTTTATGGGATGTGGGGATGGGGTATCTGAGGAAACAGGTTCTGAGGCTTTGGATGAAGTACCGTCAGTTCCGTCCAAAGACCCAGAAACAGGTGGAACGTCGTCTGCGATACAATCGCTATCCGGGCATTTGCAAGATTCCTTATTTTTATCGCCTGCCATTTTGTTCATTCTTTTTTTCCTGTTGCAATTTCCGCATATTTTTTTGTCATGATTCCGCTTTCGCGGTTTCTTTTTGCATATCGATGAGTCGGAATCATTAGGCTCTGATATTGTTACATAGTGAGCTACGTTATTGTTTAAATTAGAAGTATTAGAACCCCCGGGATCGGGGGGATCGTTATCGTCGATCATACAAAATAAAGTAAAAACTCACCTATATACAGCAAACTAATGTGAAAACTACAGAAAATAAACTAAATACAAATAATAAATACAATGAACACCTCCACTGATCACTTATAATTATAAAACATAAAATAAAAATTAATTTGAAAAAAAGACACCCGTGTTGTTCGAAGTTTCCCGCGCTTTTTTTCCTTAGCAACCTTACATGGTTAGTCTATATCCTACTAATATTATAAATGCGAAAGTTTGTATGTATGGATGTTTGTTACTCTTTCACGCTCCAACGGCTGAAGGGATCTGCTTGAAATTTGGCACAGAGCTAGAATATGTTCTGGAATAACACAAAGGCTACTTTTTATCCCGGGAACGCGGGTGAAACCGCGGGGAGCCACTAGTACATACATATATGTATGTCATCACGCGTGAACGACTGGACCGATATGGCTTTTTCTTGTTTTATTTTCTGAAGAAGGCTCTTATGACAGAAAAAATAAATAGTTACGATAAGAAAACACAACGGCTTTGTTAACTTTTGTAATGTTACTTAATGCCGATTGCCATAAGTGTCAGTCGCTTTCATTCAACAACATTCATATGTAGTTATGACAGGACAACGTCTGTCGGGTCAACTAGTTTTCTTCTCAAAACGTCGCTCATGCAAATATAGTATTTCTTATCTAGCATACATGATGGTAAAATCCTACCTGTCCGTCGACGGTAATGGCGACTCCATTACTAGACATGAACCCGTCGTTGTCATTCCCGGGCCCCTCCCCGACCCTCGCCCCAGCCCCGGCCCCGGCCCCGTTCCCCACGGCGCGGCCGCTGATGACGGCCACGGCGGGTAGCGGCGAGGAGGCGGCGCTGGGCGGCTGCTCCTCCTCGTCGTCGCTGATGTCGCTGCTGTCGAACGTTGCGGCTGCACACCACGGTTACATTAAAAGGATTGCAATAACAAATCTTGGAAGATATTTCAACCTTAAGGCATTAATCAAAACACTTCAGTTATGTACTAAGTTAAAAACTTGAAGTGAGCAATTCATGAGCCTTGACATATTTTGCAAACAGTTTGGTATGGTGACTGAACGGGTTCAGACGAAATTGGTATACAGTTACTTTGGTTCCTGCGTAAAGACATAGGGGCTTATGTCTTTGAGGATAGAGACGAGGGAAGCTAATAAGCAAGTAATACTGACTGGAGTCCCGGCGCTGCCTGGCCGCGGCCGGCGTGCCCGACGCGGCGCTCGTTATGTCCGTCTCGCGCTCGCCGGTCTCTGTGCCTGACACAACACACGAAACTAACAATACATTACAAAGAGGAAAGGGTTTAAGAAAAATAGAATGAATGAAAAATATTAAAGGGTACATCCCACTACAAAGCATTATATATGAGTACTAGTGGCATCCCGTGGTTTCACCCGTGCTCCCGGACGATCTTAAACTTTCCTGGGATAAAAAGTAGCCTATGTAATTTCTGAGGCAATTTCATTTTAATCGGTTTGGTAGTTTTAGCGTGAAAGAGAGACAAACAGAATTTCTTTCGCAATTATAATAGAAGTTAGGATAAGCAATACTGGGGTATTATCAATGATGTAATGATCGGCATAGAGCCAATAAGGTAAGGTGGCGCAATTAAATGTGAAGTGAAAACTGAATCCTGTATCAGGCATTAGCTAATGTTCAGTCTCAAATTACTTGATATCAGGTTTAGTTAGGCTAGTGGCACTACACTAGTAGTGTGGTGTACAGTACCCTGGGTGTGTGTGTGTGTGTGGGGCGGGTCGATGAGCACGGCCTTGGGCCCGACGAGGCGGCGCCAGGCCGGCACGCGCTGCGCCGCCACCAGCGCGCCGAACGCCGCGTAGAACAGCGCGAACACCAGCGTCGCCGCGCCCGCGCCCCACGCGTACTCCGCGCGGCTCAGCGACGGCTGCCGACACGCACACGCACTCACTATTAGTGTGCATTAACCGCGCAAATCCGATTCCGTCCTCCACGTCCACGTCCCACCCACTCTCGTCTTGTTAGTGAGTCCACAACGACCCAGTCCGTTCCCTCATCATGTCAAGTGCATCCCCACTTCCCCCAGCGACGCCCTGAACCGTTTCACGGTCCCGCAGGGGATACCCTCAGCGCTGTCGCTTAAATTCTCCTTCGGTTGAGAGCCCTCTACGTTAACCGAAACCATCAGGTGTAAAAGCCGCCTGAGGCTAACACCTTCTGGTCCATTAAAAAAAAAACAATCGAACTGGGTCTCGCGGCAGCACTAAACGACCATGCCAAGAACTCTCAACTGAACATCCTTTCGAGGATCCGATAGGAACCGGTACATCGTTATGGTACAGCCCACGATACGGTCAAGTTTAATACCATCATCAGTTTTTAAATCTATTATTTATATAGACCCTTCCCTAGATATTTTTGAATCTAAAGCACTAATGTAAGACTACTGGCAATAAAACTATATTATTTGATACGATAACGTTGACAACGACGCTGTTCCTCTCAAAGAAACCAATTCAATGCCTCCTCACTACTCTAATGTGTAGTCAGGCAACCACTAGTTACTGTACCCACCACGATGGTGAACGTGAGCTCCTTCCTCCGGACAGAGAGACCGGCGGCGGGGTTGGGGTTGGGGTCGGGGTTGGGGTCGGCACCGAGGGCGGCGGGGTCGAGCGCGGCGTCCAGCACCCACTCGACGTCGGGCGGCGCGTCCCCCTCGCACTCGCGGTCGTCCTCGTGCACCACCGTGATCACGTAGAACCCCAGCGGGAACCTATTCACCTGCAACCAACGGCCGTCCTTTATGTACATGTTTATTAGATTTAATTATATCGAAAATTCATTAGTGCACGATCAAATTAGTGCTAGTCAGTATAGGACCATCTTTCATCGGTGCAAATTACGGGAAGTAGTCACGGAGGCACGTCATATTAGATATCTAGTTACGCCCTCCTCATCCACCTCTTAACTATTGGGCTTTAATGATACCACATAGATTTTCGCGTCTTGTAAATAAAATGGTTAAAGAATATAATTATGTAATAGTTACCGAGAGCTGCGTGCCGCCGGAGCGCTGCACGGTCATCCGCATGGATGTCAGCGACAAGTCGGCCAGCGTCTCGCCGATGGGACACTGGAACCGCAACACCACAAGCATTACAACCCTTGGCCACCTCATATATGGGTATTCAAAAACCGAGAGGCTAGACAAAGTGATCGTCAGACAAATACGGTCATAGTGGATATCCTAGGGAGGGGAAACAGATTACATTGTAAAATAGATGGACTATTTTTAAGGGATGGACTATTTTTTATCTTGAAAGATGTGATATATTTATAGTGTATGTGTCGAGTACCGTGTAGTTGTGTATGGCGACGGTGACGCACAGGTCGTCGGCGGAGGCCACCACGAGCCGCACGCTGTCCTCGTCCGCCGCGAACTGGTACCGCAGCACCAGCGGCGCCGTCTGACATCATACACACAGAAATTGTTAGTAGCAGATCTAGCCTCATCTACTATTTATATACATATACACATAGCAGTGACACTCAATCGAGGCGGTTTTCTTTGTCCATATGTTCATGGCTGAGCGCTATCGCCTGGGATACAGGCTTCTGCCTAGTCCAGGGGATAGAGTCTATCCTGTTATCACTAGCAACCACCACAAAAAAATTACATTAAATTTTTACATTATTTAAATCTATTGTACTGATAAATGAGCTGAACAGAGCCGGAACAGACAGCCAATTGTAATGCGGGCATTCCGGTGTACTTTAAGCCACGACATAACTCTTTATATTCAAACTGGTTCACGAAAAACTTGCTCTAATGATGACAGAGTGGAATCATTTGGTTTTGGCTATGATCTGGTGGTCTCAGGTCTCACAGACCTTTAGTTTAATCGGTAACAGACGGTTTAATGTATGTGTATCCCCTAGTGTGGTGTGGTTGTGTGGTGGCGGTGGAGCGGGTATCTCGGGTCTCAGGACTCACAGACCTTTAGTTTAATCGGTAACAGACGGTATCATGTAGTGTTGTGTGGTGGTGGTGGATTGGTTACCAGTGCGGCATGGTGCGTGGCGGGGGCGTTCAGCCGCAGCGCCCAGTCCCGCGCCGCGCGCGCCCGCAGCCGCACCCGCACCGCGCTCGCGCACCACGACGCCACGTGCAGGGACCATGAACCGCGGGCCGCTGTTGCACCCTCCTCGCCCACTGGAGATAGTATGTTACAGGGAAACTTAGCACTCACGTCATTGCGGAGAGTGGCACTCACTTATAGTTTACAGCGCACAATTGAAAAACAATTTTATGACATTACTATTTTGAACTTCTAGAAAGAAAAATTATTTAAGAATCTAATAGCTTCTTGGTAAATGATGTAAATATTATGAATTAATAGTTTCATGCATCAGCAGATTTGGTGTTTAAGGTGTAAGTACAAATATTTGTCTGTTGTGAAGCTATGAGCGTATAGGTATGTTGACCCGCGCAACTTCATTAGCGTCAATAGCCCGTTTTTGAAATATTTTATTGATGCTTCGCTCCTTTTGTCGTAGAGTGATAATGTATAGCCTTTTTCCATAATGAGCTATTTAATACTGAAAGTTTTTCTTTCAATCGGAGCAGTAGTTCCTGCGATTAGGTCAAATAAACAAACAGCTTTATAATATTAGTAGTGAGTTGTGTACATACCGCAGTCGGAGTCCCCCCCTCCACCCGCGCCGGCCACGTCGTCAGGACACAGCGTGCGCTCGAACTCGTACAGCAGCAACTCGCCCACCAGGTACGGCACCTGCCACGTCGTCGCACCTGTACCACATACACACTCACCACGTTACAACTCCAAATCTCATAGAACATCCCCTGGTACTTCACCAAGATAATTAATTATGATTGTGATTCTAACACCAGTTCGCCAAGAACTTACGTGGTAATCCAGCACACCGTTTTGCTGTGTGCTTATCACCTTTGGAAACTTCACAGTGCAATAGCAATTGATCTAACAATCCTGTACATTATGTATTCAAGGCGATGACAGCTCAGTTGGTACGGTTCAAATCCTAAAATATACTTGAGCTTTCGGTGAAGAGAAAAATCGTGAGGAAACCACGGTGGTAATATACACTTTGTTGTATCTGCCTGACTGGCTACCCCCAAATTGAAAATCTATGAACTTACTGACATAAAAAATAAATAAGTATCGTAAGTGTACCAGTGGTGGCCACGGTACCAGTAATGGCCAAAAATTGAAAGAAACATCTAGAATTCGGACATGAGCGAATGTTTTTACATTGGGATTACTGTGACATAGACTTTAGACATCGAACTATCGAAGTTTAACGTTTTATTCAATTCAGTCAGTTATATGTACAAATATGCGAGAATACAAAGTGTAAAATGATTTGACATTGACAACGACGGCTTTTCTTAAGGAAATCATTAAGGCGGTGAGCAGAAAGTTTCACTTGTAAAATAGTATTGCTTAATTAAAATCAAAATTAGTTTTGTTTGATGTGTTAGCCATAAAATAAAGATAAACTAAGACTAAGACTGGGGTATCCATTAATGGATTTTCCCTGGCCAAGACTGGGTCACAAAACTACAACTTTTATTTGTTAAATTAATTGAATCCAGCTTTGCCGTATCTCACGCGTAACACATTACAAATATTAAAAAAAATACGTGAGGCACTCGGGGACTGCCGCGGTAAAGCTATTGCATTGCATAGCATTTTGTATCAACTTATGCAATTATAATTTTATTTATTTATTTGAATAATAAATGCACTTTGTTCATTCATATTCAAAACACTTCATACACAAATTTTACCAGTACAGCTATTCACTGTTGTACATAAATACATATACACCTATATACTTTCTCATTTCTAGATTAGTCTATTTCAGTTATTTTCATAGTGTTATGTCCTATGGTATCTTGCTTTGGGGCAGAGCAGCTGATATAGATACAGTTTTTATTTTGCAGAAAAGAGCAGTCTGTGCTATTTATAATTTAAGCTCGCGAGCTTCCCTCAGAGATAAATTTAAGGAAATTAACATTCTCACAGTTGCATCACAGTACATTTATGCAAACGTAATATTCGTCCGTCAAAACATTAGTCTTTTCACGAAAAATTGTGATTTGCACTCCATTAATACTAGAAATAAGCATAAACTTGTAACATCTGCATATAGATTACAGAAAGTGCAAGGATCATTTTTAGGACTTGGTGCACGGTTTTATAACAAAATCCCCACAAATATTTTAGATTTGCCTATGAATAAATTTAAGGAACGAGTTAAGTCAGCTTTGGTACAGAAGGCTTATTATAGTATAAACGATTATATTAACGATGGCGAGGCATGGGTATAGCGCTCGTTCTATCAGGACTAATATTATTATTGTTAAAGAAATTGTTAAAACTTGTTTTGAAAAGAGTAATTGCTGAGTTTATTGCCGGCTCTTCTCAGCAAAAGCAACCTTCCGAACCGAGCATTAGAGTCGACGTTTCATAAGTGCCTGTGAAGGCCTATTTGAATGAATAAATTTATTTCATTTCATTTCAAATTTATTTCATTTCATTTCAAATTTATTTCATTTCGTTTCGTTTCGTTTCGGTTCGGTTCGGTTCGGTTCGGTTCGGTTCGGTTCGGTTCGGTTCGGTTCGGTTCGGTTCGGTTCGGTTCGGTTCGGTTCGGTTCGGTTCGATTCGATTCGATTCGATTCGATTCGATTCGATTTCATTCGATTTCATTCGATTTCATTCGATTTCATTCGATTTCATTCGATTTCATTCGATTTGATTCGATTTGATTCGATTTGATTCGATTTGATTCGATTTGATTCGATTTGATTCGATTTGATTCGATTTGATTCGATTTGATTCGATTTGATTCGATTTGATTCGATTTGATTCGATTTGATTCGATTTGATTCGATTTGATTCGATTTGATTCGATTCGATTCGATTCGATTCGATTCGATTCGATTCGATTCGATTCGATTCGATTCGATTCGATTCGATTCGATTCGATTCGATTCGATTCGATTCGATTCGATTCGATTCGATTCGATTCGATTCGATTCGATTCGATTCGATTCGATTCGATTCGATTCGATTCGATTTGATTTGATTTGATTTCATTTGATTTCATTTGATTTCATTTGATTTCATTTCATAAACAGCTGCTTATGTATTCGTCCGATTTCGGAGCAGCTCGTCTCGATCTAGCATACGTCTAGTCGCACGTACACAAACACCGTGCCGAAGTCTGCCGAACTGAAACGACGTTAGACGATGTGTTAGGTTTTTTTCGTTACGGAATTTCTTGATTCGGTCGCCGCGCTCAGAGCCCGCGATAAAAGCTATGCAATAGCTTAATAATTACGCGCGAATACGGAAATTGAGTTTTGTTTTTTATAAATGTCAAACGCCATTTTTTCAAAACGTCAAAGACTTAAGAAGATAGCAAACAAACACCGTGCCGAAGTCTGCCGAACTTAAACGACGTTAGACGATGTGTTAGGTTTTTTTCGTTACGGAATTTCTTGATTCGGTCGCCGCGCTCAGAGCCCGCGATAAAAGCTATGCAATAGCTTAATAAGGACTGGACTTTACAGTTTCACTATATTCAGTGCTGAAACTTTCACAATTTTGGAAATATTTCACAAAAACCAGTTTTTTTTTTCTTAAACTGGCCACCATTGGGTCATTTACCATAGTTAGACCGTACCTGTCCTCTGTCGAGCGGTGAGCATCAGCGGGTGCGAGATGTCGCCGCCGCTGCTGTTCACCCACAGCCGCGCCGGCCACGAGCCCTCGTCGCCTTGCTGACCACATCACAACATTATACTCTAATGTAAGTAACTCTTCAATTTGGTCAGAACACGCACAAATTGCTAACAATAACGCAATAATTAATATCAAAAAGTCCCTAAGGACTCGATTGTGGGGTTTTTGGGAATCCATCCTGCCATGACACATCTATACTCTGGTAACTATAGTATGAATATTTTCAAGTTGTAACGACTGTCTTGCATACTGCTCGTCCTTAAACTTGACATAGATAATTTTGTACCAATAGTTCATATCTACTTATTTTTTTACACTTCTCTATTATGTTAAACCATTTTTTGTATGCGGTAAAACGATATCAGAAACATAATAATTATAATCAGTAGAATATTTAAGTAAGTCAACTATAATTAATTTTTAATGACCCATATTCAAAAGCTAAACTATCATCCTCGCGATAACGTATCCGAATAATAAGTAAAGCCGCGGCGCGAGCGGCCGGTACAGCGCGGGTGGTCTACTCGGTGCTGGTCTGCCGAGAACTCCAGTATCGTTTACTTAATCGACACTACCTTAACGACTATCCTGAGACCTTACTCTAAATACCTATTTGTGCATTGTCTGCCTAGTTAAAGGAATCTCCATTAATAGGTCATCGCATAGTACCCGGCACAATAAGATGTCGTTTACACACTATGATGTGTTTTACTACAGTAGCTAACGTTCACAATATGCGGTAGAATTCTATAAAGCTTGAATGCCAATCCATTCATTGATAAATTACTAATAATAATTACCTACTACTAATATCCGTGTGCATTCTCTGTACTAATACGAGCGCCTCTAGTGAAAAACACGTGAACTAATTTCTCATATAAAAATTTTGCTAACTACAACAATCAGGGCAAAGGACCGTATGCCTGCTTGTGAGACTGGTCAAGTAAAAAGAGATGGAAGTATCGTGTTGTCCTACTCACCGGCACAAACTCCAGGATGTACTCCCGCGTCACGTCCACCTCCAGCAAGATGTCTTCCTCGAACGACACGCTGCCATCAACAACAACGCTTTAGACTATAGTCTATGGTATACCATACAAATAAAAAAATACTTATCACACTGCCAATCTGATTCCAAATTAAGCAGAACTTGTGTTGCGGTTACCAGATAGCTAATATACTACATAAACTATGTTTTTTTTAAACACATACTTGTATATATATTACCATCCCGACACAGAATAACCAGACATATTTATTCATACAAATGTTTGTCCTGGTTGGGATTTGAACCCACGACTGGTGGCTTGAAAGTCTGGTCGCTAATCACAAACCCAACTCGTCTGTCAGATGAATGGGAATGCCTACAGAATATACACATTTAAGCAGCCGGTCTACCAGTACCTCCCCATTCAAGGTACAACTGTCATAGTTCAGTTCACTTAGTATTTAAATCTGAACTTGTCAAGATATGCCTAATATGGCTATCAACCACACTAAATACAGTAATCTTAGAAGGTAAAGTTTGACCAAAAAACGAGACCTAAAATCTAATCTCAAGGTACGACACATTGACCCATACTCCACAGCAACTATGGCAGTCTATATTAGCCACCACAACCAACCCACTACTTAGCACTAAGTTTTATACTGATTTAGGATCAACCGCTAGTCCGCTACATTGTAAAGATGAATTACTCAAATAATAAAGCATGCTAACATACTCCATACATCTCACTATATACTGTTGGATTGACTTACGTCCTCCTCACGATGGTGACATTGGCGGCGGAGGCGGCCCGCGCCCCGCCCGCCGCCCACGCCACTGCCGCCCACCACACGAGCCACAACATACTATACTACGCACTGTTTGAGAACATATTCTTTACGATTCACAAATAATAATCTATCAATCATGTCCAGTTGTGATTGAGTCACAGTTCCGACTAAGCCGGCCGCAGCTCGGCGGGCCGGTATCGCGCGTATCGGCGGCGCTATCTATCCTACACTATCTGACCTACCTACACACTTTTTACAGATACACACTTTTTCCCCGAACGGGAACTGCTATCGAGACGTCGTCGAAAGAGTTATCGCCCAAAATGCTTTCACAATTTCTTAATCGACTTAGTCATAAGGAAATCAGTTTAGAATTCATAAAATTATAGTGACAGAATTTTGTGGTAATGCTAAATATACTTAGACAAAAATGTAACCAGATATATTTTTTGTTACAAGAATAAACTGACGATAATAAATCAATTAGGCAATAAATAAATAAGTAGTTGTAGGACAGTTCGATAAGCAAGTTCGGTGTTGAGTGCGCTGGGGACGCGAGGCCGAGGCGCGGTGACTAACGGCCCTTATCTACCTCATGCGTCGTGGACTTAACTATCGCTTTGTAATCGGTAGCATAGATTTTTGGAGAACACCTAATTGATTTACTATGATTAACTCAAGACTAACTAACTAATATTATAAACTAGTGGCTCCCCGCGGTTTCACCCGCGTTCCCGGGATAAAAAGTAGCCTATGTGTTATTCCAGAACATATTCTAGCTCTGTGCCAAATTTCAAGCAGATCCCTTCAGCCGTTGGAGCGTGAAAGAGTAACAAACATCCATACTTACAAACTTTCGCATTTATAATATTAGTAGGATATGAATATCTATGGAGGTTCGTTACTTTTCAACACCTGAGAGGCGAAATGGATCTCTGGATTTAATTTGGTACATACTCAACATATGTTGTGGCACACACATACTTATTTTTATCAATATTAATCTACAATAAATCATCAGATGGAGCTCGAACAAGAGCTTCATCTATATACCAACATGACAAACATACAAACAAATGAGTAACAAACGGTGTTGTGTGAAAATAATTTATTAGGTAAGTATAGCGAGCGGTGTGCGAGCTGTGGCGCGGCTAGTGCGGGCCGTCCGGCGGCGGCGCGTCTGGAACAAACAACATTAACTAACCTTTATATATACTTCTTTAAGGGCTTATAGATTTAAAAATAACACGACCATTTCTTCTAATAATCATTTCCAAATCTCCAACAATCGGATATACAGTAGACTCACTGTATCTATAAATTATAGGAAGTTATTTTTTACAAGTCAAAGTTTCTTCTCGCACTGCCATCCAAAAAAAAAAATCTATATTTTCTTACTCAAACACTTCTAAACTAAATAAGATAATAATTTAATAAGATGCCCAAGTTGGCTCCAAGGAAATTGAACTGATAAGGCAGCTCCAATTGTTATCAATAATTGTTTTCATTAACGAATAATTTTGGTATGAAAAGATAATTCTTGGCACGATTATGAAACTATGGAATGCCTAAGTATTTCTTATGCAAATGAAACACGTGATTTTTATATATTTTTATTGTTAAAACACTAAATTTGGAAAGCTCTCAACTCGACAGGTACCGGAGGCTGGTAAATAGAGGAGAGCTGGTAGTAAACTTAGATGATTCCGCTTGGCAGTTCATTGGAGCCTGTTACGACCTTTTTGATAAAATATATTTCATTTCACGAGTAAAATAATTCGCCCAAAAGTGTCATATTATTATTTATGATCTCAACATGAACTTTAAAGATAGCACAGTATTCCTCATACGATAAACAGTGCGGTATGTAATATTTAAATAGATAACAGTTAATAATATTGGCGTGTGATTGGACCGTGCCGTGACGTACATTACTGTACCAAACTATATTTAGCGTGTGCCGATGCAATAATCATTTTTATTATTTCGGAAGTATACAAGTACTACGAATGCAACAAGTCACCACTGTGATCGATATAATATTTAGTTTTGCTATAATATTTTACATTATTATGATAATAGTCAGCTATGCATCTTTATGGGTATAGGCCATTATTAATATGTTGGAATAAAAAATAAAAGTTTAAGTCCTAGCTACTACTAGTTCGGGAGTCAACCTTCAACTGAGAAGAATTGGTAATTAAATCAGCAAGCAAGCTTTTTTTTATAATTGAATCTTAATATATAAAAATCTCGTGTTGCAGTATTTATTAATGATATCGAACACCTCCAAAATGGTTTGTCATAAGTATTTTTCGCGCAATCCCATTTCTTATCGCGTTTTTTGTATGGACAATATCCAAATAAAATAACCATTGTTTGTTGACGCGAAGTCATTTATATGAAGTGTCACTTTTGACATTTCATTCTTATCTTACAGAACAGCGTTTCTTGGATCAACTAGTTTACATAATGTACATAGTATTAGTATGATGTGTGACGTGTGGGTAGTGTGGATAGTGTGGGTAATGTGGATAGTGTGGGTAATGTGGGTAATGTGGATAGTGTGGATAATGTGTATAGTGTAGGTAGTGTAGGTAGTGTGGGTAGTGTAGGTAGTGTGGATAGTGTGGGTAGTGTGGATAGTGTAGGTAGTGTGGATAGTGTGGATAGTGTGGGTAGTGTAGGTAGTGTGGATAGTGTGGGTAGTGTGGGTAGTGTGGATAGTGTGGATAATGTGGATAGTGTGGATAGTGTGGGTAGTGTGGATAGTGTATATAGTGTGGATAGTGTGGATAGTGTGGGTAGTGTGGATAGTATGGATAGTGTGGGTAGAGTGGATAGTATGGATAGTGTGGGTAGAGTGGATAGTGTAGGTACATACCTTCGGGTGGGTACAGAGGTAGTTGTGGTGCTAGCGGGGCCAGCGGCGCCGGCGGCGGGCACCGCGGCAGGCGCGAGTAGCGCAGCCCGAGCTCGTCGGCGACTTGCTCTACTGCGTTCAGGCACTGGTCCAGTTGCGCGCGAGTGTGCGACGCTGATAGGCAGAACCTACAAAAAGACACCACTTGGTAACTTAACACACTAGTCGAGCGATTTGTAGTGTGATAGAAATGACGTATTCAAAATGTGATCAAACGATAACAGCCACATGAGTCATACTCTTAGAATGGCTATAGTCCTTACATGCTAGTCAGTATTTAAGTTTGTCATTTTACCAAATGAATATTTGTTTTTATACATGTAGTCAGTGATACAAAATATTAGCTATGCAGAGAATTTTTATATTGACAAGTGTAGCAGTAATTCTGGGGATTACTAACTTACCCTCTAAAGAAAATCACCAGTATAATTCATAATCGCTTATGAACACCACTACTCATATTCTTATAGGAGGATGATGTTATCCATACAGATGTTCAATTTAAAGACTGTGGCGACACATAGGACTTTATAAATGTTGCATGTATTATGCGTAGTGTACAGGTAGGTGCGCGTGTACCTGATGCGCGCCTTGTTGAGCGGCGTGGCGGGGAAGCCCACGCCCACCGTGGCGACGCCGAGCGCCGTGAGCCGCTCCACCGTGGCCGCCATCTTGCTGAACGAGTACACCAGCATGGGCACCACGGGCGAGGCCTCGTGGCCGAACGTGACCACGCCCATCGCGCGCAGCCGCCGGCGGAAGTAGGCGGTGTTGTCGCGCAGAGTGCGCACGCGCGCGCGGCCGGCGGGCGTGTCGAGCGCGCGCATGGCGGCGAGCACCTGGCGCGCCACGGGCGGCGGCATGGCGTGCGCGTACGCGTGCGCGTGGCCTCGCGCGCGCACCGCCGCCACCAGCGCGCGCGAGCCCGCGATGTACCCGCCCGCCGCGCCGAACGACTTGGTGAACGTGCCCATCAGCACGTCCACGCTGCGCGCCTGCACGCCGCACACCTCCGTCACGCCGCGCCCCGTCGCGCCCATCGCGCCCACCGAGTGCGCCTCGTCCAGGTACACGCGCAGCCCGAGCCGCCGCGCCAGCGCCACCAGCGCGCGCAGCGGCGCCACGCTGCCCTCCATGCTGTACACGCCCTCCACCACCACCACCACGCTGCTCCAGCGCCGCTCGGCCAGCGCCGCCCGCGCGAGCCGCTCCACGTGCCGCACGTCGTTGTGCCGGAACACGCGCACCGTGGCGCGCGACAGCCGCAGCCCGAGGATCAGGGACGCGTGGTTGTTCTCGTCGCTCAGCACCAGCACGCCGGGACCCACCAGCCCCGGCAGCACCAGCGCGTTCGTCGCGAAACCCATGCCGAACACTATCGCCGCCTGCACGCATATGCAAGGGAATATGATTTAATTTTATACTTTACCATAATTTAGTCATGTAATAAGTTATTAATATAGTTTAGTTTTCGAGTCAATTGTTCTGTTTTATCGACCAATTATGAAATAAAAATTATAAATATTCCTAAATCAATAATTTCACAAATTCTAAATGGAATTTGCAGCACGATCGAACAAACGCAGCAAAAAAACACATGGATCATCATTCCTGTTAACTAACCATCCGTCGACCACCATACAACACTCAGTACCTCAACACCAAAGAAGTTGGCGGTGGCCTCCTCCAGCTCTATGTGCAGCGGCGTGGTGCCGAGCTCGGCGCGCGGCGAGGCGGCGGCCAGCCCGAGGCGGCGCGTGGCGGCCGCCACCGCCGCGTGCGTCGACCCGCCCGCGCCCTCCGCGAACCCCAGGTAGTTGTAGGAACCGAGGTTGATGCAGCGACGCTGTTCGCCCGTGAACCTAACCACGAAAATACATGTACTCTGGCCGCGGATAGATTGACAGCCCGGTTGGCTTTGTGGTTAGTGACCCTGACTTTCAAGCCGCGGGTCGTGGGTTCGATTCCCACACAGGACAAACATTTGTATGCATGAATATGTCTGTTTGTAAATATCTATACAAGTATGTATTTAAAAGTAGTACATGTAGTATATCAGCCATCTGGTTACCATAACACAAGCTCACTTTGATGCTTAATTTGGAATCAGATTGGCCGTGTGTGAAAAATGTCCCAGGATATTTATTATTTATTTATTATTATTTATAGATGGCGCTCGTCACGATATCTATATATATAAAACAAAGTCCCCGCCGCCACTGTCTCTCTGTCTGAACGCAATAAACACAAAAACTACTGAACAGATTTACATGTGATTTTCACCAAATTACGGAGTATTTCATGGGGAAGGTACCCGGTAGGTAACGCTGGTGGACAGAATGAAATCTGCCGGGTCCGCTAGTAATAAATAATTTAATGATGATCGCATCAAATTTCTAAAAAGACACAAGCATGGCTTGAGAGTATTTAAATATTGTAACGAGTATCTCCCATCGAAGTGTGTTAAAAAATCCATTTAAAATACTAGTGGACGCACTCAATTTCATGACTAGATGACCGTGGACATGGACACGTACAAATGTAATTCATCTATACGTAAATATTCGCCTTATTTATTTAGAAAGGTGTGGGTAAACTAGCCACGTGAGTACCTCTCTCGGCGTGCAGTGGCGCTCCCTCTCTAGAGACGAGTCGCGAGGCGTGACAGAGACAGATCTATGTGCAATGATCGCACTGGGCTCTGTCGGACATATAAAACAGCTAGTCGATAGCGCCACGAGATGCTGAGCGACGCTATCGAGTCACCGACACTGATTACATTATTTATTATGATTGGCAGCCATTTTAAATTCTTATCAGGCTCGAAGGACCAAATTACATAACACTAGTTGCGGTTGCTTATTTCGACAATCAGATGTTACGTATTTTTTATCTCTAAACTATTTTGATGCTGATGTTTCAAACCATTGAAATGAATGGAGTTTAATATAACAAGAAGATATCTCAGAAAGCATTAACACCGACTAAGCCCCGCCTTAATCGGTTGATTTGGGCTCGATTTTCCATCTTAACACCGATAATTCCAATTTACCAAATCTTTATATGAGCATGAGAGGTAACTAGCAGTACAATTGCTGGTCCTACCTGAACGTCCAGTTGTGGTCGTCAGTGCATCGCTCCTTGAGCGTGAGCTCCGCGCCGGGCGCCGAGCAGATGGGCCGGTTGAAGCAGTGCCGCACGCGCCGGTACACGTACTGCGAGTAGAACTGCTCGAACGGGTCGTACAGCGGCGTGTAGCCCTGGAAACGTGATCACAGGTCGGTAAGTAGAGAACGTGGGAAGGAATTGGGTCTACTACCATATATATTATTTATAGTTTTATAACAGTTTCCTGAACAGAATCCCGAAAGTTTTGTGAAGTATTATAAAGACACTTATTAAAGTGTGTACCTACTACAAGCATTATAAGGCTATGTTACAATTTAGGATTTTAGACTGACAGTCGGAGTTTGATCAATTTTGCTTTTTCCGAAGAAAACCTTCATTTGTTCTATTTATTATTAGTCTTTTATAAACCAGTATTTCTTACATATTTTGGTGTACAAATAACTACAAGTGCGTTCAGTACGAGTCCATATGACGTAAAACAGTGCGTAAAATATTGTTATACTTATTACGCAGTTATTTTTCACACTGAAAAGTATTTCTAAGAAGCTTAACCTAACAAAACCACGCTACAGATGACTCATCCGTCATTCCACAGATCGTTATCGATGTAAATAATCATGGAAGAGTGACATCGCCGGCCGATATAACCGCACCACTAGGTACTGAATTGCGCGCCGATAAGATTACCACATGCTCAGGGTTTGTAACCGTAATAGTCTAAGATACGTAGAAGATTGACCTTCACCGATCGAGTATCCGAATGAAATGGATTTTTTATGAAATAAAATATGTTGACAAAAGTAACGTTAATGAGTTGCCTAAAAAAATCTGTTCAAGGCTATGTTGAATTAACAATTGAATAAATTTTTTTTTTTCGATATTTTCACCGATGTTGTATCCGAATGAATTTAACACTAATCGAAAGTATAAAGCCTTTAGAATATGCAAGCATACGGTTGCTTATGTTTTTTTGTTCAAGAGTTTACCGTTGCCAGGTTTAAATAGGTGTATCGGAAATGATATCTTCACCGATCGAGTATCCTATTCAATTATACATCAAAATAAAGCTTATACTTTTTGCGAAACGATGGTATACGGTTGCCTACGAAAATCCGTTCAAGAGTCATGGTTGCCAGGCTTTTAAATTTATAAATTAAGGACAGTCTATCCATTAAATTCGGTGCGATAGAAGGAGACGTAGCGCAGGAGCTGCTCCCTCTACGTCAATCGTTTGAAATTTGGCGAGAGAGAGAGTCTATGCGTAGGTACCTACTATCAAATGCGACAGAAATAGACGCAGCATAGCAACTAGGCCCACCTCTTGAGACTTATCGCAGAGACCGCGCCTGCGCTGTGCGGTAACGGTAAAATGTTAGTAAATACCTACTAACCGTTATTTTGAAGCAACTGACAATATACCTACTCTAAATGTATTTCAAATTAAAATATGATTTAAATAAAAATATAATTCAAATGTAGGTATTTAAAATAAAAATATATTTCGAACAAAAATATTTCTGGGAGTTTCTTCTTTTTGGACTCAATCGACTTATCTCCCGAAGTAATTAACACGCCGTATATTTTTTTTTTGCAAATGTCTCACATTTTTGTTTGAAAGATATAGATTGTACAAAGGCGACATTACAAGAGTAATTACTGAGTTTATTGCCGGCGGCTATCAGAACCGAGCATTAATAGTGACTATTCATAAGTGCTTTATTGAGGCCTCTTTGAATAAAAAATATTTTGATTTTGAAAATTTTTAGGTGTTCAATTTGATAATAATATGACTTGGAAGGCACAAGTTGGTCTAGTATGTAATAAGCTAAGTCGATATTCATACGCGTTATATAGACTTGCTGGAGTGGTCAATCGTCAAACAGTAACATCAGCATATCATGCGTATGTTACATCTACTCTGCGTTATAGTGTTATTCACTAGGGAAATTCGACGGAGCTTTCAAAGCTCAGAAGAAATGTGTCAGGTCAATATGCAAATTACAGAAAACAGATAGCTGCAAGCCATTATTTAAAGAACTTCGTTTAATGACGTTACCTTCATTACATATATATGAAATGAAATATTCTAAAGGCTTTATACTTTCGTAAATATCTTTATTCACAAGCTCTGCTTAGTTTGGAATCAGATTGGCCGTGTGTGAAAAATGTCCCAGGATATTTATTTATTTATTACTATTTATTAATTATTATTTATAAAAAAAACATGCACTTATTTGAAACCTTCGAAAATACTCGACATATGTAGGTATAAGATACGGTCAAAAGTTCATCAAACGGCACTATTTAGCAAAAATGTCGTGGGAATGGCATCCAACATACATATATAACAAGCTTCCCATACTTGTAAAAATAAAGTATAGTCACTATGTTTCATTTAAAAGGTCACTCTTCGAGTAGGTACCTTATTGATAGGACATATTATTCAATTAATGAGTACCTCACGGAAAGTACATAGTGCTATACAATTTGTATTGTAAAGCATATTAATAAATAAATAATAAAAATCCTGGGACATTTTTCACACACGGCCAATCTGATTCCAAATTAAGCATCAAAGTGAGCTTGTGTTATGGTAACCAGATAGCTGATATACTACATATAATACTTTTAAATACATACTCATATAGATATTTACATCCAGACACAGGACAAACAGACATATTCATGCATACAAATGTTTGTCCTGGGTGGGATTCGAACCCACGACCCGCGGCTTGAAAGTCAGGGTCACAAACCACAAAGCCAACCGGGCTGTCAATATTGATATAAATCTAATTAATAATTTGACATAACAATCTAGTTGAATAATAATATAATTAAATAAATTTTGCACGCCTACTCGGCATATTACAGCTGACCTCAATTATGTTATGACATCTAATGTAATGTACCTACCTGTAATGCAATAAATATCTTAGACTTTTACTTTGAAAGAAATTAAATATATTTCAAAGAAAAAAATTATAATGGAAAGAAAAATTTGGTATTTAAATGAATTAAAAAAATTATAATCAATGAAAATATTTTGAAAATGATTCAGACAAATATAAATTTTAATAAACAAAAACATGAAATTAGAATATTTGCATACATACTATGAATTACAAAAAAAATTAATTCATTTACCAAATTTTTCCTTTCATCATAATTTTTTTTATTTGAAATAAATTTATTTTCTTTCAAACAAAAATGTGAGACATTTGCAAAAAAAAAATATACGGGTGTTAATTACTTCGGGAGATAAGTCGATTGAGTCCAAAAAGGAGAAACTCCCAGAAATATTTTTGTTCGAATTATATTTTTATTTTAAATACCTACATTTGAATTATATTTTTATTTAAATCATATTTTAATTTGAAATACATTTAGAGTATATTGTCAGTTGCTTCAAAATAACGGTTAGTAGGTATTTACTAACATTTTACCGTTACCGCACAGCGCAGGCGCGGTCTCTGCGATAAGTCTCAAGAGGTGGGCCTAGTTGCTATGCTGTGTCTATTTCTGTCGCATTTGATAGTAGGTACCTACGCATAGACTCTCTCTCTCGCCAAATTTCAAACGATTGACGTAGAGGGAGCAGCTCCTGCGCTACGTCTCCTTCTATCGCACCGAATTTAATGGATAGACTGTCCTTAATTTATAAATTTAAAAGCCTGGCAACCATGACTCTTGAACGGATTTTCGTAGGCAACCGTATACCATCGTTTCGCAAAAAGTATAAGCTTTATTTTGATGTATAATTGAATAGGATACTCGATCGGTGAAGATATCATTTCCGATACACCTATTTAAACCTGGCAACGGTAAACTCTTGAACAAAAAAACATAAGCAACCGTATGCTTGCATATTCTAAAGGCTTTATACTTTCGATTAGTGTTAAATTCATTCGGATACAACATCGGTGAAAATATCGAAAAAAAAAAATTATTCAATTGTTAATTCAACATAGCCTTGAACAGATTTTTTTAGGCAACTCATTAACGTTACTTTTGTCAACATATTTTATTTCATAAAAAATCCATTTCATTCGGATACTCGATCGGTGAAGGTCAATCTTCTACGTATCCCGTACTATAAATAAACCTTCATTCAGTCGAAATATGATACCAAACATGTAGATGTCGAACCCGCTACCTCTGGTCGTCAGGGTGTTAAACTATAAACATCAAAACAGGGCCAATAAATAAAATATTGTGTATTTATTTCAATTTAAACTATGAATAAATTTAGATACATCCTAACATAATTTTAGTATCTATTATAATAAATATATCTAATACATAATCTCAGAGATATGATTAGGAATTTGCTTCATATTATCCTTAAAGCAGATATAATCAAATAACTTAAAAAATCTGTGTACCAACTCTTTCTTAGTAAATTTAAAATGAGTACTTAGTATTGAGTATACAAAACAAACAGCGATGTATTGAGAAATTATGAGTTGTGTTGCTATGACGCACGTGCACGGCGCAGCGCGTGTACGAGAATCCTAAACTCCTATTTAATAAACACATTAAACCTAACTCTACCTACATCAATACATTTCATGCTTGTGCCCAAGCGTATAGGAACATTATGAGAACAAAAAAAACATCAGTTAATGTCGAAATTCATAGTAATATATTCATTTGAGGCCTTAACAGTGCACCTATGACGTACTACTGAAAATACTACCGGGTCAGAAAAAGCCTTCAATTGAAACCGGTAAACAGAGCAAGGTTATGTAATTTTTAATATTTTTAGGTATTTTTGAATATTTTCGCATACGCAACAATTAAGATTCAAATTAGAACAATAATTAACTATGATTTATATATCGGGTCGAATTTTAGTATAGTCGTACATACAGTCAATAGAGATGATCTTTCACAGCCCGTGTCAGGGTGTAAAAGCCATCTGAGGCTAACACCATCCATTCAATTCATACACTCCATTTAAAAAAATATATTCGTTTAATTAACCTTGTCAAAACTATGAAGGGATTATTAGTATAGGTCTCAATGGTTCAGTCACATCACAACAAAAGTGGCATTATAATCATGATATTCAAGCATCCCTACTAAAATGATATTCACGGTTAGTAACAATGACATTGTAAACATTCATATATTATAATGAGAAACATTATATTTCATGAAACACAATATTTTTTACATTTCAAAATAATTAACAACAATCTTAGGGATATTTTTTGTTGATTTTATGGAGTATTTAATGAATGCGTAAGTAATATAATGAATATGGAACGAAAAAAAAATTATTCAAATATGTACAAAAATATTCTAAAATACTCTTTATACAAATGCAAAAAACAATACCTATTTGTAAATAATAACATAATTCGTAATTTTTCACTCCAGTTCGTCGACAATATATACTGAATTAGGGCTATATAATTCTAATTCATTAAAAGGAATCGAAGCCAAGATCTGATGACTATGGCTATTAAATAGTAGAAAAACGCAGTATTGCTGAGGAAAAGGACCTTTCGAAAACTGTTCAACTAAGTACTATATTATTTTATAACCGATGTCGACATCACCTGTGGCTACGACGCATAAAACCGCGGTTTATTGTGTCTGATAAGGTGCGAGGCGCGCCGGCACAGATGCATCCGCGGTACTTCACCGCACGGCCGCACGCGCATGCCGGGCTAAAATTATCGCGAGTGACGTCACACCACCAAATATGGCTCCGCACTGACCCACTCAAGAGGCGAGCATTTTAATGAATTAATGCTGCGGGCACCATTAACTACGCACATGGGATTTTATCCTGTACCTAGTGGGAGTTACCCGATAACCGAGACTATGTATTTTTTCCAACATTTATTTTTATATAGGCATAGAATTTACACCTACGGTCATTTATGTTTTCCTCTAGTATGAGTATCATCAATGCTTTATCGACCATGAGATAAAGTCGTTCAGTCGTGTAATTTCAACGTCCCTCATATCTTTTCGTCCGAAACAGCAAAACATACGATTAAACACGAATATGTATCGAAACGTATTTTATTGGCGAACTTAGGAGTTCTACTGTAACTTTTCATAATGAACCTTTGCTTTTTGTGAACATACTCGTACATTTCACAAGAGCAAGAGGCGTGAAATCTAAATTAGGTCAGTGTCGTGTTTAGTCGTGTCGTGTCGCGCTTACCATGAAGGAAACTATAACATTTCATAATTTCATATTTGTTATTTGTAAGCAGACCGAATAGGGTTTGTACTAGTAATACGTAATTTAGTTTTCAAATACATATTTGTTTGCCTTCATTTTTTAAACGTATTTTTTTAACGTAACGATGTATGACAATAATTTGTTTAATGTCAGTAAATAGTTCAATAAAACAACGACCACCTGCCCACAGGGCTTTCAACATATCGATGACATGGAATATTCTAATAAGATACGACATCACGACAAACAAATGCAAATACACCTAATAATGATTCGGAAAATGTCGAAAACTCATTTAGAAAACCCGTTTCGTTTTATTCGTCGTAGTAAATAGCTTGTAAATTAATGTTTATGATGAAACATTTAGATTGGTTAGAACACAGGCCACGGAGAGGACCTACCACAAAATAACATGATATAATACCTACAGTATCTCTTCACTTATATCATATCGTCTTCATGGCGGAAATGGTTACTAGTGTCTCCTGGCCATCGAGCATGTAACCAATAGAGTAGCAATAGTGAGCTATTTGTTTAGCAACGCATCAATGATTTGTCACGTATAACTGGTATAACTAACAAACCACGCTCGAACTAAAACAGTACCCGACCAATAAGAGACCTGTGTGTACGACTTGACTTTGAGTCAGCCAATCAGAACACAGGGGCCGGCGCAGCGTTTTGGCGTATTTTGTTTTCTAACAAAACTGTTAACAGTTCTACTCTATTGGTTACATGCTCGATGCTCCTGGCTAACCAGACTTAACAAGCCTTTACCTTCAATGTGTCTCATGTTGTAAAAATTACATTAAGAGATCTACATCTGAAATGAAATGACATACCTCTCTATTCTTCTCTGTGGCGAACTTCTGTTTCCTAAAGTACTGGTTGATGAAGCCCAGTATGAAGAGCATGTAGAGGCCTATGTGGGTGAGCACGGCGGTCAGCAGGGAGCTCTTCTCGAACGAGCCCGGGAACGTGTCGTACTGCGACCAGTCCATCGGCGGCGGCGCTTGGGTCCACTTCGTCTCGCCACCTTCACCGGTTTTCTGGAAGTGGTTCATGACTCTATTTGAGTATGGAATAAATCCTGGAATATTATGGATTGTCATGCAGTTCGAGAGAGTTTGAGAGTTCGTTCGTGCAGACACGTATCCAATAGGTTGGTAAAACCAAACCAACCGATATGTCCCATTTCATATTCACGGAAATAAATAACGAGCACATTGGAATAATTGATAAGAAAAAATGCATATGCATTTCTGCAAAGTTTATAATTATGAACAACAGTGTCAAATTAGCTGGACAGAGATAAGATGAATGTAATTATTATTTGTCACCACACCAGCCGCGTCGCCGCGCGAGGATACAACTCTATTAAGTCATAAAACTCATAAACAATCCCAGTTGCCTTCAGCTCCATTATTCATTAGAAGGCCACTCTCAGGTAATAACTAACTGAAATATTGTAGCGTGTGTATATTAGGCATATGCCTACAATTATTAAAAGTAGGTCCTTGCCATTCTAAGCATTCAACTGGAATTAGAGTTGTCGACTTTTTTATTCATTACCCAAACTCTAATCGTAGTAAGCAACTAAATACTATATTAGTTGACAGCCTGGTTGGCTTTGTGGTTAGTGACCCTGACTCTCAAGCCGCGGGTCGTGGGTTCGAATCCCACCCAGGACAAACATTTGTATGCATGAATATGTCTGTTTGTCCTGTGTCTGGATGTAAATATCTATATAAGTATGTATTTAAAAGTAGTATATGTTGTATATCAGCTATCTGGTTACCATATCACAAGCTCTGCTTAGTTTGGAATCAGATTGGCCGTGTCTGAAAAATGTCCCAGGATATTTATATTTATTTAGTTATTTTCCTCAACTTTAAATATACAACTAAGGACACAGCAGAAAAAAACTGTAACAATAATATGAAATATATAATCAGGAGCAAAAAAAATACAATTTATTTTTAACTTATCTTGCAGACTTGCCTTCAATTTAACTGGCATTGTTTATATGTGTGGTACGGAACAAAATAAATGTTCACAGCCTGATATTGCTCAGCATTTCTTCACATTAAAGTTTGGCAAATCATTTGGTTGCAGGTTTTTATTGAAGTACTATTAAGCCATGATCAGTGGCCTAAATCAATTTTATATTACAAAATCCTAACTTATATTATAAATGAGAATTAGAAAGTAGCACTGTCTGTCTGTCTCACATTCATATGAAAACTACAGGTACACAGATAGTCTAGAGCCTAAGAAAGGACATAGGCTACCTTGTGTCCTGGGAAACTTAAAGATCTCCCGGGTATGCGGGTGAAACCACAGGGTATTGCTAGTACAGTATAAAAATAATCGTTCAAAATCAAACTTCGGGTTCTGTATGGCATGGGATACCATAAAAGCATCTCCATAAGTATTGAAAGATCATTCTTCTGTATAGAGTGGTCCGATACTATGATATCCAAGAAAACACTGTTTAATGTAAGAACATTTATTCAGCTAGGTAGCATCATATGACAGTGAGTGTTTTAGATATACCCTACATAAGTTTACATTTTTTAATAAAAAGGCCTAACAAAGATGTGGGTACTTTTATACTCAGAAATATACATAACAGATACACAAACACATTTATCTAGTGAATAACTGTAACCAATCAAGGCCAAAGAAATAAAACAACACTCCAATCATAATGGAGCAATCAATTGTACGCCACCTACAAGTGCTTCTTCATAATAATAAAGCTTTATTTCCACATAACACTACAAATATACATATTAACATACAATTTTATTATTTCCTATAGGTTTTATTTGTTATATGGCCCCCTATGGGTAAAAGCCTCCTCCATTCCTTTCCACCTTCCCCTGTCTTTGGCGACATTGTGCTTCTTCGTATAAATACACAATTAATTCTACTGTCTATTATGAAATGTTTATTTATTAATTCATATAGGCCTTCACAGGCACATATGAAACATAAACTCCAATGCTCAGTTTGGAAGGTTGCTTGTGCTGAGAACAATGAACTCAGCAATCTCTTTTCAACACAAGTTCTAACAATAATAATATTAGTTCTGTTAGAACGAGCACTATGCCTTTGCCTATTACCTATTTATAAAGATTGATTTATTAAAATAAGATAATAATACCTCATTAAAACCTCGTTTCAGTATGATATATTTGCCTGATCAGGCTTTTTATGTCAAAAGCCAGGTTTTATAAAGTAAATTTCTAAATATGCTATGGCGAAACTCATCAGGGGCCAGACAATTTTTTAGGCAGCAAACATAATACATACAAGCATGGTTAGAGTAATAGTGTAACTATGTGTGTACATTAATGTTAGGTGGTAGCTCAGGTTGGAAGCATAATATATAATCCACCACACCTACCCACCCACTTGAACCTATTAATTCTATACTTCATTCTTTAATTATTAACCTAAATGTGAGAATCTAAGTGTTTTATTAAAACAACACTAATAAAAAGAAGTATAAGCACCTAAATGTGTGTCGTTTTGAAGCAGCGTTACCTACTCATGTAAATTGGTAAGTAGTTGTCCGGTAGGAGCACTGTGTTAGTAGGGCACCCAGCGGCCGGCGATTGGGGCCATACCCATGGCACACCTAAGGCTCGGGCGGGAGAGTATCGTTCCCAGAACACCAACCAACACCCCACAAACATAATATGAGGTTATCGTCTATTAAAGTAAATGAAAATCTACTCACGCTAGTACCATTGCTTTGCGGTGATGTCTTCGTGTATCCATTCGTGTGACTACCCACTTTTCCATTTAGTAACTTTCCCTCTTTTCCACTACATTCTTGAAGTTTCTTTGAGTTTGTTTCGACACTACCGTTCGCTACTGCCGCTGCCATCCTTGTGTTGGTTGAATCCGTTGAATTGAATGAGTTGAATTGAATTAATTGAGTCAGAGTCGCGAGACTGTCAAAACTCTAAAGCTGTCAAACTTATTTTTGCATGCAGCTAAATATCGCTTTTCGATTGCTAGCCATTCAGATTTTGATATTTTTTAAAGCTTTGTATCCGTGCTTTAAATGATATATTATATTATATAAATTGACAATCGACCCGTACTACCTAGGTCACTGCATTGCAGTATTATCGTTCAAAAAATATACTCATATCTATATTTTTTTAATATAAATACAACAAAGCACATTTTATCAGCTTTACACTTTACAGTAATTGTTATTGTAACTTAAAGTTCAAAATTCACCACAGATATTTTAGTTTCAAAACGAAACAATACAACAGAGCAGTCGGAACCTTAACCATAAAAAAAAAATGTTACTTTATAATCGATTGTTGTAAAATACTATTATACATAAATAGCATAGTACGTGGATTGTATTTGTATGATAAAATGATTTATTAAAATGGATGAAATTAAAAATTTGTTACTGATGCTAAAGTTAGTAGATAGGATAAAACAAGTATGGCAATATTTTTTAGCTGTCAGTTCGACTATCAACTTGTTATTGTCAGCTTAGAAAATTGTCTGTCAAATTTCCTGGAGCCGCGTCGATAAAGCAGCGCGCACAACCAACTCCGAGCGAGCTAGCGCATTTGAGCGCATTGGAAAAAGGTGAGAACCAGAAAGTCAATAATTTTAAAATTTTCTTTTTTCCACCAATTTTGGGGAAATATTGAGAACTAAATTTTATATTTCTTATTTTAAATACTATCGTTACTCTTATAATTAAATATACCTAAATAAATCCATATCTTTCCAATATAAATTATAATACCGGCGTTCGGGCGCCACCGCCCCCGCTGCATCTCGGCGGGGCCGGCAATGAGTAATACCGTTTCTCGTCGTGGTGAGTGACGTCGTGCAGCGGCAGCCGAGCGGCGGGCGCCTCGCGCCGCAGTACGACACGGCGAGGAGGCACGGCAGGACCCGCCCCACGCATCCGCACCCTCGCACTCGCGCTTTCACCGCACCCTATCGATCACCTCGCAAATTTTCTTTTTATTTTTCACGTGAAGCAATATGGACAGCGCCGATGCTCTCCTGGGAGGACTCGCGAGCGGCGACAGCGCGCCGCAGCCGGGAGGGGCCGCACCGCCGGCCCCGGCCGCGCCCGCCATGAAGCGCGACCAGGACTCCACCGACGACTTCGAGCACCTCGACCGCGAGGGCAAGCAGGAGGCGGGCGAGTCGCCGCTCCACCACCACCGCACCACCACACAGAACTTTCTGGACATGGAGCGAGACGTGTTCGTGGACACCGCGCGCGCTCCCTCCGCCGGCTTCGACGCCAAGCCCGATCACATCGCGGATGGGTTCACGGACAGCGAGTCGGACGCGGACACCGCCGGCGAGTCGCCTCTGCACCGGCCCGAGCCTCCCAAGCCGAGTGCGCCCACTCCCGAGCCCCCGGCGGCGGTCGCCAGGGACCCGACCCCGGTGCTAGCCCCCACGCCTGCTCCGGCACCTGTGCCGGCACCGGCGCCATCTCCGCCGCCCGTCGAAAAACCCGCTCCGGCGGTACCGCAACATAAGCCGGCGGACCCGAAACCGGAACCCGCGAAGCCAGAGCCCGCGGTGGTGCCGCAGCCGAAGCCGGAGCTGGCGCCCGAGCCCAAGCCGGAGCCGCCGCGCGCCCCCGTCGCCCACGTCATCGAGGCCGAGGTCATCTTCTGCCAGATGGGACTGGGTGAGTTGTTTTTTTATGACTTGTACATTATTCCAATTTACAGCGAAGCGATTACCACATATCGACGTATGAGTCGGTACTCGCGCATACATCTACATCGTGAATTCTTACAAAGAACGTGACGTAAACATTATTCTATAGTGGCGATGAATCGGGCGGGCCGAAGTCAATAGTAATTTTTGTGTGTAAAATGAAAGATCTCGACATCTCCATGTCGTGGAAATATCTCTATTTGTATCTGTATGATTTCATCCTACATTTCCGAATTGTCGTGGCGAGCGGCGAGCGGCGATCGGCGAAGGAGACGTGCTCGGCTCTTTTTTGTGCAACACAATGAGTGTTCAAAATGGTCTCATTTCAAGGCGATCTCTGTTCTGAGCGCTACGGACCGTGAACAATCACGTCTGCAGGTGAACAATGTCCGCTCCTTCATACCTACCTTTCTAGTCACGAGCTGAATTTTTAATTTCTTACTAGATTTCATTCGATATTCGATCAAAACAATCGGAAAAATATACGTGAGCGCCCTCGATTTCATCGTAGACCGCGCGGCCTTAAAGCATAGAGTTAACATTATGTCATCGACTGATGAATCATAAAATTCAAATGATTACCTACACGTTCGCGACTTGCAAAAACTATGATGATGATGGATGGCAAATGGCGCTCTCGAATATAGAGGGGGATGGTAGGGGCGGGAGGAGCCGGGCCGCAGAGCAGAGGTGGCGAAGCGGCAAGAGCGATGACCGCGCTGCAGCGCCGCCGCCGCCGCCGGCCTAACGGCACCCGCTGGAGCCCGCGCCGCCACCACCGCACCGCCGCTCACTGCCCGCGGAAGAAAGGACGTCCGACTAGATGCCACACCATTCATTATTCATGAACCGTTCTCTTCCACCCACCCACCTAGAGCTTCTAATTCATGAATTCAATTAACTTCAACCGTGTACTAATTATCCGGCTTTGTGAATTAGTGCTCGCATTGTTATTCAAAAGAAAACGAGCTAAAGAGGCAGCGATCCAAATAAAACTTTCCAAAATAAGCATGAACCCGAGCGACACGCGACGCAATCGATGCACTTCCATGAACAGTTTCGTGTGAGTCATCGCAGCACCGCTGCCGCGCCGTCGACTACATTGTGCGATTGTTGTGATGCACGTTCAAAGCGAACATGTCAGCTAAATGTTTGTAACCGACCCAGAATTGCAGAACGACACCAAAATTTTACCGAAATGTTACGTAGACTCCAAATTGATATTGAAAATATAATGTAAGTAATGTAATTCGGCGAACAAGATAAGGAGGCTTATCTTATCAATGTAGAGAAAACGTCTTTGCGAGCTAAAAGAAGACTGCGATGATATAGTGGCATTGTAAAGAAGCGCATTGCAGTTCGATAATAAATTTGCGCACGATATAACTCTCACTCATCATTCATGAGATGCAAATATTTTCTTTTGGACCAATAATTATCTATGTAACCGCATCACGACAGGGTATAAATCTTCATGAATTTCAAGATGAAATATTTGTATTGAAAAATAGAGATTTTTTGTCGTCACCGGGCGCCGCGCTAATGTATAGGAGCGGCGTCGGCGGCGGTAGCGGTGGCGGCGGCGACTGCCGCGTGGTATGCCGAGTCGGACGCCACCATCGCTAATTTTAGCAGCAGTTAGTTCCGTGGCGGCGCTGGCCGGCTGGCTCACAAGCGTATATTCCTCGGCGGCGGGCTCACGTCCGCTACTTCGCTCGCACTCAGCGCCCGCGCGCTACCATTTGTGACTTAAACACTCGTGTGGCCGTGTACCGACCGCCGGCGCCGTGCTCACTGTGCTCAGTGCTCACTGTGACTCACCGATACGACCTCACTTGACGCATATTGTTTGGATTATTTAGTGCAACAACCATGGGATCCGGAACCGGTGACGATATCACTCGTAAGTATTTAGACCTTTTTTTATTCGGGAGGTGTGGGCTTTGGATTACATAAATTGCTGGAACGTCGATCGGCGGATCGATTCGGTGTGGGTATCATCTTATCATCGTCTATTCTATATCGTGTGTTCTGTTCTGTTCTGCGGTGGCAGATACGTGGTGGCGATGGCGGTTAGATCACGCTCCTCTAATATCTGCGGTCCGCTCGTTATATACATCCGTCGGTAACATTTAAAGTCTACGTCAGAGATATGCGTCCGATATTGAATTTTTTTCTACTAATGTCAAAATTAGTGGAGCAGAAATAGATAGTCGCCATCCCGAATTAGACTGACGTTCTTCCTGATGCATATTTTATCGTAGGAGAACTTGGTTGTATCATTCGTTACATCGGTATGCACAACGTAGGTACCTATGTGTCGTATTATTTTTATTCGCACTCGATCTGTTCGACCGAGTCGACCGCAGCAGGCACGGGCGCAGCCGCAGCCGCAGCCGCAACGTTGCACGACAGAACAATATCGATTCTGTTTTCATACAAACTCTCATCACAAACCTGATGATACTCTCATTATTATGAAGTATTGTTTCGAGCTGTTTAGTAGGTACTTAGCATTATTTTGGCAGTACCATAATTCCATTTGCTCTGCAATGCTATGCAAGCAACTTTGGTCGGGGAAACGTTTCGAAGGCTTATCATACGTGTCTTTTTATCGCAGGCAATAAATGACGTAATCCCAATGATCCACTTTCGATTTATCTATCTTATAGTATCTTTTATTATCTAGCTACACTACAAGTGTATTGATATGTCGAGTGGTGACGGATATCTCACTCAAATCTTGGGACACGTTGCGGCTATTTCTTTTGACCAGAAATTCATCTTAAAACACTATAAATATTTTATTAGTGTTATTCAATTAACATCGATACTTAATTGCTGTCAAAATCAATAATGCAATTCCAATTTGTGATTTACAGCTTCGTGGTACCGATGACTCTGCCAAAAATCAATATTAATTTTAGAATAACTAGCTATGTAGGTTGAGTAAATATTATATTTCATTTAGTTACTTGCAATAATATAATCAGCACCGTTATCATAATTGGAAGCACGGTCAAAACCACTATTCTCATGAATATTTTTATTGACTCATTACTTTGTGTCATTCGAGTATTTTAACATTTTATCGCGAAATGTATACCTCTGGTAGTTCCTTCCGCAGTATAGGTGCTGCAACGGAAGGGGTTTTAAGGCTTCACATATCGATTAGTATCGCAGAAAACCGAACTAGCACCGTCATCATCTTGTCCCTTCTTCACTAGTGCTGTGTCATCGTGCGATGTGCGGTACATACATACAACGCGGCGCGGCGCGGTGCGGCGCATGCTGTTGACCTAATTCGTTGCTCTTCACGAGACGATGCGCACCGCCCTTTGTGTTGATTCCTCCCTCAGGTGACGCCATTTCCCTGTCACGCTTCGAGTTCGTTCACACTTACAAGTACACTCTTAACAAAGAGCGTGAAATTATCGCATTTACTGCCAACATCGGAGTTGCGGTGTTTTTCCAAAACCCTATTAGTTATTTCCAGTGTTAACGCTAATGACGTTATCTATCAATCTGCTACTGCTAGTCATGAATATTATAAACTACCATGTCATGTCTCATTATGGAAAAATCGTGATCGAAAGGACACACAAATCAACTTTCGCATTTATGATAGTAGTATGTTTCGGTTTCAGTCGTAGGGGAACTATTTGTTCCATTATGTAAATGACAGTTTATTGTTAGGCAGCCGGGCTGGCGCTATACTCATTAATACTAAATTATTCGTCGTTCCTGGATGCCTGGAAAAACCCAGACGTTCGTGCAATAAAGGCTAGGCCTGTGTCGCGTCGCAGAGGGCGGAGGGCCGAGGGTGGTAGGGGCGGGGCGGGGGCCGCGGAGGGAGGGAGGAGGGGGTGGTAGGGCGCCGCCGCCGGTCTGGATCGATACCACTCGTCCATCGCCCACCAACACACAGACGTGCCGTCTGCTCTCTTTATTTAATCGGATCAAGTTGTTACTACCCATAAGCCCGAGCTTTCATATAGTTACGAGAGGACACAGGCTACTGCCTATCCCACTACATGAGTGCTGCAAATCGATTTCCACTTCAATTACTTAGTAAATAGACTATAAGCGATTGTATTTAGATTAGTACAATGTGCGATAAGCTGGATTAGAACGGTCCTGCAACACCGCACCGCGCCGCATAGCAGACTATATTATTACCGGAACGTAAACAAACGCAACATTATAATGTTATGTTTAGCTGTAATCGATCAAATTCATGTCGAGGAGTTTATAAATGACTCACTGGAAAAGCCTGATTAAAAATTCAACCCCACTTCAACAACAGGGATATTTTATGGTATATCGATATACTCTTATTGTTTGGTGCGCGCCAGAAACTGCATTTACATAATATAGGCGATATTATTAATTTACCACTAGGGTACTATATTTTGTGAAATTGTAAGTAATGCTTCATTAAAGTGAAAGTAGCAGACTTAAACCTATTTTAGACTTTCACCGGTTGATCTAAGTATCACTTTCGGGGTATCTTTAAAGAAGATTCAATCCTAGTAACTCCGTAACAACGAGAATGGATTCGAATTAATTTTCATGGTTTTGCATTGTTGGACTTCAACTTTGAGCAGAACTATTTATTCCCAAATGGTTTTCTATTGAGTAAACATATAACAATAACGCCTTTACGCCTGAACCTGACACTAGATTTCATTTCCTCGATTAATCCCCTGCGACTTATTAGTTACCTTGAAAAATCACAATGTATTACGCTTAGTTTCACCTATTAAATAATATGACGTGTCCCTCTTCAAACTAGGTGTAAAAAGAGTCCTTCACGATAGGCAGCGCCCTACTGATACCCTCGGTATTGCCGGTGTCCATGGGCGTCGGTGACCACTTTCCATCAGGTGGGCAGACTGCTCGTCTGTCTTCGTAGGCAATAAAAAAAACCCTTTAATATTTTAACGTCTTAAAAGGCGTGCCACTTCACATTTGATCGAGGGGCTTCGACTGACGCTAGCTTTCAGGATGGCTACTTTCATAATTGAGCAACCTTCCCGAGCAATAGAGTCGACAATTGATTGAATAAATATGTCTCAATTTGAAATATATTCTCGTTAGATCAGTGCAGATGATTGATCCAAAAGGCTATGATAGTGCATCAGTTGGTACAGCGCGGCACCTGTGCAGGTGCGTGAGGTGACGTCACCGGCTCACCGCGCTAGTCTCTGCTCGCTGCTGTATTTATAGCCGGCGACATGACGTGCCGTCACCGTCACCGTCACGCGTCCGTCACATATACATAATTTACGATGCAACCTGCTTACCCATTGTAAACTAACTACCAGATGCTCCATCCTTGAATATACATGAGACACTGTGAACCTTAAATTCCAAGGATTTTGTAGATTCCATAAAATAATGTTGTTAAATCTCCTCCACCAATAGGTATGTAATAAAAAATCTAAACTCAGTCTGGTTAGGATACAAAACAATTCTATATCTTTGTATCAAGTTGTTGATAATAAAAGGTTTTTTCCACTAACGTAGAAACAAACGAAAAAATCTATTGTAGTTCGACCGGTCATTTTGCGGATCTTCTAGTCTGTTATTGCCCCAAGCCTTATGCCAGTTTACTAAACTGTGCTAAAACTCTTAGTTCATCATTATGTTGATTACAAATCCAATAATAATGTTAGTGAGACTAAGTCCTTGAAATGTATTTAAATCTAAGTTTGTTTTGAAAATAGTAATTGCTGAGTTTATCGCCTTCTCTTCTCAGCAAAACCATCCTTTCGAACCGAGCGTTAGAATCTGACTATTCATAAGTGCTTGTGAAGACCTATTTGAATAAAACCCACATCACATTATGTGCTCATCTCAATACGTGATTTGACAGAGTTTGGAAATACAATAGAGAATATTATATTGTACAAAGGCACGTCAGGTTCGTGCGCAATTAGCCCATTAGCGGAGTAATCTGTGTCATTACCGCCGGCGGTGAGTCACAGCCGGGCCCAGCTACCAGTTTTTTGGATACAACAGATTCATTGCCCCCTACAAGCTTAAGAGCCTTTTGATTAACTTATTACGACTATTATATCGAACATTTTCATATGCGGGGACCACTTATCATTAGATGGACTATACCAGATCATCTTCCATAGCTCGATCATCGAAGGCATGTGTTTAAAACCTCATATATTTCTTTACTATTTAAATAAGCAGATCTTTAAAAGCACCTTAATTTAAAGAAACTTGTCAAACAATCTGCAAACCAAACCCTAGTACTTAGTCAACTTCGTGCTAAAGCAACTGTTATTATCAGATCATTTATTGGTGACTGCTTTTTGTGCATTGATCTGCGAAGCGTGAAGGAATGAAAACTATTCAATGCCATTAGTTTTTCAATTTAAATCAGTCTAAGTTTCTGATTCTGAGAGTTTTAATATTACGGTTAAATCTAAAGAAATGTTTAACAAACTAAGACAGAGCGTAGTGTTCTCGAATCAATCAATCACCAATGTATTAGTTAGTCGTCGTCTCGTCGAGTGCTCTACTCATTGGCATCATTATGTAAACCGCTTCATTGTATGCTAAGTGAGGATAACGTCAGCCCCAGCCTCACCGCGACTACATGAATCATCGAAACAAATAAACAAGGTAAATGATAACGAGCCGATACACTGCATCGGGGCGTGATGTCGCTTAATTGAATGCTTAGGTGCTGTTTCTTTCGTTTCTTCCTATCTCGAATATAGCTCGTGTATAAATGAATCTATAGCGAATACCCTTTGTGGGTCAGCGCATCAAAGTACTGCGACATTATAAGATCTGACCCGCGTCGCCGGTGACCCCGCAAGGTCCGAGCGGCCCACGCGCTATAAACAACATCGCCCTTCTTGTTTATGCGGTCTTGTTCTCATTTTATTTATGTAAATAATGTAAGTAGGTATTTATGTATGTGCATCCAAATACTGACCGCATGCTATACTAATTCTAACACTAACCGTATAAGCTGGTTACTCGGTGGCCCCGGGCGTGCTGCCGCAGCATGGCTCGGCTCGGGTCGGGGGTGCGGGTAGCGAGCGCGCAGGCGCGGGGTGCGGAGGGACGGGGCGGGGGCCGAGGGCGAAGGGCGCGGTGCGCGAGGGGCTGCGCCGTCAGTATCGACGCGAGAGTCGGGCGCGGCGCGCGCTCCGTCCGCCGCCTTCTTCTATCTCACGTTCCGCGTGTTACGTAAAGTGCTAAAATGTCGAACTCCGGGCCCTCGCTGTGCTGTGTCCTCGACCCTTGTAAGTGTCCTCTCGCGTCGGCTTCGCTTGGTCCGCTTCCTTCTCTCTCTGTCGCGACTAACCCGCTAACCCGCAGCCTTCTATTCCAGATGCCTGGTTCGACCCGCAGAGACTTCATCCCGAAGGTGAGTGGTCACCGCCGGTGGAGGGCAGAAATACGCTTAGGTGGGCGCGCCGCCAACCGGGCCGCCCGGGCTGGCGCGCGCCTCGCCCTGCGGCCCTGCACTGTGACCCAGTGACCGCTGGGTCGACGCGTAGTGCCGTGGCAGCCAGGTGCAGGGTTAGCACGGCGCTGCAGTGCTGCAGTGCCATGGTGATGGTGGTGGTGATGGTAGCGCGGATGGACGGCCGGGCTCGCGTCCACCTGGCGCGCCGCGGCCCGACGCGCGCCAGCTCGATAACATCGCACAATTTATCGCAGTCACCGCCGCGGCCGGACACAGAACAATAATAACCTCACATGTCAAGTCAAGGTCCGACATGATCGCCCCAATTGCAGGCCGGTGTCGTCCGCCGGACCTACCTACTAGTATCGAACACTATAATGTGCCGCATTAGCTCGCATAGTTACTCGAAGATGCCGAGTGAAATATTCCATGAAACTATTACGGAATCATTAAGTTGTCGTTGACCGGTCCCCCGCCGTGTCGTGTAGTTAAAAATTCCGTTGCATGCACCGCCCCGTGTATTTATAACAGAGCTGTATTGTGTTGGACGAAAACGTACAGATATCTCTGCAACGCGAATCTCAGTAAGTAAGTAATTATGTGTCGTCACGTCGTGCGGCTGCTCTTTTAAAACTATGACGAGCATTATCTAATCAATTCGGACTCGAAGTCTGTCGGCCCTAGAGCACTCGAACGGCATAATAAATATTAGTACAAACTCCGAAACACTAATTCATGAATGTCGCTTTGTCCGTGATGAACGTCGGATTGCGCGGCGCATGCGCGCTGCGGCGATGTGCTGCTCAACTCTGCAGACATCAACACTGCCAAGATTAAATTAGACCTATTTTAACTGACACTGAACGCTAAATAACCATCTTATTTATAGTATTCAACAATCGTGTCGCCTCTACGTCCACGATTACCTGGAATTCGTTAATTTGTTCGCGAGCATCGGTATGGTGATCTCATTCTCGCCGTTAACTGATATAACCTTAATCGGTTCATCTATTTCATCATGAGACGCGCTTCGATCGCCTCGCCGGCGTTCAAGGCTCCCGACACCTGTAAGGCTCTAATTCAATTAGAGTTCTATAGTCTTGGGGAATTGTGGTCGATATGTAGCCGGCCTGCGGTTAGAATAATTTGCGTATCATTTTACCGTGTCTGCCGTAGCGGAAGGTTGGTTTTCCTTTGTTTCCTTGTATATGAGAGCCCGGTGGAAACTCGATCGCCGTGCGGAGGTCACAAGAATCCTTAACAATAACGAGAATGCACGTTGCAGGTGTGTGGACTCGATTGTATACCTATGCAGGCTCTTTATAGTGTAGTGTTGACAATACCATAAAAGTCCACTAAAATCAGTCTTTTTGCTGGAAGGGTCTAATATACATTTCAGGGTCGATTAGTCGCAGTTTGTTTTGTGAGGATGATTAATATCTGTCATTGTATGCAAGACCGAGACGGCCCAGTGAGGTGGCCTCCGATGCGTTATCTGCTTGCCCATTAGGTCTCCAATTAGTGTCGCCTTGATACACTTCGGCTAATGATAGCTTATTGTGTCTAACATTTGATGTAACTAACATGAATATTCGTGAATTGTAAATTAACCTTTGCACCCTTCATTTCTAGTGATATATATAAATATCCCAATAAGGTACCCGTCGAATCATTTCAGAAGGAAAACATTTATTGAACGACGTTTATATTGATAATGTATTAATAATAGTACTTTTTATATATAGGTACTGATCGATTACGTCGTGACATGGAAATATATAACAAGAAGCCATTTACAGAATTTTGTTGTCACTGTTCCTGTGAGACATAAGCATTCTTAAACCCTTAATAATCCTAACAGTAGAACCCAAATTGATTGCGGCCGAGAGTAACGTAGAAGCCCTAAGTACGTAATTAATATCATGACACACACAATAAATAGTCATTTTGACATGCATATATTATGTGTTATCAAAAATGTTTCGGAGAAATTTGCCTTGCTGATTTTTTGACAGGTGTCTTAGTAATTAAAATTCTGGTTCGCTAGCCAAAGTATATTTTAACTCAAATCCTTTTGGATGACATGGTGAGATCTCCCGATTTGTTTTCTCTATGATTTATTAGTCAATGAAGCAGTGGTCGGGACTGAGGCAATGACTTGTTTCCCGTGACACACTCACTAGTAGATATTGCTACTATCAGGACTCAGATAGTGTCTCACACTCGCACAAACATATCGCACGTTGATAAAGATTATTGTTACGCAAGATATGTCAAGATGCGGCCATTGACATCATGGCCATGGCGGGAATATAACATATTTCCCTCGATTTTTTGCTTCCGAACATAATGTTGCCAAAAACATTTCCAAAGCCTAATGATGATTAGTTTGTTAACCCCTGAATCTGAAGCAAATTATATTCGCAGTCTTTTTATTGCCTTGTGAAAAAGGCTGAGGCAAGTTGCATTGTGTGACTTTTATATCTTATCAAAATAGAAATAAGATGTACAAATATTGTATTAAGATTAGCGTTAAACAGAATCGTCGCCATCGTCGGCTATCTAAATGATTTGCAAGCGAGCGGCTTGGCGCCAGCCGCCCGGCGCCCGCGCACCTCGAGCGCGGTTCTCGCGGTTTCCGCCACTCGGAAGGCGTGACGTTATTTTTACCGACCGCGACCTCCTGCTCGCTCCATCTCGTCCACTCCTATTGTATTTCTGTTTCAACTATTTATGATTTAGTTTCAAATGTCACCTGGATGCTGCGTCTACAGCTTGCGGCTATTCATTAACGCCAGCATTCTTGTATTTTTCTGAATTCTTAACGAGAATTAATGATTTTGTCGCTGATTTATCGTACCTACTTGTTACCAACTCAATTGTATTATTATATTATGTTTTGAAAGTCTTTCGCCACACCCTTATACCTTCGCTTTTGGGTTCGTTCTAACCCATTTAGATCTAGATATTGTCCTTCAATATTTGTCATCACAAACTCTCTTACATTCCATTGCACACCAGCTTCAAACAGGAGTAAATTTCCATGTCTTGATTCGTTTATTTCCTCATCAGTGCTTAGCTTAGTGGTAAATAGCGGGTGTTTATGCAAATGCTCTTGCACATCTGTACAAATACACGTGCAAGTGCAAGTTGCATCACCGGGACCGGACCAGTAGTGATGTAGTGATGCGGCACCGCGCACCGCACTGGCTGCCATTCATAACAACCGGCAGACGACGGCGTAGTAAACATATGGGCTGATGAATTGAACCAGCATCTGTTGTACATATCTATCAGCATTCTGTACCAAATCAAATGCTCGATTTCATAAGGCGTTGAAGTAGATTCTGTCGTGAATCGCTAAACGTGAACTACTCGTATAAACGTCTCTTTGAATGACGTCAAATACACTTTTGCAATGGTGTTGAGATTTAAAAATCGGGCAATTATGTAGGTAGGTACTTATATAAAGTAATAAACATGTAGTAATTCATTTCGAAATATAATACTGAAAATTATAGTCAAAATAAGAAATCTGTGAGTGCGCTACTAGGACCTATCAATGATTTGATTATAATCTTAACTTATAAATATAAATCGAATGCAACTTTTTGTTCAATTGCAATTAACATGTTAAGAGATAAGTTTCTAAATGTGCGATAATGTCGTTGCCTATCTTCTGTTCGTGTTATAAATATTGAGAAAATATGCGTGAGTGGAGAGCGGCCATTACTTTCGTTGGTTGCGTGTCGTTATGTTGTAGGTACGTTAAGCTGACGATAACTACATCTTTAAAGTGATTCATTTTAAACAGAAATAATGCTATAAATGCGAAAGTTTGTAAGGATGTACGAGTTATTCTTTTTATTATCAGAAAGTTAAAGACCCAGGAACCCGATTGAAACCTTGGAGCTCAATCTAGTACATACAATCAATTGAAAGTTAATCAAGGTTTTTTAGAAAGTAGCGTGGAATTACTTAAAACTCTTGTAATATCAATGTATACATGTAAACAATAAGCTTTTATGATATGAGAACAGATACTATACAATCATTATAGTTAGTACAATATCGCCGTCTGTCTGTCACGGACCACGTAGTGATAGTAAAAGTAAACGATGTTGTTTGTTAATCTACTTCACATTAGATAGGTCATTATACGCATTATCAGTTAGTTATTTTTATATTTATTTTATTAATTAGCCTTTTCCGTTATAGATAGTAGCTTCTAAGAGGTCTTTGGACATTGGAATAAATATAGTATCGCTGCACTTGACATCTCTTTCTACTTTTGTATGATGAAAGGAGAAACAAAGAAAATAAGTTTGGTCATCATTACATAAAATTTCCCTTGTAACTTGAAATATGGTGTACTAGCTTCCTCCGCGCGGTTTTACCCGCATAGTTCCCATTCCATTACAAATACGGGGATAAAATATAACCCACGTTGCTCCTTAATAATGTAGCTTTCCATTGTTGAAATAAGTATTCAGATCGGTTCAATACTTATACCTATAATTAATCTTTCCTCCTTATATTATTAGTACTTATAAATAAGACAGAATCGCAACTAACAACAACAAATATGCCATGATATGAGGACGGTCCGCTACCTGTTTGTTGGCAACGTCTGGGCATCGCGCGAATGATTGATGCCGCGTACCTTTTAAAATTTTCCTTTCAATTCGATTATTGGCAAACGTTTCTATATCGTATATACGTATAAGTATGTATTGTGCTGTCCCTGACCTATCCACCATCGCTTTACACTCATCAGATTTATTTATTTTTATTTTGAAAGAAATACACAATCAAAACACTTTTTTAAACACTTACAGCCTAAAACAATAATACACGAAGGCCAATTACAAGTTTTTCACCAATAGAGAGACAAAAAATTAGGTAAATAAAGTAACAGATGAATTCCTAGATAGTATTCAATTCTATTTCCAATCAAAACAATTTAGGGTTGATGATTTTCCAGGATACCTTTTATGTGTTGCTCTGTCGTCTGTGAAGTCTAATGTCTTTATTTGTTGTGCGACCGACTGTTGTCTGATGTGTCGTCTGTCGCCCCGCGGCATTCCGCTTGTCCCATATTATCAAGTTTTCGAGGCTATCTGGGTTTGTGCCCGCTACGTGACCAAAATAGATGAGTATCAATTGTTAATTTGTTACTGCCGTTTCTTTGAAGATTATTTCTAGTCTACGAGCTTTGTGGTTTCTGGTTAATCTATGGCTCTCCTGGACACCTACCCTGAATGTGATTTGTTTGCGGATGAATGGCTGGATGTGTTGTCTGTGTGTTTGCGCTTTTGCGAGAAAGATGTATGACTGTGTGTGTTACTTAGTAGTTTCTTGATGTTGTAAATTTATTTCATTGTGTAATTATTTCACGTTGTAATTTTATTGTAAATTGTTCCTTAAATATTGTAATTGGTGTTTAACCGTTATATTTAATATAAATAAATAAATAAATAAATGGCTTATGTACGTTTGCACCCTTTGTTCTAAATTCAGCTATAGTAAGAGCAGTTTTTGAATGACTTTATACTTAATTCAATTATCCTAAAACATACTTCATACAGGATTGTATAATCTCTAGCTATTAGTGTGATATACATTAATAACTTTTGATATAAAAACTTGCGTAACGCCTAACAGATGTTCCCGCACACATGTGTGTCTTGGGTGGGAATTGAACCGACGAACTGTGGCGTGACAGTTAGCGTACCTATTATACCTGCGAGCCCTTTAAACTGATCGATATGCATTTCCGCCGTTATTCAGTATTAAGTGCATTTATTATTACATTTTAGTTAAAGGGGTAAATGGGCCGGTGTAATGACAGACATATGAGGCATTTACTATTTTTAATAATGATGGGCTTGCATTTGGTCTCTGACCCATACAAGACGTTTACGGTATATTGGGGTTGTTTCTGAGCCACATACCAGCGAAATGTGAAATGTTGAATGTGTTTGGAAAAGTTGCAAGTTGTCGGCTGTCCATACTATAACGGGTTCCCGGAAGTCCTCCACCCGCCGCACCGTACAGGTTCCACACGATAATGAAAGCTTACCGATACTTGCACTTTCAATGTACCACTTGACTTGTGCTAATCGGTCTTACGAACAAACTTTCATCAAGGTTTTTTTTACAACAATCATATGCTCGTTATGACACTTAGCGCATTCAGCGGATTCATTGGAGCAAACAGTGTAGATAGTTTACTTTCTTTATTTGAAAATCTTGTTTGTTCTATTCCCTTAGTATTAATGAAGTGTGCTTCGGACATATTTGCGTTCTATGTATAGCATTTTCAAAGGATTTTTTTAATAGGTATGGCTTAATTGTTTCCATCCATTTTGTTATTGCAACAATATTTTTTAGCTGAAACAGCGCGTCGGTGTCGTATTCCAATTGAACTTCTCTAATGTGTCTATTACTGTTACTAACTCGCCACTGTCTATTCGATCCTTTTGTAACTTAATTCAAATGAAGTTATCGACCTCTCCTAGTGCCGAATATAGCAGCGTGAGTCAGTCCGGTGCGCTGCGTCGGACCCCATCAATCCTCCTCGAGCAGCCGTCTGGCTGGAATTGACGCTTCAGAGATAACATGCCTAATGCAATTTATTTACGATCTTTAAATCGGAGGCCTATTGTGGGCTTCCCGTTGATGTATTGCTACGCAGTCGTCTGCATTGCGCCCGCAAATAGCTTAGTGGTAGTGAACTTGAGCTTTGGGCGAAGGAAATCGTAGCTCGGTTGAGTGTGGCATTTGAAGTTTCTGTCTACTTGGATACACCTATCATTCACAGGTTGTTAATCTGTCATCAAATAGCTACCGGCGCTGCGGCGTTGCAACAATTATACTTAAGAGCAAGTCGCCTTCTAAGCTTTGTTTATATCGTCACTCGGGAACATATGAAACCGTAAGCAATTATACATTTAGGTGATTGTCGTCTGTCAAACTAAAGACTCTAAAAAAATTAAAATGATGAATGAACCGCGAGCAAAAATTGTTTCAATTAGTTCGAAAGCATACATTATCGTAAAACTTTTCAAGTTCATTGCCGGGCAACCTTAGCAATGATAGTGATAAGCGCTCGCGTCGAAATAAAGCGGCAGAAAGGGACGGAGAACGAGTTCGGTTTTCTCGTTTATCGATCACGTATCGGCTGTGATCGGATCGGGTCGAGGTAGTGTCGCGTGGCGGTGTGATGGTGCCGGCTGACAGTGGGTCAGGTGACGTGTAGAAAGGCAGGCCCGCGTGGCGGCGGTGCGGCGGCGGCTCGGTCACTCCGCCACCATGGCGCGTCCCAAGCAGTCGCCGCGTCACGCCGCACAGAGCGAGCCTCTCCCGCCCCGCGGCCCAGGTAACCACCCGATACTATACCCGCTCTTAGCGAACCCCGCTCCCGAGGGACTCCCGGTCCCGAAGTGACGTCACGCCAGTGTGGCGTCCCTGCCCGCCACCATACGTGCACGTCTCGTCCGCGTCGCCTGCGTGGGCAACATATTGTTCGACGTAACCACTATTTATTGGAATTTGTGAAATAATAATCCCCCTTTGATGGTTTATCTCAGTTTATTGTTCTAAAACGTAACGATCGCTGGTCGTAAATCGGTATTAGTTCGGACATATTGCGACATGCGTAAAGGTACGTAGGCACTTTATATTTTCTTGCGTGGAATATTTTGTTTGTGAATGAAATTTTACGTTCGGGATCCATTGGATAATTGGTTTAAAACAGTCGTACAGTAGGGTTATTATTGCGTGAAGTTGATCACAAAGCTGTCGAAGCTAGCGACGTGGAATAGGACACCATACCGAAGTTAACGTCTCGGGCTGGGCTCGTGTGCGGCTGCGGCTCCGACGGGCCGATGAACTTTCCCATGGCCTCGTCTTGACAAACTAGAAAAGAATAATTAATTCATTACCGTTATTTAGTTATTAGGTACTTTCTTGTCAAATGTTTCTGTTATGATTTTCAATGTAAACGTGTTTTTGTCTTAGAATTCCAATTGATCCCCTCAAACAAAAATCGAAGTAAAGTAATTCGTAATAGAATCTAAAAACAGTATCTATACTGAAGACCAAATTTTTCGAGTGGTCGCAGTGTCATATGATCTCATTTATTGAACAACTATCTATTGTTATTTGAGACAACTTTCCCAATATAAAAGTTCCTAATTTACTTTCTCCTTTCTGCACTATGTTCGTCTTCTTTCTTATAGAGCACGTTTCGTTGTTTCCCAAGTTCTTTAAAACTAAATAAGTAAAATTTTATAATATTCCGATTCCCCATCAGGACATTACCATCGATGTTTTTTTTTAAAGTATTACCTAAATCTCTGACTTAACGTACTGAGTGTATTGTGATTGTTTTATTGAATACTTCAGGGCGTGGTTGGTACTCGTATGTATCGTTCCTGATATCGTCCTCGCCGGCGAGGACCCCAGTAGAATGCGGCCCGAGCCGCCATAAATGTCCAATATAAAATTCCCTAAATAATCAAACCGGGGAGTTCTCACCCCCCAGCAACGCCCTGAGCCGCAGGGGACACCCTCAGCGCTGTTGCTTAAACCTACTACGGTTGAGAGCCCTCAGCGTTCACCGATTGTCCGCGTAAGGGTGTAACAGCCACCTTCTAGTCCCATCAAAAATAATGACGTGGTATGCGGTGTGTTCCAGTGGAGTCGTTGATATACTGGCGCTGCGCGGCGCGGTCGGGCGCGGCGCTGGGCGGCGGGCTGGCGCTGCTGGTGGCGCTGGCGTGCTGCTCCGTGGTGTCGGTGCTGGCCTACGCCGCGCTGCTGGCGCTGTGCGCCGCCGTCGCCTTCCGCATCTACAGGAACGTGCTGCAGGCCGTGCAGAAGACCAACGAGGGACACCCCTTCAAGTATGTACCACCCGCCGCACCTCCACCTACCCACCTACCCATCCACCACTACCGCCATCTGCCAGGGGATGTAACTACACAGGGATTAAACATAGAGATACACCCCTTCAAGTATATACCCTACTTGTACATCTACCATCACAGAGTACCTGCCAGGGGATGTACGCCTCAATATGGAGCTAACTACTACTGAGAGATGAACCATTTGGCTTAAAATAGCAGCTTTTAGCAAGTTTTATATGAAATAGCAGGTTTTAACCGCTTTTAAAATTAGCTCCATAACAGTAGCTGATGATTTCATGAGTCCTTTAAACTGTTTTCGTATTAAGTAAATAATGTTTAAGTTATGTTAGATGATTCTTCCTATCTGTTTTGTGTATAAGTCTTAGTAACTATATGTCTCAGGTTTGACATATTGTAGCCATGTGTTACCCCTATACCAAAATTTTATTCTACCTTTCGCGTAATCATATCACCGATCCGGTTGTAAAAAGAAAAACATATTCGTATTTAGGTGGGTCGTAGCCGTCGTAGGTATAACGTCATCTCCAAAATTATAATTATTACCAGAGCGGGTTCTCGGAGCGGAGCATGTAGGCGGTATAGCAAATGATCATGTCACCATTACAATAAACTTCAAATTAATTAAAAAAATCAAATCCATAGGATATTATCTGAATAGCCCATACATGGACTACTGATAGGTATGTCTTATTAATAAGTATCTCTCTGAAATCTGGAGATAATTCGGGATAAAAGCAAATTCCTATAATCTTCACCTCCACCTAACGATGTCTTTCGACATCTCATAATATGAGTTTCTTACCACAATAATGTTGTCTCTTTCCCCCGTATACGTCTGAGTAATAAAGGAAGAGTAACACTATATATAAGCCACACAGTACAATATTATGATACCCATAAACTTGTGGTGACCATATAATAAGTATGATGATACCACATACTTCCTAACGTCCTTACATGACAGGTAGATACACTTATCTTTATGTTTTAAAATATTCAAATATGTATCTAAGGTGTTGTAGATAGGTACTGTCCATCAGAAAAAGTCTTAACGTATTTTATGGCCCATTATGTAGATTTTATAATATTACGCCACAAAACAGACATGGATATAAATAATTGTATGTCCTAGTTGGGAATGGACCAGGCGATAGTTAGGGTAGCTAACCACTAAGTCATCATGTCCCATTTTCTAATTATTCTAATCCACTAAATATAGGTGACGAAATATCAAACTGCCATACTTGTGTTTGTCCAGATGTGAATATTTTTCCATGAACAACACAATTTAGATTATGTAAAAGTATGCGCAATAGGTACTTATGCAATGACAACCGTGTGTTCTGCTTATCAATTAAGAAAAGTAGGTACTTACGAGTATAAGCGATTTAACATAGGTAAACAGACGGATTTTGTGCCGCGACACATCCTATATGACTTTGTGAGATATTCGGCATTGTCTATGTGGTCTACAGAATTGGTAATGCTTAAGTTCTAAATTGTTCTAAGTTCGGTTTGATCAGTTAACGTAAAGAAGAGCCTTTTTCACCTATGTAATATAATCAAATGACTCTTCACTATCTTAAGATACACAGTTTTGACTTATTTAATGTAACTCTACTATTAACCGACGTAAAAAAATAGGAGGTTCTCAATTCTACTGTCTTTTTATTATTATTTTTATGTTTGTCACCTCAAAACTTGGTCACTTCCAAACCAATTTGGATTTTTTATTTATTTATTTCAAAATCGTATCATTTATCAGGTGATATTCAATGATGTTGTGTTGCGTGTGTGCTCAGATGGCTGCTGGAGAGCGACATCAGCGTGCCGGCCGAGCGCGCGCAGGCGCTGGCCGCCGCCGCCACCGCGCACCTCAACGTCACCGTCGCCGAGCTGCGCAGGTAACCACCACCACACCCCTACACCACCACCACCACTGTGCTACGTCACCATACCGCACTGCAACACCACACCACTGTACCGCGCCATCACACCACTGTGCTACGCCACCACACCACACCTCACAGGATCACACTGCATCACACCTCACCACCACACCGCACCACTGCACTACGCCACCACATCAGAATGCACTACGCTACCAACACCACACCACTATGCTACCTGGATTATGATAAATCTCTACTCAATAAAATTTCCATTTAAGACAGTCACTTTTTTTCAACTTACCTTAACACATTCAAAACGTATATCAAACTAAAAGTCTATATTTTTATTAGCAAACTTAATATCTAATCACTACCTCTAACCAGGGCCGGATCTAGGGGGGGGCAAGCCGGGGCCCACGCCCCGGGCGGCAAGCTCATAGAGGCGGCATATTCACAGTTTACAGACATATGGACAACTTAAACCATAGAAAAAATAATAGTACAAGTATAGGAATTTCACTCTCATTTTGCTGTGGCCACACGGCCGTAGCTAGGGGGGCATTGCTACCTTAAAAATACCAAATACTACGACAGATTTTGACTCCCTCTAACCCTAAAAAAACATCATCATTATTTTGGTGACGTCTAAAAGGACGGCAAATTGTGACTCCCTCTAAAAAAACTATCATTATTTTTGTAACGTTCTAAAAGGGCGGCAAATTGTTAATATCTCCGACTCTCGACTTCGACTCTAGCTACAGCCCTGTGTGGCCATATCAACTCGACCCATACTCAAGGGCACACATACCATGTGACCGGGGCGGCAAGGGCGGTAAGTGAGACTTGCTATACGAACATTTTATATTTCGTGAGGCGCGTAGGCATAGTTTGAACCGTTTCCGCGCGCCCGCAGGAATCGCAGATAGCGACTTTTTTTTTTTTCAATTCCTGCTCCTCCGTTACGGTGGGGCTTCGACGCTCGCGAGGCTTTCAACCGCGACCCCACCATTGCGGTGGTTGCCCACAGTTAGGGGCTCGTCCTTTCGGGGGAAGGACCTCCCCCGCTCTTCGCACCGCTCTCGGGAAAGGAACCCGTGACCCCCCCGAGGCTTGGGAGGCGGCCGCAACGTTCTGCGACGTAGTCGTAGACGTAGCGAAACTGCTGCTGACGCGCTCCTAATTCGCTCATTCCCTCGGATAAGGGTGCCTCATTCCTCCTTGTCGCCTCTAGGGCGGCACCTGGGCCTCAAAGGCCCGGTGCCGACGACCGTGGCGGTGACGGCGCATTAGGGGCGCGTCAGCAGCGGTTTCGCGCTCGCGCTCGGCGGCCTCCTTCCACGACATGACTACGTCGCAGAACGTTGCGGCCGCCTCCTAAGCCTCCTCGCTGTCAACCCTGGCCCTGAGAAGGGCCGGCAGCGAGAGGTCTCTCCCAACTGTCACGGACAGGGCGGCGCGAGGGATCGCCCAAGCGGGGCACTCCTCACGCGTGTGTTGCGCCGTGTCCGTGACAATCAGGCCACAGTGGTGGCACATCTTCGTGGATCGCAGATAGCGGCTAAACCAACCTCACGCGTTTAAGAGTAACGAAAAGTCCGAATGCTTTGCCGACAGTCTTGCGCTCCAATATGTTCCCAGTTCTCTCCCGGTCGACCCGTGTCACCTGGAGACCGGAGAGCTTCACTCCCGTCTACCTAGCCTTCCGTAGTTGTGGTCGACGAAAGTGAGGAAATGGACGCTCTTCTCCCCGTGACCCCTGAGGAGGTCGAATCTATCGTCAGGAAATTGCAACCGAGGAAAGCCCTGGGTTCCGATAAAATCACCAATAGGGTGATCAAGTTATTCTGAGCCACTCGTTCGTTTAACGTAATTTTTTTATTGCCGCCTCTTGTAATCTATTTCCACAACAGTGGAAGGAAGCCACTGTAATTGTCATCCACTGATAAACCCGGAAAACCCAGACCCGAGTCGTTCAGTTATCTCCCCAAAGCAGACTGCTTAACGTCATGGGCAAGATTTATGAAAGGCTTATCTACGTTCGACTTAAAGCATTTGCCGATGCTCATTCCTGAAGAACAGTTGGGTTTGGTACTCTCCCTCTGCTATTGCCGATGTTCACCAGCGACATACCCATAGTGGGAGGACCCAATCATTTAGCCCTCTATCCCAAATATCATTAGAAATATCCAATGTGCAAATGGAGAATAGAAGTAAACCTGAAAGTCAGTCGGTTCTCTTTCGTAGACCCACCGGACGTGGTGGCAGCTCTAGAGTCCGACATCCGTAAAACTATTTAGCGAACCGTTCCCCTGGGAGAAGTCAGCCATGTACCTGGATGTAACTCTAGACAATAGATTGGACTTCCGGCCACATAAGTCAATTATCCAGCATGAGACTGATAAAAAATCTCAAGATAGTGATGCTACTCGGAGCCTCTACGACGAATTGATGGTCTGTAACCCAGATAAATCTGACGAGCTTCTGAGTACCATTGACTTGACGTCAGACAATGAATGTAGCTTGTCCTCTAACATTCCAAATAGCCCTAATATTAAATTTAATAGCCGAAATACTCTAAAAAAATACATTAAATTTAATAAAATAATTAAGAAAACACAAAAACTTTTGAAAAAATACAAAACAACACAAAACATTAATAAATTATTAAAAAAGGATAGATTTAATTTATTACAAAATATAGAAACGAGTAACATTAGGTTGCAACAAAGTAGGGATTTGTACGAAAAAGACACGCAACAACTTTTATCAGAAGTAAATAATTTAAAGCATTCCCTAGACGCCTTAAATAAAAAATACAGCAATGCTCAGTTACAAATTAATGAGCATATTGCAGCGGCAAATGAATTAATAAAATTAAGTTTATATAATAGTGAGCGCCTTGATTCCCTAGTCATTAATCGTTGCAGTTGCTCCAACGAAATGCCCAGCCCTGTTGCACAAAAAGATTTAAATGTTAGTATAGGTCACGAAAAACACGACTCAGTCAAACAAACGATTGTCTTAAGTGACGAGATAGGAAAAGGTTTTGGCGCGATCATTAATAACGCGATAACAGAAAAAGTTATAAATAAATGTTTTCCCGGAGCTCCTTATGAGCAATTAATTAATAATATCAGTCCACGTGACCTAGATCATAAAACGACCGTCATTGTTCTTTGTGGAGATGGTCTGTCGGTACGAAAGAAAAACATTATTACCAGTTTTGACAAGTTACTTGAGTTGCACAGTATATATAAATGTAAATTTGTTTTATGTGCTTTTCCGTACTCAAATTTGTTATCAAAGGAACACAATAGGCACATATTTGAAATGAACATGACACTTTACAATTTAAGCCATCGTCATAATGACGCTATGTTTTATTTTGATATAAATAATTTTATATTTAATTTTAAGCTGACTAAAGATACAATGTATTTGCCACTTAGTTCTAAGAAACAGATAGCTACGTTGTTAGCCGGCAATCCTTATATTTATGACCAAGCTACAAGTAGCTTAGTTGGGGTCATTGATACTGGTGCTAATGTCAATAATATTGTTATTGACAGTGGCACCAGTGGTCAAGTATCTGGGGGGGATTTTACAATAGTATGACAACTGCTAAGCTCAGCCATTTAAACCTTGTTCATCAGAATATTCAGGGCTTAGCGGGCAAAGAATTAGAATTACAATTGTTCGTTGAAGGTTGTGATGTCCATATTTTATGTTTAACAGAACATTGGCTGAAAAATCATGAACTTTTATTCAATATACCTAAGTTGAAATTGTCAAGTGCGTTCGTAAGAAAATCAGCAATACATGGTGGTAGTTTAATTTTAGTTTCAGTTAATATTAAGTGTAAAGAACGCAAAGACATAGTAGATTTATCTATCGAGCGCACTGTTGAATTGTCCTGTGTAGAGCTCGAGCGCTATGTTATAATCTGCGTGTACCGTCCTCCGTTAGGTGATTATAGTGTATTTGAATTAGTTATAGAGGATGCTTTGAAGAAAGCTCAAACTTGTAATAAGGATCTAATAGTATGTGGCGATTTTAATGTTAACTTATTGATTGAGTCTCCCTCAACAACTAGGCTTATTAACTTATTCAAATCATTTAATTTAAACAATTTATTTCTAGAGCCGACCAGAATTACTGCAACTTCTGCCACCTGTCTGGATAACGTGTTTTGTAACTGTGATGCACTTGAAAAATCCATAATAACTGATTTAACTTCAGATCATTGTGGTCAGAAAGTAGTGTTTTTAAATGAAACAGTAGATAAACCGCAAAAAGTTACATGTAGGCCTATAACTGTAAATCGTATGGCCAGATTCAAATATAATATTAGTAAAAATATTAATTTAATTAATATGACACAGGATGAACCAGATAGCCTATATAAAGAACTTTTTGATTTTATAAAATTTGAATTTGATAAAACGTTTAATCTTAAGTCCTTTAATAAAAGCAGTAAAGCCAAATTTAATGATTGGGCAACTGCCGGTATTTATAAAAGTAGAGCTAAGTTGTACGAGCTATATGGTATGAAAAAATTTAATAAAAATATCGATTTTCTAGAGTATGTGAAAAAATATTCAAAAGTTAAAAACTTGTGCTTTAGCCAAGGCTATTCATCTTAGGAATAAAATTAGCAAATCGAGCAATAAAGTAAAAACTACTTGGAACATTATAAACGCAGAACGAGGTAATACTAAAACCACCAATAAAAGCATTGAACTTAATATTAACGGTAACAGTGTTAGCGATAATGATCAAATTGCTCATACTTTCAATAATTTTTTTACTGACATACCTGTCTCTACAACTAGCTCCTTAGATTCCTCACCTCGAAATGCTGAATTAATACTGCAAACCAATGTAACGAAATGTGTAGAAGTACTTAAGTTTAGGCACATTACACCTCTTGACATAATCAAAACTTTTAAAAGCTTAAAAGTTAAACGTACTGGGGACTTATGGGATTTATCTGTAACTGTTTTACAAAATATCATTGTAGACATAGCTCCTCATCTAGCTTTAATTTTCAATAAATGCGTAGATTGCGGTAAATTTCCAGACTTGATGAAATATAGTAAAGTTATTCCTTTGTTTAAAGCCGGAGATCCTTCTGATCCAACTAATTATCGGCCGGTGTCTATCTTACCAGTTCTGAGTAAGATATTCGAAAAGATTATTTTAAAGCAGCTGCTTTCTCATTTTAATTTTAATAAACTTTTGCATGGTGAACAATACGGTTTCACAAAAGGTCGTTCTACTATTGATGCGGGTGTAGCACTTTTGAAAAATATTTTTAACTGTTGGGAGGATTCACAGAACGTCATTGGGGTGTTTTGTGATTTATCTAAGGCTTTTGATTGTGTTGACCACCAAACACTTATACGTAAACTAGAGTATTATGGAGTTAAAGGTACAGCACTTGATTTGATGCGATCGTACCTTAGTGAGAGAACTCAAATTGTAGATGTCAACGGAGTTAAATCGTCTGGTTCTCCTGTGCATATGGGGGTGCCCCAGGGCTCAATTTTGGGACCTTTTCTATTTTTAATTTATATAAATGATCTTCCGTTCTATGTTAAGAATACCTGTGGAATTGTACTGTTTGCTGACGATACCTCACTGATTTTTGGTGTTGATAGACAGAAATTCAAATATGACGATGTAAACGGTGCATTATCTGAGGTATTAAATTGGTTTACTGTTAATAATCTAGTTTTAAATGCAAGAAAAACTAAATGTATAAAATTTGCATTACCCAATGTAAAAAAGATGGCCTCTAATTTAATGTTAAATAATGAAGCCCTCAGTCTTGTTGAGTCTACAGTGTTTTTGGGTATTACGTTAGATTCAAAACTTCAATGGGGCACCCAAATATCATGTCTTGCGGGGAAGCTCAGCTCAGCAGCTTACGCGGTTAGAAAAATCAGACTACTTACGGATGTAGAAACAGCTAGATTAGTCTATTTCAGTTATTTTCATAGTGTTATGTCCTATGGTATCTTGCTTTGGGGCAGAGCAGCTGATATAGATACAATTTTTATTTTGCAAAAAAGAGCAGTCCGTGCTATTTATAATTTAAGCTCGCGAGCTTCCCTCAGAGATAAATTTAAGGAAATTAACATTCTCACAGTTGCATCACAGTACATTTATGCAAACATAATATTCGTCCGTCAAAACATTAGTCTTTTCACGAAAAATTGTGATTTGCACTCCATTAATACTAGAAATAAGCATAAACTTGTAACATCTGCTTATAGACTACAGAAAGTGCAAGGATCATTTTTAGGACTTGGTGCACGGTTTTATAACAAAATCCCCACAAATATTTTAGATTTGCCTATGAATAAATTTAAGGAACGAGTTAAGTCAGCTTTGGTACAGAAGGCTTATTATTGTATAAACGATTATATTAACGATGGCGAGGCATGGGTATAGCGCTCGTTCTATCAGGACTAATATTATTATTGTTAAAGAAATTGTTAAAACTTGTTTTTAAAAGAGTAATTGCTGAGTTTATTGCCGGCTCTTCTCAGCAAAAGCAACCTTCCGAACCGAGCATTAGAGTCGACGTTTCATAAGTGCCTGTGAAGGCCTATTTGAATGAATAAATTTATTTCATTTCATTTCATTTCATTTCATATTTCATTTCATTTCATTTCATATCGACTCCATTTTCTCCTCAATTCAAAATCATAACTTTCCCTAAAAAGTTAGATTCTATACGGCGTGTGATCAATACGGGCCAATACGGTCTTTGGACAGCGTGTCTATGACAAAGCCAAAGAGTTATTTGCAGAAAAAAAGCACAGAGAGTCAAATTGTAATTTCAATACACAAATGCAATAGGTAATATATTTATCATAGTTTCAATCCTATACTGTGCTACTAGTAGTGCGACTGCGCGGGTCGCAACTTCGTTAGCATCATTTGGCCGTTTTTCCAACATTTTTGGTTGATGCTCCGCTTCTAGTCGTAGCGTGATGATATATGTATAGCCTGTAGCCTTTCTTGATTAATGGGCTAACACTGCGAGAATTTTTCAAATCGTACCAGTAGTTCCTGAGATTAACTCATTCAAGCAGACAAACAAACTCTTCAGCATTATACACTAAACACAAAAAGTTAGGGATATAATTCAAAAATTTTGGGGTGATATTCAACGAGCTCGTCGTAAAGCAAAAAAAGGGATCCAAATTGTAGCTTCGAGTGTCTAGTTTTCAGATACTTACGACCATGAATTTTTTGTATCATGTTTGGGTCTGGAGAAATTCTAAGGAAACTACCAAGGAAAAAAAAGCAAAATTTCGGGCACTAAGTAAAAAGCATTGCAGAGCTTTAAATTTTTCAGGGATTTGCCGGGCTTACGATTATTTTCTTTGGGAGTCATAGCTCGGTGAAAATCACCCAAAAATTTCAAAATTTATGTATATCCCTAACTTTTTGTGTCCAGTGTATATTAGTATAAATATATACACGTTCATCCCTATGTATCTGTAACATAGGTCATCTGAAATTACAAAGATGATAAAGCTGAAAAATGAGCGGGCACGAGGGGGGCGGCATTATTCAGTTTTTGCCCCCCCTAAAAAAAACTGAAGATCCGGGGCTGCCTCTAACACTCCAATGCGTTATCAGATACACTTTGTTAGACAACTAAATTTAGAATATAATACTGTTACACTACATACTGTTTACACCCCCCTTCTCAATTCTTATGGAACCTTTCCATCCTATGGTTGCCTGGAAGAGATCACTATAAGTGACAAGGCCGCCCATTGTAACACTTGTCTTTTATGTTTCTTATCAATTTTATGTTTTACATGTGGTGTAACAATAAAGTAATTCTATCTACATATAATTATCCCATACAAAACTTCCACTACAAAGAAAGCTTTAATCTTCCATTGAAAGTAGTGGCAAAGTTCACATATACAATGTGTCCCTCTAAATAACACATCACGCTCCACAGACAACGACTTATCTATAAGATCTTACAATTCTATTCTACACCTTCTCCAATCTGTACCTACAGATGAAAAATAGACTCAAATTATACAAACAAAGGGTTTCTTTCACGGGTTGTTTGTCGCGGCCGAGTTTGGTTATACTTGAATCGAAGGATTCCACCATGAATTTGCTTCGTTAAAGTAATAATGACACTCGCGTTACTAAATCAGTTTGTCTGTGATTACCCGCTGCACGAATTTTCATAGGTATTTTGCTAGAATTATTTCTGCAAACAATTTTATTGTGGGTCTAGTACTCGGGGATGCCTAATGCATGTAGATGCCTTAAAATCATCTACGTATATGGACCTCGATATTTTTTGTCAAATTCCTGTCAGTGTAAATATTAGATCGTTTCGAAAAAGCATTTATTAATAAATGTTGAATTTTTTGATTGAATTTTATTTGAAATAAATCATTGTCTTTTAATAGGTTATCAATGGGTCTTAAAGTTCCTTTTAATTTTGGTCTTTTCACTACAGTCACTAAAATATTGTCTAAGCAAGTTTATTATCTTCCTTAACTGTCTTTAACTGTTATGTACCTCCTATATAAATAATACAATGCTAACATAAATAAGGAATATTTATATTGACGGAGTGTCCCGGTTGGTGTTGCAGGTTATTCCTGGTGGAGGACCTGGTGGACTCGCTGAAGTTCGGCGTGCTGCTGTGGTGCCTCACGTACGTGGGCGCCTGCTTCAACGGCATCACGCTCATCATCCTCGGTAACTACACATACATCTTATATACATGTGAGATGACGCTAGGATCACGTCATGCTCATGAGCAAGATAACTCTTGAAATCTCGATCTGTGGATACTGTAATATTTGAACTAAGTTTTCCAAGAAATGACTTGTCTTGTATTTAATAAGTAAGAATGAGGTTTACTAAAATATAATAGTTACATTGTTCTTACCCACCCTAAACGTTTTCTGTTAATAGTTTTTCACTATGGTACATAATTTTATAGCCAATAGAATGGGTGCTATTATTACCGAATAAGGCCAAAGAGCAGTAAAAGCAGTAAATATATTACTAATATAAACAAATGTGTTGTTTCCAGGATGGATAGCGTTATTTACGTTGCCGAAGGCGTATGAAATGAACAAAGCGCAAGTGGACGCCAACCTGGAGCTCGCGCGCGCCAAGATCAACGAGATCTCCGCCAAGTTAGTACTACTTACTCACTACTCCATCTTACAACCCTCCATCATACGTTTCTCACATTTTCTGGGACACAAGGTCTGACTACTCTCCCTAAATAGGGATAGGATAGTAAGGGTCCTACTAAGGGTAAACTCGAGCTTGACCCGACCTAAACCATGCAGATCACTCTGTAGTTTTCTTTACGCAATCCATTGAAACTTAATGTGGAGTAAGCTGTTCAAAAATAAAGAATTTAGTACTGCAAGATTTCAAAATTCTACACGATGTCGATGCCACGACAAGACTGAGATGCATAAATTTGACAAACATTTAAATGCATATATGTGTCTGTTTGTGGGTTTGGATTTCTGATGTTCTGTTTGTGTATTTAAAAGTAGTGGGTATATCAACTGGTTATCTGGTTACCGAAACAAAAGCTCTGCTTATTTTGGAATAAGATTGGTTGTATATGAAAAATATCCCAGAATATTTTGATTGAATTATTTATGGCTCGTCATCGATGTGTTATCTATCAATGACCCAGATCTGTGGCTATAACCGTTCGGCGGTCAATGCTAATACTATGGGTGGCATGCGTCACTCATTATTGGTGACGCCCGCCAAGGTATGCGCGCTGGGCCGCTGGGGCACTCGAAACACTGCTTTAGTATTTAGTTTACTATCTAGTATTTAGTTCACTATCATAAAAGTCTATTAGTCATTACTAAGTACAGTAAATCTTACCTCTGTTGCTGAGGAAATAGCTTTCACTGCCAGTTGTGGGTTCGATCGAATGCACCTAAGACAAACTTGTCTGATTGGTTTCTGTTTTCATGTCAATGTCTATTTTAAATTTAATTAAAAGACTATCAGCCGTCTGATTACCACAGTACCACAAGCTTAGTTTGGAATCATTTGTTGTAAAAAAATTACACAGAAAATATTTTTTATTAGGATTTCCAACAACAAGTACACTGCGTATAAATAAGTACATAGTTACAAAAATAATGAGCTAAATGCCCCGTTAATTGCATGCAACATATTATAACAAAATAAACTACTTACCTAGAGCTAAAACATTAATATTTAAGTACTATGTATATGTATAATAATAAGTTATTAATGGAGTGTTGTGTTCATGGCAGGGTGCGGGCCGCGGTGCCACTCGGCAGGAAGGCGGAGAGTGAGAAGGACAAGTAAGGAGCAGGAGCAAGAGGAGCAGGAGCAGCAGGGGCAGGAGGCGCAGGAGCACGCAGCAGATCACAGTTCTTTCATTAGCGCCGGAGTATCCACTCACTGTTTGTTATATTTATTATTATTATTGTACTATTAAAATAAAGATAACTACTTTACGTGTAAAGCTTTATGAGACGAGTCATGCGGAGATTATTGTATTTGCTTTTTGAAATTTTAAATTAAAATAACTGTCGAACCAGTAATGCTTTTGATTTTTTTTTGTATTTCACCCCCATTACTTAAGTAAACTAAACCGTAGTACAGCTTATTTCTGGCGTATAAGGTGGTAATATTGACTTATAGAATTTCCAAATTCTGTTAAATCTGTACTATCTATAACTATGAATTTATGCTGCTGATGATGTGGCAGTATTTGAGTAAAAGAAATTAAAAGAATAAATCATTATGACTATCTAAACGACTTCTTCGTTCCCTCACCTGAATTAAAGTTATCAGACACAATTTACTTATGCGTGTTGTTTCAAAAGTTCCCATAACTTATTCCTTGCCCTTCCTCCTAAACTTATCCTAACTCTGTCATAATGATCGTCATAGATAGAAGACGGTCGATGCCATAAAATAACAGCTCTACTTAGGTACTACTACTTTACTAGTAAACGCACGGTGTATATGATAAACCGTCGCATGACTACTCTCATAGCTGTATTTAGAACTTTATAAGATTATAAAATAATTATAATATTATATTAATAATGGTATGGTCAGCCTATCAACTTCGCAACCAAAACATGATATTGTTTTTTATTAGCTGATAAATATATGCCAAGTTTGCCTACACGTTTAGTTTTCAATATAGGCCTTCATATGCTTGGGCTGCAGACATGCTGCGGTTCCATTGAAAGTAGTTTGCAGCTGTTTTTTCAAACTAAACCCAATCTGAGTCTGAACTAAGCAGAACTATATAAAATAAATTAAACGAAGCATTCGTACAATGCGTATTGTCGAGTTTTATTTTCCCTTTTATTCTTAATAGTGTTTGAATCATAATTGAATAGTTTAAGGAAGCTGTTTAAAAGGCAAACAGTCGAAACCTTAAAAGATTCATTTTTTGTTTAGTTCATTCTTAGTTATCATATTACCTAATATCTATTGAAATGCAAACTCATAAGTAAATAAAAGAAGTCTACAGTTGAACTTAATAAACTAAATATATTTATATAATCAACTAAAATGTTACCCCATCACTAGTCGACTCACTGTCGAGATTCTGACTGCTGTCTCGTTTTTCTATGGAAGACGTCACTGTCACTGTCAAATTCTTTAAAAAGTTAGGTAGGTGTATAGTGCGGAGTTTTCAAGTTCTTCTATCCACGTTTCAATCAATTCAACAAATATAGTTAGAATTTCAGTTTCAACGAAGATCGACATTCAGTTAATACTAACGTTTACATGTTGTTCTACATCAGCTTTTTACTCTTCACAGTATTTAATTTAGTTATTGTAAAGATGATGTAAGTTCACATTTCGTGAGTCGTGAGTTTTCCTCGACTTTGGTCTTACTAAAATAGTTTGACTCCGTTGGATATTGAGGACAGTGGCCTGTTGTTGGGTTTGAGATTCAGATGCGGCAGTGGTGTTCGCTGGAAGACTGACATGGCTGATATCGTAAGGTTAGTTGTACCTCGAAGCTTTCTTATTGTAAATCATGTCCTTCAAATTGTAAAAACTGTATGAAGTCGGTGGTGGTGATGGCTGGAGTTTACTTCCTCTCCTCGGTGACACACATTCATTAATTCATCTGCCATCACTATTCAGGAAAAGCTGTAACCCTCTTGCATCATCTATAACATAATAGGTACCTTTATCATTCATTTTTGTTTTTATTTGATCATCTAACCAACTGCCTAGTCTTATAAATTAAAATTAATTTATCCATATTAATTAAACAATAAAAGTGTGCTCCATAATTTAATAAAGTATGCATAACATCAGTCATAGAATATTCCAGAAAATTTGAATGTGAATTATTCATTCATCATACATTTAAATTCATTTAAGTGCCTATGCTCTTTGAGTGAATGTGTGTGTTTATTATGATTCCAATGCTTAAATTTTTAAATTTTGTAATGCTTTAGGTATAAATAACAATAAATAAAACAGTATACCTATAATTATAATGTTTTGGCTCCAAATATTCAATTTGCAGAAAAATTTTTTGAAGTTAAATCAATATTACTCATTTTGTTTGTGCTAGGTTGTTGTGTAGTTGTTGTGTACTTTGCTTTATGTTGGCTTCACCTTTTATTTGTGCTTTTCAGGTTATTGGCCTTACAATGGTTCCCACTCGCAATAAGAGGACAAAAGCACCTTTTCCCTACGCCTTAGGTAGATATCACTTTTATTATTGCTATTTTTAACAATACCTACCTTAATAACTTTTGCATGTCTTTTAGTTACTCATATGAAACATACTTTTTGAGATACTATGGATTTCTGTCTAACCGTTCCTAACTGATGTATAGCTATGATACTGTGGTTTGTGTTTTGGTTACAAAGTAACTATTTAGCAATCTGTGGTTCTGGTTTAAATTGCACTTTAGTAACTTTCACTACTGTGGTGAGTTTATAAGTTATGTGAAAATCGATGGAACACTTTAAAATGTTGTTTTAAATTAATTAATTAAAACACATTTTATATTCTAAAACACGGCTCGTTCAAGGGCTATTTATTGTGTAAATGTTGAATAAACTATGAAGTTGAGACAAGGTAAACCAAATTACCCAAACTTCCTTAAATTAAATTTTTTTTGTATGAATCTCACTATAGTATAGTATAATAGTGATATTGTTGCTAAAAAAAAATGCTATGATAATAAAAGTGCTGGCCCCTAAATCATGCTTGTAATGTGTGCCTATTGTCTTGTTCTTGTAAATATTGTTAAGCAGTCTGTCATAACAATCACACAATATTGATGACTTTGTAACTAGACCTGATGTTGGTAACACATATTGATTCTCACAACTGACTGTCAATGAAATCTACTTGGAATGTACTGGTTCATAAAAAAAATAAGAAAATTATGTAGGAACTAAAAATATTTAAATTAGATAATGTCTCACATATTATTTTAATTTTGAACATGAACCAAAACCCAACGTAGTTAAATAGCGAATTAAATGTTTTTATATAATATATATTGACGTCACGGCCATGAGATGACCTTCTTTTTTACACACAGCAAAGTTTGCTTCCCGCCGTCTGTACGCTTAGATCTTTTAAACTACGCAACGGATTTTAATGCTATTTTCAATAATATATACCAGTGATTCAAGAGAAAGGTTCATTCTCATAATTATTATTGTATTCTGTTAATTCGTTGAAATTTTACGGTAATGCTAACCGTGTGTTGTAAATTCCTATTAGACATAACGAGTAATATTTATACCCAACTGCAGACGACGTGACATAATACGCATACAACCCGTGCCATGCAGGCACGTAGTCTAACAAAAACAGAGAGTTGGTTATATAAGAACTATTGGCTCTCCGCGGTTTCACTCGCTTACCCGGGAGATCTTCCATTTTCCCGGTATAAAAAGTAGCCTATATCCTTTTACAGACTAGAATATCTGTGTGAATATCGTGTAACAATATTCGTTTAAATCGTTTCTGTAGTTTTAGCGTCTAAGCGGGACAGACAGAGTTACTTTCGCATTTATAATATGAGTATAGATTCCATCACTGTGTCACTCAATAAGTACAAATTGGTTGCAAAACTAACAGACGGCTTGTATTGGTTCGTCACCAATTGGTCACAATTACTTACAGCGACCGATTAAACGTCGCCTTCATTTTAAACAAATAAAATAAAATGCAATAACATCTCATCTATAAAAAAGATGCTCAAGTTTAAATATGTGCTCTTTTTTTATTTAGAATTATTTATTATGGTCTGCGTCTGATGCATATTAATTGAAAAAATAAACAAAGCATTGCATTTATCCTTATTAAGTAGAAGTACCTACGCGGAATGGCGGTCAAATATATCGATGATGCGCTTTAATAGGAAACTAGTGGCTCCCTGCGGTTTCAGTCGCGTTCCCAGAAGACCTTCATCTTTGCTGTTCCTTTCAAGGTGTAGTTAATCTCTGTACCAATTTTCATAAAATTCGTTTCTTTGCTTTAGGCATGAAAGCGCATTAGACAGACAGTGTTACTTTCGAATTTATAATATTTGTAGGGATATGAGTCGTAATATGGATATAATAATTTTCTCGGGGTGTTTTCTAGTCCTCTGGGTCGCGGTACAATCCTTCAGTCCGTTGAACTTAGTCCATTTCTAGTATATCATGTTCGCATTGGTAGTTAGTATATGATGTAGGAAGGAGGTTATACTAATTGGAGTATTTACTGATTGTTTTTTATCTTATCATTTTCGTAAGAGCCTTTTTACATTGTCTACGGACTTTTACCTGCTTTCGTCACCAAACTTTTGTACAATACTTTAAAATTCACACAAGTTATATTCGCAAGAATAGTAGAATACTCTTTATTTCTAAGTATTTTTATTGTTTACCTGTAACGGTATTATTTCCAATAAATAAGTTTATTTTAGCAGAAGGGTTATTTTAAGGGCGTTCAAGTGAATCAGTTTTAGTTGTTATTACCGATACTTATGACTCAGCACCGTTTCTGTAAAGCTAATTAATATTTTAATATGTCTACGATTCCCACAGTAAAAATTAATATATGAGTGCCATTAATAAATTAATAACCGGTTTTGTACTAATTCTTCAACTCGCGATAGTAGGTTTTCAAGTAGATACCTATAATTTCTTTGGCGATGTGGGCTTAGGAGAGACGATGTGAACAGTCTCTTACGCACTATTGTGCAAGAGCAAACTGTCGGCCGGTATCATAATCTCGTCTCTGCTCTGTACAAATATCCAGTGGTGTATGTAGTTCACAATTCTTCTTAAACTCATCTGTTGCTTTAAGAGCTATGTCGCAGGAAGTGATTTTCACAGGTGATTTGTTTATTTAATTTACTAAGTGATTTGTTATAATAAATCGATCATCCATGATGGAGCTCAGGTTTTGATCCGACGTATCTGTTTGTTAAAATGCATGTTTAATACTTTGGATGAATTCTATCTATTTTATTGCTTATTGTATTGAAAAGTACTGTCGGTTGTAGGCTGTTTTCAAATGCATGCCGCTACACTCTTCATTCTTCTTTAGGTTTGCCATTACGGAGATCCTGTTGGGTCGTGTGAGCGTGTGAGTTCGTCTCGGTGTGGTGTCGGGTCATGCGGTTGTAAGGCTTACGCGTGTCCCGCAGCCCCGCCACACGGCGTCTCCCTGGCTAATTAGCCAAGTCCTTACGGCCTTCTCTTATGTCGCGCCGCAAGTCAACCCTCTGCGGTCTTGTATCGGTGTGGTGTCGGTTGTGGTGTGGTGCATGTGTGTGTTGTGGTAGAGCTAGTGGGTCTGACGATGTCGGTGTGGTCACCAGCTATCGCGGCGCCGGCGGCGGGTGATGGGGCGGGGCGGGCGGCCGCGGCGTCCTACGGCGCGATGGCGGACGCGCGCGCGGGATCCTGCATACACGCACCCGCACCCGCCAGGTAACATAAGCTTCTTCTATCAATGTTGCATCGTAATATAAACCACTATTTTTGAAGTATGTAGTTCGATTTACTGCGTCTATTGAAACAAGTATTTATCAAACTGTGAAAAATCTATGTAAACTTCGTTATAGATAGGGATGCAATTCGATTATCACTTGCGTGTAAGATCTACTATATTTTGTGTGTTAGTAATACCCAGACGTAATAAATGTGGAGGTTATACCTAATTAGTAATTATTCAGTAATTTGTCCGTAAGTGTTTGTGCCATTTGCGGAGCAGCTAGTGTATGACTCGCTTTCCAATCCATGTCGGTACTTATTTTTAGATGTATCGAGTTTCCTTTGGGCGTATAATTACATTAATTACATTTTACCTTATGGTATGTTTGAGTCTTATTGCCATTTTGTCTACCGTTTACATATTTATAGAAAACAACATTTTCTTATTTCTTACCTTTATCACATTTTAATTCAGAATAGGTAATATATTTGGGTGGGCCGGCCGACTCTAATTAGCATACAAAACTTAGTTCCGCAAGTGCGAGAACCGCTGTTCATATAAAAATCGACATTGAACAAATACGACGTGTCCTTTTTCCATTGGTACATACAGGCAGACATTACAAACCGTTTAGTATTCTATATTACTGCACGACTTTAATTGCTCTTCGTTAATTATGTAAATTTGTCGGATGTTTTTAATTATTTTCGAATGGCGAATTGAAAAGTGACGTTCAGGGCGCGGGCGCACGTGAATTCAATATTTTTTATAAACAATAATTTGCGTTTTAGCACATTCAGATTTTCTACTATAACCTATGTACAATTAAACATTGTCTTTCCTCATTCTTCTTTGCGGAACTGTACAACATTATTTTTTCTCAGAGATATTAATCTATTTTTGGTGTGTAGGTTTTTATCGTAGAACATTTGATAGGTATAATGTTTCTTGCAGCAGGTCTTATAACATTCCATGAATATCGTCCGCTTGATTTAGAGATTTATATGCTTTAAATGTTTGTATTAATTTGATTGATAGCACGAACTGCATAATGAATCTTAACGACGTTACTATAAATGCCAAAACTCCACGAATAAATTATTTAAGTACTTTTCTTTATTTTATACATCAATTAAACTGTATAATTATAAAAAATACATTCGTTTTAAGTATGCATACACTAATGAATTGGTTTACCTAATTGCTAAGTAAGTCTCATAACGGTCACTATTTGTCTGTCTATGCGCTTATTTCTTTTAAACTCCACCATGGCTTCGTTAACAATGTGCCCAGGCAGATCTAGATCGGCCCAGTTCAACGATTTGCCCACGAAACATATAAACCAAATTTCTGAACCCCTGTGTGTGTCACTAATACCTGTTCTCATTAGCACATACCCAGATAGGAATGCACACAATAGATACCTACTTATATTGTAATTTTTTAATGAAAAGAAGTCCGACTTATGTCAGTGATACGGTTTGAGAGGTCAGGTCGATCAGATTACACACTGTGCGTAGAGTACGCGGTCAGTCCGCGACCGGCTCTCGGCGAATAAATATCGTACAGTATCCACGCAAAATCGGGACAAATCTAGTTCAGGTCTTTCTAGATTTTAAAGTCATTTAAATGGTATGGATAAGAAATGGTTTTTACTAAAATAATGAGTTGTGTAAAGAGATGTGATCAAGTTAAGTGAAGCACAGAATAGAATCGGTACCATTTACAAGATTAAACATACACGAGTGACTTTACTATCAGAAACATACGTACAGCAAATTAAAAGTGTATTTCTTCATTTTGTGCATTCTGAGTAAGTTTAGCTGAACAGTGCGCGCGCGTCTGCCTAAATAAAAAAAAATACATATTTTGAAAGGCTGTATGGTCGGACCTATGCCGATGTCGATTGCGATCCAGATTAGTTGTTGCATAGCCACAGAATGGACGAGTCGGGCGCGCACGCCGGGGCAGACATCCCCATGTGAGTATCTCCTAGAAAAACTTTACGAATAATATTTTTACTAATCTTGCATTGAGTTTGGTGTTTTAGATTTCGATTGGTCCTATGTAGTTGAAGGGGTTTTTTTATATTTTTTTATTTAAACAAACTTGTCGCAACGATAAGACATGCTGTGCAAACATATAGGTACCTATAGGTACATACTAATAGTTATTACTTCGGGATAAATGTAATTACACCGAGAATTCAGTAGAGAGTAGGTATCACCGCGAGGCAAGCTATTATACGAATATTTTTGATCTCTTTTAATATAAACATAAGTCGTCGGCACTGATGAGGTATTTATTTATATATTGATTTTGACTTTATATCGATCTTTTTGTAGGTAGGTACCTCTTTTTTATTACATGATAAGTACCTACACAAACTACGTCTACGTACAAAAGCAACCTTCCAAACCTACCAAAGCGGCCTGTGAAATGTTTGAATGAATGAAAATATTTCATTTCACACATTTCTATTGATAAATATATGCTTGTTCTTGTACTACAATCGAGTACGAAAATATCGACTTAGGGCACGGACGATGAAAAATATTTTTGTTGTCTAAGTAACGACAATAAATCCGCGTTCTTTAAAAAAAAAGGCAAATAAAATCTAGACTTGTTTGTACAAAAAGGTGTTTATACCTCATTCAGGTATATTGTTGTGCAAACCGTACAAAACAAAGCAATATTAATGTAAATAAACCAAAAGTTTTATCACACTAATAAAATAGAGTTATCTCAAATGTAGATTTCAGGTCGCCTACCGTAGGTACCTACCTACTAAGGCATTCAGAACGCAGAGCCCATATCAGGCAGGCTTATTGCGAAATATATAATAATGTAATTAAATAAATCGGTATTACTAGTAAAGGAAAATTCCCCTTCTTGAAAAAATTTTTGGGATAATGTTTGTGGGTCGACCGCGGTACAGGTTTATCCTAGCGCGGGGGCCATTACTTGTATTAGGTATTAGCGTATAGGTAATTATTATTTTGTTCAATAAATAATTTGAATTTGAAAGGTAAATAATATTTGTGCGTACCTACTGAGTACCTACTCAGCTGCTACTTATATATAGGTACACTAGCTTTCCGCGGTTTTACCCGCGTTCCCGCATCTATAATTTTCTCTGGATTAAAATTATCTATGTGTTATATTCGAACCCTATGCCAAATTTCTTCTAGGGCTCAATAGCCGTTCTGGCTTTGAGTAACAACCATCCATCCACCAAACTTTCGCATTTGTAATACACTACTGACTAGTTTCACCCGTGTACCCGGGAGATCTTCCATTTTGCCGGGATAAAAAGTAGCGTATGTTCTTTGGGTTCTTTCTGAGGCTTTAGACTATCAATGTACCTACCACATTTCATTTAAATCGGTTCAGTAGTTTTAGCGTGAAAGCGAGACAGACAGACAGAGTTACTATCGCATTTATAATATTAGTCTATAGATAATGCGACTAACCCCAGTTTCGCACGGGTATACTTACTCGTATAACACAACACCGTCACAGCTCAGTCAGTCTGTGCATTAATATTTACAAATATTAAACATATCTTCCTCCATTCTAGAAGTGAAAAGTGGAGCAAAATCCTATGTTTGGTATTGCAGTACCTAAGTAAAAAAAATCAAACAAGTATTATTAGCTAGCACACGCACTTTATCAAAATAAAAATGTGCAGAGAGCCAAGTCTTTACTATAACCAACATTAAAAATCATCAGTTAAATATATTCCACTACAAAATATTGATACAGTACTGAAAACTATTAATACATAATCACTATGATATATACGATTCACGGAGTCGATAAGAAAATACATTTGACTATGCACGTAAGTGATGAACATAATATTATCTTGATAAATTGGCTAATTTATTAGTACTCATCTATTGATGTAGCTTATGATACAATGTTTGATATTAGAACAGAATTGATGTAGGTTAGACGTCTCTTAGTTTATCTGACCGTTTGGGTCGTCGCTCTAGTCGAATTTGTGGTATGTACTTGGCAATAATATTGTTAAACTAATTGTTAACTGATCTGTATTTTAAAGTCCATAAAATGATAAAATAATAAATACACTAAAACTATCTTCATAATAAAGTGGGCCTATGATACTTACCCAGTCTGATTCTTGCCGCTAACTCTTCTAATAATACATAAATTATAATGTACACTCTTATCACTTTACGTCTTCAAGTATTTTTAAGATTCAATACAATTTATCATATTATTACTCGTTAGTACTTTTTAAAACCAATTACATCGTGTTTTTATTACGACTGTGTCTTAAACTCCTTGAGTAACCTTTCCATTATGTTTCACAACGATCGTTTTAGCGTATTGGCTATCGTGTGCAGATTATATGGATTATTATTATCTGTTAGGGTGTGAATACACAATTACACACACAGTACATGACACAAAATAATTAGTAAATAATTTCAAATTGCACTGTACTTGTAATACCTATAATTCAATTGTATAAACCGATTTTCAGTCTAGTCTAAATGAGTATCGTGTGGGCCGCTCGTTTAACGGTGATCACCAAATTGTTTGATAGATTTGAGTTAAAGCCAATCAACGTGTATGTGAGTAAATTTTAGATCTATCGTGTTTCTGTTAAATTCAAAATCGTTTTAACTCTATAAGGATCAAACGAATACTTACTTTTATTTGATAAAGCATCTTATAGATAAATTGAAGGCGCTCACAGCGGCATCCGTGTAGACATATCTTTAGTATTATAGCTCAATAATCTGTAGAACATAATACAATCATCAGTTATTTCTTTTATGTTGTTAGTTGACGACAGCGCACGAGCACAGCGCACGTTTGTTTACGTTATCAATGCGAAATTAAAGTGAATAATACCTATTTGTAGAAACAGGTTTCGGATTTGATCAAATATATACTGTTATCCGTAGGTTGAACGAGGACAAAGAGCGCTCACCGTGTCTAGACAAAGGTGGAGAGAACCCTGTCAAGATGTGGGGCGGGCAGAGGATGGTGAAACTAGACGTGCTGATGATCCTGTGGGGCATCGGCACGTGGGTGGGCGTGAACGGGCTGTACGTGCAGTTGCCTCTGCTGGTGGAGCGGCTGCCGGAGGGCTGGGCGCTGCCCTCGTCCATGGTGCTCGCGGTGCAGCTCGCCAACGTGGGCATGCTGGCGTACGGGCTCGTGCGCCGCCTGCTGCCGCGCGTGTCCGACGCCGCCTGCATCAACAGCCTGCTCCTCGTCGGTACCGTGGCGCTGTGCCTCAACGCGTGGCTGTACGAAAGGACGTCTATACTTAATAATTCGGAACGGTCGGTCGCGTTCCTGACGTTGACTTTCTTCGCGGCCCTCGTGGGTTGCACGAGTTCAGTGTTGTTTTACCCATTTTTAAGACACTTCCGGGACGTGTACTTAGCGACGTACTTAGTGGGGGAGGGACTGAGCGGTTTCCTTCCTAGTATACTCGCGCTCGTGCAGGGCATCGGCGGCGAGCCGGAGTGCCTGCCCGATCAGAACAATACGCTGGTGCCGCACTACCCGCCGCCGCGCTTCGAGACCTCCTCGTTCCTCCTGATGCTGGGCACGCTGTCCGCTACCAGTCTAATCAGTTTCCTAGTGATCAATAACTACAAGGGTTTTCAATCGCAACGGGTGGCGCCGTCGGCCGTCGCGAAGGACGAGGAGGCGACGACGCCGCGGGAGTCGTTACTGCGGCCGCAATGGATAGCGGTCCTGGTGTTGATGGGAGTGCTGAACGCGCTGAACAACGGCATGTTGCCGTCGATACAGTCGTACTCGTGCATGCCGTACGGCACGCAGGCGTACCACCTGGCGGTGACGCTGGGCGCGATGGCCAACCCGGCGGCGTGCCTGGCGGGCGTGTGGCTGCGGCCCGTGCCGGCGCGCGCGCTGGCCGCCATGCTGGCGCTCGTGGTGGTGCCCTTCTGCTACATCGTGGCCACGGCGCTGCTCAGCCCCGCGCCGCCGCTGCAGCACGAGGCCGCCGGGGTGGCGCTGGTGGTCAGTATTACAAGTTTATTGAGCATTTTTGGTTTAGTATAGACTTCCCTTCTACCACTAGATGTAATCCATTAATTAAAATAACTGATATTATGTAGTAGCAAAAGCATTGCCATAATTTCACTAAACCTATTTATTTTCGATGCCGTTTGTTCTTTGATAGAATTATTTTGGTGGTTTTTTAATCTGTGATTTAAAGCTATATAATATTTGGCAGGTGATATCGTGGGTGTGCGTGTCGGGCGTGGTGTCGTACGCGCGCATGTGGGTGTACGCGTGGGCGCGCGGGGGCGGCGCGCGGGGCATGCGCGCGTGCGGCGCCGTCACGCAGCTCGGCTCGGCCGCCGGCTCCGTCGCGCTCTTCCTGCTCGTCAACTTCACCGCGCTCTTCACCGAGCCCGACAAGTGCCCCCCATACTAGAACATACCACACAACTAGACATGTGATGCCGTACCAACGTCACCATTTGTACCATGTTACTGCAAGAAGATTCGATATAAAACCACAATGGGGTGCAAAAGTGAAAATATATACAAAGAAAGTGGACTAAATGGTACCTAGTGTAAATTAAGGGCTTCATCCATATTCGTAACTGCAGGTTCGTAACCAAAAGAAGATTTTTTTTTCTCTTTTTGGCAACTAGTTGCGAGAAAAGAATTATTATTCCACTTTGGCAGACCAAATTATTTGGTTACGAAATTGCAGTTACGAATATAAATGAAGCCAAATTAAGTAGGGTCCAAGACTCCCCAGTTCAGTATTGTGTAGTATCCTACTCATATCTTGTACACACTGCTATAAGAGGTGGTGTGACTCCACTTCCTAAGGTATAGGAAGGTGGTACGAATATAGAAATATGTACAAATATATTTATTATACACTGTTGAAGTTAAAAATTTGTTTCATTTGACAGATTATGGTGGTCTCGAGTTACACTGGTTAGTCGAATCTATCGTTATAGAATTGGATGTGGTGGGTTTATTGTAGTTCAGAACTATGTAGCTGTAGAAGTTGTAGATAGTTTTGGCAAGAGAAAAATTAATTGTATTGAGTAGATAAAATAGTAGGTAGTGTGAAATTTTAATTATAAACAAACTATCAAAAGTGGTTGAATTTAAGAAGACCTCACAGAATACATATAATTAATATCAAACTCTATGAATAAATAATGTCCTGAGCTATTCTTCGCTATGATATTATCACCCAGAACCAAAAAAGATCTATATAACACATGACTGTACTCTCTCCGACGTCTGGTCAGTTGATCCCTTGCTGCATTATCTTTAGACAGATTTATTGGGTATATTCACGAAAAGAACTGTTATATATTGACTTACTGATACATTGAATGAGTTATTTATAAAGTAGTTATGTAATTGATATGGGATATTCAAGTCAAGTGTCACTCATATATTAATCGGTCAATTATTGTGATAACAACTTCCGAAACTCGAGCAGTGGAACTGTAAGCTCACTTGAACTGTAAGAACAGTAAATACTAACATATTTAAGTACCTTTTCATTCCTTAATTTCTCGATTGCAGTCGACGTTTATTAGTTTATCTTTTTATGCTTTTATGACATATTTTTATCAATCTACATAAAAAATATGACTGAAAGATTACAAGTAATAATGGTCTTTTCATTATAAAATACCTACGTTGGAATACATACTTTTAATTTGAATGGACATTAACTTGGCTCCGCGGTTTCACCCGGGGATCTACTTAAACTATTCCCTATTTATTTTTTATAACAAGCTCATTTATACCTACCTCATTACCAACAATTTAAGACCAAAACTAACCAAGTCTGTCTCGCCAACCAATCATTCTTATTTATACTCCTATTTCATAAAGTCACGACTTGGCGCGAACACTGCCGTACACATAATGTAAAAGACAATTAGTAAATGTAATTTCACTAAGTATACCTACCGACGGAGCCTTTATATGGGCTTAAGTATAAGCTGCAACATTTAATGATAACCTACTTAGACGCAAACATAGCCGAGTAGGTAGTCAGTAGATTATGACAAATTAGTGCAATATATTTAAGCATGAATCGGTAGGAATAATGGGTCGATGCAATTGCTTCTCAAACAGAGACGTCGACTCAATCATTACTCATAAATTACAATGATTATCAGATTGTTAAGGGGAATTTATTCTAGAGTAGCTTACCGACCTGAGTTTAATCGCATGGGGGACTAACAGAAAAATAAAACTGCTTGGTGTACCTTATATTAGGAATTGTATGTATATATAGTTCTTACGCGATCTATCTACGTAATAAGATAAGTTGTGTAGTTGTTCTGTGTTTTCCGACGCCTACAATCTTGGAATTTTCAAGGCTAGGGTGAAAAGGTTTCTTCTGGGCGAGCATGCTCCGTCATAGGTTTCGGCACCGTCTTGTATGGACGAGTCAGAGACCAAATGCAAGTCCATCTTCAATAAAAAAAAAGTTGTAAAGTAGCCTCAGCACTCAGCATCTTTGACATTCATAAGCGTCCTATTGGGGCCTTAACTGAATAATTTTAAAGATGTTAATGCAATTCTGAAGATCTCTGACAGGCACGATGTGGGTACTCAACAGGCCAGAGATCCTATCTACCTCGTTGAATAATTGTAAGTTGTTGTGAGATGTAAATCTTTTGGAAATTATCGCATATATGGATAAAAAATTGGTTGCCTGTAAAGTCGGTATACGGGCGAAAGTTTTACGTGACAACGACTTTGAGTGGTAAAATAATTTTAATGTGAATATTCATTCGTATAGTAGGAAGAAGGATGAAATAATAGTAACAATTTAAAACATAACGTCACGTTACGTGAGCGGAGCGTAACGCAGTTTCTTGAAGTGTCACCCGGCAAACCAATTTATAAGACGTTGTCACGTCAATAGTAACAATTTAAAACATAACGTCACGTTACGTGAGCGGAGCGTAACGCAGTTTCTTGAAGTGTCACCCGGCAAACCAATTTATAAGACGTTGTCACGTCAAAACATAACGTCACGTTACGTGAGCGGAGCGTAACGCAGTTTCTTGAAGTGTCACCCGGCAAACCAATTTATAAGACGTTGTCACGTCAAAATGGTCACCAAGTTCAAATAGTGATAATGATCGCCATATTTAATAATAGAATTTATAACTTGATTTGTTCTTATTGTTCCAACGGCTTCCAAAAAATGTTGAGAATGATTTCATCTCAATGTCGTTCACTATGGTAATCTAATTTTATCAAATTCCTGCATAATTTTATTATGTACCTATCTTTTGTTTTATAATAAAATTGATATTTATAGATTCCGAATGTCAAGTAAAACATAACGTACCATTTTTATGGATACCTGTCTACTTATTAGTCGTGGAAATCATGTATAGATATGTTAAAATAAGTTAAAACGATGTTTTTTTGCTATTAGCTAACCCTTAACTCAAGCAGTTTTATGAAGAGTCGATAAATTGATCAATGCAATGCGGACTCGTAGCGGCAGCCAGACGTGACGTCATCACCGCATCATGGCGCTCGTCAGCTTCGTGCTCGCGTACTTCGCCTCCAAGAACCTTTCTTTGCTGACTGCCTTCGTTTGCTGGTCGCCTGGTAATGTAAACTCTTAGACCCTTGTCAATTAGAAAGATATAGAATACGCTAGGATCTGACAGGGTGATAAAAACTCCTCTGCATAATAAATAAATAAATAAAAATAAATAATAAATTTATTTTTATAAACTAAATAATATGTACGATATTTGCGTATGGAATAGCAGATAGAATATAGATGCGAAATTTACAGCTTGTATAAATTAATCAATAAATATTTACATAATAACAGGCTGGTCTTAAATAGTAAAGTCTATATGACTGGCAAATAGGCTATATAAATCCTTGAAAAAGATCCTTAGGGAAAAGTATAAGTATCTTAAAAAATTTTATACATATGGTAACAAAGCAGATTACGACACTTTTTCTCTTTTACGTAAGAGAGCCAAACTTTTTGAAGCAGAGTGCTATAAAAATTACATTAGAAATTGTGAAGATGCGATTACAAAAAATCCAAAAATGTTTTGGTCTTTTATCAAATCAAATAAAAGTACTTCCAGTGTTTTGCCATCTACTCTCTCATATGAAAGCCGTATAGCGGATTCAGGTGAAGATATTTGTCTACTCTTTTCGACATACTTTCAGTCAACATTCTTACCTCCTAGCGCCACTTTTATTACTCAACCTAGAACTCATCAATCATTTTCGCATCATATGTATTCAATTAGTGATATAGAAATTATTCCCGAAAAGATAAATAAACTGCTTAAAACATTGGATCTCTCGAAAGGAGCAGGTCCAGATCGGATACCACCATATTTTGTACACAAATGCGCGGATATCTTATCTCAACCCCTTGCGATACTATTTCGACGCTCTATTAGCGAAGGTAGAATGCCTAAACTATGGAAGTCTGCTTTTATAACCCCAATACACAAAAGTGGCAGCAGAAGTGAAATAAAGAATTATAGACAAATTTCTAAATTGTGCATCTTTGCTAAAATATTCGAACGAATAGTATATGCTCAAATCTATGACTGTCTTCCTTCACCCCTGAACAACATGGCTTCCTCAAAAATCGATCAACGACGTCTAACCTTTTGTCATTTATCGATTATACAACTTCATGTATGGATTCGGGTGGACAGGTAGACGCTATCTTCACTGATTTTAGTAAAGCATTCGATCGCATCGATCATTCTCTCTTGCTGCAAAAACTTTTAAGCTCTGGCATTCATGGAAATCTCTACAGGTGGTTTACATCATACATTGAAAATAGATCCCAGGCTGTTGTTCTTAATGGTTATTCTTCCCCGTGGAATTATATACCCTCTGGCGTACCACAGGGATCCCTTTTAGGACCGCTACTATTCAACATTTTTGTGAATGACTTGAACTCGTGTTTTCAGCATTCAAGGTTCCTGCTGTATGCTGACGATATGAAGATTTTCAAACATATTATAAGTATCAACGATTGTCATTTGCTGCAGCAGGATCTTTGTAGGTTTAAAGACTATTGCAACCACAATAAGTTAGATCTAAATGTCGCAAAATGCAATTCAATAATTTTTACTCGCAAAACTAATTTCACTGAATTTAAATATAAACTAAAAGGGACAGATCTTAAAATTGTTGAGCAGATCCGGGATCTGGGTGTAATTCATGATTCTAAGCTAACATATGAGAAGCATATTGACTATATTGCTAAAAAGGCCAACAAATCCATGGGCTTTATAATGCGATCAAGCTCACAATTTACTAGTATTAAAGTTATCAAAGTTCTTTACTGTTCGTACGTGCGTAGCATACTCGAGTATTGTTCTCAGATTTGGAATCCTCACTATGATATTTATATTAATAGGCTGGATTCTATTCAGCGAAGATTCTTGAGACTTTTACAATTTAAGTGTATGAAATATGACAAGGATTACGAGTCAAGATGTAGGAGACATCATATGCTTCCTCTCAATGAAAGACGAAGAATAGCAGATATTATATTACTAACTAAAATAGCTCAATCTTCAATTGACTCTCCATATTATTATCTCCTATCTAAGATATTTCTAAAGGTCCCTACGAAATCCGTGAGACTCCCTAGTTATATACATACTTTTCATAGTTCATCTAACTACAGTCAAAATTCATTTTTCTCAAGATCGGCGAGACTTATTAACAAACTGGATGAATTTCCTGAATTCGATTTATTTAATTCCTCTCCAAATAAATGTAAAGTTACGATAACACAAAAATGGTTTGATGGGATTCCCTAAAAAAAAAATATATATATATCTTATGTATTTTATAATAGCTTTTGTTTCGTACAAGTAGGTTTATATATATATTTTTTTTGTTGTTAATATTATTTTTAGATTTTACATGTGAAAACTGTTAAATGGTGTTAATATAGTTTTTCTTGTATTTTAATTAGAATCTAAGACACTGTATGTTTTCCGAATAAAATAAAATAAAATAAAAATAAATGGTTGGTTAAAAACCTTATGATAAATATGACCCTCGGCTCACATTAACTTAAACATTAAAAATGTGTAATACAATTAAAAATCTTTTTACCACCGATTAAGCCATACACAGCTGTATAGGTGGACTTTTAGCATCCTAGACGAAGTCAGCTCTCCAAAAACTCCTAAATTGTGGTGAATAATTTGTAGAGGAAGCATTAGAGCTGTGGCGCGGCGGCCGCTCCTCTGGAGTGAGAGTCGCCATCGAGGTGGACTTCACCCGGCTGCCCGCGCTGCCCGCGTACGACGTGCACCGCGAGGGCGTGCTGCTCGACATGAACTGTCCTGACGCACACCTGGTCATCCAGAAGGTAACCACCTCCTGACTAAGTGCTAAGGGTTTCCATTCAATGTAAATATTGATAGGTGCAGGGGCAAATGAAAACTTGCTATTTCACAGATTTGGATACTATGTGTTAGTGTTATGGTATTAAGTCTGTTATTATATTGTTTTAGAATCATAAGTAAATAACGTAGATTGGTAACAATAGTGTATTATTGTAAAAGTTTTTGAACCGCTTGCTCTGATTGGTGGAGAAAAGCGGCTCTATAAAAGCACGCAGGCGCCTGGTCATTTTGTATTCGCAATAATTTACACTCTCAACACTTCTGGCATACGATAGTATGTCAGGAGCTATGGATGTTCGTCACTCTTTGACACTAACGATTTAAGAGATTAAGGGGAAATTGTGACACCATTATAATATATTATGTAATAACATAAACGATACCTATATACCGATTATAAAATTTGTATCTGGGCCATATGAAGTACGCCATTTAAATAAAAAAAAAAACTATGTTTATCCTGACTAAAATTGAAATTACGAACCAATCCATATCAATTAAGTACATAACTATTCCAGGCGTCTGCAACCCGAGCATTCATCCACCGCTACTCCTGGCTGCTGCTCCACAACGACTCCTCCCCGGTGACCATCGACTCTACCCTCGCGAACGCCATCATCCTGCCTGATGCTGACGTCACGTGGTCTTCCCCACGCGCCCTTGTAGACCTGTACAGGATCAAGTTCAACCGGCAGTTTGTAGTTACGGAGCTGGGCTTGGACAGGAACAGTAGTGTCGACGAGCTGCGGGCACTGTGGCGGCGGCTGCCGACTGCTGTCGACAGGAGGAAGAATCTGGATGGAGTCATCATAGAAGCTGCAAGTGTGGTGAGCTTGCTTTGTTTATATTTGTTTATAAGTTAGACCATCAATCATGAGTCCTCTTCTTTTAAGTTAAGGTTACGAAATAGGTGGTGAGGTGACAAAAAAGACAAAAGTTAATCTTAAATGAACGAACGAAACAGAAACAAAAACGAAACAGAACTAAACCTAGATAATATTACAGTTATGATATATTGTTCTGAATCGCTAAACTTAATTTAGACCTACCACATGTACTTAGTTCTAATAAAAAAAGGGTTCACGGACTGCCATTGATATATTCGTGTTACAACAGATAAGCCAGCCGCAGTACTTCCGCGGCTGGTCGAACCTGCACGCCAAGGAGATCGACACCTTCCCCAAGTTCACCTATCCGCTGGTGATGCTCTGCTCGCAGGATATGAACTTTCGGTACAACCGCTTTCTTCCTTTGGTTCATTTTCTGGGTTACATTTCATTTTTTGTGTTTCTGTAGCACGCCTGCCAAAATATTTGTAGCAATAATTAAGAATTGTCAAATCTTACAGAGATGCAATTTTTGTTTAAATCATATATATTTATACGATGAAATATTTGAGTATATAACTCTAGATAAGTAACTTTTTCACCTGAATTTATTGTTTTGAAATCAAAGTATAACGTAAGACTTATAACGTAAGACTTGTTACAAAATAGTGGAGAGTTATGTTGCACCTGCAGGTTAAACCTGCGGCAGGTGGACCTGTACGGCGTGAAGGGCAACGGCACATTCTCGGGGCTGGTGGGGCTGCTGCAGCGGCGCGCGGTCGAGGCGGGGCTGGTCTCCATGTTCATGCGCGCCGACCGCTGGAAGGCGCTGCACTACTGCGCAGAGACTGTCGAACTTAGGTCAATTTAAACTACCAACAAAATCTTGCTGTTTCTTGTCGGTATTCTCAGTTGAAAGCTGACTCCCTAAGATACAAGTTTTAGTTTAATTCAACAACAAAAATGACTATCTTGCCATTGAACTGAAACAATCAAACTATGTATAAAAAAACTATTGAACTGAAATCGCAAAAGCTTAGTAGCATTGACTTCCATAAGTCCCCTTTTAAGGTATATTCTTAAGCTTTTAAATTATTCTATCCATTTTATCTCATCTGGAACACGCGGAAGGGAAAATTGAAGATCCCCGGGCACACGATCAAACCGGAGGAACTACAGCATATAACAATATAGTGTATGTCGCAGCACAGGGGCTCGTTCATATTCCGTCAGCCGGCCCAGTCGGCGGTGTGCAACGTGTTCCTGCTGCCGTTCAGCCGCGGCGTGTGGGCCGCCGCGGCCGGCGTGCTGGCCGCCGCGGCCGCGCTGCTCGCCGCCATGTCCCGCGCCGCCCCCACCCTCGCCTCCACCCCCACCACCACCATCGCCGACCAGCAGGCCCTCTCGCTGCCAGACACCTTGACCTTCATCATAGGCGCTATATGCCAGCAAGGTAGGATGCTGCCTCTCTCAGTACATGCACGGCCCCTCCCATACAACAACACACCATTAATTGACAGTGGTGACATTCATACTGTAGATCCTAGAGATAACTTTTAGTGCTATTATACGATAAAAAACCTTAAAAGATGTTAATCTGAATCTAGAATCTGTTGAAACAGAATCATACGGTCATATTAATCTCCATAGTTTAATTTATGGTCGTCTAGTTTGGGATCAAATTTGTTGTGTAGTATTTTTCATGGTTCTTTACACATATCTACCAAGAACTGTTTATCTAATATTTATGGAGACACGAGGAAATATGATCAAACACTGTCTATGTCCGTGCAGGTTTCCATCTGACGCCGCGCGTGTCGTCGATCCGGCTGGTGATGTTCCTGACACTGCTGGCGGCGGTGTTCGTGTTCACGGCCTACTCCGCCAAGATCGTGGTGCTGATGCAGACGCCGAGCGACGCGCTGCAGACCATCGACCAGCTCGCCGCCTCGCCCATGCACCTCGCCGTGCAGGACACCACGTACAAGAAGGTCTTCTTCGCCGTTAGTACACCACCTTCATATGCAACCTTATTATATGATGCTGAAGATTCATATCGAGAAAATAATGTACTGCTTCCTGTATCGTCATCGAATGTAATGAACAAAATTGACCCTATGTTAGTGCCTTGACGAACTCTTAAAATTCTGATAATAATGTTGTTTGTAGTTTTCAAAAAAATGTGGTAAAAGTTATGTCATAAGTCATTTAATTAGGGTATGGATTTTAAATTAATTTAAGCTCCAAATCATAATAACCATATGAGTGAAATACCTACTTTTGAATGTCTACTTAATACTATATACTATACTATACTATACTGGTATGGTATAGTGATGGTAATGGTGGCGTGGTGGTGGTGGTGGGTGACAGGAGAGCAGCGACCCGGCCACGCAGCGGCTGTTCCGGCGCAAGCTGGTGCCGCTGGGCGAGCGCGCCTACATGCCCGTGGTGGACGGCATCGCGCGCGTGCGCACCGGCCTCTTCGCCTACCAGGTACCTAACCACTGCTCGCCTTCCTACTTGTATAAACTAGCGACCCGCCCCAGCTTTGCACGTGTGCATTGCCTATACATAACATTAGAAACCTCCAAAATTGACAGTGTTTCTACTTGTACATATTATGCACATATAGTATATAAAAACCTTCCTCTTGAACCACTCTATCTATTAAAAAACAACCGCATCAAAATCCGTTGCATAGATATAAAGATTTAAGAAGACATTGGGTCAGGCAGCGGAAAGCGACTTTGTTTTATAATATGTAGTGGTAATCGCACTGTATATGTATGTGTTCAACAAAAACAAATATACAAAACCTACATAAATAAATTTTTATTCTATTTTATTCTTCACTGTATAGTGTACTTCGTCATAGCAATTCGCATTATATTACACCATTTTAAGTTACAAAAAGTTTCTTTCTAAAAATAAAACTATTAAATTACGCGGCCAATGGATAGATGGCACCACTTGTATACTAAATAACATAGCATTAAACATGGTCTAGCCTTTTAATTTATATTGATGTGAGCAGGTGGAACAAAGCTCCGGGTACGACATCATAAGCAAGACGTTCGAGGAGCACGAGAAGTGCGGCCTCAAGGAGATCAAGGCGTTCAACCTGCCGATGGTCTCTATACCTATTGTGAAGCATTCCGGCTACAGGAAACTGTTCGCTTCTAGGTATACTATATATTTCACTATTATTTAAAGAAGCTGCAAAGTAGTTGTGGCCTACTACACTAAATAGATTACCATTATCTCTTAAAAATATATAAAACAGAAGTACGACCACATAGAATGACCGGTCAGTTGGTTTGATGGTAAGCAACTATCAGGAGAAACTTTAGTGCGTGAACATGTCTGTTGTCATGTTCCCTGTCTAGGTATTAATATATGACAAAGTAGCGATGTTTATGAAAGACGCATATTTATTATTTCAGCTAGACTCTTTGCTTGATTGCAGATTTGTATTAACTATATCACGAAGTCTCTTAGTTTCAAAAAATCTTAGATAGCAGTATTAAATGAATATAATTTATGGGTTCCTCTACCAAGTATGTGATGGTGTGTGTGTGTGTGTGTGTGTATGTGTGTGCAGGGTCCGTTGGCAGCGGGAGACAGGCCTGATGTGCAAGTGGCGGCGCGTGTGGGTCGCCGCGCGGCCGCGCTGCGAGCTCGCCGGCGCCGGCTTCCTCAGCGTCGGCCTCGGGGACGTGCTGCCCGCGCTGCAGGTGCTGCACCCTGCACGCTGCACCCTGCCTCCTGCACACTGCCTCCTACACACTGCCTCCTACACACTGCCTCCTGCACGCTGCACCCTGCACACTACAACACGCTACATATACCTATGCTGACACCTACCACCACACGGTTTCACCCGCGTAGTACCCATTCCCGTGGGAACACGTAGATAATATGTAGCCTATGTCAGTCCCTGATAATGTAGCTTACCATTGGTAACAGAATAATTCATATAGGTCCAGAAGTTACGGAATCTCTATGAGCAGAATCAAAAAACTCTTATGATAATATATCTCATTACTACTGCAGCATGTTTTTATATTAGCATTTATAACGCAAGTGTATATACTAAATTATAATACTAATGCTTTCACTTTTAATAACAGATTCTGTGGATGGGAGCTTTATTGGCGGTGGTTATCCTTTTCATTGAAATTGCTGCACACCGAGCCAACATACACTCTTGTAGGTTAGTATGAGAACCCTACTCGTGTTCATAAAGTAAATAAGATTAGATGGGTGGTTTTAAAAAGAAACACTTTAAATTTTTACTTAATCTATAATTACATTATTTACAGATTGAAAACGAGACATAACGCCGGATAAATTGTACAACACTCGCTCGTCCTACAGCTAGACCCTCAGTAAAAGAGATGTAATGAGTAGGATTAGGTTTATAGGAAGTAGACGGCTAGTAGGATGAGTAAGGTGATGGCGAGGATGGTCACCAAGACTCGGTCCAGGAGTCGCGCCGCCGCAGCCCACGCGCCACCTGCCCCGCCAGCCCCGGCGGGACCACAGGCCTCATCCGCCCCAGACGCACCCAGACACTCCTGCAATATAGATTAGCATATACACTAAACACAAAGAGTTAGGGATATAAATAAAATGTATTAAATTAATGTAATATAGGATCATGCTAAAGTCAAAAAATACCGCATTAAGTAACTCATTTTTAAATGGCTTTATCAATAAAAAAAATATAGGTATAGGTACCTATATGAATTATTTTTGTGCACCAATAGATATTTAAATGTTGCGTATAGAAATTAAATGATTAGCTGATGTTTGCAAACAGTGTATTATATTTATATATGTGACAACGTCCTGATGCCTAAGTGACTTATTGAAGACGTAAAGACATAAAGACTAGGCGTAGACTGCTCAAACCCCACCGGGTTTTAGTTAAATGTAAAAATATATGTAAGTTTAATAAAGAAATAAATAAAAAAAAGCGTAAATACCTGTTCGGGTGTGAGGTTGCACCGTGTGGAGACGGCGGAGAGTATCGTCCGCAGCAGGCGCGGCGGCGGCGCGGTGCAGCGGCACACGGCGCGCACGGCGCAGGCGCACGCGCACGCCGCGCCGCCCAGCGCGCACACCGCGCTCGCCACCGACACCGCCAGTGGACACGTCGACGAGCCCGGCAACCGCACCAGCGCTGCCGTCAGCCTGCGATACCAAAACTAGCTCAAATCCGGCTCGAAGGACCTTCGATGTCCATGGTCCCTCGAGCTGGATAAAAAATTATGTAATAAATGATCCTCTTCATATTTCTGCCCTTCATGTCCTTTTCCTTATTTAGGGACGGCTTTTGACATCTTCGAGTTGACTTCCGACTTTCCTGAATAACTTTATGTTAAGTAGAGGTGACAAGTGAAACGCTTGCTGCTTGAATACGAACTGACGTTTAATGCGAACGTAAGGAAGCGGTGGACGTAACCACTACTTATCTATATGTATAGCTACATACATAACACTTTCCTTTATATGTGCCCTTTGATAGAGCCTTCACTCAATAAATTGATCGGTAAAGGAAAACATCGTGAGGAAACCTGCATGCCTGAGATGTCACAATTAAAGACATTCGAAGTCCGCCAATCCGCACTAGGCCCGCGTGGTGGACTATGGCCTAAACCCCCTCGATGTTAGAGGAGGCTCGAGCTCCTCGGTGGAGACGTATATGAGCTGTTAATGATGATGATGATGACCAACCATAGCGCGGTGACGAGCGAGGCCGTGGCGGCTAGGGGGGAGCGCTTGTCCGGCGGCAGCGCGGCGGCGGCGGCGAGCAGCAGCGCCGCGGCCGCCAGCAGCGCCCCCGCCGCCGCCGCGTGCGCCGCGCCGCGCCGCCGCAGCCGCACCGCCCAGCCCGCCGTCCGCGCGCGCATGTCACCGCGCTCCCACACCGACACCGAGCCTTGCACCTGCGATACCTCCCATGCGCCCGACTCGAACACTATCGCCGGCTGGAACACGAACATACTGATCTGGAGTATTTAAAACCAGGACTTCATCATAAAATACATGAATCCTAGCTAATATTATAAATGCGAAAGTAACTTTTTCTCGCTTTCACGCTACAATTGGATCTGATACACAGATAGTCTAGATCCTGAGAAAGGACATAGGCTACATTTTATTCCGGGAAATTGGAGATCCCCCAGGTACCTCGGGGAGCCACTATTTTAATATATGATTAAATTAAATCCTTCGATTCGACCACTCACCGTAAACTGAGTGATCTCCAAATCGAGTTCATCGAGCGAGTGTTCCCTGGACGCAAACTTGAAGGTGGCCTTCTGTACGTCGCGGGGCCACTCGTAGAGCGAGAGAGCAACTGGCGCGGTGAGGTCGAGGCGCGAGATCCAGGTGACGGCGCCGGCGCTGGAGAGGCGCGCGCGCACGGCGGCGGCGGCCGAGGAGGCGGCGCCGAGGGCCGCCACGTCCGGCAGCCACAGCCGCTCCGCCGGCGCCAGCGCGCTGTCGCAGCCCCACTCGCTCGCGTTCCACGACACGCGGGGGTCCGACCAACTCTGTAACAAAAATTATAGACATCACAGAACTTATGCCATTACAACGACATTAAATCATGACTTTCGTTGGGTTTTGGGCTTCCAAACTTAAATTTACCAGCCAAATCACCGATCGGTGCTACACACTGTATGCACCCCGAACAAAACGCCGCCGCACGACGCTTGGTGGCGCGCGAGTGCTTCTGGTGCGAACGTCGTAAGCGCAAACATCTCGTGCAACAAATAAATTAATTGTGACAAAACTACGTAACTTTATGATATTTAAATTGGTGAAGTGTTTACCCGGGACAGTGAACCACTGTTTCAACGTCATGGATGGAGTATCTTCGATATTGTATTGGACGCAGTTTGGATTCATAAAACTTCTGGCGGGTGATGTACCAATTTTCGATATTAAAGCCCATTTACTAAGAACTATTTAAATTCAGATTTCAAATTCCAGTGGTGAATCAAAAAACACCACAACTTTAATAGCCAATGTTTCACTCAATGAAGGTTATTTTGCCAAATTGTTGTAAAGAATGTAGCCGGACCGTATGTGTGGCCAATTTTAAAGTTAGTTATTATTTTGAGCACATTCTGAATGGTAAATGATTAAAAAAGTGAGAAAGCTTTCGAGTATCTACCTATATCTTTTATGTGATGTAGCATAAGCAGAATTAACACTTCACGCGGCCCATTTTAATTTAATAAATAAGTACATAACATTAACAAAGGGTGCTTTAATAAACATCCATATAAATACAGCTGCTCTATATAATTCTAAAGATTAAACTAGTACCTAAACACGGACATCCCGTCGTATAGTCTCTGATAAGCTTGCTTCGTTCTATAAATAAATAACGGGGATCAATTTAATTTTACATTACTTAAGAACAAATCGGTATTTATTGAAGTTTTGTAAGTATAAATCCATACCTACCTCTCAATATCAATTCAAATCATTCCTTAGTCACTTCCAACTGTCATTAAATATAGAAAACCAAGGTCATGATAAAAAATATTTGAAGTTTTAATATGATTCATCTAGGTACCTACTATGACTAACCAAAATTTACGTCTTAACTAAAATGGCTGTAGATGTACTACACAATAACAAAACGAAAACTGTAGGTGCCTAACTCTATACTTTGTATTTAACATTAAAGACCTTGTACCTAATGCTGTATAGATCATTATGGAAATGGATCGCAGACACCATGTTTCCTAAGCATACAAGCAATGTAAGATTTGACATTGTCTCTGTAAAATTCTATCCAATAATTTCTTCGTTAGCTGTATAAATCTAGGCTATAATAAAAATACCAATTTCAAGTCCGCCAGCATCCGCACCGAGGAGTCAGCCTCGTCGATAGTGGCGTGGCGCACGTCCAGCATGACGTTGACGACCACCTTCGCAGCCGGAGGCGCCTCGCGGTCGTACTCTGCCAGTAACAGGTCGATCTGGGTCGAGAACTGTGTCACATTGCTGCACTCGCCTGACACACTTGTAAACACTGCAAGAAACGTGAATTTAGGAGATAAATTTAGCAGGACATCCTCCTTAGTGCACCTCAGGTACACGATGTAGCGAAATGCCATAGCGATAGCTGGCAACACTGCCGTAAGTTGGTCATGTCAGTGGTCGCGTACCCTCTATTCAAACATGGTGAGAATTTTACCGCCGTCTATATAGGCGAATATATATTCTAGCATTCATTTGTATATGTGCTCTATATATCTCATACTTCTCTACGAAAACTCATACTTATAGATACATATTCGTTATTTGGGCGTACCTAATCGTCCCGATATGGCTGACCTCAAACGTAGAACCTAGGCTCAGTCATCAATCCAATTCTAAGAAGGGACGGAAAAATAATTAATCGTTCTCTCACTTCCTTGTTCGCTTTCGGTGTGTTATGAGGATCTTTGATGAGTACATTAGATACAAATACAAATGGATTACTTATTTCCAGAAAAAATTAAATTAACATTGAAGCCATTTTTACATGAATTGCTTAAAACTACATTAAAAAATCGTTCAAAAAAGTCATAGGTTCCTAAAATAGAGTAAAACCGTTAGCTTAGATTAGGCAGTGTACCTCCCTTAAAATTGACAGTTTAAATGTGAAACGTTTAAATATAATAATGATTACAAATCAATGTTCTAAGTTAATTTTTAATAATTTTATTTTAAGATATAATACCTAAGTGTCTTGATAACCCGTGTAATAAAATAAATGAACTTACCATATTGGACGGCTATAAGTGCGGCGACGAGCGCAGCGCCCGGGGACGCCATTTTGCAACAAATGAAGCTTCGGCTTACTGAACCATTTTGCCGTCGACCAGGGGATGACAACATTTGTTTTAATACATAATCTACTACTTATATATACTAAGCACACTGAAACAAGTAGGTAGATACTAGGTATCTACATGTAACTAGCAACTAAGTAAGTATTAAACACAATATTTTGTTATTTGTTTTTAATACTTACTTTTTTGATTGTTAATATAAATAGTCCCTTTAAAAAAGTTTAACTACAAAATAGGTACGTATCTACGTAAATGTAGATACGTGGCTCCCAAACCCTTAAGTGTAACTAAGTGTAGGTATTAGGTACCAATAAAGATTATATGATGTGTCTGCCATCTTGAGAATCAAGTTGTAGTCGTTAGTGGAAGCCTTTCGAAAGTATCTGACATTGATAAACGCTAAAGCCACTTAGCCCAAACTGAACAAACAGGTACCTGAATTAAAAACCATGACCATTTCTAGGCATACTTTCTTACTACAAACAGTACAGTTTATTTCTAAATTGAATGTTACATAAATTGGTAGACACTTAGCAAAAATGTTTCTGTTCCCTGTTTGCGCGATGCGTAGGCGCACTATCAGAGCGGGTATCCGGTGCAAGGACAATCCTACCTAACTTGGTGACAATGAAGCTTACATTGTAACGGAATATATAACTGGTATGAGACGAGTTAAAAATAAAATAACAAAGGAAACTTTTCTCTAAGCTAATTTACGTCCCCACTGTGACCATGTAATAACAACGAGAACATTTTTACCATAGACCACATTGCACACTATTTTTTAACCTAGATCGTCTTACGTCCAGAGGGCTTACTCCCGAAAACGATTCGACTTTGATTTTGTTTTTGATATCACCTTGAACTCCTATTGGTTAATCCCGAACCAAAAAATTTCAATTTGAACTCCTATTGGTTAATCCCGAACCAATACGAACAAAAAATCAAGATGGACATGGCTAAGATTGACATGTTTTCGATCGGTTACGGTGTTTGACGTTTCAGAATTATAAAATAAGTTGTGTGTTTATGGTTAGTCTCTTCAAATATAAATAAATATTCAATTCTTTATTTATTTCTAAAACGAAATCTTGTACATAAGATGTATTTTTTTTAGATTAGGTAGATTTCTATATAGACTGCGCGGAGCGGGTAGGCTTAGAACCTAATATATTTATCGGCATTAATAATCTACATTGAGATATCCTTGTCGCTTCTTTATTTCGCGATAATTCCTTATTTTAATTTATCAAATTTATGAATAAATAAAACAACAAAATAAAAAAGGGAAGGAACTTTATTGTGATGAAATAACATGGCGTAGGTACATTTGATCCGTATGGGTACTATGCAATATCTGAGGTAGCTAATGTATTACGTCATCAATTAATTAACGCAAGCAAGTGCCTCGCACTGCCCTCGTTCACTATTAAGTATATTATAACTAGATAATACAACATATGAAACAAAACGTAACAAAATTAAAAATATAACAGCGTTTTTATTCAGAAACTGATGGTAGCGTTAAGTCCGCTACGAGGTAAGGACCCGTCTGAAGTAAGCGATGTTGAAGTAAGATATTATATCTTGGTAGATGTCTGCCACTATCAGGTTTCACCAACGTTCTTAGGAGACCTTCAGCTTTACCAGGATAAACTCTCCTTTCCCAAGCTCTAGTCCATATAAGTATGTACCATTTTTCATAACAACCGATTCATTAGATTAGGTGTAAAGGTTTAACAGACAGATATATTTGCATTTATGATATTTGAAGGGGTTTCCTATTGAATAGAATCAAAAGTAGACGAAGGTACGTCCAGCGTATCTACATAAAACAAAAATAAAACATAATAACTATTCAAATACAACCAACGAAAATTTGTCAATAAAATTTATAAAAATTGTTTTTTAAATGACAATTAAAAAGGAAAACTGCTTAATATATAACTTATGTAGGTAGGTACTTATCAATGTTCATTGTTATGATTCAAATAATAATGGTATACTTACATTACCTACTTTATTTGTAACTTATTTACTTATTATATAGAATTATTATACACTTACCTACTTTAATGAAATAATGTAACAATTAAATTAGTATCTACTGCTAGAAGAAGTAGGTATGTACATAAACAGCTTTTTATAATTTGAAAATTATTTAGATAGAGTCGGGTTTTAATCTTTACGAGTAAATAGATAGTTACTTAGTATTTACATAGTAACTTTATATTTACTGATTGGCATAGGTAGGTAAATACCGACAATCCTAGCTTACAAAATAGATGTTCGTGTATATTTATTTCTGTTCTCTACGTTTGAATAAATCTTAAGCATGTAATAATAAAAACGATACCATATTCTAGTGAAAAAAAATTTACTTCACATAAACAATAATTTTTATCAGGTAACTTTTACCGTTTAGGCCTCTACTAGAACTTGACAATTTTAACTATACTTAAACAATTTATAGAAGGAACTCCTATAAGAATATTACAAGAATCATTTACATAACTATGTACAACAAATGCATAGGCTCAAATCCGTGCTACAGTAAAACACACTTTAGGTCTTTAAAGTAAAATCTATATGTCTATTACCTACCTTCTTTATCCTGAACACTTTACAGCTAGATAAGTAGATTCCTCCTTTACCATCCATCTATCAACCGTAACTTTCAGTCCTAGTTGTACCACAATATCACTTTATAATCATGCCCAACGTTCTGAACCGAGGCACGGTCCCACAGCGACACCCTCAGCGCTGTCGCTTCAATTCTACTTCGGCTGAGAGGCCTGCACTCACCGAAACAGTCCGCGTAAGGGTGTAACACAGCGTTGCCTGACGTCGCGATTTTTAAATCAAATTTTAATGTCCCGCGCGGGACAGGCTCAGTCCCGCTTTACGGGAATAACTCGACCGTGCGTGCAAAAAAATCATATTTTTATTAAAATATAATTTCTATGGATATTTTTACTATCTATTGTCAAATAAACGTAATTTGATTATTTGAATTCAAATAAAAAGATAAATATTCAAAAACTTTTGATTATATGCGTTATTTTACTACTATACCGCTTTCGACGAAAGAATCCCGCTTTTTTCACTCAAAAAGTTCCAAAATACCCGACTTGGCAAAAAATATATCTGGCAACGCTGGTGTAACACCTTCTAGTCCATTAAAATCTATTTCACTTATAAATGCACTGTGTCCCTATCGGCGTCCGGCCTGGCGACGGCACTGTCCCGGCCAGGTCACGGTCCGGGGTGCGTTGCGGGGGGCTGTCCCGGGGGCAGGTAGTGCCAGTAGGGCGGCGCGTCCCCCGCCTGCGCCTGGCACGCGGCCGTCAGCCCCGCCCAACTGAACCTGTATGCGTAGCGCTTGCCGTGCACCTGACAGGAAGAATTACAACATAGTATAAGTAGTCAAAGCTATTAAGTTAATATCACTACTATATTTTGTGGTAGGTAAATACTTAAGTGTTTTTTCTATTTTCTTTTTATGTACCTACTGTATATCTTTTTGCCACAAATAAATGAGTTTTCTTTCTTTCTTATCAAGAGACACTGGATTAATTGTCACAAAAGTGTAGGTACGTTCATATTGTGAAAGTAATCAATAAAGAAATAACACATCAATAGAATTTGTTATGAATTAACACATACTTTTTAAAATGCGAATACCTAAGGCCAGTAAAACCGCGGTGCTGTACCTAGCTAGTTAAATATAAGATTTATATTGTAAAAGTGATGAAGTTATCTACATCGGTTTGGAAGTTATTTATAAGGGTTATTTACGAGAGTTTATTGAATTTTCCAATATTTATGGTTTATTTAAAACCAAAAAAAGTAAACATTTTAGACATAGGTAGATTGTTTTACTGGGATGGTATCTATTTTGTACGTTTTTTTACTGACTGGAGCAGAATTTTAGTAAGATCAAGAAACCAGACTTAAAAAATACATTTAGGTAGGTATGTCCACGTAGATAGATACCTTGCTCATAATATTCTTGTCGTAGTAGTAGCGGAGCGCGCGGGACAGCTTGTCGTAGTTCATGTTAGGTTTCTGCTTGCGCCGGCCCCAGCGCCGCGCCACCTCGTCCGGGTCGGACAGCCGGAACTCGCCGTCGCCGGGGGGACCCTGGGACAAACAGATCGCTCTTAGAGTTTGTCCGGAAATGAGTAAGTAGGTATCACACCTATTACTGCTACTTGACCATGTTGTATTTAGGTCAGTGGTGTACCGTTAAACTGTGGGGATATTATAATTATTAGGTAGGTATAATACCTATTATTGCACAGGGACGCGCAGTTTAGTCTCCGCCGTCACCTTTCACTTTTTTCATTGCTGCTCTGTGCCTACCTATTAGTCGTACGTAGCGTGATGTAATATAGCCTTCCTTGATCAATAAACTATCCAAAACTATTCACTATAAATATTTTTTTCAATTTGAACCATTCGTTTCTGAGTTTAACACGTTCAAACAAATAAACACTTCAGCCTATTCCTTACATGGGATATCTTAAGTCCAAGCAGAATTGTTGTGAGAGTTATGCATCCCCTTTTTCGCTAATCATGACAACTTTGCGCACCCACTCACTTTACTTAGACGTTTATGTATCTAACACCCAAAAAACGGTACAGAATCCCTCACTTTCTTAGTATATACAGTGTAAGTGTGAGTAGGTACCTCCCAGCAGATGCCGGCGGCCCCAGCAGCCAGCTCCTCCAGCAGGAACTGCCACAGCTGCACCTGCCCGCCGCCGCCGGCCCGCGCGCCGCTCAGCGCCGCGTACGGATCTGTAACTGTTCCACTATTAGATTCGAGCATGCGTTTCGCCCTGCGGTTTTGAATTTCCTGTGTCCATGTCTTATAGACAACTTTTTAACCGTTCAAGCGTGAAATACTTCTTTTGCAGCTTCTTTATTTTAGAACATTAAATTAAATTGGGCCAAAAATAGATAAATTAGTATGTTAATAAATGTGGCTCTTATTTATCTGTAGTAACGTAAAATAAAGCTGATTATTGAGACAGGTCACAGCTATATTGTACCTACTTATAAGTTAAACAAGAGTTCAAACTTGGTACATACCGACCTACTGACAAACTTAGCCTAAAATGATTTTGCTATAGAAATAGCCAAACACAAAACAACTTCCTTTTGTTTTTTCAGTAAACAACAATTTATCCCATCCCAGTCAGATTTTACTAAAGTTTTTATTACCCAACATACCTACATTTATTGATAATTTTCATTGAATTATTATGAATTTGGTTAATAAATTCATGTTACTTAGGTATAAGTCCAAAGAAATCTGCATAAAGCGCTCCTATTAAAGTTTTGTCAAATACAAACCGTGATAAAAGTGCTGTATACGCCTGTGCTCCGTGGGGCTCAGCCACAGCATCACACCGCCTCACTCTACATCACACATGCACACACACACATACACACACTATTGAACACCTTTACAAAGCAAACTGTTTCGAATGCAACTTTGTAAACTCAAGATACAGACAAACAAAGAGACAAAACAAGATACGTGTTGTCCGGATGTGCGGACGGAAGTGGCACCGGAAGCAGGCGAGTGTCGTGAAGTACCCCCCCCCTCCCCTCCCCCTTACCCCCCCTCGCCCCGCCCCGCCCCGCCCCAAGCTCGAGGGTGGCTAATGTGTCGCGAGATAAGATATGAAGGCAAGACATACGGCCCCTTAAGTTGATCTCTTTGTTATTAAGTCAAACGAACTGACAGTAGAGTCACTGTAAATCTCATCTATACTAATATTATAAAGAGGAAAGATTTGTTTGTTTGTAATGAATAGGCTCCGAAACTATTGGACCGATTTCAAAAATTCTTTCACCTTTGGAAAGCTACATTATCCCCGAGTAACATAGGCTACATTTTATCCCTGTATTCCCACGGGAACGGGAACTACGCGGGTAAAACCGCGCGGAGGCAGCTAGTATTAGATATACTTGTAAAACTGAAAGAACCAAGATAAAAGTCAAAACTTAAGTTTATTTTCATAAAGACGTTCGCGTAAGCCGCTCATAGATTAGACTTCAACGTCTCAACTTCACAAATTAAATGCAATTAAGAAATAAATATTTAAGTACCTACCTACCTATTATAATCTTATTGATTCTTATTTTAATCATAATTCATATTCACGAAAATAAAAATAAAACTAAACTTTTGTCGTTTTTGTCTAATATTTTCTATATTTTTTGTAAGAACGTAAATCAATTCCAATACAATATTAATTACACATCCCACAGTGCAGTGTTAGGGAGTTCATACATAGCGGGGCTACCATAGATTTATTGTTATACAAGACTCCGGTAGGGATCAACAACTCAACACAGATACAACACTATTATATTAATCCACCCGCCACCGCCGCCGCCGGGGCCGGGGACCAAATCTAGTTGTACCCCTACTCTCATGTCGATGTTAGAATCTATTACCACAAAGAAATTCTTCTATTATTCTTGCAACGTTTATGAATTTTATTGGAAAACTGATACTTTGTAAGTGACACTTGAGTTGTAGTTGCTTCCGCTGTCTTGTAGTATTTAACCACCTTCATGTTACAGTGCCTTTGTTACGACCTACAGCCCTATTAATACAAAGTGTTAACTATCCTGAAAATAAATATGTAACACTGTGACTTTTGTAATGTAAAATGGAGCTGTAGATAAGTCTGTAATGAACTACTTAATACTCTCCGTGTTTTAGCGACTTTTTTTGTTGCAAAATATTGTATTTATTTACCTCTTGTATTCACGTGAATCAAACGACATAATGTCAACATCCTCGGATGTCGATACTCTGTCGCAGTGACACAGGATGTACGTAATAGTTAACTATGTGTTTTAGTTGTTGGAGCACGTAACCCAACGTACCCACCTCGCCATGACGCAGATATAAGGAGCTATTACGAAACGAAAACCGCAAGAATGCGGCTAATGCGTGGCCAAATAGACTCATCATGTAAAATAATTATACATGATGAAAACTACAGATTTCACACTTACTTAAAACAAATTGGAAATCAGTTACAAAATTCAATTAATATTTCACGGCGATTGGGTATCTCCGAAGAGCTAGGTCCGGTAGGATTATTTAGAATGGCAACGTGATAAGGAATAACTATGTAATAAGCATTGTCTTTGTCTCTCGGACACATAGCTTGTACCTACCTACTTTGCAGAACTAATTCATCCAAAATGGATAAAATGTAATACGAGGCTTTCGCATTCCCCTTAAGTTTCGGCGTTCCCAGCGAACCTTCAATTTTCCCGGGAAAAGGATAGCTTTTGCATATGCTATCTTTTTTCTCTACAGAGATAGAATAGAGAGCAAATTTAAATAAAATCGGTCCTGTGTTTTACGTGTAAAATCCTTATAGACAGACATACAGTTACTTTTGCATGTATAATATTAGTAGGGATTGTACAATCTACTGGTGGCTGTGACAATGTATCCACGTACAATTCCAAATAATTGAATCTAATGAAAATGTAAAGGATTTAGCGGATCGTTCCGTAATGCATCTGATGCGCCGTATCTATAGCACCCGGGCCGCACGCCGTATGCATAATGCAGTGGGGTCCCACTGCGAGCGGCCAATAACGCGCCCTAGCCCCGGGGGGCGATCGCACTGATAGAGGGAGACAGTGGCAAAAGTCAAGTAATTACACTATTATACGGTGACCCCGGTGGGAAAAAAGAACGGAGTAACATAAAAGTGACAAAGCTTAGTTGTCGCAATGACACTGGCTGTCAAATAAAAGAAGACAGCCTAAAATATTGTCACTATGTTGCAAGTTCGAAAGGTTAGTTTTTGCAGCGAAGATCCGGCAATTACCTACCTACCTTTTACATTTCAAGTATTTGGTCTTATTGACAATATTTGTGTATTGGGTGTTGATCTTGATATTGCTAGAACACTAGGTTCTGGATTTTTTTTTTCAAACTAACAGTGTCAAGGGAAAGCGGTTATAAGAAAAGCTAAAAACTTGTAAATAGATATCCTGAGAGTCAAATTAAATAATTGTTCTGTGCGAGTCAATTAAACCTATTCCGATATTTATGCGGTTTTAACAAGACATTTATCCAAACTATTAGGTATGGTATGTTAGCAGGATTTAAACTGACGAACATATGTTAGTCAGCGCTCAAAAATGTATCGGTAATAAAATAACATGGTCAGACAATTTTCCAAGTAAAGGTCTAATTTTATTAATCGGTTTTTATAAAACGTCACAACATTAATTTATAGAGCGAGCGTGTACACATGGTTATTGTGTTGTGTGGCAGATAATGGTGGTTATTAACGAATTGGTCGGCGGTCGGTAGGTCCCACGCGGCGGCGGCGGCGGCGCGGGCGACGCTGTTTGTATAAATTATCACAACCGCAAGGAGTGCTTCTTGGAAACTGCGGTGTGTGGTCCATGGTGCGAGAGACCAGCCACTTTACATGACCGAAGATTGAATTGATTGGGAAAGTTACCACTATTAAAAATAATGTTTCCATGAAGCACTCCTTGCAGAGTGCTGCTCTAAATAAGCGAGAACTGAATTCAGCTTCTATAATTGTGTGAAATGCGATGCGTACCTATATGAAAATATCAAGTATATAGTTCGATGTATAATGAATCGTCAGTAAAGATTTCTAAAGCTTTCTTTGCAAATAGATATATTAAATTAATGATTATGGTACATGCGCCGGTTACCTTACGTTTATCCTTTGACGATTTAATTTCAGTGCTCTAAACGATTATTCTCTTATATCTATAGTGAAATGTATAAGTCTATACGGTTTTTTGAGGAATAACTCATTAGCACCTACTTACTAAAAGAAGAGTTAAAAATTTAATGTCAAAACGCTATCGCCTCTTACTGACGCCATATGATAACACCAAGAGGAGTGCCAGAGGCGGCGTCGTAGCTAGGCGGAGCGCGCCCGACCCCGCCTACACGACTCGACCCCCACACCACACCACAACCCACTCGATAACATCTTATATCCCGGACAGGAGGCAGTGGAACTCCTAGAAGTGCCCAAGCATTCTATCACATTATACGCGACGGAAACTAAAAAGGTGAAGCTATAAATAGCCAAGTAAAAAATGTTATAATTTTCTGAAAAAAAGAATTTCATGAAGACTATTTATTCATGATGGCATTAAAAAGGCAACATTCAATTAGGTAAAACGTCTAGTTTCAATCGAGAAGAACTGCCCAAAGATTCAGGAACAAAACATGTTAAATTGACTACCTATGTAGGTACCTACGGGTAATATTAATGACGAATTCAACCATACCATAAGCAGACTCACGCTCGAAAAAACATTTATCATAATGACTACATTGATTTGCACTTTTATATAAAAGCGATGCAAAAACTAGTGTATCCTGAAAGCTTTGGATCTGCGTACACGTCCTCATATGCGCGTGCGCTGGTCCGCATTCCGCGGCTATGATTCAGAGCTACGAGTAGCGGTGCCGCCGGACGGTGGGAATGTGAAAGCGAGGAATCCGGTCCAGACCACACGAGCCATGGTACACAGTAATAAGTAATAGAGAATGCCTTTCAGGATAGATACATCTAAGTATTCATTGATAAGTTTTAGTAGTTGGATATAATGGTTTTTCACTGGGCTAAAACTAAACATTATTGACTTAGGTACCTACTTATATCGGAAGTGGCTAGTCAGTTTTTAGAAAATAATTTGTAGTCTTTTCCGGTGATAAAAATAAATTAAAATGGCTTACCTAATGGAAAAAGCTTTCCTACCAAAAACTCAATATGAAGTCAAACTGACTTCATATGTGAGTTTTTTCCCACGTGTATTTTTCCTAAATGTTCATTGCTTAGAGAATTTAGAGTAAAATTGTCTACGGTTTATTGACAACTTGTAGGTTTTCTAAGGTTTATTTAAAATTAGAGTTGATTTATTAAAGACAGAGAAAGCCACAGTTTTAATAATCAAGTTAGGAACATTAGTCACTATTTTATGGGAAATTACCCCCTTCATACCAAAGCTCGAAACAAAATCAAACAGTCGAGTGTAACACTCTAAATTTTATTAAGTTTTCATGAGATCCCCTCGGAACGCGTTCATCATCACAAATCCTCAAATGTCAGGGTAATGAAGCTGCGAACTCGCGCGCGCCGCCCCACGACCCGCTACGAGGAGGTCACATGATATGGAGAAAACTCTACCAAATAATTAAAATAATAATTGAAGAATTATTTACAGCGAGTTGATAGCTTTACACACAGCCTATCTCATTGTAAACTAAACAGAGCTGTAGCAAAAATACAGTGAGTTCCAACGCGATCGTCAACTTTCCTGGGATAAAAAGTCTATGTCTTTTCTCAGGCTCTAAACTATCTGTGTACTTTAAGTTAAATTGGTTCCGTAGTTTTAGCGTGAAAGCGAGATAATGTAGCTTTCTAATGAAAAAATAATTATTAAAATCGGTCCAGTACTTTTTGATACTTACAAAAATACAATATAATCATTATAATATTAGTGTAGATCACGGAGACATGTTCATGCACACAAACGTTAGTTCGTAAGTAGGTATATCAATCCACGAGCAACGCCTTGACAGGGTAGCTAAACACAAATCCAATGCCTTACCTATATTTCAGTTCATGGATTTTTTTACACATGGAGTGTTAGCAAACATGTAACCCCCACAAAGGTCAATCCAGTAGCCTCATTTATATTTATGCTCTGTGACCCGCACACATTGACTTGGTAATGCCGCCCCACGCGCCCGCCCCGCTGAGAGGCTTTATAAACGTGCCACTCAGTAGGTTGGCTGAATTTAAATGGAGACTTGGAGGGATATGAAAATAAATTGTAGGTGGGAAAGGTCATAGAAAATAAGGATTCGCCATATTAAAGCAATGTTAGGTTTGATATTTGTGTATGGATGTTCCAGGTAATTTATTTATATTATGCAGTAGGTAATTTTCTGTGTCGGATAGTGCGAAAGGTAAAGATGTTTCTTGGAAAAATTACCTATAGTAATATTTGGATAAAATTATTTAAAAATGATGTACCTAGATATAATTTTGATAGTGAGGATAAGTAGAACTTTGACGAGTAGATTCGTACCTATGTTATTGTTTTCTTATAATCTTCATAACAATTAATTTATAGCCTGCCTTTGGATAGGTACTGAATAATAACAATTTTAATGCTTTCTACCTACTTACTTATTTCAAAATTAGAAAAAGTGAAAATATGTATATGAAAAGATAAATTAAACCGTCTATGTACAAAGCTCTGTAAATCCCCCAAGGGGTAAATCTCTGTATAATCCTATGTTGAACAATTTTCTTGTCGCTTTGTTCGTTATGAAGTGATGAGGGAAGTCACAGGATTACGAGACTACGTTACGTTTTGTTGTTGAGGAGGGGTCTTTAAGATCACCGTAGATATTAAAAATATAGCTATGCCTACCTATTATGACGGGATATAAATGGTAAGTGCTATTCAATTTAATATTCCGTGTATTAAACTCATTTTTTAGCTCCGTTTTTTCTTAAAATCATTCTCAGCCATTTATTGTGTTTGGTGATAGGTACCTACCTAATAGGGTTATGAAATCTATATGTGCATATCAATATAAAATGGAATTCTCATCAAAAATATCAATGTCACTAAAGGTCTTCTAGAGTGTAGTTTTAGGTGATACAATCGTCAGAACGGTGTGTTCTGACGATGTGAGACTGAAGTCATTATGATGAAAGGTAGCTTTCTTGTTTTGGTCCATAAATAATGTTTTAGCTACTACTCACTCGCTAACCCACATTTGGTTCGGTTGCAGAACTTGCGATATAAATTTTAAATGCTTGAACATAGAGAATCTTGTTGTCCGTGAATATTCATTTAGATAGTAACTCCAGCTTACATTGTCTATTAACCTATGCTCTCCTCCGTGACTGTAGCAGTCTGTACGGACATGTAGATGTTATGTGTTATGTAGGTATTATCTCAATTAAGTGAAGACGCCGAATAGACGTGCGACTCACCGATTCTTAGAATATAGTCTACCAAATGTGATGTATGTTTTCCTGTATGTCTGTCTGTCATATGTCCCTTAAGTGATATAAAAATAGATTAGGTATACAGATGACAATTGTATGCGTGCGTGTAAAAGGGTCTGCAGATTTTTCGCCACATGTTATTTCCTTTTATGAAATGCCAATTAAAAACGTAATGGATATAGAAGGAAAATTACCGTAAGAGAGCTTTTTGCTAGAGAATAATAAGAATAATATTCTATCTAATCAGCCTGTACCGGGCCACTGAGCATAGGCCTCCTTAGATACTACGCGATCTTAGTCAAATCAAATCAAAATCTTTTTTATTCAAATAGGCTTCAATCAAGCACTTATAAATAGTCACTATTAATGCTCGGTTCTGAAAGTTGTTTCGTTGAATCATAGAATACTTAATCGTAGTCTAATTTGTGATATTACTTTACTTAACATGCCTAAATCTAGGAACATAATAAAGTGGTAAATTACGAGCCGTTGATCGGCGCCGACGCAGGCGGGTGGGTGTGCCGCCGCGCCACCACTAAGCCTCCACCAATAACAAGCAAGCATTCGGTAAATAAACCGCTCCAACCTTCACAATGTATTTTATTAACATTAATAACATGCAAAATAAACCAACGTTTCATTTTAGAATAAATTACAGAACGTACGGGTCATAGGAGGCAAAAGGACGCGGTTTTTCATCGAGTTTTATTATTTTGCAATTCTATCTTTATAGCTTTTTATGAAGGTCATTTGTCTAACAAAAGTAGATACCTAATGTCAAGCAATAAATCGAAAAGTGGTAATAAAAAAAATATTATTAGGTAAATTGTTATGTACATGTCCAAACGTTATTGGCACTTATAACTCAAGTTAACACCTAACGAATAAGTTGTAGCATACGGTCAATCTGAATTCTTTACATACATTCAGACCCGTAGTTTTAAGTACCCCCGTTCCTATGGCAGGAATGGTAGCCTTTGTCCTTTCCTAGCTCTAGTTAATTTCATCGTAATCGATTCATATTAGTTCAGGTATGAAATGGCAACAAACAGAGTAGGTACGTATATTTCGCATTTTTTTAATTAGTAGGGATGGTTGGGACTCACATAGACACTAAAGTCCCCGTTCTAGACAAAATCTTTTGAATATTCAATAATACCTTACTACATAACCATAGGCAATTTTATGAATAATTACCTAATCTATAAAGAAACCGATATTAAATTGACTATCTCCTAAATAAACTCAATAGTGACACATGACTCGGGAGGACCCCCGCGAGGCGACGCCGGCGCGCGCGCAGGCGCCAACACCTTACTCACCAAGAGATCTGCGCAAATGATAATAAACACTATTACTCAGCGGACAAGAGCCATGTGTTTCAAAAGATGCTGCCGTCAATCCGGAACCAATGACTCATGTTTCCTAGTAAATATTGATTCATTTCCGTAGTACCCTACTACTGTATCTGTGACCGTCTTGCTCTTGCGCAATAATGTTAGTCAGTCAACTACGTACAGTAGGTCAATGCCTGCTAATAAATCCGTGTGACGATTGAGCAATTTATTTCAGTGCTATAAGGAAAAATATGAAATTAATTGTAAAGGGCTTTTTAGTGCAGTAACTGGAACGTAAATACTAACACTAGTGTCGTGTAAAAATACCATTCACAATCGGTAGCGACATCTATCCACCATAATTTTAAGTTTACCAAGTAAAATTACCGTAATAGTTTTATTATGATATTATGGCACTTTCGTCTTGAAACTTTTATGTTATAGGTAATATACATCAACATGGTTTCATTAATTACATAATGAGATTCGCAAATTAGATTCTAGTACGTTTATATTAATTCTAGCCTGAATGAATTTTATCAATGTGTTGTAGCATTTTAATTAGTACGTATATTTGTTTGGACGTACAGGACCGTATAAAGTGGGGTAAAAAGAAGAAGGCCTATGCTCAGCAGTGGGTTATTTCGGGCTGATTAGATAGATAGATAGAGAAAACGTATGCAACATAGCTCTGGAGCAACGATAAAAGTCCACATTGTCATAGCTAACTGTAACTGGGTGGTCAAGGACTTTTACTGCTAAAATTGTGAGTGAAACCGCAGGGAAGATATGCAAAATAATTTACTCATAAAAATATTTTAAATAACATAAACATTAGTGACAAACAGTGAAATAATGTTGTTTTCGGCAGCGGATTCCCGCGTTCCTGGCATTCTTGGCGCGATGTGGAACACGTTCCGTTACTCACACGGTCACACCGCGCTAATGTACTGAATCACTGTTTTATTACTCCTGTACCTACACATTAATGAAACTATCTTAAAAAATTTGCGCATCGCATCCATCATAAACTCAATATTATCGTTGTAGTCCGTCAGATGTCTTATTGCTGTACAAAACAACAAGATATAACGAACATGCAGTGAGTGTATTTGATCGTACATTAGTATTAATCTGATTCCAGATAAAAATAAACTAATTAGGGTATAGTAAGACAATTCTCGAGTCCAATAAAATTGTCCCTGATATCATCTAAAACGTATGTACATCTTGGTAGGTACCTATATATTTATCTACAAAATTTAGGATGTTATGTATCATATATTTATTAAGATTCTAGAACAGTAATATAATATGTCCCTGGAAATACTTCACGGCACTAAATTGTAAAGAAAAATTGCATTTTGTATAGTAATTGGTTTTTGTATAAGAACTATATACTTACATATATTGCTATTTTGATCATAAATAAAAAAATAAAGTGAGTCAAAAATTTCTAGTAGTTTGACCATATTTTATATCTTAAAGCTCAACACGAAATTAATAGAGAAGTAGACATATAAAACTAATAAGTACATTAAGAAACAATCTTCAAAAACACGTAATTCATCCCTAGAGGGCAGCGGGTGCTGTGATATAACGAGAGGTCATTGCGAACTAGATCAATCCATAGATTAACACTTTTGGGGCAGTTCACGCTATTTTAGTGTCGCATGGGAATCGAAAGGGAAGAGAAATGATCGTAACTAGATATCTGTATAGATATCGGCTTAGTTACCATTAAATTATACTTAGCAGTAATAGATTTCATTTATTCTCTAGGCGATAGATAAACTCAATAATGATTTTTATAGTTATGTGTCTCATAAGACACTTTGATGACTATTTTGGAAAACCTGATGTGAAATATGTTTTTTTTTAATACTATTTAATTATACCTTTATTTTGTGCTTTAGCATAAAATAAATAAGATGCTAAATAATGAATGTGTGCAAATATCTTAACTCCAGCGAGGTTCCCTAATTGATATGCAACAAAAAAAAAGGAAGATGGAATCTGGGAGGAATGCTGCGAGCGCATAGTTCAGCGGTCACTGACCCCGCACAAGTGGAACATATAGGTGCAAAAATGTGTATCAAACAAATACTTATCGTCCAAAACCCCATAAAACGCAAGCTAATGAACCAAGTTGGCGGTCAATCAATATTATGATATTAAAAATTATAATTAAATTGCTTATGATACGAGTTAAAATATGTTAGATTGAAGTTTATGATAAAAGTTCCTAGACAAAAACAATCTCATTTTAAATTAGGACAGAAACATTATGCATAAGCCGACAAAGTTAGTGGTAAATTATCTAACCACGTAAGTTAACGAGTCCAGTCAGTATTCGAGATACTCGATCGTGGGGTAATTACGGTCCAAAGTTTGATTTCCGAGAAAATCGCTGACTCAATAGCGCGCACCGGCCGTGAGAGATGAATGGAACGCGCCCGGGGGCAGTGACTCACTCCGCGCGCATCCATTCATAAGTTTTTTGGCGCGCTTTCTACACGTGCTTTGCAACTCGACGATAGATGGCGCTGTATTTGATATCCAAACTAATACTTAAAGTAAATATATTTAGCTTTAATCCAAGTAATGATTATTAGAATTGTCAGCGTCAAGCATAAAATTATGGGAACAATTAACAAAAGTCGATTTTAAGAACGTGAGCCTCGTTTTTGGACGCAATTGACAGATTAGAGGTCGTTTGGGAAACTACTACCATAGTATTTCCGCTGTTGTTAGCTTAAAGGGAAACAGTACTTAGTACAATTGCATGATGTACATATATATAGCATAACAGTAAGCTGATAATCTAACATCATGTCTTAAGGTCGACACTGCATTGCCTATGCTCCTAGTTCGCCAAAATCACTTACTCGGCAAAATTACATGAAATAAGGGGAATTTTAAGGCTCATTTTAGTATATACATCAAGTACTTACTGGTATCCTGAGGTGTACTAGTGGATGCCTGGTGTTCTGGCAGCGGCGACGGCGGAGGTTGTCCTGTCGCCGCCGCGTGCGCATGTCGCACGTACGTGTGGTAGATCCTAGCTGCTTGCTCGCACCCGGCACACGCCTGGGATAAGATTATGATTATTATATGGAATTTATAGAGGGTACAATAAAGTACTAGATTCTGGCTTAAGTATCTCGAAGGAAATGTTTTTGCATTCAGTTGGTTTTTAATATAATGGTTGATTTGATTGAGTAGCTAAATTTTGTCGTACCTAATTAGTTCCAAGGAAAATAAACAAATAAATAGGTAGTTTTGACTTTTACTTATCTTGCTGGCAAATTTAACCCAGACATAGGGTGCTACTACTGCTTTTTGTTAGATCTTCATAATGGAGAATCTAGTCAATGATTCATAAAAATATCTTTAACCATTGATCATTAATTTACGCGTATTTCTAATCGTCTCGCTGTTGTTTATAAGTATACTTAGTTTATGTGGTGTACCTGTATCCAGTTGTCATAAGTGAGGTCGAGCAGCGCAGCCCCGGTGTCGGGCAGCAGGTGCCTCCGAGGAGCTCGCACGCGGAAGGTGCGGGCCACCCACCGCACGCACCGCGACACGTCTCGACTGTCCCATTTCTCTGGGTCTATAAAACATAACATTACAGAACCTCCTCTTAACTTCTTTTTATTTCTCAAATGCTTTCAGAACCGAGCAAAAATATTAATAATGACTATTCATAAGAGCTTGTGAAGGCCTATTTGAATAAAAAATATTTTGATTTTAATTACTTATACTTAAATGTGAAAGTAACCCTGTCGGTCTGTCTCGCTGTCTCGCTAAAACTACAGAACCGATTTAAATGAAATTTGGTACACAGATTGTCTAGAGCCTGAGAAAGGACATATGCTACTTTTTATCCCGGGAAGATGGAAGATCTTCCGAGTGCACGGGTGAAACCGTAGGGAGCTACTAATAATAAATAGGGAGCTTAGATATGTAGGAAAATAATGCCAAATGCCAATAGAAGGCAAAAATAACTGGGTTTTAGTCTCAGAGAATAAGAATCTAATGATTCAATCCGTGAGTCAATTTAGGATGTTTTTTACGTAAAGTTTGTTTTGTTAGATACGGTTTGGAAACTAAGATTCTTTATTATACTATAGATCATTATATGTATATGTGTAGGGTGGCAATTTGAGATGGATCAGTAAGGGCAGTGACCTTAAGGGCCAACCCTTACACGTTTCGCGAATATGGTCTTCAGTTATTAGGTACGTTTATTTATTTTTTATTTACGTTTGTATGTTTTCTTCAGTAAAAAATACAGTCAGCTAGGAAAAGGTTATTTTTGGAAGTATTATAATTGACTTTTTTTTATCGGTTCTGACTCCAAAAGATATTTAGGAATGTATTTTACATTACATTATATTTATATTACATTATAAAAAAATATTACTTATTCAAAAATATTTTTATTCAAATAGGCCAATATGCAAAGCACTAATGCATAGTCAGACTCTACCGGTTCGGAAGGATGGTTTTGCTAAGAAGAGCCGGCAATAGACTTAAAAATAATAAATCTTTAATAAAGACAATTTACCTAAGTATCTACATACTTAATATTACAAATGATTTCGTTATTAGGTAATATACCACGAATCTTAAAGCAGGCCATAGGCGCCCACAAAACATTAAGTTTCCCTTAATTTTGGTATCAATGGTTATGTATTAAAAATAACACGAAACGGGAAAAATTACAATTTGCTTTCCTGGTTTTATTCCATAAAACAATTGTCCTTTTTACTTTCGTAGAATTAAGTTATTATCGTGATGTGAGTTATTTATAGGCCTGTGGAATAATTTAATTTTAAATGTAGATGTATATTTATAGATATAAATATGCGAAGACGATTTACCTAGTAAATCTTTTTTTAATCTATGTATCTTTTTAATTATGTTTATAATAATATATTTATAATGTTATATTCTAAATCGGTGGTAACTTCAGCAGCCTATGCCTTCATTTGTGTCCTATTTGGGCCTAAATTTAATTTAATGACTTTCAATTCAGGTTTTTTGTCTTTAAATATTGACGAGAAATGGAATTATGATTTTAGGTAGAATTTCGACCATTTGTCATAATAAAGTTTTTGCATGATACTGCTTTTGTTGCTTAAAATTTACCACTTCATGGAAAATATGTGCTTGCTTAAGGCTATACCTTCTTTCAATTCATCTTTCTACGTGTAATAGTGAATTAAGTAAGAGGCATTTTATATTGTAAAAAGCATTAGTGTTCATTAGTGCTTGTGTGTGACCCATTTGAATAAAAAAATTGTAATTTAGATTTATTGATTTTTTTTTAATCTCAATCTAGTGAAAGAAGAATCATGAAATTGCTTCGACATTTCAATGTTTATGTGAAGCATTCGACAGTTTTCAAATTAAAAAAAAACATGGCTAACATATGGTTTTCTTTATTTCAGGATGGTATCTTCTACATTCGAAGATACAGGTAAGAAATAAAACCTATATACATTAATAACAATGCTACCTATTGTAAAATATTGGCGGCTCTTTTTTTTATACCACGACGGTGGCAAACAGGCATGTGGCCCACCTGATGGAAAGCGGTTACCGCAGCCTGTGGACACCTGCAACACCAGGGGCATCACGGGTGCGTTGCCGACCCTTTAAAAACCTATTAACTCCTCCTATTATCCTAACCTATTAGTCTGTTTATTCCTAACCTATTAGTCTGTTTATTCATAACTTGTGAAGGTATATTTGCATTTTAAATTGCAGAAACATTGGGTTACATATTTGCATTGTAGGCCTAAATGCGCGTGCGACGGCCTCGGTTACTCATTCGGATTTCCCTATTTAACCTCAAACTAACTGAAATAACTATTTGCCAAAATAAAACGATTTTATAAGTGTTAATTTGTAACCTTATAACAATTCTTGCATTGGTGTTATTCTTAGTAAGTTCTGGGGTATTTCCCTGAATAACCTTACTTTTACTTATATTAACAACCACAAACCAATAAACTTAACTGGTATTTAAGAACCATATTTCATATGAATTTGGTGACCATATTCACCCCCACGCCATTCTTTTTTATTCCAATTATAGGTACGACAAATATTTATTAAATAGTTAACTAAACTTATGGCATAATTAACTAGGTCTTTCTTAATAAATGTACTGGTCCATAAATCATGAAGTAAGACGTATTTCAGGTACTACCTAGGTCTTAAATTTAATATTATTACATAAATAAATACTGTATTAAATATTTTGAATATGGGATAAATACAGATTAAAATTACTAATTAAAAACGCTATGTAGGTATTACCTAGTTAGCTTTTATTTATAATCATAAAATAATTATTATCCTTTCCTTGCCTAAATTTAATATTCTTTGTTTGTTTTGAATTATAGAACAACATAAACTAAATGCTTTCTAGGACCGACTAAAGTTTTTTTAACCATGGTTCCCACAGTCTACTATTTGTATAACTAATTAAAAACGCTATTTCTCTCAAAAACTTTTACTTTCGACGCATACCAAATCTGTACTCCAAACACAAATCCACTGATCATCACATCCACACAGAACAGAACACTTGACGGACACTGCACATAGACACAACACTGACCAGCTGGCACTGACTCTCCGTCGGACTCGTCGGCAGACTCGCCACCGTCTGGCTCCTGATCCTGGTCTCGGTGGTGATCAGGGTCGGTGTCTGCCGGCGTTGGCAGCGCGGACTCCATGCAGGCATCGCGGGGCGCCAGGGTTACCTCCACACGGTGCACGACTCTGGTGTGAACTAGGGGACGCACGCCACCACCACCGCAGTTTTTATGTTTGAGCGACACCGCGTCATCGGTACGGGTGTGACGTAGCCGATTCGTCAGCTCAGCCCACCGCGCCCGCGCCGCTCTGTGACGAGGAAAACGCTTTCTGGGAAGCTGCGCGCGCGCCACTCCACTCGCCCGCGCCGCCTCAACACATGCACATTTATATGCATCTATCGTATAGGATAGGAAGATCACAACAATTTTGGCATGGGAGAAAAAATGGCTTGTGAATAATTTGGTATATCGTATTGAGTTATTTCTACGACTCATTTGTATCTACTTATTTATTTATTCGGAAACGCCAAAGCCTACAAGATGTAGTTATTTGAAAAATTAAACATACTAGGTACTTTGCTCATCACTAAATCATAGTAGGTTTTATAGTTAAGTATAGTGACTAAAAATGTTTATTAGATGGATCAGTAAGGGCCGGTGTTTAAAGGGTTTAAATCACGCGCACATGGTTTTGAGTCATTAATAAATATTAATAGTATTAAAAAAATGTAGGTATTGTATGCTAGATGGCAATGGCAAAAAGATTATGATTGGTTGAATGGATCCTGTGTCCAACAAGGATCAACAGGTTCTATCTATGGGGCCAAATTTACAGCAACAATATAGGTCATGGTATTAGAAAGGTTTCAAATCGAAAATACTTACATTTTGTTATTAAATTCTTGAATCTTTTAACTGGCTGGATCGCTTTGTAGTTAGCGACCTTGTCATTCAAGCCGCTACTTGTGGGTTCTAATCTCACCCAAAACATTTGTAAGTATTTCTGTTTGTTCTGTGTTCAGGTTTACTTCTAGTACTCATAATTAATTAATTATGTGTAGTAGTAGATATATCTAGAGTAGGTACTAGGCAGGTATATTAGTTATCTATGAGTTACCATTGTAGGTACCCACTATAAACTTGGCTAAATTTGGAATCAGATTGACCTTGTGGGATACTTATTTAGGTATCTGTTTATCTTCTGCCTGCCCTTATCGCGCCTATTATCTATCTTTAGTAATTATCAATGCATTATGTAAATATTGTGTATTATTTAGAACATCGAAAGTCGTAACTTTTATCCTTACGATAACAAACTAACGGGTAGGTAAGGGTTAACCTGAAAGCCCGGTTGGCTTTGTGGTTAGTGAACCTGACTCTCAAGCCGCCGGTCGTGGGTTCGAATCCCACCCAGGACAAACATTTGTATGCATGAATATGTCTGTTTGTCCTGTGTCTGGATGTAAATATCTATATAAGTATGTATTTAAAAGTAGTATATGTAGTTGGTATAACAGCTATCTGGTTACCATATCACAAGCTCTGCTTAGTTTGGAATCAGATTGGCCGTGTGTGAAAAATGTCCTAGGATATTTATTTATTTATATTTTATTTGAAAAGTCCATCCCGTATTTTCCAAATATCCAATATTCCTATAACAAATTAAATTGCACTTACGACCATTCTGAATTGGCCATCAAATTAATATAATCTAATCGTTATCTAGTTATCTAAAAATTAATGTCTGTTGTCGCAAAATGAAACTATGGACCCAAAATATTGTGACAATTTTCATTTAGCATTACACATAAACGCCAGATGTTCTTTAATCCCATTTCAATCTATTTCCTCGGACCTTATCATCGAATTGTAATCTCTATTATTCACAACACTTGATAGCAGTTACTACATAGGTATATAACATAAAATAAATATATGTAGATAATCTACAATAAGAGTGACTCACGAGAAAATTAAAATTACTATTTCAGTAAGAACTTATTTATGAATCATTCATTTAAATATAGATGTTCGATGAATACTTATTTGTCTATTATTATGTATATTCAGTAACTAGCTACTGCCCCAGGATCCCGGGGACCTTCAACTTTTCCGGGATAAATGATAGACTAGATACCTATGTCCTTTTACAAGCTCTAGTCTATCTCTGTACCTACTTACCAATTTTGTTCAAAAACGGTTCAGTGGGTTAGGAGTGAATGCGTAATAGAGAGACAGACGGATTAATTTCGCATTTATAAATTAATAGTAACTCGGGATAATAATAGTTAGTAGGTACGTTGAAAAGTTCAATACTACTTGACAGGTAATTCTCCGCATAAGTAACTACATTTTTAAGAGTAGGTACTAGTAGTTAGTTAGTATACCTATATATCTATTGTGATATAAATATATAACTAGCATGGGCCCCACAGTTTGACCTGTGTTCCCGGGGGATAGTCAACATTCCCAGGATATAAGGTAGTATATGTCCTTTCCCAAGCGCTGGTCTATCTCTGTACCGATTTCGATCAACATCAGTTCAGTGGTTTAGGCGTGACAGACAGTCAGAGTGTCTTTCGCATTTATAATATCAGTATGGATATTAGCTATCTAGATACCATAATATCAATTCAATGGTGAAATGGAATTTGTCATCAATTCAATTATTTTATAATCCAATTTCAATCTTTTACCTAGAACGTTATCAATAAGATATATAGTGCCCGTGGTGTTAGCCTATAAATAGTAGAAGGTACCTGCGCCAAAGAAGTTCACATGATAAGAACAGTCAATTAAATGTACCACAAACGTCGGTAGGTAGGTACATACCTAATACAATAAAATCTCCTTTAAAGAAATTTACTCTATCCAACGTGTTCCAATTGTAACGCCACAGGAATCATATCCACGAATTGTGGCGCACCAACCTGCCGGTTACCTTATGAACCGATGATCGAAGAGTTTAATAAATAATAATAAATAAATTTATTTCCAAAAACTTAGCTTAGGTCACATGTGGTTTTGGGATCATCTTATAAGCAAAGATTTGCTTGTGTTAGGCGATCTCGCTTCTAAGACATTTCATACTTAAAAGTTAAGTTAAGGTGCAAAAGAAAAATCAAGGGTTTGACACCACACAAATCCAAAAATAGATCCCCTACGATGACGAATAACCGCAGACACATTACGCTTTCAGTAGCCGTACCGTACCGTACGCACTACGTACGATTGCGTACTGCGTTTGTTTTATATGTACACTTATGTACTTTTGTACATATAGGTATGTTAATGGAGCGGTTGGAAATCCCAACCGCAGAGTGGCAACTGATATTTTGTAAACGTGCAGGATGCTTGCATTGTAGAATCAATACTTATATTATAACGTTAAAGAATGAATGTATTAATGAATGATTGATCGCGCTAATCTCAGGAACTATTGGTTCCAATTGATATATTATTTTAGTGTTGGATAGCCTGGATCATATTGCTAAGTTATTATAGTGATCGATAATTTATTTATCGAGGAAGGTTTCAGGCTTTATATTATTACGCTACGATCAATAGGAGCAGAGCACAAACATACAAAACATTTGCTCTAATTAAATTAATTCAATATGGTAAACAAATAAATACGCTTGATTTTTAGTACTACCAGTATATATTTAGTGTTAGTAGTATAATTGTAGTATTTACAATCAATTTGAACTTTAATATTAGGTATTACAAAGTACAAAGAAATGTTTGTAAGATAATGATTATCTCGATGATGATTTCAATGTTGATTTATGTATTAGAGATAGAAAACTTATAAATGAGTCATGCACAACTAGCAATCTAGCGTATCGTACTCAATCATATCCGACCGGCACGCATCGTGGAGAGATACCTTGGCTTTCAGTCGCGTAATCGGGTTCAATTCCCGCTAATAACCTGCATAGTACATTTATGTATATAAGTAAACTTGTCTGTTTGTTAAGTGCTGAACATACAATATACATATAAATAACATATGTGAAATATGTATATCAGTAATCTCGTTACTGCTTCATTCAAACAGTACTCTGATACCTGTGCCTTATAAAGCATTTAGCTGATTTTCACAATTTTCATAAGTTGGTCTAAGCGTGGTTCTATTTTTTAGAAGTAGTTAAGTACCGAAATAATCAAAAACATTTTCTAGTTTAAGTTTATAGGTACCTCATTTTTATTATAATGTCCTTTACCGTACAGATATTTTGTACTTTTATTGAAAATTTTGAACTTGTAAGGGGGATTCGGCTACTCAAAAAAATTTAAAAACCCGTCTCTCTCTAATGCCATATAACAATAAGAGATGGAGCTGTTATTACACTAGGTTTTTCTAAACTTGCTGTGATTTGTCTCGTGCCATATATCTGGGTGTGAAAAGACTAGCTTAGTCGCCCAAAACTAAAGCTCACCTTGATGAACATGACTGATTAATTCGTTTTTAAATTATAAAATCTAACACGGGCAGTATCTTTTCACATAATATGCATTAGTCATTATGAAAGGCACGTGTCATGTGTCATTATTAAATGACAGATAGGTATCTGACTGGGATAGATAACTGTGTATACACTTTAATTCAAAATAAATAAATTATGAGTCATATTTTTTATCCATTTTTCCTGTGCTCTGTTATTATTTTGGCTATAGACTGTTGTGTTACCAAAACTTGTTTATAGATACCAACAATTGACCAGCACACTCTCGTTACTGTATGTTACTACTCTTTATTTAGCTAAAATGTACAAAAAAAGCGGAATAAATATATGTATTATTAAGTATGTGAGTATATATCTTGTTATTGATGAGGACCTATTAATGGCTTCATCTTCTGTTCTTTTATCTATATTATTATTATGTTTAGCTGTTGGTCCCCCTTACAAAAAAAATTTTTTGAGAACTGCGATACCCTCGAAAACAGGGTACCAGTTACCTATATTTCTTTAAATCCCCCTTATGAAGTTAGGCAAAAGTATCAGTACTGGGGACAGATGCCACCGAGAACACCTTGCTAAATGACTCTTCACCCCGTCTCTAGACCTTAGATTTTAAATGACCTGCTTGGCTAAAATATAGGCAACTTAAAATTACCTAGACCCGTTTTCTAGTCAAGAACTGTCACTGTCTTATACTTTTACAGTTCCAAACTTAAACCATGATTAAATCCAATTTTGAATAACGGATAGGTAAGTATTTGTCGTATGGTGCGTTTATAGTGTATCAGATTACTTGTTAGAAAAAGACCCTTGGCAGTGAAATGCTCGCTACAAGCTATTTAACACATGTTGTAAAAATCACTAGATATTGTATTAGATTTAAGTTGGTTTTTGAAAAGAGTAATTACTGAGTTGATTGCCGGCTCTTCTCAGTAAAAAACAACTTTCAGAACCGAGCATTAATAGTGACTATTCATAAGTGCTTGATTGAGGCCTAAGTATTTGAATAAAAAAGATTTTGATTTTAAGGTATAATCCCTATATCCCTACTAATATTACAAATGGAAAGTACCTCAATCTGTCGTATACGCTTTCACGCCTAAACCGATCTAGAGCGACATAGGGTACCCTTTATCCCGGGAAATTTTAAAGTACCCGGGAGAGTTATATAGTCATTAAGTACAGCAGGTTATTTTACTTATTCTGAACCTCTGGTACACGATAAATTAGGGGGTGAAATACTTGCCAAGTCGCCTTAAATCTCAGCTTGTTTATCATGATTAATTAATTTGTGTTCAAAAGATGATGATTATCAAAATCTAACACGCGATAGGTAGATATTTTTAATTTTATCTTTCTACATTTGCATTAGTCATTATGAAAGTAACGTGGCGTGTCATTATTAAATAACAGATATCGGACTGCGATAGATAACTATATAATGTATTCACAGATAGTTGAATCAAAATAAATACTTGTGACTCATAGTAGGTACCTATTTATGCATCTTTTCTGTGCTCCGACTTGTAATCTTGCTGAAGGATCTAGGCTAACAACTTCATTAGCTGTTAAACATGCATAACGATTCTTACTAGTATCTATTATAAATGTAAAAGTAAGTTTGTTTGCCCTTCGTTGATCTCGTAATAGATCAACTTGACTGTTTGTACTACCTAGTTACATAGCTATCTAGTTTCTGGAGTGCTAGAGTATGGACAATATGGACATATACTACTTTTATCCCGAAAATCCCACCACTTCACTTGCAGATGTTTAGTTTAGTTTAGTTTAAAACCTAGGTAGATATAACAATATTATCTCGACCGATTTTCTAGTTAGGAACTATCATTGTCATGCAATATTGGAAAAGCCCAATGATGAAATAAATATAACGGCAACTTGTCATGTCAGCACATACGAGTATATTACAGTATACCTGTTAGACTAATATGAGGACCATAATAATATGAACACTTTGAATTGTCTCTCACCAACTCAAAACTTTCTAAATAAAAGATTCGTCAAAATAGTAGCATTGTAAGTTTTCCGGATACCGGAAGGAACTTTCTCCTGAAAACTTACTACAGATAGAGGTGACACCACAGAGTAACACAATCAAGCGATAGGTTCTCTTTGCGTAGAGTTATTTTTAGTAAAATTTTTGTTTTGCGGTGAATAAATTAATCACAGATAAATGCGGTGATAATGTAATATATATTTTTTTAATAATATAAATTATAATTTTATACAGACTGATTGATATTATTGAATGATATTACTCTAGTTTTCGAACTCTAGTCAGTCTGTTGTAATTTTACTCACTCACTCATCAATCTGTCACTGTCACCAGCAGGTTATTTACTGTGGGGGTGTATGTGGAAATTATCGATCAACAAAATATTATTTATTTACATTAATTACATGATAAAAAATGGTTATATACGGAGTTTATATCGTGAGCAAGTCTGGGGGTCTAATATATAATTATGACCACAACATTCCGCGAGTGGAGACCGAGAAAACCTTTGGATTTCCTCTCGACATTAAACTACAGTATGAAAACAAAAAAGTTGTCGTTGCTTTTGGCCAACGGGACGGGATAAACGGTACGTAAATCTGAATAATAATTGTTTATAAGCATGTAACAGACACTATTTATATAGTGTAATTGGAATTAAATGCTGGATCCGATTTTCTGTTATGTCTTCTACCTTTCCTCATCAAATTAACTCAAAATGAATGCTAGTTACGTGAAATATTTATTCTGTATGAATACTTATAAAACATACTCTTTCAATTTCAGTTGGACATGTCCTACTCTCTGTAAATGGATCTCCTGTCACAAACCGGACTACAGAAGATGGCAAAGATGTGTTTGATATGATAGAAGTTAAGGTACATCATTATTTCCTAATATTATAAATGTTGTATCTTGTCTTTTTTAACCAATGAATGTTTAAGCTAAATTTAATCATGATATATGACTATTTGACCGCAGCTAAGATACTTTGCTGCTTCCTCTGGCTCTGCCAAGGTATATAGGAGAGAAGTTAGTCCATAAATCTATGTAGATACCTAACAATCTAATCAACTTGATGCTTAAATTTTCAGGAAAACTATCCACTAAGTTTAAAGTTTGGCCGGGTAAGAGCTACCACTAATGAGAAGATAGTATTAGCCAGTATGTTCTACCCACTGTTTGCACTCGCCAGCCAACTGAGTCCTGTCCCTAAATGCTCTGGTATTGAGTCACTAACTGCAGACACCTTTAAATTATCCTGCTTCCAGACATTAACAGGTACTGTACCATGTTTACTTACCTAATTTGGTAGTTTGTATTTTTAGATTCCCACAGAAGACAAAACTTTGTCTAGACCTATCTCAGGCACCAGTCTCTCACAAAATAGGTTTCCTAATAAAATTGTTATAGTAGTTAGTTATATCTTCTAGAACATTGTATATAAAACTTTTTTGTAAAAGAAAATAAATTTTATTTTATTTTATTGTGTGCATGAATTTGGGTGTCTGGGTGTAAATATCTATATAAGTATTTAAAAGTAGTAGCAGTAACTATCTGGTTACCACAGCACAAGCTCAGTTAGTTTGCAATCAGATGGGCAGTGTGTGAAAAATGTCTCAGGATATTTATAACTACATATTGAACTACTGTTGCAGGATATTAAATTTATCAGCTATCTGGTATTTTGTCTTATACTAATTATTTGTTGTAATTTCAGGTGTAAAATTCATAATAGTAACAGATCCCAACATGCAAGGGTCAGAAGTGGTGCTGAAGAGGATCTACGAGCTATACTCTGACTATGCTCTCAAAAACCCATTCTACTCTTTGGAGATGCCCATCAGATGTGAACTGTTTGACACCTCCCTGCACACACTGCTTGAACTTGTAGAAAAGTCTGGAACTACAAACTTATAGTTATAAGCTCTGTTCTAGTGTAAATTTGTATATTATGAGATTTTATTTGTAAGTATTATGATAATGGATAATTAAATACATTTATGTTATTTCTCTTCTACTGAGTTCTGCACTGATATTATATTGCCTATTGCAGGCAATTTTCAATTATCTGATTTTACCCGCGTAGTTCCCATTCCCGTAGGAATACGGGGATGAAATATAGGCTATGTTACTCATGAATAACGGAACTTTCTATTGGTGAAAGAATTGAGCAATTCAATAGCGGTCCAATAGTTTCTGAACCTATTCGTTACAAACAAACAAATCTTTCCTCTTTATAATATTAGTATAGTTGTAAAGAAATGTTATATGAGCCATATGCTGCAGTAATTTGCGACCAATAAAAAACACATTGATAGTTTACAATAAAAAATTTATTGATATAATAATTATTTATTTATAACAATTCAAACCGGGGTGGCGGCGGCCTCACCCCTCGCCCCGCCTCTCCGCGCCGCTTTATGTCTATATACGAGTAATCGTTACTATAATCCGCACGTTTTGTACTTGCTACATACACGCACACATACACAACAGTCATGCAAAGTCATTATTGCCCGTTATTTGGTACATGTCGAGGACTCCGGGATGCCTCGATTCCACGCAAGATATATTATCCCTAATCGAGTCGAGATACATTATAAATCTTATTCATTCGCAGGTAAGGATGAGATCCCATTGGACGATCGGGATTGGATTGTTACCCATACAATCATGTCGGCGGCATCGTGCAATCTACAAAAGCAATTAGTATCTATAAAAAAATATAATAAAACATCTAAAACTAAAATGTTTATAAAATCTGCATTCATATTGATTTAGCGCTCCCCGGAGTCCTACACCAAGCGCGTTATACTCGGATCGAGTTATACAATTTCTTATCCTAAAATGTAGGATGATAAATGTATTCAAATGTTTTCTACCGTGTTATCTATCCAGCACAAGCCAGCTGATACAAACAGGTCATTACCAAAACTTCGTTCAGCTTCCTTCTGCTATACAGATTAATTTAAAAAAAAGTATAACGGCTTTGTCAAAACAACCTCAGTGAGAGATTCAGTGGTCGGTACAAAAATAGAGCCACGAGCGTTCTACAAAATATTCTCTTTTCGATACAATTAAGTCTTAATTAATTAAACCGAGGGGACTTAAATAAATTACTCTACGACCGGCCCGGGTGCCGCGGCGTCCGGGCGACGGTGCGATGCAGTTGCGGAACAATACTACTTGTATTAGTACAACTCTTAAATTTAGTGATAAATAACTTTAGAATTAACATCTAATTTAACCAAAGTATTAATATGTTTCAGTTCGCGTTGATAGATCGTTGACTGTCTGTCGTTTGATCTCCATGTCTAATCCGGGTATAACTTTAATTATTCGTAAATGGGAACAAAACCAGCCCAGCCTTCAGGGGCGCTGACCACTTATTGTGATAACTCTTAAAACAACATTGTATACAAAATAATGCTTCATTATATATTCTTGGGAGATATCGTACAGCAATTTTTAATTCGGAAGTCGCACAGATACTTGCAAGTAACCGTTAGTGCATCAAAATATTTGAACATAACACTTCAATAGCAAATACAATAGTTTTGGGACAAATAACTATTGAATATTTCGAAAACATCATCTTAATAATAATTTTAATAAAATAAATACTACCCTTTTCACGCTGGCGGGTAATTTATAATTTTAATGATGTCATCAGTCATCGTAACTAATCTATATTCTATGCCGAACTATGCTCTAGCCTTACACTAAACTTACTCATGCATGTTTATAAAATTATCTCCATAATTAAGCAACAATGTCACTCCCCGAAATAGTATTAATATTATGAGTATAGTTTGTTTATAATTACTTATCATATCAATTTTACCGATCCCAATATCCTACCATATTTTATCCTACTATATTTAACTCAGAAGAAACTAACCATCGTTTTGAATTTTAAGAAACATAGAAAAAAGTTGTGTTAAGATATAAACAGAATGTAAATAGACAAGGAAGGCACATTGTGTTTAGTAAGAAAATATTAAGTTTGTTCTTTAAGCAAATTTCAGTATTTGGTAGAATGATTGGGACCGTTGGCCTTTCTACAATAGAGCTCAGGATGCACTGATTGCAACATCCCATAGTTGTAATCACATGTAATGTTGAAGACATTAAGATCAATATTATAATCGAGGCAAATTTAATGACAATTAAGACACCATATCTTTGCAAAAAAATATGTGTTTGTTACATTTAAATAATTTGGACTCCTGTAACCTTTATATTGTTAAAATTAAAATTAGAATCAACCCACACTGTGCATTACCGTTAGTATAGACTCGAATATTTTTAAAATAATGGCTCCCCGCGGTTTCACCCGCGTTCCCGGGGTTCTTCATTTTTCCCCAGACAAAAAGTATCCTATGTCCGTTTCCTGGTTCTAAGCTACCTCCCCACCAATTTTCAGCCAAATCGGTTTAGCCGTTCTTGTGTTATAAATAGTGTAACTAACACGACTTTCTTTTATATATTTAGATATTGCACAAAGACAATGACACTTCATATTGCACGAGAAACCGTTCTCAAACCTCCAGAGGTTACATAGTGGAGAAGGACTTCCAAATAGACTTTAAAGAGGTTTTATGTGCATCGAGTAAAGATTTTACATAATTTATGACAGAAACCACCATAGTTGTTAATGTTCAGTAAATCAAGTATCTAATCCTGAACATATTACTCGCTATCTCTAATTTATGAGAGAGTGATAGTTTGGTTTAAGTTGACTGTACTAGTGTTTTTAGCATGTTAGAATTCTACTTGTTATTAGTAGATTAGCTTCTCAGATTAGTTGTTATATCGCCTAACGTTTTATACACTTTTTGAAAAGTGAAAATACTCATGAATGTCTTATATTTATTTTAGTACATACCAAAATGTAGAAAAAGCTAAATTAGTAGAGAAAACTAAACGCAGTTATATGGAATTTAAAGGATCAAAATAGAGTAGTTTTTCCTTGACTTAATTATATATTACATTCATGAGTAAGGTACTCAAAGGCACCCAAACAAAATGCTAGGTTTTTTAGTGCAGTTGGCTTCAATATTAGATCAAATATTCGCTGCCTGGGTGACAAGACAACGTGAAAGCAGGACAGCCGTTGCTCTCTCTTTCACACCATGATGTTTATATTAGGAAAAAGTTAAGAATTTGTAGGGGTTTTTTTGTAGGGTTTTTTCGCGGGCAGGTGTTAGTATGTGAGATTATCTAGGACTAAGAATGGTGTGTCCTAGGCCCCCACAGGCGCAAGGAGTAGTCGTCGGAGGCGGAGACGACCACGTCGTGGTGCGCCGGGTTCCACGACACGGCGTTGACGCAGCGCGTGTGGCCGGAGATCACCGCTATTGGCTCCTCGCCGTTTATATGCCAAATGTACACCTGGAACGTACAACATTGGAGAATTAGTTAGTTTAATTTGATTTCCTCAAAGTAGTATAATAAAATTAGTGTTTTATAGTCAATAGTCAATCTTCAACTTCCCCGGGATAAAAAGCCTATGTCCTTTCTCAAGCTCTTGTCTATCTCAGTAGTAAGTTTGTAAAAATGGGCCTTGAGGTTTAGGCGTGAAAAGGTAACAGAGTTGTATTCACATTTATAATACATATTAATAGGATTGTAGTTTAATTTCTAGAGATTACTGTACTGTACATTAACTTTTACTTTGTAAAAGTACGGTGGATAGAGGTTAGTTAGAGAGCTTAAGTATATAGCATAACTTTTTAAATTCAATCTTAATATAGAACGGTTCCACCCCAAAATACAAACAGTAATATCCGCGCCGCATTTAGTGTAAGCATGAGTGCTAGTCCTGTGTGGTAGACTATGGCCTTAAGCCCCCCTATTTGATAGTATATGCTACAGTGGAGACGTATATGAGCTGATGATGATGAGAGAACATACCTTGTTGTCCTCGCTGCCGGACGCGATGAAGTCGTGGTGCGCGCCGCCGAAGCTGGCGTGGATGGTGAAGTGACCCTGGCTCAGGCCGCGGAACCGACGCACCAGCGCGCGACCGCCTGCACATTATTCAATGAAATATATTTATTATTTCAAATAGGCCAAGACCGCAGCCAAATAACACTACATGTAGTGTTGTGTTCCTGCGGTGAGTAAGGTAGCCAGAGCTCCACGAGGAGACGCTGTAGCGGCAGTGGGGGGACCAGGGATGGAGTAGCGTCGTAGGGGTGTGCAGGAGTGATACCTGTTTAGCCTTTCGACGAAAAGTACATTGCGCTTTGTCCCTTTCACTACCTATACAGTTGCTCCCTTTTTTATAGGATCGGCAACGCGTGAGTGACGCCTCTGGTGTTGCAAGCGTCCATAGGCTACGGTAACCGCTTCCCATCAGGTGGGACCGTATGCCTGTTTGCCACCCTTGTGGTATAAAAAGAAAAAAAAGGCCTTCACAGGCACTTATGAAACGTCGATTCTAATGCTCGGTTCGGAAGGTTGCTTAATACATTGATATAGCTAGTAAAACCTATGAGAGCTTACATTAAGCTCTGCTTAGTTTAGAATCAGATTGGCCATGTGTGAAAAATGTCCCAGAATATATATTATAAAGTATTTTTTTTTCAGTGTTATAAGTAGGCAGAGTATTATTATGATCAAAATATTATTTAATGACAATAACAATTTATAACAGAAAACTTACACGTAAAAATACAAAATGTCTTTTGTATTTTAGACATCTTTATTCATCATTAAAAATGGGTATTACTTAGTATACTTATAAAATGTAAGTATCGAATAAAAGCATGCTTTATTAAGAAGTGATAGAGTTAATTCATCTTCACATAGCATAGCACATAGAGTAGAAGTGTATTTGTAAGTAGTAGTGTATTTGTAAGTAGTAGTGTATTTGTAAGTGGTAGTGTATTTGGAAGTAGTAGTGTATTTGTAAGTAGTAGTGTATTTGTAAGTAGTAGTGTATTTGGCAGTAGTAGTGTATTTGGAAATAGTACTGTATTTGGAAGTAGTGTAATTGTAACTAGTTGTGTATTTGAAGGAGCAGTGTAAGCGGAAGTAGAAGTGTATTTGGAAGTAGTTGTGTATTTGGAAGAAGTAATGTATTTGTAAATTAGTAGTGTATTTGAAGGAGTAGTGTATTTGGAAGTAGTAGTGTATTTGCAGAGATGTTGTTAGTGTACGTACGTATGTCCCACAGGTGCACGCCCTGGTTGGCCACGTTGAGCAGCAGCAGAGAGTCCGCCGCGTTCAGGGTCATCGCCATCACCGCGTGCTCCTCCTGGATCCTGCAACACAACAATTTTATCACTGCAGTTAAACAGTTCAGTATATGAGCATTATTCTAACAGATTTAAAAATCTTGTTGTGTGTAAGGTTGGCTATTTTTTTATTGCCTATGAAGACAGACAAGCAGTCGGCCCACCCGATGGAAAGTGGTCACCGACGCCCATGGATACCGGCAATACCGGGGTTATCACTAGCGCACTACCTACCGTACCGGACCGGACTCTTTTTACACCTCGTTTGAAGAGGGACATGTCATAGCGCAGAGGGAACATCTCGGAGGGAAGTTGGTGTGTGGTGGGGTGGGTGGGGTGTGGTGGGGTGGGTACGTACAGGTTCCGGTCGGTGAGGTCGGTGAAGTCGTAGATGCGCACGCGGTGGTGCGTGTCGGCGGCGAGCACGGAGCGGTCGTCGCGGCGGCAGGCCAGCGCGTTGAGGGTGTGTGGTGGGGTGTGGTGGGGTGGGTGGGGTGGGTGGGTACGTACAGGTTCCGGTCGGTGAGGTCGGTGAAGTCGTAGATGCGCACGCGGTGGTGCGTGTCGGCGGCGAGCACGGAGCGGTCGTCGCGGCGGCAGGCCAGCGCGTTGAGGGTGTGTGGTGGGGTGTGGTGGGGTGGGTGGGGTGGGTGGGTACGTACAGGTTCCGGTCGGTGAGGTCGGTGAAGTCGTAGATGCGCACGCGGTGGTGCGTGTCGGCGGCGAGCACGGAGCGGTCGTCGCGGCGGCAGGCCAGCGCGTTGAGGGTGTGTGGTGGGGTGTGGTGGGGTGGGTGGGGTGGGTGGGTACGTACAGGTTCCGGTCGGTGAGGTCGGTGAAGTCGTAGATGCGCACGCGGTGGTGCGTGTCGGCGGCGAGCACGGAGCGGTCGTCGCGGCGGCAGGCCAGCGCGTTGAGGGTGTGTGGTGGGGTGTGGTGGGGGGGGGGGGGTGGGTGGGTACGTACAGGTTCCGGTCGGTGAGGTCGGTGAAGTCGTAGATGCGCACGCGGTGGTGCGTGTCGGCGGCGAGCACGGAGCGGTCGTCGCGGCGGCAGGCCAGCGCGTTGAGGGTGTGTGGTGGGGTGTGGTGGGGTGTGGTGGGGTGGGGTGGGGTGGGTACGTACAGGTTCCGGTCGGTGAGGTCGGTGAAGTCGTAGATGCGCACGCGGTGGTGCGTGTCGGCGGCGAGCACGGAGCGGTCGTCGCGGCGGCAGGCCAGCGCGTTGACCCGCACGCCGTCCCAGGAGTTGACGAGCGCGCCGTCCACGCCGCACTGGTAGAACTGGCCGCGCGCGCCGCCGCACACGAACCGCGCGCCGCCGCTGTGCCACGCCACCGCCGTCAGCGAGTCCTCCTGCGAGTGGCTCATCTTCAGGTGCAGCTGCTCCGTCTGCAACACACACACCACACCAACATGACACCACCATGTACACGCGATAACATACTAGTCTAGTAAAGTAGTGTTTGGGATATAATAAAGATTTAGAAAGATTCTTTTCTAGACTAGCGACTCCCAGCGGCTTCGCCCGCGTTCCCGGGGATCTTTAATTTTCCCGGGATAAAAAGTAGCCTATTTCCTTTCTCAGGCTCTAGATTATCTGTGTACCAAATTTCATTTAAATCGGTTCAGTAGTTTTAGCATGAAAGCATAACAGACAGACAGAGTTACTTTCCCATTTATAATATTAGAATGGATTTTAAATTGCTGTCTGTCGGACAAAACATACCAAGTTGGATTACATGTTATATAAATTTTCTCGTAACATACAAAACCGTCATTTCGTTAGGATATTAACCGGGATGGAAGACTCAAGTGTGGCCTTTTTCTCACATCAGATGTTTCAAATAATCATTGATATGTATCTTTTAATGTACATATAATAATAAATATGTAATTTAATATGAATAATAAAGGTATATTAATGGTTATGTATACTGACCTCCATGTTCCATATCCAGAGGTCAGGGCAGTCCTCAGGCCCCGCGGCTACCAGGTAGCGGCCGTCGGGGCTCCACGACAGGTAAGACACGCCGTACGTATGGCCTTCCAACGACTTTCTGCAACACAACATTATATTAATTATTACACATGCTATTAAACTCTATTACTGTTAAGTTTGTAGCAATTTTGAGTAGCGTTTTATATTGGTGAGGACCTATAAATGGCTCATCTTCTGTTCTTTTATCTATATTATTATTTTTAGCTGTTAGTCTTCCTTATGAAATAAAATAAAAATATGATATATCCCAAATTATGAACTTCATTATACCTATTCTGAAGAGATCAATTCTTAAACAATAATGGTGTTATGGTTCTCAACTTCTCAGCCAATCTGTTTATTGAATTTGTGTATCATATTTCTCTAATAAACCTTCTCGTATATAATTTGACAGGATATAGCAGTGTACCTGAAGGCGAGCCTTTTAGAGACAGGGTCGAAGTCCCATATCATGACGGTGTTGTCCTTGGAGCCCGAGGCGAGCTTGGAGCCGTCCGGGGACCACTTGCAGTACCACACCTCGTCGCAGTGCTCGTTTAGTACCTGATACCATCGTTAATATTTCTTTAATACATACATACTAGTTTTAGTCGTAAAGTATGATCTTGATTATTCATAAGCATATTGCTGCTTTTGCCAAATATGTTTTTGACGAACATATCAAAGAGCTCAGCATTATTAACATCGTAAACCATATATCAGGATTACTAATAACATTTTTGTTAAGTGGTTCATCATCATCAGCTCATAAAGCTCCACCGAGGAGCTCGAGCCTCTTCTAACATCGAAGGGGTTTAGGCCATAGTCCATCACGCGGGCCTAGTGCGGATTGGCGGACTTCACATGCCTTTAATTGTGACGTCTCAGGCATGCAGGTTTCCTCAAGATGTTTTTCTTCACCGAAAGCCAGTGGTTTGAATCCGAACGTAAGTTTTTATAAACTGAGATACGGGCCAGGGATTTGAACCAGCCCTCATGATCGGGAGTCGGTGCGTTCCCAATTGAGCCACCACGGGTACAGTTTAGTGTTTTTGTTGAGTTAAATTTTGTCTAATATATTAGAACACTTTTTTTTATACCACGACGGTGGCAAACAGGCATGCAGCCCACCTGATGGAAAGCGGTTACCGCAGCCTATGGTCACCTGCAACACCGGAGGCATCACGGGTGTGCCGATCCTGGTATCCTGTTATTTGGTTGTTATTACCTGTAACGGGTGTATAGGGAAGTTGTCGGCCGAGCACTGGTGGTCGGCGAGCAGCGTGAAGGGGATGTGGTCCGCGGGCGTGCGGGCCGGTACTGCGGGGGGCGTGGGGGCCGGGGGCTCGGGGGCCAGGGGGGCCAGCGCGAGGGGCGCCGGCGCGAGGGGCGCGAGGGGCGCGGGGGGCGCGGGCTCGGGGCGCGGCGCCGCGTGGAACCGGCAGCGCGCCGCCTGCTGGCTCGCCGCCTGCGCCAGCAGCGCGCGGAGACGCCACGGAGCCATCATCAGCGTCGGCGGGAGCACCGCCTGGAATGTGACAACCAATCATGAGCGGGGAGGAGTGTGCAGGTCAACTGTTCAAGCGCTTTAGACATAGTCATCAGCTGATATGAGTCTCCACTGTAAAAACACGAGCCTCCCCTAACAACGAGACGCATGTGCTTAAGCTATAGTCCACCGTGGAGTTAAGTACGGATTGGCAATCTTCACATGCCAGTAATTGTATCCTATTCCAGGGGTATCGCCGTCGTCAACCCTGAGAGCTGCAGGTGTGCGGGTGGGTGCGTGGGTGGGGGTGTGTTGTACCTGCACGCGCGAGACGACGGCGGCGCGGGAGGCGGCCCCGCCGGGCCAGTGCGCGCGCGCGTGCAGCTCGGCCGCGTCGTGCTGCAGGTGCATGTGTGTGCGGGTGGGGGGGAGTACCTGCACGCGCGAGACGACGGCGGCGCGGGAGGCGGCCCCGCCGGGCCAGTGCGCGCGCGCGTGCAGCTCGGCCGCGTCGTGCTGCAGGTGCATGTGTGTGCGGGTGGGGGGGGGGGGGGGGGGGGTACCTGCACGCGCGAGACGACGGCGGCGCGGGAGGCGGCCCCGCCGGGCCAGTGCGCGCGCGCGTGCAGCTCGGCCGCGTCGTGCTGCAGGTGCATGTGTGTGCGGGTGGGGGGGAGTACCTGCACGCGCGAGACGACGGCGGCGCGGGAGGCGGCCCCGCCGGGCCAGTGCGCGCGCGCGTGCAGCTCGGCCGCGTCGTGCTGCAGGTGCATGTGTGTGCGGGTGGGGGGGGGTACCTGCACGCGCGAGACGACGGCGGCGCGGGAGGCGGCCCCGCCGGGCCAGTGCGCGCGCGCGTGCAGCTCGGCCGCGTCGTGCTGCAGGTGCATGTGTGTGCGGGTGGGGGGGGGGGGGGGGGGGGTACCTGCACGCGCGAGACGACGGCGGCGCGGGAGGCGGCCCCGCCGGGCCAGTGCGCGCGCGCGTGCAGCTCGGCCGCGTCGGCGCACATCATGAGCGCGGACAGCCGGTGCACGCGCGCCGTGTCGTGCTGCAGCGGCGTCAGCTCGTTGCGCAGCACGTGCAGCGCGTCCAGCACGCGCCCCGCCTCCAGGTGCTCCAGGTACTTCTGCTCGAGGACCACGAACTTCATCTCCTGAGGGGGGGGACGTCCATTATATATTAGCCTTCTTCGGGTGCACCAGCGCCATAACTCAAACTAGGAGTCAAAGTGGTCCCCATGGCCGAAATCGGTCGGATCGATCATCATCATGATCAATATCTAGGAGCATTGGATATTCACACATAGAGTAACAAGCAATAAACTCTTTTATGTTTTAATAAAGTTTTATAATTAATGAAAGTCAACTTTCAAGCCGCCGATTGAATCCCACCAAAAACGATCCCAGAATATTTCTTCATTCTTACTCCATTAGAAGTCAACTCATATTCATTTCTGTGAAAGACCTATTCCTATGGGTACGTACGGAGAGATTCTGCGGGTCTACATGGGGCGAGTCGTGCAGCAAGTCGTGGAGCGCGCGCAGGTCGTGGTCTGCCTTCACCCAGTCCCCGGCGAGCACGTGCTGGCGGAACGTGGCCGCCGCCGGGTGCTCCAGGTGCAGACCAGACTCCTCCATTAGGAGACCAGCGCTGCGTCTACAGTACCACACTTTTGTTATACAATGTACGTTTTATGTTGATGCTGCGGCGCTTCGCATACGAGTGGCACCGCAAGCGGAGCATCTACAAATAGGCCAGCAGCGGAAAGAATATGGACAAAACCGACGACGGAGTACATCCATGTAGTGTCCTAAGCAATTCAGCTAGGAAGGACAAAGATCTGATTGACGCACCTCCATTCGGGGTGTTAGCAGGGGACATATTAGTGTGGCAAAAACCCACTGCGGACGATTCCACACTGTGTAGGGGTAAAGCCTGGTACTTGGGGTAATGCTCGTGTACCGGTGGTCCCCACGATTCAGCTTGTATAACCGCAAGGTTGGTCAGGCCATGGGCTGGCAGGTGGGTTTGTACGTTTTATGTTATAGCGGTTAGATTATAAGTATTAGTTCATGTTAATATAAGTATATGTTTGGTCTGCTACTCTATTGCATTAGGATAAGCCTGTAAAAATAGATTTAAGCTGGTAAATAAATAAATACTTTAGGGATCATAAATTATACAGTAGAGTCTAGAGCACTGCACTTCACTTACGAGCTGCGGCTGCGCGTTTCCACCCGCATAGTTCCGGTTTCCATATAACCTATGTTACTCCGTGATAATGTATTTTCATAAATGAAATAATTATTGAAATCGGTCCGGTAGTATTAGAGCCTATTCGTTTAAAAACAAATAATCTTATCTTTACTATCTATTTATAATATTAGTGTAGAATAACTCAATCTCGATTTAATTAGAACAAACTTTGTTAACGTCAAGTCTAAAAAACATAATTGATGTTTATTGAGTTTAAAACTAGTGAAATTATCTGATTGTCACTAAATAATTTGTTTCAAGTACTACGTTCAGACAACATTATTTTAATTAAACGGTAAGCATTTACCCTAAAAAGTGGAGTAATTAAATGTTATAGTTATTTATTAAAGTAGTAGTAGATTTGTTATTTACTTGTAAATAAACTAGTCACGCGTAGTTTTATGAGCCGAGACTTTAGTAAGATACCGCTCATTATTACCATAAGAAGAACGTAATGTGTTATTTTTGTATATTCTATAGTTCAATGAACTCTACAACAACAATTTGGTCGCGAGTGGGAGGCTCGTCGGAAACTAAATTAAAAACAAAGTCTATCATAGAAAAAAACAAAAGTGTGAGTTAGACTCGCGCATGGAGGATTCCGTAGGTAAAGGAGCAACTTAATTTACCTTTGGTTTTACCAATTTTGTTATCCATTATATCGAAAATTCTAAACTTATTTTTTTTTCTCTATGATTTTTTCTATTCGTATGTGTAAACAATGGCTGTTCATTTAACACACTACCGTAGGTTACCCACATGTCGTTTCCTCCACCCCAAACCGATTTTATTGTAGGCAAACTAGGTGGTTTAGTAATTTATCGGTAACAATAGATAAAAGGTGGCGTCATATACGGCATGTCCTTAGCTTGTCATTTCAGAAAGGAACCCCAAAAGTAGAGACGAATTAGTTGCTAATATTAGTTTAACAGCTTCAAATGGGACACTAAAACAAATTGTCGCGTTGATTAACATTTATATCACGTCGGGAACGGAAAGCATTGCGGTAATGCGTTAGCCGGTGGAGCAATAAATAGTTTTGCAACCTATGTGGTTGCCACACAGTTTATTATGGCTGCCGTCGCCTCTGGCCACAAGCCCTGCCTCCCACTCACTATGACGACCTACTACCTACCTAGATAATGTCACTACATATTTTCCCAAAGTCTCGACACTGACAAAGCACCTTTTTTTATTGTTATCGCAATTTTATAGCCACTCAAATGTGATTTGGCTTTAAAATTAAGAATAATATTCTAGTATGCCGTGCGTTTTTAAAAACGGTTGTACTGATTTATTTCACAATTAATTACATTTCAAAGATATTAAGACACTGCGACCATAGTGGTCACTTGGTCAAGCGGTGTAAGGTCCTAGATTCAGAACTGTGACTATACCTCTAAAAAAATTAAACTATTTGATGATAGTTAAAAAAATTGTTTCCCAGATTGGTAATATTCAAAATACAGGTTTTTTTTGAGTCACCGTACCTTGATCTCGGATACTCGTGAAGTAATAATTCACACGTTCTGAAACGTATTCACTAGTATCGTAATCGATAAACAAACAACGCAATAATACTTGTTTTTGTTTACGAACAATATGATATTTTTAAATTCTCGAGAAGTAGTTTTTGCCCAATCTCACAGTGGTAGGATGATGAATAGGTTTCTTCTGGGCAAGCATGCTCCATCATAGCCCTCAATCGCATGAGAGTTTTTTTAACGGAAGTTAAAAAAGCGTTCAAACACATCAAATGCATTTCCTAGTACCATAATAGGGTAGTTTAGCCGGTTTTCGTCCAATTAGTGGAGATGCCAGGTTATACATTTAAAAAAAATATGTTCCACTGGGCCAAATCTAACAAACTATTTTTTGATTAAACGCTTATATAGTCTATTTTAAGTTTACATCAAGGGACAATTAATTATAGTTATCGTATTTTTTATAAAAAATATTTTAATGAAAAGTACCGATTTCGTCAGTTTTCGTCCAAAAATATTAGTTTTCGACATATGTTGGGTTAGTTTTCGTCCACTGTTTATAAAGAGGATTATAATGCAATTAATTAAAAATCAGTGTTTTAATTGTGTTTTTAATCAACTCAATAAAATGCAACTATAATGCGTTTTTATAATAACATACAAAATGTATTTTTAAAACAGCATTTGGCTGATAAAACGTTAATTATCTTAGAGTATAAAACATAGATATCACATGCAAAATCAGGTACATTGAGATATTGTCCTTAATTTTTTAATATCATTTTAAGAAGTCTTAAATTGTAATTGTTTTTATTTAACAACACCAATTAAGTATCAATTATTTATAATAACAGTAAAACTAAGAAACTTATTATTTGTAAGGATTTATAGTAAAACAGCTAACATTTCAGCTGATGAAAATGTAGATTTAGGTCTGCGGTCAGCTGACAGTCTTCAGTATAGCAAAGCCTTTAATCTGACATAATCTGAATATCTGGTAGAGCCTTATTTAAGGCATCTTCTGTGTAAGGATTTGTTTTTTTTCTTATTTTTTTCGGCTCCAATGACTTCATCTAAGACAATGCATTTAATGACCAAATATACTAAACAGCAAATGATATAGGCGATAATGATAATATAATACCTGCAGTGATCGAAAAACAAAATAAAAAGTCTTGCTAAAACCAAACCAAGATAATAACCGCTGTTTGTAATGGACGAAAACTAAATAACTGGTGTTTCTACTTCTCGTCCGCTCATATTAAAGTACTTGGACGAAAACTAGAGTAATTTTTATAGATGTTTTTGGTTTCCGTCCAAGGTATTTAAATATAAATTTATGCTTGCCACACTGATAAATTCGTGGACGAAAATGAAATTTTAGATCGAATAACTAACAAAGATCCAGCCATTTAAAAAAAATTATGAAGTTCTTCGCATTCCATACTTCAACTGATTTATGAAATTTCACTTATATTTTTGTGTTTTCGTCCATGTGGACGAGAACAGAATATTTTGCGGAATTGGTTATTCCATTTCCGTCCACCTAGATTTTATAAGTAATTCGTTAAATAAGTATGAAAAACACCTCCTAATGCCAACTTTGTGTCTTTACTTAGTTATAAATTACCAAAACAAATAAATACATGCGAAAAATAACAAAATAACTTACCGTGCAGCTACCTCGCGCCACAATTTTTTTCACATTCAAGATGGCGTGTTTATAGCTCGTAAGCAAGCCGCAGATTGACAAAGCTTTTATTCGAGTTGGGAAATGACAATTTTTTTTAATTTTGGTAGACTAGCACATATGACTTCAAAGGCTGTAACAAGTCCAAACTTGTGCAGTCGACTATTAATATGATGCTATTCTACGTAAATGTTGTACAATGCGCCTGGTAATGGACGGAAACCGGAGCTGGACGGGAAACCAGCTAAACTACCCTATGCTCTATTTCCAACGCTCATAGTTGAAAATGCAACACCGCTCGACAAAAAATCGACGCTTTTTAAAAACGCTGTCGTGTGAACATATACGTGGGAATGCATTTGTTGTACTTGAACGCTTTTTTAACGTCCGTTAAAAAAACTCGTGCGAATGAGGGCTTAGGTTTCGTCAACGTCTTGTATAGACGTGTAAGAGACCAAATGCCAGCTAACTATAAAAACAAATATTAGCCGACCGTGGTAGACACGCAAAAAAGGGAAACTGGATACTACCCTCCCATCGAGTTATGATTTGACAATAAACTCAAGCTTAACTAATATTATAAAGAGAAACGATTTCATTATTTGTTTGTAATGAATAAACTCCGAAACTAGTGGACAGATCTGAATAATTCTTACACCAATGGAAAGCTACATTATCAGAGAGTAACCTAGGCTATATTTTATCCTTGTATTCCAATGGGATCAAGAACTACGCGGGTGAACCTACACGGCGGAAGTTCTTACATTAATATATACTTTGGCATCTTAATACTTTATTTCTATTACGGAATATCTTCTAATAATCTACCTATCTATGCTTAGTATATCCATACCCTCAATATAAACATATGTCCAATGTGGAAGTCTTATGTCCTCTATTCCCCTTATCTAGTTGTTATCTCTTCGACACAATTTTACCAAGCCAATAAATTTCTACTTAATCTCTGGAATTTTCTGGAAAATACTATCATCTTCAATCTAGCATATAATATGCTAGTCGTCATTCTAGTCGCAAGCATTTTACGAGGATTTGAACTGAACTGGAACGGATTTTGTAAAGCTTTTATTTATATTACTTAAATATTAAATCTAATATATAAAATTCTCGTGTCGCGGTGTTTGTGATTAAACTCCTCCGTCCGATACGGCTTTACCGATTTTCATGAAATTTTGTGTGCATATTGGGTAGGTCTGAGAATCGGGCAACATCTATTTTTCGTCCCCCTAAGTGATCACGGGAACGAGAAATACGCGGGTGAAACCGCAGGGTGGCAGCTAGTATTATATACTAGCGGACCCCGTAGACTTCGTTCTGCCCACCAGCGCTACCTAGCGGGTCTAAACTGATGTATTATACATAAAAACCTTCCCCATGAAATACTCCGTAATTTGAAAACCGCATGAAAATCTGTTCTGTAGTTTTTGTGTTAATCGCGTTCAGACAGACAGACAGAGGCGGCGGGGACTTTGTTTTATATATATATAGATAACGAACGCCTCAGATGGAAATCACTTTGCATCCAATAGCCTGTTTTTTACGTCTTTATATTATGCCTTTTTTATATAGTAACTTAACTAATTAAACATCGATTGATAAGTAACAATCTGATAATATATCATCAGCAACATTTGTTTATATAACCGCTTACATGAATAGGTAAACTGATAAAGTCACGCGAGCCAAGAACATATTGTCAATAACACAATGTAAACTGGTTACTTCAAAGGCACATATCAATTTATAACGACATAATAACTAGGTAACAACGGTTTGAGTGGTTCACTTTATACCAATAAGGTTTTTGTAAACTAAGTTTAAAGTCGACCTTATTTGGCTGTTTATTAATGTGCCCTAATCATGATAAAGATAATTTTATTGCTTGAAAACAGTTCATACATATGATCTTCAATTTATGTTTTATGGTTTTTCATGTTTCGCTATTACAGCATGCAATTTTTAGTACATTTTTAGTTTAAGGAATCTTTAAGTCGAATGTAATCCTTTAGCCTATTTTTAAATTATACTTTACTAGATTAACAAATAATAAAATTCGGTAATGTAGCTAAACATACAGCTCATTTCAATATCTTGGAAAAAAAAAGCTAACTTACAGGACTGTCCTGCGTACATGAAATCATCGGCAGATAGCCATTTATTGAAAGGAAAAAAAACAATGCAACACAAAACACAAGGGTGCTGTTTACAATGTAAAATTAGAGCTAGTGAAATATTTTGTATTATTTTGATCATTCGAAGTTGTGAGACTCAAATACTCTAATTTGATATAGTAATTTTAATGACCACAAATATCTGATGAGAATGTATTTGAATTTAGGTCCACCAAGATTATGGGAACGTTTAAAATGAAATATAATATAGAATACTCGTTGAAAAGAAACAAAAACTCTATATAGATGTATTATTAAATAGTTTTTTCAAGTGTTTGTTGGCAGCACACTTTACACTTTCTTTGTGTTAATATTATAGTGTGAAGTGTGTTTATCTTAGACCTCAGATTTATCTATATTATTATAAAACAAAGACTAAAAGATCTTGTCATCTTTGAAATGCACATAACATCCGAATTAATATAATCATTTTACTCTTTTTAAACGAAGCATACCAACAAATGTGTTAATTACTAATGCCATTAGGCAGAGGCAATTATTTATCATGAAATACCTAATACAGGTACATATCTAATCATAACAGGAAATAATATTATAATAATAATAGAAGAGACTAAATCTACAGCAAATAGAGTAATAATAGTTACTTGTGTAAATAATATACATACAAATGTTCTTTGTTTACAAGCATCTGATGTTTTATTCAAATTTATGCCACCTTCAGTAGTTATATTATATCAAACATTAGTTGATCTTTAAGCATCAGTATATACATACCTATCTAAAACTAGTATAGTATATAGTCTCAAAACTGTCATGTCATGAAGAGTGAATTTATAATTTTTATAAACTAATATATAATAAGTTAACTTAAAGAAATACTATATCTAATCAATATGCTCCTAGAGATAAATATTCAACTTGATTTCATACAAAATACTTTCAAAATATAAACATACTGTTTTGTAAATGTTTCAAAACATAAACAACACTTGGATAAGGAAATGTTCAAAATTAGCATTCTTTGTACCCTTCAGTTCCTTTGTGTTAGAGGAACAAAGTGATACAGAAATAATTCTCCCTGCTCATGTCAATGAACTAATATTCACATTGTCTGATATAAAACCCAAATATTGATTTGGATCAGTGCCTAGTGATAACCACAATGTGGAGTGTACCTTTGTCAAACTAATTATTTATCAATATGTTTAGGGAATTGTTATTGTTAAGTTACTAGTTCTTTAATCATTCACAGATAACAGCACAATATTGTTATTACTGCAAGGTAGATATTTACCATGATTTCATTTAGAAATCTTCACATGTAGGAACACAGAATAATGCAATGTGGAGAAAAACAAAGACCTTCAGGGACAAAGGGACTGGAACTTTGATTGATATTAAAGGGTACTCACTCGAGTCCAATAGACATGAGGTGTTGGCCGATGAGGCGCACAATCTCCTGGTCCGTCTGGCACATCCTGGGGCCCGGCGGCTGCAGGTCGCCGTTGCGGGCGATAGCGTCGCCGTTGACGTGGTGCTGAGCACCGTTGGCGCACGGCTGGTGCATGGCTGCGGGCTGGGCGGGCGGCGACAGCCTGCGGGTCCGCTTGCGCGGCGGCCGGTGCCCTGCGCCCTCGTCCCCCGAGTCAGTGGAGGCCAGGCTGGCCCGCTCCCCTCCGCGTCGGCGCCGCGCTCCCCGGAGCGCCGAGATCACGAGCGCCCCCGCCGCATCGGCCTCGACGCCGCCACCGAGTGACGTCACGGCCGTCCGCTACGCACCACCCGAGCTCAATGGACCATCTCCCTTTGTTCGTTGTTGTAAAACTGGCCTTCGTGGTTGATCCCTTGAAGCTATCTCTGGATGCCCTCACAATTAGGTAAGCTAGCAGAAAATCGTTGTCCCGTTACGAAACTCTTCGTCGCTAGGTCGAGTTCGTAGCGTTTTCGAAGCGTACACAAAAATCAGCTGAAAATGAAACGACAGCTGTCTTCCTTCGCTAGTGCAACATCGCCCTTCTTTCTGTTTCGATGACGTTCGTGTCTCGTTCGGCTGCGCATCGGGCGAAATCGTGTTGTAATGTAATGACCTCAAAAAAATATAATTTTATCCGTGCGCCCGTGCATCAAAAATGATGCAAGCTCGAGCGATCGTGATGCACGCGTTAAAAAATACTTAATAATACATTCTATTTAACTAACTTCTATTCAAATTGTAAAAACTTATCGAGGCACTATTTGTTTAGTACCAGAATAATAAAAAAAATATGTTGTAATAAAATATTTTGGCACTCGAGAAAAATAATATCTTTATAAAATTTACAAGTTTAACTGACTATTAAACTATACTATAAAGATAAATATTTAAAAAATATAGTTTTAATTTGCTTTTGATTAAGAGGCAATCGTCAACTTAAAATTTCGTAGAATGAAACGTCAAACTAATAGAAAACATTTTTTTTCCGTTTAGGAAGTAAGTTAAAATAAAAACACAATAACCCATTATAGCAAAATTAAACATGATTTTTGACAAGTAAAATTAAACGGATAGATATTTATTTATAGAGAAGTTATTTATCGTATTTAATAACAATCTATGAAAATTAAACTATGGTCATAATTATCATAACGTTCTTCTTGAACATAAATTTAATGTCAGACTGTCAGTGTCAAGTCCTCATAGTGGTCGTAATCTCATGAAATGTTTGCTTTCCATTCCACTGTTTTGGATAGTTTAAATGATTATTTTGTACACATAAACAATGGAATTATGCGTATTTAAAGTGATATTACTATATAGTCTCGTCAGACCGACAAATCTGCAACTGCTTATAAATGTTAGGAATCAGGTAAGTTTTATTATAGCTCAGCCAGTTTTTCTTCTGAGGGAACTCTTATAATAAATTCATAGAACTTATAAGTTGGACTAACCCTAAATACATTATGTAGTTTCCGAGGTTCCAACAGGCACACACTACGCACCAAATCCTGTTTTCCTACATTACCCATAATTTTGGGATATAAATTGAATGTTGAGTAGGAAAATCCTAGTTGTTCTTTTTTGTTATATATTTAGCAGATATGAAGTCAAGTGATTTATTTGTAGCTTTTATATACGATCATCTCGGGAGACATATTGTTACACATATGATATTATGTTGATTATTAATGTATTTTCATAGGGTGGAGATGTGATGCAGGAGAACATAACAGCCAATGTATCAGAAGACACAGTCACTCTTGAGTTCATGAGGCTTGATGGAGTGTTTGTGTCACAACTTGTGGACTTCACTAATGTGAGTTAAACCAGATATTGTTTATTTACCCATGGAATACATTGAAAGGGGAAATCGAACCCAAACATAGTTAATGTTGAAGTTGTATATATATTTATCTATACGATGATCAAGAATACATAGTCTTTAAACTGGAGACTGTTTGTATCTGGGTTGCTAACCCAGATACAAACATCCACTCTCTGTGTTGGAGCTACTCTTTTTACAATTAATTAAATGAATCAAGCACCTTCCCTGTTTTGCCTATAGCCTTTCTCAATAGCCTACCCAACACTAAGATATTTTTTCTATTGAAACCAGTAGTTTATTTATTCAAGGCCTATAAAATCTCCCCAGAGCTTTCAGAATTGTCAATTATAATTATAACTACAACTTAAGAAAGTACAACCTGTTACAGTACAAGTAGTGCTAATTTTAAAAACATGTTTTATTATTTAGATACAATTTATGTTTTCAGTTCAATAAACATTTATTTTAATCTACCCTATTGTATCAGGAAGTGGAGGCGGTAAAAGTGGTGATCCCTGGTGAAGAGGAACTGGGTCAGACAGGGCATCAGACACTATGCTTCCTCACTCACGCTGCTCAGGCGGACTTCATAGCTCCTGATGCTATGGCTAAGTTGAGACAGGTAATTTTTTTTTTATGGCAGATCAATTTAAATTTTACTACACTCACACATTGTCATGATATAGATTAAAAGAAATACTCTCAAGTGCAGGTGCATATAAGGAGCCTATCTGAGTGATGCCCCTGGTGTTGCAAGCATCCATAGGCTACGGTAACTGCTTCCCATCAGGTGGGACCGTATGCTTGTTTGCTACCTTAATGGTATAAAAAAAATATCTCAGAAACCAATAGGTACTTAAGTGCCTTTCCACCATGCTCCTAATATAAAAGCAATCATCATTGCATCAATACAACTGTTCACATCTCTCTTAATTTAATCTGCTGTTAATTCACTGTTAAATAACTTAAGTATTTTCTGCCCCAGTGTCGCCACATATTTAGAAGTCATGCAATTGAATGTTTTCTTATGTTTTCTCCAGAAAAACCCGGGCACAGTTCGCGTGGCGGAGGAAGACAAGGGGTGGCGGCAGACGACGGCGACGGCGTGGGCGGGGCGCGCCACCCGGCTACTGTCCGTCGCCGCGGCCCGCCACTGCGCCGCCGCCCGCGACAAGGTCTACCTGCGGGCCGCCGACCTGTCGCGGTGGGCGCCTAGGCCTGGTAACTATAGTTTCATGAAAAGTACCTATTGATTACCTAATAAAGTAGATATGATGTGCTAACCCTCATAAACTTGGATTTGAGAAAATGTCCTCTTGATATAATATTGTATTATGTGATTTATGATTTATTTTATGACAATAATAATTTTTTTATGTTTTAGAGGACTTGAAACACTTTTGTAGATTGTTAAATATGTAATGCATTATAAAAATATATCAAAACCTTTGAATTTGACTATTTGTGGGTTGACATGTTATTGCTTTATCAGCATCCATTTATATAGTTGAATTTATGATGAGAACCAAATTAACATATACTTCATATTCACGTAGGAATAGGGGGATAAAATATAGCCTTTGTAACTCCCTGATAATGTATCTTTCTATCGGTGAAAGAATTATTCAGATTAGTCCAGTAGTTTTTAAGTTTATTTGTTACATACAAATCTTTCCTCTTTATCATATTTTATTATATTCACAGGCATGGATCAGTCATCATACGCGACAGCTGTGACTGGTTTCCCGGCCCACGCGCTGTCTGCCGACGCGGCGGACGGCAAGCCAGCCGTCGGACCCTGCCTCATCGACACAGACAGTGACAAAGAGTGCATTTGCCATTTAGAGGTAATGAGAAAACCTTCGTCTTCATGAAAGCTTCTACATTCTGTAGATTACTTTGACTCAATTGGACAGATCCAATCTCTTTTTTCACGTGACAACGTCGACGACGTTCAACTATCGTCAGTAAACCGACTTTACAGACAACCAATTTTTATTTGAGCTCAGAACAGGGCAGGTTATTGCCTTTCCTATCCTATAGTGCAAAACAATTCTTAAAGCTAAAGTTAAGTCGAAAATTTATTGTAATTAATGTATTATAAATGTGGGAAAAATATTATGAACACACAGAATACTCCTTTAGTTGTAAATGTATGTGCTGCTATTAAAAAAAATGTTTATTCTTTCAAATAGGCCTTCTCAGGCACTAATAAATTGTTACTTGGTTAAGAAGGTTGCTACTGTGATGAGAGAGCAAAAACAGCAATTAATTTGATTAAATCTTTCAACAGGTATGTGTAAACTGGTACCCCTGTGGCCTTAAGTACTGCAAGGGTAAGCCGCAAGGTGGAATGAGCTACCGCTGCGGCATCAAGACATGCCACAGATGCTACCGGTACCATTTCTACGTGCGGCGTCGCGATGCCTGTCTCGCGTACACGTGACGACACGACTGGCTCGACGCCTGCATGTCGCTAGTCATAGCTTTCTTACCATATATACAAAGTGTTATGACAATATTGTAATAGTTATTTAATCTTGTAAATATTTTGCTAGAACTGTATATTGTATGTTTAAGCTAAATAAAGTGATTTGTTTGTATGTTTATTTACAGTACTATTTCTAATTAAAATTACATTTTTGTTCTATTATAATTTAGGTTTTAACAACATTATTATTTATGTGAAGCCGAGACGTGAATGTCTAGTAGCATCCAGGGAAGGGTTCATGTCTATTCTTCCTCAGCACAAACTGAATCTTCCTCTCCATGTCCTCATTGTAAATAGCTTTGCACTTTTCGTGGTTTACGCGTCTACGGGTCTGAAATATAAGGCAAGTGTTCAAAATGAATTATTATGTAAAGAACCCAACATTTGTTTGGAAATAAATTTATAGCCTGCTATCAAACATATCAACAATTATTATCATGGAATAACAAAACCAATGTGTTTATTATTATTTTTTGTTACGGAACATAATATTATTAGGAATTCATAACAGGCAAAAAATTGTGTTGTTTGTATCAAATAATTGTATCATAATGCTGTAATTCTTCAAGGTATTTAGCCATAAAGCGTACCTGAAAAGGTTTCTCGTAATATCTGGTGAGCCTAAATTGTTCTAAAAGGCCTTCTTTGCCAAGTATCCTGTTGACCATTCTACAAGCATCGTCAACGTTGTTGTTTTTTACGAATACCGTGCGGGCTATGAACGCGGGGTGCTTGTTTGATAATAATCGTAGAGTAAGAAACATGGTGAGATATTAAATTTGTACTTTATAACTGTATTAAATGTTTCTCTTCTTTTTTAGGTTAGGAATTAATGTTGTGTTGATCCTTTGGCTTGACAGATGGACGTCAGTCAGTCAGAGATCATGCATGAGAGAGGTGGGCCTTACCAATTAGCCGATTAATTTGGTCGGATAAATCAGTTTTTTATATATTTTACTAATTACTTCTTAACTGATATAAATGTAACTATTAAAAGTTATGTTTTATTTTAATCTTATTACAAAGTTGAATACTTGAAGTAAGTAATGAATGTGCAAATTGGTTGGTGAAGTTATAATTTTATATTATCTGGTAAATATTGTCTGTTGATTATATTGTCTTTGGAATTTTGTTAGATGAAGCCGCGAAGTTACGAACATTTTTTTTATTATACCTAGTCATCGCTTTCAGATCGAATAGGATTATTTATTGTAAAATCAAAGCATTATTAAATATAATTTAGAATTAGATTTACTTTTACTTTATCGATATTATGGCTTTCGATAGTGATATTAGGTCGTTGCTGACTTTATCGTCGCGATCCGAGCCTGAGGGTAGTGTAATGCAGAAGCCTCGATGGCGGAACACGCCTCTCCACGAGCGGTGCACAATGGCAGACATGGTGAAGATCAAGGAGGCGTTCCAGGCGGCATACCGGAACGTGCTGCTAGCGAACGAGTTTCGGACCCTGCTGAGGACGCTCTTGAACTTGGAATACGACGATGAGGAGTACAACATACTATTTTTAAAAGTACCTACATAAGTATTTAACGGTTTTTGGTTTTAATTTGTAGAGAATATTATTTTATTAAAAGTAATTTTTTTTGCCTATCCACGTGCCACGAATAGTGGTTTGTATCAGTTGCGTGATTGTAGGGTGTTTCAACCGCGTGGTTAGAAGGGTTTCAACCGCGTGGCTAGAAGGGTTTGAACCGCGTGCCAAGAAGGGTTTCAAGTGCACTGCGTTTCTAGAAGGGTAGTTCAGCCACGTGGCTAGAAGGATTTCAACCACGTGGCTAGAAGGGTTTCAACCGCGTGGCTAGAAGGGTTTCAACCGCGTGGATAGAAGGGTTTCAACCGCGTGCCAAGAAGGGTTTCAACTGCACTGCGTGGCTAGAAGGGTAGTTCAGCCACGTGGCTAGAAGGATTTCAACCGCGTGGCTAGAAGGGTTTCAACCGCGTGGCTAGAAGGGTTTCAACCGCGTGGCTAGAAGGGTTTCAACCGCGTGGCTAGAAGGGTTTCAACCGCGTGGCTAGAAGGGTTTCAACCACGTGGCTAGAAGGGTAGTTCAGCCGCGTGGCTGTAGACTGTTCATTGTAAAAATTGTGTTTACGGCTGCGTAATGACAAAAAAATTACGCCACGTGGAAAACGTTTTGTAAGCTGGGCTGATCAAATTGTTTGGCGTATTTTACGCCCGTTCGTACCGGAATAGTACTGTGTGGTTCGATAGCTTCAATTTAAATTTCATAGAAAATAGGTTATGGCTAGATACCTACGACTCACCAGTTTTGTCCTGGAATGTAGTGTGCACTCTTATGTCCCGGGACGGACGATTATCACATATCTTTGTTCGTTTATTTGAGCACAGAACAACACAGTATTAAGGTGTGATTTCTTCGTTTTTTTATATTTTTCTTCTATTAAACGTCGGAGATGCGTACGCGCGATGTCGAGTTTTTAGCAGTCAGTGGCGCCACACTTTCTAGCGGCGGCGCGCGTAAGCAATTCGCTCCGTGTTCCGCATGATTAGGCGGGAGTTTTTAAATGATCTAGCCATAGATAAACAAAAACCCAACATTTCCCCCCACCGAAATCCGCAAGGATTTCCCAGTTACGATACCATACAAAGTTGAATTGAAATAAACTTAAAGCATGTACTAGTGGATAAGATATTGACAAAAATTTGATAAATGTTCTTGAAGAGTTAGTGGACTGTAATATAATAAATAAATATTGATAAATACTAAGTAAATTACATAAACTAGATACATTTTACATAATTAGATAATTTATTTTAGTTGTCTGAATCCTGATCCAATGGTAAGGGACTCACCTTGGAAACGGGACGAGTTAATTCTTTTCCATTACCAGTTTTTAATCCTAGAACACGGACGACGCCGTCCGGACCACAGTGTAATTTAGTGACCCTAGCCAACCCCCACTTAAGAGGTGGAGCGTCAGTATTGATCAACACAAGATCACCGATACTGAGACTACGAGAATTGGTAAACCATTTTTGTCGTTGCTGTAAGGTATACAAATAATCTTGTCTCCAAAGTTTCCAAAATTGTTGTGACATTTGTTGAATGGATTGCCAACGGTTTAATCTAGAACTTGACAAATCAGTCATGCTACATTCCGGTACTGATAGCAGTTCCCTACCTATGAGGAAATGAGCGGGAGTTAGAACTTCAAACTCGTTAGGATCGTTGGATACAGCGCACAACGGCCTCGAATTTAGCACAGCTTCCACGCGAGCAAAGAGTGTCCCTAGTTCTTCAAAAGAGAGAGCACGCATACCAACACAACGTTTTAGATGCAGTTTAGCAGACTTGATAACAGCTTCATAAAGTCCACCAAAGTTACTGCCTGCCGGTGGATTATATCGCCATACTACACCGCGAATGACGAAGCCGTTTGAAATGTTTTCAGACTCCGAATTGAGAAAGTTTGTTACTTCAACCAGCTGTTTACCAGCTGCCACAAAATTGGTGCCATTATCGGACACGATAGAATGGCACAGACCTCTTCTTGCCGAGAAACGGTCGAAACATGCGAGAAAGCACTCTGTACTCAGAGAAGACAATACCTCTAAGTGTACCGCTCGTGTGGCACAACACACGAATACGCACAAATAAGATTTGGATACGTGAGCGTTTCTACGAGTTGACTCCTTAGTAGGAAAAGGTCCGCCTATGTCTACACCTACCGTATGAAAGGTGTGAATATCTTGGGTACGATATTTAGGGAGTTCACCCATTATGGGTTGACGATTTCTAGGAGATACTTTAAAGCAAGAGATGCATTTCATGGTACGTGATCGAATAGCACTACGCGCTGAAATGATCCAATATTTTTGAGTTATTATACTTTGAAGAGTTCGAGGACCTACGTGCAAATGTATTTTATGAAAATGATCAATAAGTATATTAGTGAAGTTACATTTTTTAGGAAGCAGCAGCGGATGCTTCTTTTCATATATTAAATTAGATTGAGAAAGACGACCCCCCACCCTGAGAAAACAATCGGAATCTATAAAGGGGTTGAGCTTTCGTAAAGAATGACTACAGCTATCACCTTTTGATAAATTTGATATATCGCTCGAAAAACTATGTTTCTGAACAGATTTTATTAAAATACTATGCGCGTTCCTAAGGTCAGAAATCGTCAGAAACCTACTACGGCTATGATCAGCTGATTTGCAATTACGGATGAACTGATACAAGCGAGCAACGACGTTGAGTAATTTATTGTAACTTGAATATCTCTCTGTCAATTTGTAAAGCAGCTCAGACGTATCTGTATCTGTCGACACGAGGACTGTTTTAGTACACTTAAGCTCCGGTGGATTGCAGTCGCGGAATTCGCTCATAGTCTTAATTGGCCATTGGTTTTTATCAAGGTAGACCCAACTAGGTCCATCGAACCACTCTGGAGTCGCTAACAACACTGATGGTAAAGCACCGCGAGAGCAAATGTCTGCTGGGTTCGATACACCGCTTACATGAAACCAACATTCACTAGGCACGCTGTCATGAATTTTGGACACCCTAGTAGATACGAATGTTTTAAGTAAATAGCTAGAAGTATTAAGCCAGGCTAATACGACTGACGAATCCGTAAATAATAAAGTTTCATTTATTTCGAGTCGACTGCGCATTATAGAATGAACGTATTTGACTAGTTTGGCTAGTAAATGGGCAGCCATGAGTTCTAGACGTGGTATGGTGACAGTTTTTAAAGGCGCAATCTTAGATTTGGCAATGACTAAACTAACCTTAGTCTCACCAATAGCGTTTTTAGTTCGTAGGTACACAACCGCAGCATAGCCAAGAGTTGAGGCGTCACAAAAACCTAGAACTTGACAGTAGGTATGTCTATCAATCTTGACATGACGATCATGTTTTATTTCTGAAAGCAATGGTAGCTCAGTGATATATGCTCGCCACTGTGATTCAAGGTCTGATGGTAGGCCTTGATCCCAGTCAACTTGACGAGCCCAAAGTTTTTGCATAAGACATTTGGCATAGAAAATGCATGGAGCTACAAAACCCAGTGGATCGAACTGTCGCCCAATTTGAGACAAGATAGTACGTTTGGACACTACAGGGTTGGGCGTAGTGGTGGCGAAAGAAAATGCATCTGAGGCTGGAAACCATTGAAGCCCGAGTACTTTAATTGACAGGCTTTTGTCATCGTCGAATGCAACTGGCGTTTCACGATGATCCTCGTCCAGATGTTCCAGTACCTGTCCGCAATTACTTGACCATTTGCGTAGAATGAAGCCCCCAGTCTTTAACAAACCTATGAGTTCTTTCTGGAGTTCCACTGCTTCTTCCGCCGTCTCTACAGACCATATCAAGTCATCCATGAAGAAAGCAGTCTTCAGAATTTGGGAGGCTTTGGGATATTTGTCTGCTTCGTCGTCGGCTAAGGTGTGCAGAACTTTTATAGCTAAATACGGACAACTAGCGACGCCATACGTTAGTGTATTTAACGAAAATACTTGAATTGGTTGATCCAATGAAGAACGCCATAGAATATGTTGATACGGTCGTTGACACGGTTCAACAAGTATCTGGCGGTACATTTTGCATATGTCCGCCGAGAGGCAAACTGCGTGAAGGCGAAAATTAATTAAAAGCTCATTGATATCAGCTTGAAGTTTGGGTCCCGCTAACACTATTGAATTAAGTGACAATGAATTTGATGTCTTGCCAGAAGCATCAAATACGACACGGTGAGACGTCGTAGTACTTGATGGTTTGATGATGCAGAAATGCGGGATGATGTATTTCGAATCCACGTTCTGGACATCACCAAGGCAAGTCATATGGCCGAGGTCCTCATATTCATGCATGAATTTATGATACTGAGCTTTGAGTTCAGGTTCTCTTTCTAATCTAGATTCTAAGTTGAGCAGTCGACGAGTTGCCATTTGACTCGAGTCGCCGAGCTCCATTGATGGTCGCAATGGATATTTGACTATATATCTACCCGTTGAATCGCGCCTATGGTCTTTTGAAAATAAATACTCCGCAAGGTCATCATCTGGATCACGCGGTACATTAGATGGTACATTTTCAACTTCCCAAAAAGATCGTATTAACTGGTCCAGATTCATGGTAAACGCACAGAAAGTATTAATTTGAATTACACTAGCGTTCGAGGCAGAAGAGTCGCGCATTGAAGACGAAAGTTCTGTCTGACCCATTACAACATACCCAAATACAGAGTTCATCGCAACAGGTAAGCCGTGTTCACGCGGAAATATTTTTTTACCGTCGTAGATGTACGGAAACAGGTCACCTGCTAGCAACATGTCAACGGGCGCAGGCTTGTAAAACGACGGATCAGCTAGATTCAAATGTTGAAACTCAAACATAACTTTATCTGAAAGAGATACTGTGGGCAAATTGCCGGCTATATTAGAAACAATGACCGCATCAGTAGATAGGATTGGACCGGCCGCGTGGAGCGGCTTAACCTTGCAGGTGGTTAACCCGAACTCCTTAACCGGATTGCCCCCTAAACCAATGGGTTCAAAATTGCATTGACGTCGCGACAGACCTAATTGTTTCGCACAGTCTTGAGTAATGTAGCTCGTCATAGCTCCGCTGTCAATTAATACACGTACAGTGTGGTACTTGCCCCAACAATCTGCGACATGAATAACCGCGGTGCCGAGCAAAACTGTTAAATTAGCCGAGCACGTCAATGCAACTGCACTAGAAGTCGAACTTGCAATAGAATCTATGTGCAGTGTGTGATGATGCTTATTTTTGCAGACCGTACAACGTATCTTGGATGGACAGTCGTCAACAGAATGTTCGCGTAAACAATTTTCGCACAATTTCAATTGTTTTATCCTATCGAGGCGCTGCGCCGGTGTCAAGTCCGTGTAGTCGGTGCATCGATAAATAGAATGCATCTTCTTGCAATACAAACACTCCATTGATTTACTTGATTTAAAAGGTTGATTTGTACTGACAACAGCTGACGACAAAGAAGGTCGCTGAGAATTACTTGATTTTGAAGTATTAAATTGACTGACTTTATTTTGTCCCCGAGTGTACGATACACTTTTAGTACTAGTGGAATTTGCAGTACATTCGGACATCTCGAGAGCGCGTACGTGTTTTTCAATAAATGTTATCAAATCGTCATAGGTAGGTAACTCATTTTGTCCTAACACCCTTTCTAACTCACGCCTAGTCGCGGGGTCAAGGTTACGTAACGCAACATAAAATAGCATGAATCCCGCCAAATCCTTGATGTCTAAAATCTGCAACGCCTTAATATTTTCTTGATATGTCTGTAAGAAACTATTAAGCCCTGAGACAGACTCGCTCACCAAAGGTTTGAAGTTAAATATTTTATCGAGATACGCTGTCGCTAACGCACGTTTATTTTCATACCGCTTTACCAACGCACCCCAAACAATATGATAGTTGTCTGAAGTGACCGGCATTGACTTTACAATAGTTAAAGCGGACCCGCTTACTGCCGAGAGTAAATAATAAAACTTTTCGATATTCGCTATATGAGTATTGTTATGTATTAAACTAGTAAATGTATCACGAAAGGTAGGCCAGTTTTCGAGTTTACTGTTAAAAGGAAAAAGTTCTAATTTAGGTAACCTAGGCTTTACACAGCTGCCCTCCCCTTTCAAAGTTACATTATGTTGGCTACCTTTAACCACGTTCAAACTACTTGAAACGCCGTGGATGAAATAGTACATAACATCGAAACTCTCAAGCTCTTTGTACGACGGTACATAATCGGAATAGAATTTCTTTTTTAACAATGTGATGGCAGAAGTACTTTTGTCAAACTTCTCTCGCCATTCAGACAAATCTTGAAAACGAGCATTGAATTCAGCTAATAATTCGGGTTTATCACTAACCTTTTTGGAAACATCATACAAAGATTGTAATCTCATAAAACACATTTCTTTAGTGGTAATATGTGGTTGAACCGATTTTTCGTACTCTTCCTCGGATTTGGCATCGTGTTTCGGCGGCATTTTGCAACACTTAGTTAACACACAACAACGACAAAAAAATGGCGACCAAACTACGCCGATAAATTTTATTTGACGTATAAATTTTTCGAAAACAGCAACTTGAAATACTGGTTTTGGAACTGAAATATACGTTGGATCAGGACCCTGGACACAAAATAATGGGTTCTAGAAAGTTTCAACGTTCTAAGTTGTATACTTTTAGAGATATATGCAAATTTGTAACCTAAAATTATTACAACATTTGTTACCAAAATGCCGGTACGGAAGGCACTTTCTAGTGGGATTTAAACCAATAAATACGTAAATAAATAGATACTTAATAGTTGTATTGATTTCGTAACTGGTTGATCCCGGCAAGAATGACCAAAATGTGTGGTTCGATAGCTTCAATTTAAATTTCATAGAAAATAGGTTATGGCTAGATACCTACGACTCACCAGTTTTGTCCTGGAATGTAGTGTGCACTCTTATGTCCCGGGACGGACGATTATCACATATCTTTGTTCGTTTATTTGAGCACAGAACAACACAGTATTAAGGTGTGATTTCTTCGTTTTTTTATATTTTTCTTCTATTAAACGTCGGAGATGCGTACGCGCGATGTCGAGTTTTTAGCAGTCAGTGGCGCCACACTTTCTAGCGGCGGCGCGCGTAAGCAATTCGCTCCGTGTTCCGCATGATTAGGCGGGAGTTTTTAAATGATCTAGCCATAGATAAACAAAAACCCAACAAGTACCTTAACCTATATATAAAATGTTCGAGATAGATCGACACGAATCGCGACGGTGAGATCGACTGGGACGAGCTGGTGTCCCACCTGCTGCTTGGCTACTTCGCCAACGACCCTGAGAACCAGCGCGAGACGCTGCAGCTGCCGATCATGGGCCTGCCCACGGTTATGCGCTCGCAACACCGCCACCCCGTGTCCAGGATATGCTTTTGCCCTGATGTCGCTAAGGTACTCCCGAACCGGTTGTAACTGGTAAGTAGACGTCTAGTTTGTACTGGTTCCGTATTGAAGCAACTTATTTTTGCAACGTTTAATGTAGTTTTTTTTTTAACCTACCCACACCAAGTAATCCGGTATAAGCTTTATAAGAATGAGTATTTCTAAACTTTTTGTTTTTAACAATTTTTTTCCCAAAATTAAGTAACCATCTCTGATTAAGCTCGCGATATCCTCATTACTCCATTGATACGTTATATTCACTCCATTGATACGTTATATTCACTCCATGTTTCGTGTGTGCAGGATCGCAGCACGGACCCGATGCAGGGCAACTACATATCGGCCAGCCGCGACGGGATGATCAACTGGTGGTCGCTGGACATGACGCTGCTGAGGACCGCTTACTCTTCAAGCCGTAAGTCTGATGCACTTCATTATTATCTTATATTCTGTTTTGAAAACTCATTCCAGGGATTGCATCATCATCATCGTCATATATGTATTTAAAAGTAATAAATGTAGAATATCAGCTATCTGGTTACCATATCATAAGCTATGCTTAGTTTAGAATCAGATTGGCCGTGGGGCGTGTGTGAAAAAATATCACAGGTTATTGATTTAGACCGTGAGACATCCATCGCTAGGCATTGCTTTACATCGTGTTTTTTCTCGGTCGGTACATTCGCTTTCTAAGGGTTTCCTCCCCATTCCTCTGATGCTTGGTCAGTAATTGTTTGTCTTTGTTTATTGCTTCTGTATGTTAATTTAATTAGCTTACATCATTCTTTATACTTATATATTTTTAGGGGGCATGCATCCAGCGGTTTGTTGCAACCTTGAAGTCCTAGCGATTGCATAGCCTTATGTCAATTGGGAATAGCTTTCTCTTGCTGATAATTTTGATCTTGAATCTGTGGGTAGTTCTAGAGTACCTACTAGGTTAAGTCGCCGAAACTTTTCTTTGAACTTGAGAGCAATCTCGCGTCGCATGAGTCCAATAGATATCGCCATCTCTCTCTAGCCCATCTGAAGGTGCGGACCACATGGGTGACGGACATGGTGTGCATGCCAGACGTGAACATCATAGTGACCAGCTCGACGGAGCGGGACCTGCGCTTCTACGACTGCACCGCCAAGACGTTCACGCTGAAGATCGTCATCACCAGCTGGGAGAACATGGTGAGCATACCCTGGTCAATACTGCTATTCTTCTTAACTCTTTTTATTTTCTAGCTGTAGACTTTTGCTCTTGCACTAAAATCCCTATCCGTGCTTTTCTTTATTTTCAATGGATTCCTCTATGTGCTAATATGTAATTTATTGCTGATAAGGGAAGGGCGGGTTAGACTAGAATACTTTTATCTAGGTATATATAAGTTATTGCCCTTTAACCTCCCCTACGTAGATCTGCACAATGCACTATCAGTTCAGCAAGGAGGAGTCTGAGAAGTGCAAGCTGATCCTCGGCGACGTGGGCGGCAGCGTGCGCGTGCTGCTGTTCTCGCCGGCCAAGCGCGGGCCCTTCCAGAACCAGGCGGGGAAGGCGCTCATACAGCTGCGACACATCGACTTGCAGAAGAAGGTCATATATGTAGCTTTTTAATGTTCTTTATTTTATTGAAAATGAAAATGAAAATGAAAAATGTTTTTTATTCAATTAGGCCTTCACAGACACTTAAGAATAGTCAAACTCTAACGCTCGGTTCGGAAGGTTGGTTTTGCTGAGAAGAGCCGGCAATAAACTCAGCAATTACTCTTTTCAAAACAAACTTAGATTTATTTACATATCAAGGAATTAGTCTCACTGACAATATTTGGGTGTTGGGGAATGACTTAAAATAAAATAATTTAAAGTGAAAGTTTGCAAAAATAACAATAGCAAACTTAGGCAGACCAGCCCCCACAAGCAGCACCTGTTCACAAGCATGACGCATGTGGCAGCCATCGCCCTCTTCGCCATATTTTAGGGAAGTGAGCGACCCGTCACACGACGCCGCCGCAAGCAAAGACTTTTAAGTGAGCATGACTAACCTAAGCTTGCAACAAACCACAAATGAATGAACAAAGCACATATTAAAATTAATCATCATCAGCAGCTCATATATTTCAACGAGGGGATCTAGGTCATAGTCCACCACGCGGGCCTAGTGCGGACTTGTGACATCTCTGGCATGCAGATTTCCTCACGGCGTTTTCCTTCTCCGATTAATATAATTATCAGATTAGTATAATTTCCGTCCCTGTCCAGCCCTCGCTGCTACCGCAAATGCGTCTCGTGGAGTTCCAGCGCGTCCACACGGAGTGGGTGCGCCAGGTGTCGTTCTACTCGTCCCTCCACTGCGTCATGTCGTGCGCCACGTGCCTGGACTCCATGCTGATGACTGACCTGGCCGGCTCCAAGACCAGGAACATGTTCCGAGTGGAAAAGGTTTGGAGAATTCTACTAATATTGCGAAAGTTTGTGAGTTACTTAGTTACTCTGACACCAGAACCGCTGAAGAGATTGGGATGAAATTTAGGACAGGGTAAGAATATATTCTAGCATAACTCATGGCTTCTGTGGCCTACTTACCTAATTACAAAAACTTATAGACTATATATTTAATCTATTTACATATACACAGTACCTACTAACAATATTTACAACTAATTTATAAATAAATATATACACACTAAACAATACAATACATAAATATAATAATATATTTTATACTAACAAAATAACATAAATAATACGAACGGCAAAATCGTGTGTACTGGAAACGCGCGATTCCAAAACCAGTTCTTTTGTTTCGACTAGAGGCGCACGGGCCGATCTACGTCACACCGGCCGGGTTGACCGGCTGACGTCGCCCCGTCGCGCCACACAGTGTGTCATTACCGCTCAGTGAGACAGCGCGTTACTTGTTCTTTAATTACATACTGTACCTATCGATAGTTCATATAGACTGCTTATTTGTTTAGTGTTCTAAACGTATCTGTGACTTTCTTTGCTGTGCTGTACCTTTCCTATCGCTTCACTCTTTACTGTGCTCCTTCTATTCTATGCTGTGTCTGTGCTTCGTGATTATAATAAACTGTTTAGTGTGAGGACTTGCTTTTTACTTTGGACCTCCTACGCTACGAGATCGCGGACCACAGGTACCCCATAACTGGTGACCCCTGATATTTACACAATAATCAAAATGAGTGATAGTGATGATTCCGATAATACCGTAGAACACATTAAGACAGACAAAGTGACTACGCGTCGTGCACGAAAAATGTGCGTTTCCACTGAACGAGACGATACGTCATCCAATATTAGGAAGCTGAATTTAAAAATTATTCCGTTCTCACCTGATGACCCGGAAATATGGTTCGCAATGCTAGAAGGTCAATTTGAAAATTTTGAAATTACCGACGATTTTATAAATTTTAATACCGTCATTACGAACTTGGATATGCAGCATGCTAAGGCCGTGAAGGACATTATCATCAATCCTCCAGTCCAAAACCGGTATGAGAAGATCAAGACCGAGCTGATTAGACGTCTGTCAGCATCTCATGAGAAGAAGGTGAAACAATTACTCACCCATGAGGAGCTCGGTGACAGAAAACCTTCTCAATTTTTGAGACACCTCGTGGATTTAGCAGGGCCATCCGTACCCGAGGACTTCGTTCGGACGATATGGAGCAACCGCCTTCCGAACAACATCCAAACGGTTCTGGCAAGTCAACCAACGCACTCCCTGGATCAGCTGTCGGACTTGGCTGACCGAATTCAGGAGTTAACCTCGCCGTGTAACGTCGCGTCTACATCATCCAGTGCGGCTTCAGTACCTGGACATCAATGCGGCCATTCAAGCGAGATTGCAGAACTGCGCAAGATGGTTGAGCGCCTCGCCGTACAGTTGGAAGACAACACTCGTCGAGGATACCGCTCGAACAGTCGATCGAGACCGCAACGCCGTCGTTCCAGTTCACGTCCATCTCCCCGGTCCAACTCCAGCTACCGCAACTAGGTGCAAATAGGTGCATTAAGCCATGCGACTACAACAAGTCGGAAAACGCGACGGGCACTCGCTAATGGCGACGGACGATTGCCCCGTTACTTCAGGTCGCCTCTTCGTTTCTGACCGCAACTCGACGAATAAATTTTTGGTAGACACCGGCAGTGACCTCTGCGTCTACCCTCGATCTGCGCTTCGGGAACGTCGAGAGAAGACGGACTACCAGCTTTGTGCAGCTAACGGAACCGCAATAGCTACATTTGGTTTTTTAGATCTTAATTTAAATCTAGGCTTAAGACGCAATTTTCCATGGCGATTTATTGTAGCTGAGGTTACTAAACCAATTATTGGAGTTGATTTTCTTAGCTTCTATAACTTAATTGTAGACTGTCGTAATCAACGCCTTATTGATAATACTACCGCTTTAACAGCTATTGCTTCACTGGCTTATACAAATGTTTTTTCTGTCAAAGTCTCGACCGGTGACACACGCTTTCATAATATTTTAAATAAATTCCCCGAAATTACTCGCCCCTCAGGCACACCTGTTGTTCCAAAACACACAACCGTTCATCACATACGAACAACACCTGGCCCACCCATTTCATGTACACCTCGTAGACTTGCCCCCGATAAATTAATAACGGCTAGGCAAGAATTTCAACTTATGTTGAACAATGGCACTGCTCGCCCTTCAGAAAGTCCATGGGCTTCTCCCCTACATCTCGCACCGAAAAAAGATAACGGCTGGAGACCTTGCGGCGACTATCGCTTGCTGAACGCTCGCACAGTCCCTGACCGCTACCCTATCCGCCATATCCACGACTTTGCTTATAATATTACCGGCTGCAAAGTTTTCTCCACAATCGACCTGGTCAAGGCCTACAACCAAATCCCCGTATTTCAGGACGATATTCAGAAAACGGCTATAACAACACCCTTCGGCCTATTTGAATTCCCGTTCATGACTTTTGGGTTGAGGAATGCAGGTCAAACCTTCCAGAGATTCGTGGACGAGATGACCAGAGGGCTAGATTTCGTATACTGCTATTTGGACGACTTTTTGGTATTCTCGAGGACTGAGGCTGACCACGAAGTTCACCTTCACCAGCTGTTCAGCCGTATGAAGGAGTATGGCGTCCTGGTTAATACCTCAAAATGCGTTTTTGGTGTCGAGAAGGTAACGTTTCTAGGATATGAAATTTCTGCTTCCGGTACGAAACCCCTAGATTCTAAGGTGCAGGCTATTAGGGAATTTCCAGTCCCTAAAACAGTTAGAGAGCTCAGGCGATTTTTAGGGATGATCAACTTTTATAGACGATTTTTACCCCAGTCTGCCAAATTGCAAGCACCTTTAAATGCTCTTCTCACGGGATCGGTCAAGGGATCACACCCCGTCAGCATTACTGGTGACGCACTTTCCGCTTTTGAGCAGTGCAAAGAGAGTTTGTCAAACGCTGCATTACTCGCACACCCAGATTGTCAAGCCAAACTGGCTTTGGTTACAGATGCCTCTGACTTGGCAATGGGTGCAGTTTTGCAGCATTTTAAAGACGACGACTGGCAACCGCTGGCTTTCTTTTCGCGCAAACTGAGTCCTTCGCAGCAGAAATACTCAGCTTACGACCGCGAACTTCTAGCCATTTACGAAAGCATCAAACACTTTCGCCATATGCTCGAGGCTAGACATTTCGTCGTGTATACGGATCATAAGCCACTCAGTTACGCTTTCCACAGCCGAAAAGCTAATTGTACGCCGCGTCAATTCCGTCACCTCGATTACATCTCGCAGTTCACGAGCGATATTCGACACATATCTGGCAAGGACAATATTGTTGCCGATACATTGTCTCGAATCGAAGAACTGCAGATGCCAATTGATTTTGAAGAACTCGCCTCATCTCAAGCTTCGGATCAGGAACTTTCCCAGCTACTGCGTGAAGAGTCTTCACTCCGCTTGGAAAAAATGTTTATTCCAGACACGCGAGTAGAGCTTTACTGTGACGTAAGTACATCATCTCCTAGACCTTTTGTGACAAAGCTATTGCGTAAACCACTTTTCGACAGTTTGCATAGCCTTAGTCACCCAGGAGCTAACGCCACAGCCAAATTAATAGCTGAGCGCTTTGTTTGGCCAGGCGTGCGCAAGGACTGTCGTGAGTGGTCACGCAAATGTCTCGCATGTCAGCGCGCTAAGGTGCATCGCCACGTATCATCTCCACTTGGCACGTTTGAATTACCTCGCGCGCGTTTTTCTTTTATCCATGTGGATATTATTGGCCCCTTAACACCGTCACAAGGCTACCGCTACTGCCTAACCGTGGTAGATCGCTTCACACGTTGGCCCGAAGTCATGCCAATGGCAGACATGACAGCCGAAACCGTCGGTAAGACGCTTATATCGTGGATATCCAGATTTGGATGTCCATCTGATATTGTCACTGACCGCGGACGACAGTTTGAATCGGCCCTTTTCCAATACCTTGGAAAATTGATTGGATTCAAACATCGTCGTACTACCGCGTATCATCCGGCTTGCAATGGCTTAGTGGAGCGATTTCACCGTCAGTTGAAAGCCGCGATAATGTGCCATGCTGATAGCAGTTGGGTAGACTCACTACCATGGGTACTGTTAGGCATAAGGAGTTCGTTTAAGGAAGATCTCAATGCCTCATCTGCCGAGTTAGTATATGGTGAGACCTTACGTCTACCAGGAGAATATTTTCATTCAACTTCTCCTGATAGTACTGACATATCGGACTTCACCACCCGTCTACACCACTTAGTTGCCAAGCTTCAGCCATCTCCCGCGGCACGGCACAATAAAGACAAAATATTTGTGTACAAGGAGTTATCCTCGTCAAGCCACGTCTTCTTACGTGATGACGCCTTGAGAGGATCCTTACAGCCTCCATACTCCGGTCCTCACTTAGTATTAGAAAGAGGCGAAAAGTATTTTAAGATACTGTTTAAAGGGAAAAGTGTCACGGTGTCTATTGATCGGCTTAAGCCTGCTCATCTTCTGGCTGATACGCCCCATACACCCACTCCTACCCCAATTTCAATACCTGAAACCATTCCAGGATCGCTAGACAATCCTGTTCAGGATATTCCTAAAAAAACTCGTACTGGTCGTATAGTACGTATTCCAAATTATTATCGCCCGTAGTGACGGTCTCTGAGGGGGAGTGATGTGGCCTACTTACCTAATTACAAAAACTTATAGACTATATATTTAATCTATTTACATATACACAGTACCTACTAACAATATTTACAGCTAATTTATAAATAAATATATACACACTAAACAATACAATACATAAATATAATAATATATTTTAAACTAACAAAATAACATAAATAATACGAACGGCAAAATCGTGTGTACTGGAAACGCGCGATTCCAAAACCAGTTCTTTTGTTTCGACTAGAGGCGCACGGGCCGATCTACGTCACACCGGCCGGGTTGACCGGCTGACGTCGCCCCGTCGCGCCACACAGTGTGTCATTACCGCTCAGTGAGACAGCGCGTTACTTGTTCTTTAATTACATACTGTACCTATCGATAGTTCATATAGACTGCTTATTTGTTTAGTGTTCTAAACGTATCTGTGACTTTCTTTGCTGTGCTGTACCTTTCCTATCGCTTCACTCTTTACTGTGCTCCTTCTATTCTATGCTGTGTCTGTGCTTCGTGATTATAATAAACTGTTTAGTGTGAGGACTTGCTTTTTACTTTGGACCTCCTACGCTACGAGATCGCGGACCACAGGAACCCCATACTTCTTTTTACAACTGAGCACCGGGATGTGGGTGAATCTGCGGGGAGCCACTAATGTCACAATGATGGGTGTACCTAGGCAGTTTAACAATGAGCTCCATCTCCCAGGGCATACATTGCTTTGCATTTGCGGAGGAGGCGCACATAGTGGTGACGGGGGGGCCGGATTGCGCCGTCCGCGTGTGGAACCCGTTCGTACCGGCCAAGCCGAGTACTGTGCTGCTGGGCCACCGCGCCGGAGTCGTGTGCCTGGTGCTGCAGGCGCGTGGCCAGACGGTCTACTCGCTGGCGAGGGACCGCGTCATCAAGGTGTGGGATGTGCAGGGGCAGGTCTGCCTGCAGGTACGTGTACGGTACTTGCTGGGGCATCGCTTTATAGATGCCGGTTAGGAGAGGAATAGGCCAAAAATAAGCTTAGTTCATTATGATGCTGCACAGCCTCCTCAAATACGTTTCTTTATTTATGTTATGTGGTCATTGGGGAACATATATTTATTTAATTGCATAAATGACTAAACTGTTCCTTACAAAAACCTGTTTTCAAAACTTTGTTTAATATTACAATGCCCAGGTGATTCCCAATTACTCCCGTAGACATACATAGACATCCCGTCGCAAGTGGGCGAGCGTACACCCATCACGGCGGTGTACAACCCGGCCACCCGCGAGTTCATCCTGGCCGCCATCAAGATCGCGGTGGTGGTCCTGGACGAGCAGCTGAACCCGCTCCACACGGACGGGTTCACGCACTCGCGGGCCGTCGCCAAGATACTCTACAACCCGCTGTTCAAGGTCGTCATCACCTGTGGGATGGACAGCATCATCATCAATTGGGATCCTACTACTGGTTGGAATGATTGATCATTTACTAAATTACTTGTTTTTGTGTGGAGGTAAGTGGAAATATACATTATTTCATATTGCTGGGTTCTATATCCAAAAGCTTATTAATATTTAAAATCGAATGGGTAATAAACATGACTTTTAATATTACATTTTGTGTCACACCATAGGTAAGCGCAACGCCATGGTGCGGGATGCCCACACGCGCCTGCTGCACGGCGAGCTGATCCCAGTGGAGATCACAGCCGCCTGCTTCGACCCTGGATACCAGCTGCTGCTCACTGGTGCTAGGAACGGTACGCTCAAGGTAAGCTGAGCTAGAACTTTGAATTTTTTGGTACCATCTCATTAAGACCGCTGGTTCGTCTGATGATGGCTTAGCCTTCTTCTTTGAAACCTTAATTTATTTTTGTAGCTTTGACTTTTTCTCAGTTGGCATGAAATCTTACAATCTTTGGTTCCCCTTTTTTAACTATACTAGTGTAATATATATGTACAGGTGTGGAACTTCAACACTGGTCTCTGTCTGAGGAGTATGACGATAGAGCATATGTGCGAAGTCACTAATTGCTTTTGGGTCGAAGGGAGGTAGGTGGTACAATGTATTCTTGTATTTAGCAAGTATATAGTGCCACCATACATTAAGCTTAGGTCTGTTGAGGATGCTGACAAATAGGGTGTGGTTACCAGTGATCTATGATCCGGACTTCTGGCGGATTGAAAGGTTTGTCTGGAAGAAAATATCTATAAAAGTGTGTATTTTGCAGTAGTCAAATCATTAGCTATGTATTTTTTGTTTTTATTACTCAGACAATCTTTGCTTTTAGGGGTATTGCTAATATACTATTTACTTTGTCCAGGATCCTAGCAGTAGGCTGGAACCGTCACGTGACAGAGTTTGAAGACTCTGGCACGTCGACGACCGGAAAGAGCTGGGAGACTCGGCACACAGATGATGTGCTGGCGGCCGCCGTGAGAAGCCCACTCTCCCTCGCCACCTCCAGCTACAACTCTGAGCTGCTACTGTGGAAGCTGGAGACGGGGCAGCCTTACAGGTACGTGAAGTTACAGCTGCTGCGTAGCTAAGAACAATTAAGTTATAGTGGGACGATTGGTGCTCCTTAAGGAAATTAAGCAGTTCATATTCTTTACTTCTGATTTTGCTATAATCTTAGTTTCATATTTGGATTCCTTTTTATCATGAATATTATTATATTTAGTTTTGATAATGCCTCAAATATGCTGGTCTAGAAGTGAACCAAATCAGTCTTATGTCCATGATGCAGGCGGTTCTCTTGCACGGAGCCGATGCTGCGTATCAAGATGCACTACAGCAAGCGGGACGCCGCGAAGGCCGCGCAGGCCGCCGCCGGCCTCTCATCGGCCTCCGCCATGCGCCGCCGGTCCTCTTCCATCAGAAGACCCAGGTACCACTATCGGTTTTTCCTTCTAGTTGCTGTTCATTGTCATCATCAACCAGCCATTTATATCTTCCACTGAATGGAATAGGATTTTGCCAAACCGGATGATCGTGTCTGGAAACTGTGGTTTGATAGATATGGAAACATGAAAGTTTCCATTGCACGATGCAGGCTTTCATACATATTGCATTCACAAGGCCAAAGCCTTTTAATGTAAGTGTATGATGGTGGCGGTGCAGCATGGGGACGCGCGAGTCGGTGATCGACTCGAGTATGGCGATGCAGAAGGCGCACGCGCGGCGAGTGTCCACCGTGTCGCTGCCGGCGCGCGCGCAGCACATGCGCCAGCTCGCCGTGCACGCCATGCAGTTCCTCGAGACCAGGCCCTACTCCAGCCGAGTCGGTGAGTACACACTACATGCAGCACATGCGCCAGCTCGCCGTGCACGCCATGCAGTTCCTCGAGACCAGGCCCTACTCCAGCCGAGTCGGTGAGTACACACTACATGCAGCACATGCGCCAGCTCGCCGTGCACGCCATGCAGTTCCTCGAGACCAGGCCCTACTCCAGCCGAGTCGGTGAGTACACACTACATGCAGCACATGCGCCAGCTCGCCGTGCACGCCATGCAGTTCCTCGAGACCAGGCCCTACTCCAGCCGAGTCGGTGAGTACACACTACATGCAGCACATGCGCCAGCTCGCCGTGCACGCCATGCAGTTCCTCGAGACCAGGCCCTACTCCAGCCGAGTCGGTGAGTACACACTACATGCAGCACATGCGCCAGCTCGCCGTGCACGCCATGCAGTTCCTCGAGACCAGGCCCTACTCCAGCCGAGTCGGTGAGTACACACTACATGCAGCACATGCGCCAGCTCGCCGTGCACGCCATGCAGTTCCTCGAGACCAGGCCCTACTCCAGCCGAGTCGGTGAGTACACACTACATGCAGCACATGCGCCAGCTCGCCGTGCACGCCATGCAGTTCCTCGAGACCAGGCCCTACTCCAGCCGAGTCGGTGAGTACACACTACATGCAGCACATGCGCCAGCTCGCCGTGCACGCCATGCAGTTCCTCGAGACCAGGCCCTACTCCAGCCGAGTCGGTGAGTACACACTACATGCAGCACATGCGCCAGCTCGCCGTGCACGCCATGCAGTTCCTCGAGACCAGGCCCTACTCCAGCCGAGTCGGTGAGTACACACTACATGCAGCACATGCGCCAGCTCGCCGTGCACGCCATGCAGTTCCTCGAGACCAGGCCCTACTCCAGCCGAGTCGGTGAGTACACACTACATGCAGCACATGCGCCAGCTCGCCGTGCACGCCATGCAGTTCCTCGAGACCAGGCCCTACTCCAGCCGAGTCGGTGAGTACACACTACATGCAGCACATGCGCCAGCTCGCCGTGCACGCCATGCAGTTCCTCGAGACCAGGCCCTACTCCAGCCGAGTCGGTGAGTACACACTACATGCAGCACATGCGCCAGCTCGCCGTGCACGCCATGCAGTTCCTCGAGACCAGGCCCTACTCCAGCCGAGTCGGTGAGTACACACTACATGCAGCACATGCGCCAGCTCGCCGTGCACGCCATGCAGTTCCTCGAGACCAGGCCCTACTCCAGCCGAGTCGGTGAGTACACACTACATGCAGCACATGCGCCAGCTCGCCGTGCACGCCATGCAGTTCCTCGAGACCAGGCCCTACTCCAGCAGAGTCGGTGAGTACACACTACATGCAGCACATGCGCCAGCTCGCCGTGCACGCCATGCAGTTCCTCGAGACCAGGCCCTACTCCAGCCGAGTCGGTGAGTACACACTACATGCAGCACATGCGCCAGCTCGCCGTGCACGCCATGCAGTTCCTCGAGACCAGGCCCTACTCCAGCCGAGTCGGTGAGTACACACTACATGCAGCACATGCGCCAGCTCGCCGTGCACGCCATGCAGTTCCTCGAGACCAGGCCCTACTCCAGCCGAGTCGGTGAGTACACACTACATGCAGCACATGCGCCAGCTCGCCGTGCACGCCATGCAGTTCCTCGAGACCAGGCCCTACTCCAGCCGAGTCGGTGAGTACACACTACATGCAGCACATGCGCCAGCTCGCCGTGCACGCCATGCAGTTCCTCGAGACCAGGCCCTACTCCAGCCGAGTCGGTGAGTACACACTACATGCAGCACATGCGCCAGCTCGCCGTGCACGCCATGCAGTTCCTCGAGACCAGGCCCTACTCCAGCCGAGTCGGTGAGTACACACTACATGCAGCACATGCGCCAGCTCGCCGTGCACGCCATGCAGTTCCTCGAGACCAGGCCCTACTCCAGCCGAGTCGGTGAGTACACACTACATGCAGCACATGCGCCAGCTCGCCGTGCACGCCATGCAGTTCCTCGAGACCAGGCCCTACTCCAGCCGAGTCGGTGAGTACACACTACATGCAGCACATGCGCCAGCTCGCCGTGCACGCCATGCAGTTCCTCGAGACCAGGCCCTACTCCAGCCGAGTCGGTGAGTACACACTACATGCAGCACATGCGCCAGCTCGCCGTGCACGCCATGCAGTTCCTGTGAGTACGGTGAGTCGGTGAGTAGACACACTCACATGGTTTACCTTTTTATTCTCATTGTTGTTAGTATCCTGTAGTATCTATCTAATAATTAATATGAACTATCTTACTCAAGATCAGGAACTTAATAGCCATTCCCCTAGTTTTAGAAGATTGGTATTAAATCTACCTGCAAGAGTAACGTATTCCTATTAATTTAATTACATTTTATTGCATTTTTTTTATGTTATCTTAGAAGTTCAGTCTTTGCAGAAAATCAATATTGGATATTCAAATAGCAGAATAACTAACAATATTTCAGCATCACTAATGTTATCGCTGGAGAACGGCAAAGTGCAGTGTTGGTCTGACCACCCTGCTGGAGGGTTCAAGGGCTCGTTCCAAGGCATCCACATGGCCGGCGACTACGTGAGCGCGTTCGCCACAGACGTCAACAACGACTACCTCTTCTCCGGCACCACGGTCGGGTACGTCAAGGTGTGGCTGATGACCAACTACTTGAGGAATGAGGAGGTACCTATCTGTGCTTTATTATATTTCGTTTTTTATACTGATGCTAACTTTTTGAGTTAGACGAGATCTTATTTACTGATTCTGTTTTAATTAAAGCCACATTAACATTTTCTTACATCCGATAGTGTTGTTGTCCCATCATTTCTTATATCACCTAGGTGCACGTAAACATGCCCAAGCTCCGTATGGAGTTCCCGTTTCTATGGCGCGACCGGATCGAGGGCCGCGCCAAGCGCAGCGTTCGCGACCAGCCCCTGCCCCTGCTGCTGAACAGTTATCGAGCGCATCTGCGCTGCATCACCTGCATGGCGTATATCGACGAGCTCAAGCTGCTGCTCACGTGAGAAACACCACGTTTTGTTGAAGGAATCCAAATAAAAGTATGATAGCACATTCTTCTTATTCGGTCTTCTCTACCATTCAGTGGCAGTTCAGACTACAGCGTGCGCGTTTGGCGGCTGTCGGGCGAGTACTTGCAGACGCTGGGCAGCTTCGTGCCGTGGTCACTCGACGTCACGCGGTTCCCGCCAGATGTCAAAAAGGTCGCCAGCTTCACCACCTTCAAGGTAAGTGGTCTACCTATTTGTCTTTACGCTAAAAGCAGAAGGACTCCAAACTCTGTTGCTTCGTAAACCTTGTTCGGTTTGGCGAAAACCCGCTTCATAAACATGTAATTTTGGTATCTTGCCTTTTTCAATACGTCGACATAATTTTTTTTAAACTGATTTCGGTTTGGTTGTAGCCAAGGTTACAGTCAACATGGCACGGTATGTCATAGACTTTAAATTTTTCCATCTCGTAGACCCCTTGGAGGTTGCCATCGACCCTTAGAGTCCATATAGCTTATGCAGTGTTGCTTTGGGTGTATTTTCTCTTAATTAAATTGACCATTTCGATAAAAATGGTCCTTCGAGCCGGGTTTAATTAATTTAGCGATCCGTGTTCGTACACTATGTGGCCAGGTGTGGCGCGGCGGATGGGTATCCCGCTACGTGCCAGGCCAGGTGGTCGTGGACCAGCTGCGCGACATCACGGACGCGGAGCTGACGGCCAAGACGTACGGAGCTCCGCCCCCCGCGCCGCTGCTCGGCCGCTACTTCACCCTGCCGCGCCGCCCCGACGCGCAGGACGCCGTGCGCCTCGACGACTCGCTGCCCACGGTACCCGCCACCACCCTGCACACTATATACTACACACTACTGCGGCGCCCCGACGGCGTCGAGCTGCACACTATACACTACACTATTCACTAAACTATACACTAGACTATTCACTACACTATACACTAAACTATTCACTACACTATTCACTACAATACACTTTACTATACACTACACTATTCACAAAATTATACACTACACTATACACTACAATACACTATACTATTCACTACAGTAAACACTAAACTATTCACTACACTATACACTAAACTATACACTACAATACACTATACTATTCACTACATTAAACACTACACTATTCACTACACTATACATTACACTACGCACTACACTATACACTACACTATTCACTACACTACATTATACTACGCACTACACATTACACTACCCACTACACAGTACACTACGCACTACTGCTATCATGCAGTGATGCAGCCGATATGTAGTCATATTAGACTAGCGGCACGCCTTGGCTCCTGCACGGCTGACATGAGCAGTGAGCATTATGAGATAGTTTCCTCATCGAGGACTGTAATCGGTAATCATCTTATTTACCTTAACATTGGACTAGATTCACACATATGTTTAACAACACAAGTTCCTCTTTTATCTAGATCCCGCTGTACACGCACCTGCGCATGGCGTCGTCGCAGCCGGTGCGGCGGCCGGCCACGCCCCCGCTGGTGCGGGACACGCGCCTGCGCCGCGCGCGCACCCGCAAGGCGCACTTCGACCCGCACCACCTCGCGCAACCATCCCCACCCCCACCACCACCACCACCAGCCTCTACCCCACCACCACCACCACCACCACCACCAGCTCCAGCCGCGCAGACCAACAAATAATACGATTTCTATTTACTAATGTGTTTCTATGTAATGTGTTTATTAAAATGCATAATTTATTAAGGTGTACTTGTGTTCTATACTAAGTAATATTTTAGGTAACGTTTGTGAGTTTGTAACGTTGTAAGGGATAATCTCTGGATCTGGATTCTCAAAATTGTTTTAATGAATTTTCTGAATAAATATGCTGAAAAGCATCGTGGCCACCTTATCATCGCAACATTTAGGTAATATTGTAAATTTACAGAACAAGTACAAAAACTTCTTTTTTTTTGCAAAATCTATGTTTTGGGCTATGTAAAAATACAACCTCAATAATTTTAACACAATGGCCGAATCTGAAATATAACTGAATCAAGATACTTTTAGTTGCGTCATCTGCCAGTAATAAAACTCTTGTGTACTTATGTATACATCCATGTATTTATTGTAAATTGTAAAACTAAGTATAATTAAACTAGATTAATGGTAAGAGTATCTTAAAATGAACTAACTCCTCCATACAAACGTCAAAGAAACCTACATATTCGTATCTAGTAGCTTGTTTGTTAATAGATTTAATAACATGTTATCGTTTCTTTAATAACCTACAGCGTGGTAGCTAGGTACTCTCTATTAAATAGGGGGAGTACTAGGTCCGGTGGACGATAGTATGGAAAAGTCTCCGAGCAGCGGCAGATTCACTCAGACGGCAATCGTTCGGCTCGCTTTAGACTTTCGGGACTCGAGCTTCCTCGTGAACTTGGTGTTCCTGGTGGCGAGGTCGAGCGCGCGGTCCAGCAGCGCCTCCACCGCGGCGAGCTCCGCGCACACCCCCGGCACCGGGTTCCCCTCCACCACCACCCGCACCAGCCCTCCCCCGCCCGGCCGCGCCGCCTCGCGCTGCGCCTCCAGCACCGCCGCCAGCAGGCCCAGGGTCGGGTACTCGAGCGCGTTGTACGACAGGTTCAGCCAGCACAGGGTCCGGTTGCCGGTCGAGTACACGCGGCCGTCCCGCGACACCGTCTCCGCGCGCGAGAACGGGTCCACGAACGGGCCGACCAGCTCCAGGGTCCGCACGTGTGCGCGCGCCGCGGGGTCCGCCGGCGCCGCCGCCGCCTGGCTCGGCCGCGCGCGCAGCCCCGTGCGCCGCCGGCCCCGCGCCTCGTCCGCCCCGACCCCGGCCCCGACCCCCGCCCCGGCCCCGGCCCCCGCCGCCGTCAGATCGCGCAGCACGGCCGCGTGCACGGCGGCGCGGCGGCGCGCGTACTCGAGCCGGCGGCGGCGCGCGCCCGCCAGCTCGGCGCCCGTCAGCCGGAACTCGGCCAGGCTGGCGAGCAGGGCGGCGGCGCCGGCGGACGTCACGTCGTTGTCGGCGAGGTCGAGGTGCAGCAGGGCGCGGTTGGAGCGCAGCGCCCGGCCGAGCGCGGCGGCGCCGGGGTCGCCGACGCGGTTGGACGCGAGCCCGAGCAGCGCCAGCGTGGCGGCGGCGGGGCGGGGGTGCTCGAGGCCGGCGGCGAGGTCGCGCGCGTCCTCGTCGTCGAGCCGGCACCGCGCCAGGGACAGGGCGCGCAGGCGCGGGGCCTCGAGCAGCAGGCGGTGGTTGCGGCAGCGCACTGGGGAGTCGTCGAGACACAGCTCGGTGAGGTGCGTGGCGAGCAGCAGGCGCGCCACCTCGTGCAGCGCGGCGCCGGCGAGGGGACTGCGGCGGAGGGCGAGGCGGCCGAGGGCAGGGTGGAAGGGCAGCGCGAGCGCGAGGACCCGCAGCAGGCGCGGGGGGACGGGGCTGCGGTCGAGGACCAGCTCGACCACGTCGCCGCACGCGTCCCGCACGAGGGTGAGGTGCACCAGGTCCCCGGGGTCGGGGTCCTCCCCCCCGAGCGCGAGCTCGTCCTCCTCGTGCGCCGCCGTGTGCGAGGTGTGGAGCGCCGACACCGATTTGTGTTTCGTCTTTTTCACTTTCTCAAATTTGCTCACGTACTCCTCTGAAACAAAAAATCTGAAGTTCAAAGACTATTTATTTAAATCGTAATGTTTCCTATTCATTAATTTTTACGTTGTTTAGCGTTTAGAATTTGAAAGTTGAAGAAATCTTTATTTCAGTTTTGAAACGTTTAACATCATGTGCTATTTTCAAATATATTAATAAACGAGCTCGATTTGAACACCTCTCATGCTTAGAGTAAGATCCGCCTCAGTTAGTCTTTCAGCATCATAAATGTATTAGATATAGAGCGGCAGTACCCTGCGTGGCCGTGTGGACCCTGAGCACGATGTCGGGCACGAGCTGGCGGCAGGCGTGCGGCAGGAAGGCCTCCAGGTCGGCGGGGGAGGGGTGCGCGGAACTCTGCAGCTCCTCGGATAGGAGCGTGTCTGTCGTGCCCAGGTTCATCGCTCATACAATTACGTATGTATTAATATTTAAAATTCTTGATTTAATAACTAGTAAAAATTTTATGACAGTCTGATTAATGACTGATAGATGACATGATATTATTTTCTTGTTTGTCTCTCTGACACCTAGAAGATAAGCGAAGCATACCTACAACCGTGAAGGTAGATACTGTCGTATACTTAACTGAAAAAGTTTCTGAAGGGACTTACGCCCGATGTCAATAATCAATCCTGATCCATTTTTTTTTATCTAAGATTGATATATCAATCCATTCTCTGGGTGAAGCTTTAAAATCAATCTATCTTAGATCTACGATCGATCGAATCTGTTCGAAAATGATAGTTTTTGCTTGCCAATAAGCTATCCGTCCATTTTGACAACTCGTTGGTTTTACTCTCGGATAGGAGATAGATTATTAACATCGGGCGTTAATAGATCATGAGCTTGAGTCTTTTTTGTGCACACAGACAACACTAATCTGATTCCAATTTAACGATAGTTGGCGTTCAATACATGTTAGAATTTTCTTCTTATTTATTGCATCAATTTATAACATTTATATGACCGCTATGTTTAGTATATAGATCCACTTTAAAATAGTTATTTCTAATTCGGTTTACTTTAGCCCTTTTTTTAACGGATCTTTCTCTGGGTGAGAATATGGCCGTAATATTAAGCAGTTTTCATATATTAATCAGATATTAATCATCCACTGATATAATAAATACAGGACTAAATATAAATAAAAGGCAGTACTTTATACCTGAATTTATTTATTGAATTGTGTGTTAATACTAAAATATACAAATTATAAATGTGTCACAAATTCATGTATATATGGGCGGGACGTATGTTTAGCGAGGTGTGTAATGTGTAGTGTGTGTTGTGTAGTCGTGTTCAGTTGTTGGGGTCCCGCTTGGCGCCGCTGAGCACGATGTAGGGCGAGTGCGTCTCGCGCTGCTTGTCCTGCAACATCTGCAGCGTGCCCAGCGGCGTGTCCGTCGAGCTCATCTTCTTCATCAGCTGGAAACCAACACATTGGTAAGTTTCAGTCGTCATATACATTTTTGGGCATATCTACTATGCCTAAACCATTGCAGCGAAATTGAAATAAAATCTTGATACCAATTTAGACTACAGCTTGGGCAAGGACATAACTTAACCTGCCTGACATAAAGAACTTAACCTGCATGAAATTAAGGATTATTATAGGAAATTATTATTATTATAACTTTCTCAAGATAAAAGGTAGCATAAGTCCCAGGAAACGCGGAAATCTCAGTGCGGAAGTTAATTATTTATGCAACTAACTAGAGTCGTCTAAATTTCATTGTAAATCTGTTCCAGGTAGTGTTATACTGACCCCTTCCTGCACGGCCTTCTTGATGCGCTTCTCCTGCTTGTTCTTGCCGGGCCCCTTGCCGTGGAACTTGTGCGAGAGGTAGCGGAAGGCCTCCTTGGGGCACAGCGGGCGGCCGTCGTCGTCCACGTACTCGAGCTTGATGTTCGGCCGGAAGTTGTTCTTCTCGCGGAAGTCCTGCAGCGGGCCCGAGTGGCCGCCGCGCTCGCGACGCCCGTACTTGTCGTCCTCGCTGAGAGGAAGAGGGATTACAGGATGCAAACATAATATGTGAGTATCTTTTTATTGATATACTTTAGTTCAGGCTTATAAACTAACTAGATAACGTAAGTAATCTTAGTTTGAAAGAAAGACCAACCGTGTCACTTTCTTCCACGTGACGTACAAAGGCCATAAAGGTCGACCGCGGACAAAATGACTGCGTTAAAAGCAGAAAATTTTGCAGCTTTGACCACACTTTTAAGGTCTAGTTAGATTTATAGGTCTGTGCTTTTGAGCTACGGTACTCATTTCCATTTTGGCTTATTAATGAATAAGAGATGAGTATTGAACATTATCATCTAATAATAGTGTATATACCCGGTGTATGTCTTGTCCTCGATGGAGTAGTGCGCGGCGTTGAGCAGGTTGTGCCCGGGGCGCGGGGTGGCCCCGGCGGTGGCCCCGGGAGCACCAGGGCCACCCGCGCCGCCGGCCCGCTCCAGGTAGCCCTTGCTGAGCGCCAGCTGCAGCGCGCCCGCCACGCCCGCGCCCAGCGCCGGCTCTGCCTCCAGACCCACCGCCGACCCTGCATATACAAGGGATTGGGTATTTATTTAAATTACTAGATTCACAGCTTAAAAAAGAATCACATTATAAAAGTAGTTATTGAAAAAAAAAGAAGGAAACTATCAAACACAGCAAAATTATAAACTAAACAAACTTAAGAAATAAATAACAATCTTGCTTTACATTGACTTACTCGACTCAACTCAAAAACTTTGCATTGTATTTTGAATTGATGTTTCACATATTTTAGGACAAGTGTACACATTTATATTCCTACTTAGTACTCCAACATTATTTCCTAGTTTTTAAATTTTCTTGGTGAAGGCCTAAAAATGACTCGCACATCTTCTGTTCGTGTATTTATTCTAATGTATTTAGCTGTTGGTGTTGGTTGACTAATGTAGTGTGTAGCGGGAGTAGTGTAGGTTCCAGGGAGGACTGTAGGGCGTAGTGTCGAATGAGTGGATGTTTAGTAGCATGTAGCATGAGATGCGAGCACGTACCCGCAGTGAGGTCCGGCGGCTTCTCGCTGCCGACGTCGACGCGGCTCCAGGCGCCCGCGTTGTCCGCGCTCTCCGCCTCCACCTCCATGTCCTCGCGCTCGAAGTCCTGCAACAGACACGTACGGCAACATAACATAAAGCCTTTTATTTCCAAATATTATTACAAAGTACTATTGAAATTATTATTTCAGGAGTACATATAACCAAATAACCCTAATTTGACAACTTTGTGATCAGTGAACCTGACTTTCTAGCCGCTAGTCGTGGGTTCGAATCCTACCCAGGACAAACATTTGTATGCACGAATATGTCTGTTTGTAAATATCTATATAAGTACATATTTAAAACGTAGTATATGTAGTATGTCAGCTATCTGGTTACCATAACACAGGCTCACTTTGAAGCTTACTTTGGTGAAGCCGTGTGTGAAAAATGTCCTAGGATATTAAAGTTACATGATCATAACTAACAATGATTTCAGCATGGTGATCCCTGTTTCCTGCGAGTCCATACGTGGGTATGTCTCCGAGCGTGCGGCAGAACTCGGCCGTGGCGTCGAGCACCATCGCACCTCCCGAGCCGCCCTCACCACCCTCCTCGTCCTCCGACTCCGCCGGCTCCTCTTTGGGCCTCTCTAGTATCTCCTCCACCTGGGACCAAGAATAATTTTGAAGAATGAAGATTGTAACAGAAAATCTCCTGTTTATAAATGGATGGTGATAAGCAATAATGCAACCCACATATAGTCGAAAACAAAGATTTTGGTATATTTTTATAATGCATCATGTATATAACATTCTACAAAATTGTTTCAAGTCATCTTAAACATAAAAGTACATAAAAAATGGATTTATATCATACAAAAAGTTATAAATCACAGACATTATTATCTTTAAACGCCATTTTTTCAAAACCAAGTTTATGAGGGTTAACACATTATTGCTTATCACCATCCAAATATGTAAATAAATAAAATTTATGTGTCTGTTTTTTAATGTTCTAATAGCAGGATACATTTCGAAATCATACTTTTTACAGTTGAGCACTTTGAAGTTTAGGAATTGTATTGCAAACACGAAAATGCAAAAGGGTACTTATATTGTAGTTGTATGTTAAAATGGGAAATCAATGGGTCTTTTTGAAATATGAAAATACTAGTGGCTCCCCGCGGTTTCACCCGCGTTCCCGGGATAAAAAGTAGCCTATGTGTTATTCCAGAACATATTCTAGCTCTGTGCCAAATTTCAAGCAGATCCCTTCAGCCGTTGGAGCGTGAAAGAGTAACAAACATCCATACATACATCCATACTTACAAACTTTCGCCTTTATAATAGTAGTAGGATGGCCAAGTAGCATTGCATTTTTTTATTTTATTAAACACGAATTGCATTTTTTTATTTTATTAAACACGATAACAGGCATACGGAACGCCTGATGGGAAGCGGTTACCGTACCCTATGGACGCTTGCAACACTAGGGGCGTTACACGCGTTGCCGACCCTGTAAAAATCTCTTCACTCCCTTCTTGAAGAACCCCATTATTTTTTGTTGTCCCTTTTGTATATAAGCAGCTATATGTGCACACACGTACCTTAGCAGGCGTATCAGGTGCATGCGGCACGTGGTTCGCGAGGCGCAGGCGGCGCGCACGGGCTAGAGCCAACTGTAGCTCGGAATCAGGCTCTGTCTCCTCCTCATCCATTGCAGCCTCCACGCCCAGCTGCTCTGGCTTCACTTCTGTAGCGTATAACGAGTTAACCATATGTCCATGGTATCTAGGTAAAGGGTGCCTCTAGGTAAGCCTATGCGTCTCCAGTAGGGCTGTAGCTACAGTCGAATTTGAGGTAGGGCAGCTTTGGTTACAGGTAGGGCAAAAAGTAAATGTTGTTGTTTTTTAGAAGGGCGCCCATTTAGACGTCACAAAAATAATTATTTATCGTAGTTTTTGGGTTTTTAAGGTAGGGCATTGTGATTTCAAGATAGGCTACGGACTAGCCCCCCTAGCTACGACCGTGCTCTCCAGGTAAGCGCCTCTCTCTCTAGGTAAGCGCGTCTCTCTAGGTAAAAGTATCTTAGGTAAGAGTATTTTGAAGGATAGAGACTGCTCTTAAGCAGTATGCGCTGCCGCTGTGGTCAGAATAAATGCTGCACAGGTATTGGCTCAGGCATCTAGTTATTATGTTCAGTAGCTAGAGCAGCTAGTTTCTACTGGTTATTTTTTATTTATTTAATCTCTAATGTATGAAAACTACACGAGTAATATTTGAATATAAGCCCAAGCGCGCACTGGCGGCCAGGCCGCGGCGGCCATCGAAATTTATTTATTTTTATTTTATTTTATAAGGAAGACCAACGGCTAAGCATAATAGTATAGGTAAAAGAACAAAAGATGTGTGAGCCATTAACAGGTCCTCACCAGTAGCATGTATGAATTGTATCATCAGTGCGCGTACTTAGATATGTAAAATCTCTTATGAAGCGTGAAGTAACGTTACCTGTGTCGTCGGTGAGGAGCGGCGCGGTGCCGGCGTCGTAGTCGTCCACGTCGATGGGCTCCTGCTTTGCTTTCTTCCGCATTTTACCCTGCAACCATATTAACATTGAAGATTAGGTTTAGTGGCAACTGACTTCTTAAGTAATATTATAAATGCGTTAGTCGGAAGCTACATGCTAGTATGTGCGCGTATTGTCTGAACGCGTCCTTAAGCCGGGTCCAGACGAGTGTAACGTGTAATGTAAGATTACGTGTAATTTAGCATCAACAGTGTGGACGGCACACGAACTCAAAGCGAATTGTGAACGCGAAAATATTTCAAAAACTGCGAGCGTCTTTGTGTTCGCGCGAAAAACCGACAGCAGATGGATCAAACCCGAGCGCCGCGCGAGCGTTACATGCAATGCTCGTAGTGCCGTCCGCACGTAGAATTCGGGTTACATTACACGGTGGATTACATTACACGTTACACTCGTCTGGACCCGGCTTTTTAGGCCCCGAGAACACGGCGTAGGTTTTACCACCCCGATTTTTGCATTTGTATAGCACCAAAAACACTTAAAACGCATTTTGTGCTGATAGTAAGACTACCTCGATGCCTATCTTATTTACTGCCTTACCAAGGCAAATAACAGACATGAGTAGAGAGCCTTTGTCCCAGGCTTTAAATAAAAAACGAAACAAATTACATTTAATTGACTAAGCTTAAGACTAGTATGTATTTACATTTCAAACTAGACTATAATTCTAAACACATTGCACAAAAGGTGCATATACGTGTATTTTTAGTTCAAAAATAAAAATTAACAAATAATAGAAAAAAGCTAAAACTGAAGTCTAAACACAATCCTAATACAAAACAGAAACGAAAAGTAAACAAAATAAATACTTTACAGCGATAAACATATAGGTTGAAATTGAAATATATATTATATTTGTGTGTAACTAACATAGGTAATAAGTCTATTACTAACATGGTATGGATTCCTGTATCTGATTTAGGTAAAAAATAATAATATGAGCAACGTACCCGTTTCCTGGGCTTCTTGAACTTGGCCTGTATCTCGTGCTCGTCCATGTAGTCGGCGGCGGGGCGCAGCGCGGGCAGCTGCAGCGACTCCAGCCGCCGCCCCGGACCGCCTTGCAGACGTTCCGCACGCTGCACACACAAACATACACATTATTCAACTAATACTTGATTACATAGTGCTTTATTTGTTGTTTTTGTATTTAATAGTTTTAGTTAGCATATTCCTAGTGGTAGGATAGCTGTATTAAAGCATGTTGTGTTCAAATCTAGAAGTTCGTACACAATTTTTTTCTATTTTTATCAAAGAACTGTTTATAGCTTTATAAAAAAAAATTTACATGTACTGTACATGTAAAATAGGAACACATTATATGGATATGAAAGTATAGTGTTTATACAACTTACGTGTCAATTCCTTACCGACTCAATACAAATAGAATAGAGGTGAATTGACAGTTTCATTATTTACTTGATATACAAAAATTACATCAATATACGCCTCATGAAGCTATTTATATAGTTCACTACACAAAGTAATTTAATACAAATTTTCCCTAATAATATTAAAAATACGAAAGTAATTTAGTCTTTCTATCCGTTATGCTCTTACGCCTAAACCACAACAATTGAATTTAATGAAATTCACCCGGAAATCGGCTTAAACAAGTGCGGAAGCTAGTAAATATAGTTACTAATTTTTTTTTAGAGAATTAAACAAAACAAATCACTGACCATCATATCCCTAAACTTCTTAGCTTCAATAGCCGCATCGTCCCCGATAAAGAAGCCCCGTTGTTTGCTGGCGCCCTCCTTGTCGATCTCGTCGTCGTACTTGGCGAGCACCGGCTTGGCGTACCCGAGCGCGGCCGCCTCCATGTCCTCGTCGTCGTACGCCTGGTACCCGGTCTTAGCCTTCTTGCGATCTTCTATGTTCTGGAATGGAGAAGGTCAGAAAGGAGATGAGACAAAAGTATCTGAATCGACAACAATAGTTAACAATTGACAGCAATATGCATGTCATAAGTTATTCATTAAATAATATCCTGACCTAATCTCTAGAGGAGAGCTTGTAATATGGTAATCAGATAGTAGATATACTACATATATACTTTAAATACATACTCATAAAGATATTTTCAGTCATACAGGACAACATGTTGATATTGAGTGGTATCCGAACCCACAACTGGTGGTTTGAAAGTCAGAGTCACTTGGATAAGGTTGTAACTTCACCAGCTCTGTAACACATATTAATACCTTTTTGTACTTCTCGTCGTCGACAATGTTGACGTTGACGAGCACGTCCTCGTCGTCCTCGGCCAGCACGTCCTTGTCCGCCAGCGTCAGCACCGTCTCGCGCTCCTCGCCCAGCTACGTTCAAACAATACAACCAATTTATATATACCTCTAATTAATACAATAATGAATTGCTTTGGATATGTTATTAAAAGCGACTAAAATACGCTTTGATTCTGGCTGTAAAGCTGAAGTTTTTATTAGGTACATAAAGATTAATTATTAAAAAAATATTTGTAGGTATATAAAACGGTAAAAATATTTGATTTGACTAAGAGATCAGTAATTTAACCAAATGAGATAGTTATGGCATAACTACAGTATAAATAACTAAATAAGTTTCTGCCTGGGTATGCAAAACCACTGAAGAGTTTTTAAAGGTTTATCCATATTATGAATATAAATAATAATAAATACCCTGGCACATTTTCCACACACAGCCAATCTGATTCCTAAGTAAGCTTCAAAGTGGGCTTGTGTTATGGCAGCAGATAGCTGATATACTACATATAGAATCAATGTAGGGTAAATCAAGAAGTATTGGTGTGTGTACATACCGCGTCCATGTCATGCGCCACGCGCAGGCCGCGCAGATGGTTGGCGGTGTACCGCTGGCGCTGGTGCTGGTGCTGCTCCTCCGCCACCAGGGCCGACACGCCGAACACCTCGTCCATCTCGTCCAGCATCGCCGCCTGGGAGTGGAACACACGACATTAGATAATATAGAAATCATTACGATAATTCATCATCATCAGCTCATATACGTCTCCACCGAGGTGCACGAGCCTCGCCTAACATCGAGGGGGTTTAGGTCATAGTCCACCACGCGGGCCTAGTGCGTATTGGCGGCATTCACATGCCTTTAATTGTGACATCTCGGGCATGCAGGTTTCCTCACGATGTTTTCCTTCACCGAAAGCCAGTGGTGTGAGTCCATATGTAAGTTTTTATAAACTCAGAGGTACGGGCCAGGGATTTAAACCTGGACCCTCATGATCGTGAGTCGTTGGGTTCCCAACTGAGCCTTTCTGTTAGGCATATACCAAGTAGTTTAAGTATGTTAAATTAATATTTAATTGCTAATTATGTTTGTTCTTACCCTCTTAGCAGCTTCACGTTTCTGTTTGTCAATCTCCCGGGATTTCTTCACCCAGGCGAGGGCGTCATCCTCATCCGGCTCGTCTGCCAGCAGTGTGGTTTGCAACCTGACAATATAAATATAGAAATATTAGAAATATTAAAAAATCTACATTTATGATAAATTTAAGACAGATTTACTGTACAATACTTTGCTAGAATTTTTATGTGTAACTAATTTAATCACTACATATTATAAAACAAAGTCGCTTACTACGGTCTGTCCCTGTCTTCTTAAATCTTTAAAGCTACACAACGGATTTTGATGCGGTTTTTTTTAAAGGTAGAGTGATTCAAGAGGAAGGTTTTTATATACAATACATGCATAATGTGCTAGAGAAACACTGTAAATTTTTGAGGTTTCTAATATGATGTATAAGCATTGCACCCGTGCAAAGCTGGGGCGGGTCGCTAGTTAAATAATATATACATTAAAAAACACTGTAAAATCTAACATACTTTTGTTCAAGTTTCCTCTTTTCCCGCCTTTCCTCAAGCCTCTCTTTGAGTTTCTCCGATTTCTTCTGCTGCGCGATGTTCGCGGCTGGCTTGTGGTAGAACTCTCCCAGGTCATCCTTGAACTTGCCGTCATCTGATGATCACAGATATTTTTATTAATACAAATCAAAGAGACATTATGTTATATACAATTTAAATATAATATCTAGGATGACAATGGAACAAAATAGTTATAGTATCAACATTGAAAGTTATATTAATATTTAGAAACCAGAAAAGTGATGTTAATAGTAAATATTTTTACAAAATGGATTGCTGCACATACTTGCCATTATAATAGACTAACAAATGATTATTTACGGTTAAGAACTAATAAGGTATACTGACCGGCTGGTTTCTCTGCCACCTCAAGTGGCTTCAAGCCGAGCTTGGCTCTGAGTCTGTTGGTGTCCTCGACGGAGAGGCTGTCCTGCGCGCCACTGGGGGCCACAGGCGATCGCTCGCGTTCCTTTTCTTTCTCTCTATCTTTGTCTCGCTCGCGATCCTTTTCCCTTTCCCTGTCTCGTTCGCGCTCCTTTTCCCTATCTTTGTCTCGTTCACGCTCCTTATCCCGCTCGCGCTCTCTCTCCCTCTCCTTGTCCCGTTCGCGCTCCCTCTCTTTCTCCCTGTCCCGCTCTCGTTCACGCTCGCGCTCATGCTCGTAGCTCTTGTCTCTGTACCAATAAATAGAGTATGGTTACTAGATGAACATGTCTGACAGACAACTGGTGCTTTTAACATGTAGATTCTAGAATCATCTATTAAGCGGCCCTATGAGCCCACTTGTAGTTGTATGAATAACACTAGCAGGCCGGACCGGCCCGGAAAAGCAGTGCCACCTATGTCCAATTATGTCTTCAAACTATCTAGAAAGCGATGATAATATACAGAAAAAAAACTATCCAAATTGGAACAGCTATGTACTATGACAAACATACCTACATATAGTAGAATTATACATAATTAAGAAGTTTTAGTGTACACTTCTCAACAATGTTTCAAATTAAATTAAGAAGCCTAAACAATATCCAAACATACAAAACTCCACATGACTCACTTGTGTCCGTCCAAGTCATCCTTGGTGGCGCGGTGCTGCTCCCTCATGCGGCGGTCCCGGTCCGCGCTGGCGCTGCGGCTGCGCGAGCTGGCGACGTCGCCCTCCACCTTCTGAGCCTGTAAGTGGGAGTCCACTGGAACCTCCTCCACTGCAACAATAATAACCACCCGGTTATTGGACTGTTGTATGCACCTTTAATGATGCTCATGAACCTTTTGATGTGGCAATTTGGTTGGACAAATATATGTTTTAAACTTAATAGTGAATCTAGCTATCATCTGATGGATATATCTGAGTTAAAAGAAAAACCAGTACCCAGTTCTACAGATATTAGAAATACACATAGTATTTACAACAAAATTTAACTACATATTAATTTCTGCCATTTTATACAGCAGGAAATAACAGTGGTCCCCTTTAGATTTCAATTAAACCCTGCACCTTGCCTTGTGCGACACTACCTACTCATTCCGAATTTAATAAGTTAAAATTATTAAATTTATAAATCTTAAATTTTAGCCTGTTTCAATAATGAGGACACATTGGAATTTTTCTGGTAGTAAACACAAAGTTTAGATGACAAAAAATTTTGTTCAGCTAAAAAATACTACAAACAAGTTCAAATCAGCAATAATCCTCCTTTCATGCATAGTGACTGAACATATAAAGTATTGATTTTATTATTACCTGCTATCTGCATTTACATTTAAAATCTAACAATTAAATTACTAGACATAAATACTAACAGTTTTTTACAAAGAACTAAATGACCTATCATATAATAATATTTCATATCTTGAACAACAAAAACTTTTGATGAGTAATTGTTGTCAAAAGAAAATTTTGATATAGTATAGGGATAGGAAAGTTATGTAAATATGTTCTTACCATTTTATAGGTATATGCAGAATCTCAAATGAATGTCACTGCACTTTAGATTAATTATAATATACATGCAATGCTTGTATAAATAAGAAAGGTTATCCCTACTAAATTATGAGAGATGTCCGTAACATATTTATTTTCCAACATCTGTACAATATGAATATCCCATTGACAGTAATACTGAAGTTATAAATACAGAATATCTCTTTAAAGTTGATACTAGTAAAGATTTCATGAAGGTGAGAATATAGCGTAAATGGATTTTTGTTAATATACCTCCAATTAACATAGAGCTGTTTGTTGGACATGTTGTACACGGGTAGTTCCCTCACCCACAATGGTCAAATGAATGGATGTAATATCACAAGAGTTTCTGTTACAGTGTACTGTAACCTGTAGGTTGAGCAACACATTTAAGATACATTCAAACCAAATAAATTACTTGGGAGACAAAATCGACATCAATCTGCAATAGTTAAGAGCTAATTTTTATTTTCTATGGAAGACCAACAGCTAAACTAATAAATAATATAGGTAATATAACTCTACTAATGTAGAGCTTGATCCAAAATCATTTACTTTTTATTATTATGGTAAACTGCAGGTGTATTTTAGGGCTTGCCTTTACCTAACTAACCAATGGACTCTCAAACACTAATGAAATAATGAAATATAATTATTACTTCAAATAGGCCTTCACAGGCACTTATGAAATGTTGACTCTATTGCATGGTTCGGAACAAAACACTCAATAATATATAAATGTATACAATATATTGTGGAAGCCTACACAAGGCAAGAAGCCTGTATTTCAGGTACAATATAGATACCTAGACAAACCTTTAAACTTGACTTCTCACCATGCCCTACCCTCGTTAAAAAAATGTTTTCCTGCACCAAAAAGCTTACAGCAATACCGTAATAGATGTCCTTGTCGACTTATACCCACCTTGCAGGAGCTGGTCTCTGGATGCGGTGGCTCATCATCACTTATACCATCGAGTCTGAAATAACGAGCAAAATATGCCATTATCAGGTCAAACGGGGAGTACGCCGGCGCCGATCATGATAACCAAAATCTCATTATTATCGCTAGATTATCAACATGTTTATGTACATATTCTAAAGAAATCATAATCGGCAGCTGGCGTGTCTAGTCTATAAAGTAATAAGTAAGGTACTGACCATCAGGGGAGCGGTCCTTCTTGCGATCCTTGTGTTTTCTGTGCTTTTTCCGTTCGCGCTCCTCGCCTTCGTGAGGCGATCGAGACCTACTCCTGTGCTTCTTCTTTTTCGACTCTTTCTTGTGTTTCTTTGAGCCCATTGTGGTGGATAATTTGTCAACTTCTTCGTATATATCAATCCACAGTGGTATTAATCACTCCACTTAATGCAATACAAATAATATGATCAAAACAAACACGTTGTTTTAATGCGTACAATTCGCCATTTTGTTTTGTTCATTTTAAGTATTGCCAGTACCAGTACTTATTTTTGGCAATTTACCTGAAATAAAAAAAAAAAATTTCAAATGAAATTGTACAAAGTAATAATACAGAGAGAGCATAACAAATTATCTTTTATAGACACAATAATAATTAATAAAACCGTGAGCTTACGTACACGTTATATTTATTATAATATTCGTATATCGGACTGTCATTGATTGACTAACCCACATTCTCCTAAAGCAGGTGTATCCAGTAAGTATTTTTTTTTATTAAACATAACTATGAGGATATAAGTTTTCTAAATCCAATTATATACGACAGTCCGATATGTACAATCTAGCAGCACTTTAGTTGAGAACATGAGAATAGCATGTCATGGCATGTCACCTTTTTATGAATGTCATTGGCTGAATTTTAACCAGTGCTGCCAGATGATAAAAGGTTTGCGAAGTATCTACCTGACTTTACAGCCACTGCGCTAGTATATGCGTTTCTCAGAATAGACATTGGTCTGTATGTTCTGTATCTGAGTATTAATATATTTTTAGTTTCCTTCGGAGGTCAATGAGGACATGCGGATAATAGAAGTATATTATTATATTTATATTATACCTACTAGTGGCTCCCCGCGGTTTCATCCGCGTACCCGGTAGTTCTTCCATTTTCCCGGCATAAAATGTAGCCTATATCCTTTTTCAGGCTCTACAGACTATCTGTATACCAAACTTCATTTATGTAAATCGGTTCAGTAGTTTTAGCGTGAAAGCGAGACAGACAGAGCTACTTTCGCATTTATCTAATATATAAAATTCTAGCGTCGCGAAGTTTGTGGTAAAACTCCTCCGAAACGGCTTGACCGATTCTCATGAAATTTTGTCTTGTCATATTCGGTAGGTCTGAGAATCGGACAACATCTATTTTTCATCCCCTTAAATGTTAAGGGTAAGCCACCCCAATTTTATTTTTTCAATTTTTGAATATTTTATTTTTTAATTTTTTTATGATACAGCATTAGTAAATACATATCACCCTGAATTTTCAACCCTTTACAATCAACCCCTATTTTACCATCGCGATTTTTATTTTATCTTCCGCCTTCACCGGTCGATAACCGATCAACGATCAATCGATCAGAACTTAAATATTATTTAGTTCAATAAAAATAAAAAATACAGATATTTTGAAAATAGATACAGTTTGGCCAAAAAGTCCTGAAACGGAACTAAAATATTTGATCATTGGCAACACTCGCTCTGTCTTGTCGAGTAAGGTACACATTCTGTCATTTATTGTAATCGGTGACTGTTTTTCGTGTTTATTATTATTTATTTGCGTTAATATGGTGATACTGGTGACCCATTGTGTTCATAATGAACAGATCTGTTATTCCCAGCTCCGCAAGAAAGAAAATTTTTAAAGTGTACGCTGTGTACGTGAGATGTTTGGCGGAACTTGAGGCCGGACAAATTTCATCCGATTTCAACGATATGTATAAAAGAACCGCTGAAATGACAGGTAAAATTATATTTTATTCATGTAATCAGATGTAACGTGTGCATTTCAAGGTGCTATATCTAGTATAAACCTTTCATACAATTATTGAAATGTACATTCACGAATTTGAGGTTATGTTTACAAAACACATTCGGATTGCAGCGCGTTCGTATAATTTTGATACTTTTTATCAATATTGCATAAATCACTGAACAAAAATAACTACTTAAAGTATTTTTAGGTAAATCCATCAGTACTATAAGGCGAATTGCAAAAGAAATACAAAGAAACAAAGGTGTTTTAAATTTATATGTAATCGCAAATGATTGTTTTTTTTATTTTATGTTATTGTTCCAGGCGGTGACTGAACAAGCGTTTCAGTTCACGACTAGAAAAAATCATGTCAACATGTCATGAAAATAGAAGAAGGTTATCTTCGAAGGGGGCAAATTCTTTATAGTGATATTGAAAAAAATATCATAAACCTACAAGATGAAAGCAACAGTAGTGACACATCTGAAGATAGCCAGCAGAGTTTTAGTGAAAGCACACACCGAGACATGGATGAAGACTTTTCGGGCGTGGAATACTTAGCGGAAAACATTTTTGAGTCTGAATAAAATTTTTGATTCTGACTTTTTTTTCTTAATGTTTGTTAAATAAATAACTACAAATGTTGTCGTTCTAGACACAAAGCGTTTCAGAGGTTTTCATTTTTTCATTAAACCCACCAATATTCATATTAATTGTAAAAAAGAAAAACCGAGTATCAAAACTGTTTTTGTCGTACTATATAGGGTTGCAACATGCACGATAGTGGCGCCACCATTAATTTCACGACTTTTTGGCCAAGCTGTACATATCTTATCAATACATATATTAGGTCACTGTTTTTTACCAATACACTGATGGAAGGATTTATTAACTACTAGTGGCTCCCCGCGGTTTCACCCGCGTTCCCGGGATAAAAAGTAGCCTATGTGTTATTCCAGAACATATTCTAGCTCTGTGCCAAATTTCAAGCAGATCCCTTCAGCCGTTGGAGCGTGAAAGAGTAACAAACATCCATACATACAAACTTTCGCATTTATAATATTAGTAGGATTCATATTTTAATTTCTTTGAAGACAACTATAATAAATATTTTTTTTACATTCAATAAATATTTATTTGGGAATAAAGTACATTTATTAATAGTTAATTTAACATTAAATAAATCGTCTATACTAATATTATAAAGAGGAAAGATTTGTTTGTTTGTAATGAATAGGCTCCGAAACTACTGGACCGATTTCAAAAATTCTTTCACCTTTGGAAAGCTACATTATCCCCGAGTAACATAGGCTATATTTTATCCCTGTATACCCACGGGAACGGAAACTACGCGGGTAAAACCGCGGGGAGGCAGCTAGTATTTAATAAACTGATAGTTACAATTTATTGAATAATCTGAACGCGATGAACACAAAAACTACTAAACAGATTTCCATCCGGTTTTCACCAAGTTAGGAGTATTTCATGGGGAAGGTTTTTATGTATAGTACATCAATTTGGACCCGGAAGGTGGCGCTGGTGGGCAAAACGAAGTCTGCCGGGTCCGCTAGTAATATTATATTAATAGGGCATTCATACAAATTTTGTAAAAAACTACTTTTAATTTTATGGACCAATTTTTTTGTCATACTTTGACGACGCATTGAATATACAAACCAACTCCTATAAATCAGGTGTTATCCTTGTTGTTAGATGAGCCTAAATAAGTATTACTTTAGAAGCTTGCAGGGTCCAGAGGACCTAAATATGTAGATTGCTGTGGAGTATAAACGACACATAACAATTTCAGGAACAAATAAAATGGTTCGATGAAAATATTTATTAACAAAACACATCAGAATCATAATTATTGTATTATAAATGAAATATAACGTTAAACGGGCAAAAACTTACTAATAAACAGTTTGCATTCATCTTACATGATAATTATTGCACAAAAGGAATATTATTAAAACTATTTGATCGAATTAACAAAATGCATAGATCATTAACTTGTAACAGGAATGTAGGTAGGCCATATAAAAATTAATTTATTTACAATATTACTTAAGTTTACGTCACACAAGTTGCCATCTTTAGAGCAGTCTCATTCATTACAATTTTAAATAAAATTAAGTAAATAAGTGTACATATTAAAACATTATAGTCATTTCGAATCAGTCCAAATGATTTTCAATCAGTAGGTACAAAACCAAAAAAATATATATGTTTGGATAATCAGAAAATCGTTTTCTTATTATTGATTGAGTGGTTTATGAAGAGTTATCTTTTATCACCAACACAGTTCCTGTAATTTGATAGTTCATGATTAATGAAGCAAAGAAAATTAAGGTTCAGTTCAATTGATTTTATCAGTAGATACTTCGATGCTACATGTGAGAATTAAATTTAAAGAAATTCCAATCATTAATCTACGATATGTATTGTATAAAATGCTCAAGAATAAAACCCTAATGTATTCTTTTCGTCTTTATTAAAATGATCATATAAAAATTATTTTGTAGAATATTGCTTTCATTTGGCATATGATGCTTTATAAAACTAGTAAGCTTTTCGGAAGACTTATTTATCGCTTGGCGTCATACATTATTTACATAAAAAGTTATAAATATATTATTTTCATTCCAGTTTAAGCCGGATAATTCCTTAATTTCGTTTTTATATGGATTATAGACAAAATTTAACTTTCACCAACAAGAAATTCGGTGTTTTAGAGATTCCATAGAATTCGTAGTATATATCAATCAAAGGTACTTAAAAATATTCACATCGACTCTCAAAAGGCTCTCAAAAAGTAGATATTTAAATATTAGTATCGTATGCTATATGATAAAAGAAACTTTGAACATCTGGTATCATTATGCATGTGTGTATTTTTAACTGTCAAAAATCTTCAATAGACATAATCAGTGTTGCAATATTCAACTTAATCAAAATTTCTTTGATAGTAGAAAATATTTTGGTAGAATATCTTTATAGCTGTTCTATTTCGTAGAGGTATACAGGCGGGCAGGAACGTCGGGTGACCACCTCAGAGCAGCGTTAGTATACAGGGCCGTATTCAGGCTGGGGCGTGGTGGGCGTAGATCAGAATAGCGCGTGTGCGGGGAGTATACGAACTGGGGGTGCTCGCCCGCCGACCCCCGAGCCGGCCCCGGCCCCTCCGGCCCCCACGCTCTCCCACGCCACCACCGTCCCCTCCGCGTAGCACCCGAACAGGATCATAGAGTCGCTGCTGTATGTTAAACTGGAAAATATTGTCAGAATGTAATTTTTTGCCGGTGTGTGATGGATGTTTCAATGCTGCTTAGTTCAATTGGATTAAGGCTATAGGCTAAATAATATCACGTTAAGATTACTGGGAGCGGAGTACCTATCATTGATAAAGATTTGACATAGAAGAAGTTGCGCGGATCATCTAAAGAGCGGATGCAGAGCAAAAAAAAACGTACATTAACCTGTCACTATTACTTCCGCGTAAATATATTCTGTCCCACTCGCACGAATGCAACGATCTGGGTTTTGCGAATTTTAATAGCTTGTATGCCTGTATCGGGCCTGAGCAATAAAGTTACATACAAAAACCCTAAAAATCTTTGTGACCACTTGCAATAGTCTAAGACCTCATCCTACAAAACATTTCCTGGTCTGAATTTTATCTCATCCCCGCAACTTCGCGTTATATATACTCCGGTTTTTTGCTTATAGAAGTCGATGGGGGAGGCCTATGTTCAGCAGTTGGCCGTCATATGGCGGATATGATGATGATACGTTATTAGCGAGTTATATATGGAAGCTGATAGCAATAATGTGTTAACCTTTATAAACTTGATTTGGAGAAAATGGCGTATTAAGATAATGTGATTTACGACTTTTTGTATGATATAAATATATATTTTTATGTACTTTTATGTTTTAGATGACTTGAAACACTTTTGTAGAATGTTAGATACGGGATGCATTATAAAAATCTATCAAAATCTTTGTTTTCGACTCTGTGGGTTTACACATTATTGCTTTTGTATGTATGTGCGTACATGGGTCTGTGTATTTGCGTTCGTGCGTGCGTGCGTGTGTGTGTGTATGTGTGTGTGTGTGTGTGTATACCAGACGAGCGGCGAGTGCGGGTCCGGCGCGGGCGGCGGGATGTAGAGCAGCGGGCGCAGGTCCCACGAGGAGTAGAGGCGCGCGCCGCCCGAGGCCAGGCCGGCCGCCACGGCGTTCACGGCGCACCCCTCCGCCGCGTTCGAGTAGCACATGCACGTCACGCGCTCCGATACCTTCACGCTGCCTGAGGAGCGAGTGGACACAGTGTGACTACACATGAGATATATAACAACAACTACCAATTACTATTAATTGGTGTATTAGCAATTTGGTTACCATAGTTTACTATGTATAGAAATATCACGAAATGAAATATAGGCCTTCACAGGCACTTATGAAACGTCGACTCTAATGCTCGGTTCGGAAGGTTGCTTTGGATGGTCATGAAAATGTGAAAGTGGTTTTTATTAAAAATCTTTCACTAATATAGAGTTTTGTTATTCCTGAGAGTTATTCTGTGTTTTTGTCCCCCAGAATGACTAAATGTGGGGTTTTCAGCCGATGACCCGGTGCTTGAAAGATCTCTAATCATAAAGCTTGCCTGTAAATGTCTGGTAATAGCTTTAGTAACTTTGCGATTTAATCTTAAACCTTCAACCAGCCTATCTCCCTAACTTTAGACTATCTGTATAGCATAACATACTTACCAACAAAAGTAGCATTGACAGTGTGCACCCTGATGAGCGACTTATACTTGTAGGCGTCCTTTTCGTACGCGTCCACGTCGACGTCCTCATCGGAGACTTGCGTGTGTGCGTTCGGGGCGGGGGGCGGGGCGTTCGGAGCGTTCGGAGCGTGGACTTCATGGGCCGTGGCCACGTCGGACAGCGTCTCGCTTACAGTCACGTGGGTTACTGGTAGCATGTCGCGGTTGGGTAGGGTTCGGATGTAGGTTAGCCTGGTGGAGTGAATATCATAAGAATATTATATAAGAATATTTTGCTTGTAGATAAGCTAGCGAAAATATAATTTATTCAAAAGTTTACTTAGTTGTTGAGTTTTAAAATGACACTAGCCCGATGTATGTTTATCCACAAAAATAAAAGCCGGTACATACCACGAGTTTTAGTATAACGATCTTTACTTTTAAAAGCGGGCGTACCCTTATATCTAGCTTATAGCGACGAAGGGACACGGTGGGGTTTTAGTGAGTAGGAGTCACCCATAACTTTCTGCCTGCACCCAAGGCGGAAGCTATGTAGGATTTCCCCACCCCAAAAAACAAAAAGACATAAAGATGATATCGCACTATAATTTCGCTTATGCAAGGTTTTTAATTTAAAAAGTCAGTCAGTTGTTTGCTTTTACTTAAATATGAAGTTTAAATATCATTTTGTTTGTAGTCGAGAACAACTATATTGTAATCACTTTGATTTTTTGTGTAATTAATTTGTTATTTGTATTTTTCTTAGTGTATGCAATAAAGTTTATTAGTTTATTAAGTGTATAGGCTTACAATCTAAATATAGTATATTCTATTCTATTCTAACTATACGTTGTAATAGGATATTGAATATTCTAATTTCTTCCTGAAATATAACATTTGAATAAGTGATGTTATAGCACCGTATGAGTATGTGTGTACTAACTCATTAAGATCCCACAGCACGACGAGCCCGTCTACAGAGGCGGTGGCGAGCAACGCCGCGGGCGCGCACGCGTGCACATCAGCGAGGGGGGCTGCGTGCGCGTGCAGCGTGCGCGTGCGTGTGCGCGTGCCCCGAGCTGCGCGTACCGCCTGCACGCGCCCGGACGCGTGTCCGATGAACAACGAGTACGGGCACGCGCCGGTTGTGCATGATGTCACTTTTGTTATCTGTGTATATATGACGCCATACTTAGATATAAAGAAGGAGCCATACTTATGACAGTTTTCTGCCCGTAGTAAATAGATGGAAATATTTTTTTCAATATTCCTTAATAGTCGATATAGAAATTGTGAATAGTCGAAAGTAATCAATAGAAAGATAGAGATGTTTTGTATTATTCAACTATAAAAGCTAGTATTGAACATCAGTACCTAAGAATTAATATAATAAAATTTTAATACAGGAGTTATTATATTAAAATAACAATATTAATAATAAATAGAAATTAATTTACTATATATAAATATTGAATGTGTTGCTAAGAGTTTAGGGTTGCAGAAGCCAAATCGATGCATGGAAATCGATGAAAATGGACTATATTCAATAGTGGACCTCTTAAGACTGATATAATGATGATGAAAGGTGAAGGGATTTTAGGGGAGGTTGGGAACATACCGGGTCCAGCGGCGGCACGTGCAGCAGCAGATCGGGGCGCGCGTCCCGGCGCCACTTGAGCCGCATCACGTGGTCCGAGTGGCCCCACGTCACCAGCGCCAGGGACCCACTGGCACCGCCTACGTTACCAGAGTCACCTGCGAAACAAACGCATATATATTATACTAGCTGCCTCCACGCGATTTACCCGCGTAGTTCCCGTTCCCGTGGGAATACAGGGATAAAATATAGCCTATGTTATTCAGTGATAATGTAGTGTAATTAAAAAATTGGTCGTCTGTAAAGTCGGTTTACTAACGATAGTTGAACGTGACAACGTCTTGCATCGCTCACTCAAGTAGGAGAGAGACGGATGTCGAACGCTGCCGAACGCAAAGACCGATTGTGCTTCTTTGTAGCTCGTTCCGCGCTGTCGTTTGCACTTCAAGCCTTACATGGAACGCCTCAGAGCGAGGTAACGCCGCATGAGTCATGTTTTTTCGTGCGTGTAGCCGGCTCTATCGAATTACAAGACGTTGTCACGTCAAAAGAATTATTAAAATCGCTCCAATACTTTTTGAGTTTATTCACTACATACAAAAATACAAATCTTTCTTCTTAATAATATTACTGTAGATCGTATGTATTAGGTACTGACCGTGTTGGTTGGTCGTGTTGTCTGCATGTCCGTGGGGCGGTGTAGCCACTGGTGCGGGCGCATGCGGCGGTGCGGGGACAGGTGGGACGGCCAGCAGCAGCGCGGCGCGGGGGCAAGCGGCCACAGCTCGAGCTGGCACGGGCCGCCGGGCGAGTAGCCCCCCCGCCCCGGCCCCCGCCCCGCCGCGAGCCCGCGCCGCCACCCGCACCGTCCCCAGCGCCGGCGAGCCGCAGTACCGACCCCACGACGCGCCTGATACCCCTGACCATACCACCTCCTGGGGGGACAATGCAGACACGCTATTGACACTACTCACCTGGCGAAGGGGAGAGGCCTAATGTCACGGGGTCTCCTAGTATAGGCACTTCAATATTAGACCAGCTGGGATTCTAATTATAGTGTCTTATTTAAGAACATTAAATATACTGGGACATTTTTCACACACAGCCAATCTAATTCCAAAGTAAGCTTGTGTTATGGTAACCAGATAGCTGATATACTTTTACATACTTATATAGATATTAACAAACTAGCTTCCCCCGCGCGGTTTTACCCGCGTAGTTCCCGTTCCCGTGGAAATACAGGGATAAAATATAGCCTATGTTACTCGGGGATAATGTAGCTTTCCAAAAGTGAAAGAATTTTTGAAATCAGTCCAGTAGTTTCGGAGCCTATTCATTACAAACAAACAAATCTTTCCTCTTTATAATATTAGTATAGACAGACATGCAAATGTTTGTCCTAGATGGGATTCAAACTCATGACCAGCGGCTTGAAAGTCAGGGTCACACAGACTCCTGGGGGGACACGTTATCGACACTACTCACCTGGCAAAGGAGAGAGGCCTATCGCTTATGTCACAGGATCTCCCAGTATAGGCACTTCTATATTAGACCAGCTGACATCCTAATTATAATAATCTAATGTTATCTAGTTGCACGGTGTACATTCAATATGTTAAATAAATGTATTATTATTAGTACACGAGAGGAGACCTCCGGCCCCACCCCCGTGCATACGCACCATGGCCACCGTGCGATGCTTATCTAGTATCACTAGGGGCTCCCTATACGATAGGACCCGAAGTGGCGTAGAAATCATAGGGGGAGTCTCTCACACCCCCCTTGACCAGATGAGGCTCGCGCAGTCGCGGGCCGGCACCAGTCGTGGGTTGCGGAAGGATCATAGCAGCGTTGCCAGATTTATTTTTTGCCAAGTCGGGATTTTGGAAAAAAGCGGGATTCTTTTGTCGAAAGCGGGACATAGTAAAATATTGAAGTCGTTTTTTTTTTTTTGATCGAGTCTCTCAATTTGGTGCCCTTGTACACGTCACAAAAGTATTGACGTCGTTACTCGAGTTACTTTTCAACGGACGTTAAAAGCCCTCAAACACAACAAATGCGCACTTTCTCAGTACGCTGCACACACGGTCGAGTTATTCCCGAAAAGCGGGACAGAGCCTGTCCCGCGCGGGACATTACAATTTGGTTTAAAAATCGGGACGTCTGGCAACGCTGGATCATAGGTTCCCGCGACCCGCGATGGGGTGGGCAAAAAATAAAGTATCCCTAGGAGCGGGTACCTGTGCATGTGCATGGTGATGATGATGTTGTTGCGTGATGTCTTGTGCTCGGTGCGGGTGTGGTGCCCGTAGTAGCTGGCGTGGAGCCTGCCCGTACGTGCGAACCATGGCCGCTGCCGCTGTGCGGTCCACTTCATCCTCTAACGAACTCGGCTCGAACCCGTAGTACGTCTAACAGACAACTATATTAGTTAACATCATTATGAGGACAAGCGCTCAATTTAGTACAACATAGTATAACAAATATGACACAAATAACATTTTCGAAATTCAGAGATACAGGAGACAGATTTGAACCTTCACTCGTATAATTATATTTGTGATAATCAAATATGTTCACCACGATTCTACAGAAGCACATTGTTATTAAAAAAATGTCAGTTTAGAAACAACTTTCCGACCCGAGCGATTAGAGTATGCCTAGAGTATGTGTGTGGCGATCACAATAGACCTAGAATGGTCGCAGTGATACAAGCTCCGAGAAGACTTGAAATAGCCGATTAATCCAAATAATACCTAATAATAAGAGTATGACTATTCAAAAATCCTTGTAAAGGCCCTTAATTTTTCAATAATGTTGAGTATCACTCACACAAGCAGGGAACACGTTGATGGCATCAATGGCCGCTTGTCCAGTCTGCTTGTACCCGAAGACCAGGTCGATCCAGTGCGGCAGGCGCTCGGTGGCCAGCGGCGCCTCGAGCGCCTGCCGGTGCGCCAGGGTGAACAGCCTCGCGTCCGCCGCCCAGGCTGGCAACTCCACAGAATCCACCGGGAGACCGCACTGACGCATGCCCAGGTTCAAACCTGTATGGAGACCAGTTGAAGAGAACATCAGGATACTTGGTACTACTGAATTTCTTGATAGTAGATGGCAGAGGTACAATACAATATAGAATAGGTATTCAATATTGTAATATTTTCAAAATAGCAGTCTCCAGAAATTGGCAGATGTTTTCTAATTTTTAAACTTTTTTTATATAACTGCCGCACTAGTTGACTCCACGCTGCCTGATGGAAAGCAGTCAGTACAGATGTGTGCAACATACATCTGTATACATCTGTCACTGTTGTACATATCAGATTGAAAAACTAAAATTTTATTCTTATTTTGTGTTTAATATGTTACACTGTAGATGTGTCTGATGCAATAAATAAATGATAAAGTTAGTGCAGCCCAGTAGAATCTATGCCTCCGTTCAAAGATGGCGAATCAAATTATTCAACCTCCAAAATATACCGTGGAAATATATATTATATTCAAATAGTAGTGTTGTATACGTGACCTTCGTTATTGTGGAACAGCTCCGGCAGGTAGAACAGCTCCGGGATGAGCTCCTTGACGTCGGTGGGCGAATCGTTGGTGATGAGCCGCCACGTGGTCGCCAGTGAGTGGAACGTGCGGTCCGGCATGTCGAAGTTGTTGTCTGTATGTACAACATATATTTATTAGTATATTTAATCCAATAAGGACTGGGGAAGGTAAAAACTTTACTCGGAATTATAAGTAGAGATACTCGATCACGTGCATAAGGATTTTTAATAGTAATATAAACTATCACCAAGGCCACCTGATTTGATTGATTATATAAAGAAATTATTATTATTTAACTGTCAGTCAGACCGAGGGGTTAAACTCTAGCTTCTATAGGCGTAGGAACGCCACACAAAAATATTATATTAATGACGAAAAACATTGTTAAAATCATTATTTTTACAAACTAAAATTAACGGTCATATAACCACAGCAAAAGTATTCAGCTTATGTAAATCCACAAACATAAACTTTTAAATTCAGTTTGGGTCCAAAAAGGGCACTTGTGAAGCTGAAGCTGCTGAAACTACTACCGTTTGGAAAGTCAACCTTCAACTATAAAAGAACCTTCAAGAAACTCGATAAATTTAATTTTTTTTCTAGTGGTTATTTACCTTGGTAGTTAAGAAAGAGTCTCGTGAAGGGCGGCAGTCGCACCAGGTAGTGCAGCACCCCGCCCGAGTTGGAGTACAGCGAGGCGTAGTGGTGCGGAGCCCGAGCTACTAGCGGGCTGCATCCTGTGCGACGCGCTGCTGACAGGTCCTGGCGGGACAGGGACGGAGATATACGGTGAAAGAGGGACAACATGTGACGAAGCTTCTGCACTTGCCTTCCGATATACTAGGTGTGACTTAGATAAAAAGCGCATGACAAAGTAGCTGTGTTAATTAGTTTGTTTCGGTAGTTCTTTCAAAGCTTTATAAATTCAATATTTACAGAGTTGCTAGATGTAATGTTTAACTATGTGACATTCATAATTTTTTTGCGTCACCGTGTGGAGTGTGAAAAAAAAGTTACTTTTGGAGGCGTAACGACGATATGAGACTCATAGCTGTATGCATGATCTCAGAAACCATTTGAGGAAACACAAGAAATATTTCAAAACAATACTTACATTATAAGTATTAATATAATGCTGCTCTCTATTCTTATTCTGCACCGCCATTGGCTTGCTTAGATCCCGGAACGACTTGGGGTCGTTCAGGTCCAGTATCCGGGAGGTGTAGTCGGCTATGATGAAGGGTAGTACAGGGTACTGCATCAGGTCGTTGTAGGTTCGACCTCCGAGGGCGTTGAGCCGCATCAGGTACTCCCAGTTGGTGATGGTCCCGTTGCGCCACTGGGTCATCGCTTCCTGCAGGGTGTCGGGTTCGATCCTGTATGGAGATTGATCCGTAAGTTATTTTGGGTGTTAAATTTTGCTCTACATTTATTTGTTCTGTTAAATTCTTGTAAGCTCGAGAAATGTAATAGGCTGTATAAAATCACGCTTACCGCAATCAGTAGTAAATATTGCAAAAACGGGGGTGATGTGATGTAGACGAAGTTGTGCAGATCAGCTAATTTGAAATATGTTGTCAAGAAAAAAATTGTCGTATGTTTGTTATCCCTTGAAGAACCGGCAAGTTAATATACATTTTAAATTGCTTTATGCCTAAAATGCACAAAGTATTAGGTAGTAACGGGCCGGGGATAGGACGAAACGGCGGACTGTAGTCAAATTGAAGGTCATGGAAGGCGGTCACGTCCCTCGGACATGAGGAATACGACTTGCGGAGGAGTGTAGTGTGGTGCGGTGTGGTGCGTTGGTCGCTACACTTACATGGCGGGCAGATGGCACTTGTGAAGGTGGTGCAGGAAGGCGGCTCGGTCGGCGGCGTCACTAAAGGCGAGCAGGTGCGCGTGTCCGGTGCGCAGGAACACCTCCAGCGCGCGCTCCTGCAGGCACCAGCGCCGAGGACTCGCGCGGACTACGCTGCCTAGAGCCCAGCTGCGAGCCCCGCCCTCCTCGTCCTCCCCTCCCACTCCAGCACCACCCTCCTCTCCGCCCTCCTCGTCCGCTTGCTCCGGCACGAAGTGGATGCATCTGTGAGAACAATGAGGTGTCAAGTCTAGCAAAGGCACACACAAGGACATTTTTCACACACGGCCAATCTGATTCCAAAGTAAGCTTCAAATGAAGCTTGTGTTATGGTAACTAGATAGCTGATATACTACATATACTACTTTTAAATACATACTTATATAGATATTTACATCCAGACACAGAAAGCCAACCGGGTTGTCAAGATGCCGAAATGTAGCAAGAAGGAACATTATTCTATGTGAGAAACTCTTGGCCACCACGCTGCTGAGTTAGTTACCTGTCAGTGAGCAGCAGCTCGCCGCTCTGCTCGCTGGCGACGGTGACGTAGGTGACGCGCGCCATGTACGCCACGGTCTCGTTGAGCTGCAGCTGCGCCACCAGCCCTCCGCGCAGGCTCCACCGTCCGCCCACCACGCTGCTGAGCGGCGGGGGGAACGATGCCATATCTGCACAATATAACATGAAGACTTGTAAAGGTCATACTGGCGCAGCAAGGGCAAACGGATGCTCTGTTCCAAAGCAAAATGCTGTAGGACAGACAGACAGGAAGACACAAACTGAAATAGACTAATACCGCTGTATCCATAAGTAGTTATAAGTAGTAAGGGTTCTGTTTCCCGTTCTGTGGACATTAAACATTGACCAACTCTTGTATAAGATAGCAGATCTTCGCATAGACGTGCAAGGCTACGCTGATGACCTTGTAATCACTGAGCGAGGCTTCTGCCAAAGTACGATTTCGTACCTTATGCAAAGAGCTTTAAACACGAAAGGCAAATGGTGCAGGGATAACGAACTGCTGCTCTGTTAGATCTAAAGTCCCTGCATCTACATGTAGAGAAGGTGGCAAGAACTACTATGCACAGGTGGAAACGAAATAGCTCTCCCAGGCACTTAAATCCATTCAGGACTCTGTACTGGAGACTCCAATTCTGAGCATGGTGTCAGACTCAATAATACCTCATATCAATTGTCGTAAATTTTCTGAAGTAAAAATTCCCTTGCGCGATGAATTGCTTAATGACAAAGTCGCGTGGTGGGATGTGGCCTCAAGGCAATCCAATATCCATGTGTTAGTGTGTGAGGTACTTACCGGCTTTATACTGGTGTTGCGGCTTGAGGAACCGCTTGTGTATCCGCAGGTGCGCGCGCCGCAGCCGCACGCGGACCCGCGCCGCGCCTTCAGTAGCGTCCAGCTGCCACGACGCCGGGTAGCTGCGGGGGTCGTGCCACACACCTGCCACGAAATAACAATCCATACTTATATTACAAATGCGAAAGTAACGCAACAGCTACAGAACCGATTTAAATGAAATTTGGTACACAGATAATCCAGAGCCTGAGAAAAGACATAGGCTACTTTTTATCCCGGGAAAATCGAAGATCCCCCAGGAACGCGGGCAAAGCCGCGGGGAGCCACTAGTATTATATAAACTGCTATTAGGGATTCTTATTTGGATAGACACAATACGGGTTAAAGAGGTGACTGGGTTTAGACTTAGTCGATAATTAAATATTTATGTAAAAACCTATATTATGAATATTTTGAAAATTCACAATAAATGTAAAAAAAAAAACAGATAGTATCTTTAAATGGAAATCTTAAAACATAAAAAATATGACTTTCATATTTACAATTTTGATGGTTGAAGCTGAAAAATAAATCATTAAATCTCTCAAAAATCACATATTCTTACTCAATGTAAAATATTATTCAAATGCACCCGTTGCGCCATTATTCTTTTTTTTTGTATGTTCCAGTTCCAGAACATATCCTCACTCGAATGCAAAATATAATCCCGACCCTTGCAACCATTATGTCATCATCATGATATGAGCTAGAATCTGTACCTCTCTCATGCGTATGCTCAGCAACAAGTCGCTTCCACCTGGCGGCCCCAGCAGCCCGGGCTGCATGAGCTCGGCGCAGATGCTCCATGAAGGCCTTCCGCTCGCCGTTCTGCACGTCCACCACCTGCCGCGTCACGCGCATCGCCGTCTCCGTCACCTTGTGAGCCATCGCCTCCTTGCTGAACACCACCCTGAGGACACGACGTATGCTATCAACTACATGTACTGTATACTCTCATTTGTTACTTAATTCTACTCAATTCAATATTAACAGGGCGTTAGCGTCTAAACTGAAAAACATCGAGCAAGAGCAAACTTATACAGTGTTGGCATATATAAAACACATAACTCCATCTTAAATTACTAAACTACCCCTCAACTTAACAGTTGAATCACAGTCCCCGGAAATGCTTATTCTTTCTTTGAAGAATGCTTAACACAATCCAAAGTACCTGCAAACTCAAAATTCCAAACCTAGTATTAGATCTATTATGGTTATGTTACAAAAATATTTTGGTCCTTCGAGGCACTCACTTAGCGACGGCGACCCTCAGCTTGGCTACAGCCTTGGCCCACCGTTCCCTGTCAGCCCGCAGTAAGGCCTCGGCTTCCAGAGCCAGCGCAGCCCCGTGCAGGCGATGCGGTAGGGCTGCCCTCGAGGCCAGGGCCCAGCCGCGGGCCCAGTCCGTGATGGCGAGCTCCACCGCCGCGGGACCCGTCTCCGCAGCCGCGTGGATGTGCTGCACTATGCATAGGAGGTACACCGCCAGCTGAGGGGGTGAGGATACAGATCATATCTATATAAATGCTTAAAACGAAAAAGGAGGTACAGATATTCGATGAAGGAAATCTTTATGAGAATACCGTGATGGCCAAAATACTATATTTGAAGGGTGTCTGTGTATCAATCTTTGCAAGAACGCGTGGACTATGAAATATACTAAAATGAACGTGCTTCAAACAATTTGCTTAAACCTTCTCAATTCAGACTAATGCCTGTGCAGTGGTGACATTTGAGAACGACGTGAAAAGCCGTACAATATCTTGAGCATGTATCATGGTATTCCCAATGGAGTACAGTATGGGGTTCTTCAAGAAGGGAGTTTTTTTTTTTTTTTTTTTTTTTAAATCATTTATTTCTAATAATATAATAACAAGTTACACTTAAAATTTTCCTTGCCAAGCTTATGTAGCTTGTTGGCAAGACTTTTTGTCTTGTTGAGTGAAGAGATTTTTACAGGGTCGGCAACGCGTGAGTGACGCCCCTAGTGTTGCAAGCGTCCATAGGCTGCGGTAACCGCGCGCCATCAGGCGGACTGTAAGCCTGTTTGCCACCTTTGTGGTATAAAAAAAAACATGATGAGGTTACCTTCCGCATGTGCTGCGGGTCTGGCGGCGCGAGCGCGTGCAGTGCGTGCGGCGGTGCGGCGTACAGAACCCGCAGGAGCCGGGGCTGCAGCTCATGTGCCGAGGGTTCGGGACGCGCGCTCCACCAGAACAACTCCTGGAGTGGACCTGCCCACCACTCCGCTGAACCCGCCCACCACTTGCCGCGCTGGGACTGACACGCGCCTACACCTATGTATATACACATATATTCATCGAAACATACAGAGTTATACACCCTCACAAGGTATGATGACAATTTCTAAAAACCTATGCTTTTGGAGTTCTAAAATACAGGCCTTATAATACTTATCATTGGATCATAAATAACAACTTTTTGTTATATTTGTAAGCTGTCCTGGTTTTCTGATGTAATTGATCGAGATAATATAAACTAATTAAATTATCCAAGTTATAAAAGTCTCATGTCACAATGCTTATTATCGAACTCTTCCTTAACGGCTTGACTGATTTTTATAAATTTTTGTATATTTAATCCGTCTAAGAACCCCTCATTTTTTAAAGTGATGTAATGTGAGTAATTTATATGAACAATATCCAAATCTTACTCTTACACTTGGCGAGCTAGCAATGCATATAATAACATATCCAAATTAATTGACTAAGACATATTTAACATTAGTATCCCAACACTGAGGCGACGGCTTAGCCAGCAATTTTTCCTTTAGGCATAATTATTATTAATTTTTGTTATTAAATTATTCTGTTTTATATAGGTAGGTATCAGTAACGATTCAAGTTTGTAGTATGTATCTATATGTGAGGACCTCTAAATGGCTCATCTATTTTTTAAGTAAAAATTTTGATCTCAATCTTTGTAAAGCTGTTGGTCCCCCAACAAAAAAAAAAAAAAAAAAATTTAACCAAAACCATGAAGTGTGTCATCACATTCACAGTTCATTGTTGATGTCACAACAATGTTTGACGGGTTAGCTAGTTTATACAAAATCTCTCTCATCTCTCTTCTATAAATCTGTAAAACAGTGACATATACGAACCGCTAGTCAAAGTAGTGAGTAGCCTATCGAGCAGCATCCCGTCCGGTTCGACCGGCTCCCTCGGGCGGTGCGTGATGAGGAAGGTGACCGCGCGGGCCACCGTGGCGGCGTGGCGGGCGGCCAGCTCTGTGCGCTCTACGCGCTGGTTGTCTGACGGGGTGCCCAGGGATACCGCCGACGTTAGCACTAGGGGAGGGATCAAAAATATTATTTATAGCAAATTTTATGCTTTAGTATACATGTTAATATCATTGGAGCAATAGACACTCGAGATAATCGAGAAAAACCTTGTTTAAAAAATAAACTCAGGTTTTATGAGACGTTAAAGACACATTTTAGAACATCAATATGAAGGTATAAAGGAAAACTTAGCTTATTATTTCATGTTCCAAGGTTGATATCCTTTAAAGCCTCAGCAAAATAAAAAAATAAGAAAGATCAAATGTAACTACCTACCTAGCTATTATCAATTTATAAAATTCAGCAAAATGCTCTATTAGAAATGAAAATGTGAGTATTTACATAACGACTGAATGCTAACGTAGGTACATAAAACAATGATAAAAACTTACCCGTAGCAAAATAATTAGCAGGCTTCGTGCTAGCAGCGTATGAAGAGTTGAGAGCCTCTTCTAAGTAGTCAAGTTGAGCGTTGAAAAGAGACAGCTGCGCGTCGTGGGCCGCCTGCACCGCGTCGGGGCCACCGGGGGCCGTCGCGTCGGTAGACTCGGCTGACAGCTCTATGTAGCTCAGCATGTGGTGTAGCTCCGTTATTGTCTACATCAAATACATTATTACAAAAAAACTACAAAGCCTTCAATTTGTGAGGGCAGGCTCGTGCTCCTACAGTGGAAATGTATATGAGCTGATGAAATCCAATATCTAAGGATGATTTTGGATAGACTCTCAAGTTTAATAATTATCTATTGCTTTGTTTTGGATGGTACTGGTTCTGGATACATGTTAATGTATCATACTTTTAATACAATAGACTCATGTCTTCCTCATGGTAACTTCGAATACATAGTTTTTCTATATTATTTACTTATTTTCTTTCTTAAATCCGTTGGAAAGCTTTTACACATAAAACTCCAAATATTACTTTAGCCATCATGTTCTGCCGAAGAACCTGGTCGAGTTGCAACCTGTAGGTAAATCAAAATGAGTATAACTACCCACCTGCATGCTATGCTGAGAGGCGAGTGCCTTAAGCGCGATGCTGTTGAGCAAATGGAACAGGTCGGGGAGCAGCTCGCCCCCCCCTCCTCCGCCGGCCGAGCGCACAGCTCGTACCACCACTTCTGCGAGGCACAGCTCGTGGATCATCTTTAGGGTTGCCTGTTGGACGATATCATGGTTTTATGCTCTAAAATTTATAAATTCATATAGGCCTTCAGAGGCACTTATGCAACTTCGACTCTAATGCTCGGTTTGGAAAGTTGCTTTTGCTGAGAAGTGGTTTTGGACACGAGTATTAGACGGTATCTATCATAGGCATTGCAACATTTGGTTATTTTGTGTTTAATAAATATATCTCCTCAGAAACACAATATAAATAATAAGGTTTCTTAACACTATTGTATCATTAACTGAAGTTTGTGGATCTTTTAACACAAAATACACAAATCCAATTATTCCCGCATTTATTTCGTTAGTGGGTTTCGGGGTCGGAGAGGGGAGGTGGTACGTACCTTGTCGAGCAGCTTGTGCAGCAGCAGCACGATGGTGCGAGCGAGCGGCACGTGCCTCACGCAGCCCGGCAGCAGCGCCACCAGCGGCGCGGCACGTGTCGCCCACTCGCTGCCACCGAGGGACACGTCGCGCCACACCTCCTCCTGCGGACACGTGTTGCCAGCGTCATTACTCATAACAATTGATATAACGGGTTGGCGGTGCCTCATGTCTTGTATATATGAGGCTTATGCTATACCTACCTATTTTGTTGCCTGGAGGGCAAGCCCTAGTTTCGACTCCAGATCTCCTTCAAATTACTATTTTTATTCAACTATAGATCATGTTATCGTAGAATATGACTTTAGCCCCTTCTTTTCTGTTGAAGCAGTTTATGTTAACTTACATCGAGTTGATCTTCGAGCGGCACATCGCACTTCGTTAGTAGAGTCGCACACGCGGCCGCCAGCTCCCATGAACCTTCATACAGGGATATCTGTAAATTCATTTGAAGTTATGTTATCATATCGTACACTCATGCGTACGTACGAACCCGATCAGCGAGGTGCACGTAATGGTGTTCGTTTCGAGGAGGCGGGCACCACCATCGCCTCAGTGGGTGCGTGGGTGTGTGCGTGCGTGTATACGTGCTTGCGTACCTGGTGGGCGAGGTACACGTAATAGTGTTCGCTTCGAGGAGGCGGGCACTATCGCCACCACCTCTGTCCGTGCGTGGGTGGATTCGTGTGTGAGTGCGTGGATCTGTGCGTGTGTACGTACCTGGTCAGCTCGGTGCACGTAATGGTGATCGTTTCGAGGAGGCGGGCACCACCACCACCACCTCTGTCCATGCCTGGGTGCGTGCGTGTTGGGTGCATGCGTGTGTGTGTGGGTGCGTGTGTACGTACCTCAGCGAGGTGCACGTAATAGTGTTCATTGCGAGGAGGCAGCCACCACCACCACCACTACCTCAGTGCGTGCGTACGTACCTGATCAGCGAGGTGCACATAGTAGTGTTCCTGCTCGAGGCGGCGCTGCAGCGCTGGGGGCGCGCGGCGCTGCAGCGCGGCCGCGGCACGAACCAGCGCTGCTCGCACGCCTCCCGCGCGGTGGTTCCCGAGAACTACCACCACCTCTGCCTGTACTGCGCCGCACACCGCCTGACAACCGACAAACGGCCTGATGAGGATTTCACATGATACAGGTCTACCTTACACCCTCACGACGGGCTGTAAGACTAAGTTGGTCAGCCCACGGGAAGGAGGTGAAGTTTAAGACATAGTTAAAATAACATCCGATGCAAATAAAGGACGACTGATAAAAGAATGAGAAAAATTTAATCTAATCCTTAGCTTTAGTTAGACCAGAATTTTTAAAAGACTCGAATCGGTAATAATGAGAATTTAGTCGCTGAAATGTAGTAACTCACAGAATTACCTGCCCGGAAATCAATAGGAGGCACTATTGCTACATGCAAAATCTCGCAAGGACAACATTTGTAAATCAAAAGAAACTAATTTATTTATTTAAACGCCTTTTTTGTTGTTATTAGCTATGATTCAACACATTTTTAGTCTCCTTTTTTTGGATACTAAATGGATAAAACACTATGATATTATACCTGCGCCACTAGATGGTCTGGCAGCGCAGCGATGGTATCCCGCAGCAACAGCAGCAGCCCCTCGCACGCCGCCCAGCCCGGCGCCGCACCTGCCCGCACGCGCCGCTACAAGCACACACACAAACAACCAATAAATATCACTTTATGTACCCACATGTATGGGTTCTGCAAGGTTCGTTACTAGGACCCCTATTATTTACAATATGTATTAATGACTTAAAAAATTCCCACTTAATTTGATTTCCTGGTAATATGAATGTTTTTGCACTATTAACTCGCTATTAGATGTATCTTCAGTCTGATTTCATACTAATAAAAAATATTGTATACTAGAAAGAAGCGAATAATTTTGAAAAAAATACTTTTCCTGTAACATTCATTGCACAGTGTCAAATAGCCTGTACTATGGTAATTACTTACTAAGTCTTTAGCTCAGCGTAATGAACGTTCCACACGTGATAGTAGATACAACTTTGATTATCAAGTTTGACTAATGATATGTCATTTGTAGGAAACTTCCGACAATAAACGGTACCAATCCAAAAATACTGTACTTAATACACCAAACACTTATATGAATTATTGTGGCCTTATATCGACATGGTAAAATATGGTACCTGATGGTAAATCCCGCCGGTGTACATCTCCACAGTGGTGTGGTTGACATCGTCTGCGTCCACTACTATGTACTCGTGGAGGGCGTTCTCCCCGCCTACCTCCGGCTCGGGCTGCGGTTCCGACTCGGGCTCCGCCTCCGGCTCGACCGGCTCATCGTGGCCGTTCTGTACTGGCTGGTCTATATGCCACATTATGATATACATTTATAAATCGTAAAATTAGTTTTCGGAAGTTTATAATAATAATATTTATTCTCTCCCACAAATATATATTTAAATTTAAAGAAATAAAATAAACTAGTGTATGGTGCAGATAAAATATGTAGCAAGAGACAGGAGTCCAAACTGAGTAGACCCTAATAATTAATGTCACATTATTATTGACTAAGTTATAAGGTAAAGTATTTTCAATATTTATTGGGACCACTCGCGATTCTTTAACATTTAAGAACTTACACGTTTCGGAATGTGTTTATTTTTTTATTACGTTTATTTTACGCAGTCGGGACAGGTAATGTTTAATTAGTTTAAATTCCCTAGAGCAACAACATTAAGCGATTTTGGGGTTTACAATTTTTTCGAAATAAGATACGCACCTATCGTCGTATCCGAGATATCCGAAGTGGATGACAAATTTGGTTTTCTGCAACAATAAATCAACAATCACTAAAACCGCTATCAAACACCGAAAAATACCTTTCAAACAACGACATTACCTGCCTTCCTTAATTTGCATATTGATAATGCCCTTCAACTGTTTTGTGGACTCCATGCTGCTCTCCATCTTGTCGGTATCCCCATCTGTATTTTGAGCCGTATCCTTATGGGTGGTGAGGCTATTATCGTCTGTGGAGGTGCTGGAGGCGCTGGAGCGGGGCGGCGGTTTCTTCTTGACTCTCTTGGAGTAGCGGCGCTTGGTGGCGGCGGTCAGCTCGCTCGTGTCCTGGGTTTCCGACGTCAGCAGGAAGTAGAAGTTGGCGCGGGAGTGGGTCACGAACGTGTCGCTTGCCTGGTGGTAAAAACGACGTTTTATTTGTGAAATTGAATCCTAGTAAAACTTTTAATATGAATGTTTGAATTTTTTATTAAAATTTGACTCACAGAATGTATGATTACACGCGGGTAAAATCTTGGTCGACAGTTGACATAATATAAATAAGTTTATACCGAGTTTAATATTCATAAAGATACAAATTGAAAATATAATTTTAGCCAAATTGCATAAATGTAATTTTGTAATTCGGGGGGGTTTTAACAGTACCTGATGCATAAGCAGTAGGAAGTCACAGAGCAGCGCCAGCCGGTACAGGAGTGGCGGGGATCCCATCAACCCTCGGACCACTTCCACCAGGTTGTTGCTGGCTGCCGGGTCCAGGGGACCGCATTCAGAGTTTAGGAAACGCTCCTGGAAAAACAATGATAGGTATATTAAATTTTTATATTACTGTCTAATTTCAAATTTTACGTTTGCTTGTCTATGATAAAATTTATGGAATTGATTCATTAGCTTTGGGGATTGCAAAACTTACTTATTTTAGTATAAAATTAATTTGACATTGTTCAATTACTACTTTGGTAGATAATAAATAAATATGACTATTAACAAGGACACTGCTGGGTACTCCATAATATAAAAAGAGTCTCTTATAGGTTTTTTACTTTAAATAACCTTATGTCTGAACACAAACCACAGATTAGTCTGCGTGTCTGACCATAATCCCACCATCATATCTGATGTGGCCAGAGTAGCTGCTGGAACAGCCAGGCATGCGATCCTCAATTCGACTTAAGGGACCGTTGGTCCGTACCTTGCATGCGGTCAGCAGATGGTCCATCAGGTTGAACCGGTTCATCTGGTAGTGGTTGAAGGCGCGGCGAGGGTGCGAGTCTCTCACCAGCGCGGCCAGGCACCGCACCACCAGCGACCACACCGAGCCTGACCCTACCTCTCCCTCCTCCCCGACCTCCCCTCCCTCTCCGTAGTTCACCTCCCATCTAAACATGGGATTGGATTTAGACACGATAGAACATTTAAATAGCGACTTTAAGGTCGGCGCGATAAAGTGAAATTTAGCTTGCAGCACTGATTTCGACATAACCTTCACCTTTCCTCAAGTTCTATTTCCCAACAAACTCTTCAGGTAGGCCAGTAAAAAGGGTCAGTGTATAAAACTTCACCATTAAAGCTTGGTCTTAGTCAGTATTTTTTTGAACAGCAAATTGTAATAGCAGCAATTTCTTGAGCATTTTTTGTCGACGGTCATTAATTACTTTAGAATATGAGTAATCTTTTCATGCGACACTCATCAATAAAGATATTCGGGATTTACCAATTTATAAATTTAAGCAGGTTTGAAGAAAACTTTGTATCAAAATTGCCTTTATAGTGTATCAGATTACTTGTTAGAAAAAGACCCTTGGCAGTGAAATGCTCGCTACAAGCTATTTCACACATGTAAAAATCACTTTTGTATTAGATGTAAGTTGGTTTTTGAAAAGAGTAATTGCTGAGTTTATTGCCGGCTCTTCTCAGCAAAACCAACCTTCCGAACCGAGCGTCGAGTCTGACTATTCATAAGTGCTTTGCATATTGGCCTATTTGAATAAAAATATTTTTGATTGATTGAAGGATGAAGGTACATACTTGGTGTGATAGTTATCAAAGTGCCTCCACGCCTTAGTGAGCAGCACGAGCAGCGCCGGCTCCAGCACCACGCAGTCGGCGGCGCCCAGCACCTGCACCGCGTCGCCGCACACCGCCAGCAGGGGGCCGCTACAAGCGTGGTCTAGGATCACCTGGGGGCATCTATCAGCTCAGCTTTTGGTCCTAACAGACCAGAGGTCAAATCTGCTTGACGTAATAACTGTCAATTCAAATGGGGATGACTGTATAAGGGTAATATCTTTGATGCTCTTTGATTTTTAGCTTTTCTAAAATTAGCAATGAGTTTTTCGAGTCTTTCTGTTGGTAACCTTATCACGCCTATGTAACTAATTCGAACGAATTGTGCTATACATAAATTGGATTGGAGTGGACATGGTTTATAATAAACAGATATCTAGGATGCTTATAAAATATCTTCCACTAATCTTGTTAAAGCTTGTATCTTTTGGAAATAAACAATCATCGAGTAAAAACGTTTTTCAATCAAAAAAAATCCCAAACATACTAAATCTTCACGCACTCAGGAAGATAAAATCTGCGGGCACGAAAGTTGCGGTGAACTCATCCTTGGACAAAAAGAGACGGATGTAGTATACACCCGTCTCTTTTTTAGGTTAGGTTACCATGACAACGGTTGTAAGTCCTCACCTTGAGCAGGTGGTGTGTGAGGCGACACTTGGGCGCGGCGAGTACCGTGAGCAGCATGTCGAGCGCGCCGGCCCCTACTGCATGGAGCGCCGCGTAAAGCCGGTTGTCCACTCGGCTCGCGCGTAGCACCGCGCCCAGAGCCATCGCCTGCTCTGCCCCGGAGCCTTCTAGTTCCACCACCTGGACCACGAGGGGAGGATTACTTAGTGGTGTAATAGATTGGCTAATTAACTTATTGAAGTGAATGAATACAGTTGTGTCTTCAGAGAGCTAGGCACAAAAAATTAGGGATATAAATAAAATTCGAAATTTTTGGGTGATTTTCAACGAGCTGTAACTTCCGGGAAAATAATCCCACAGAAAAAAAACATCACCCAAAAATTTCGAATTTTATTTAGGTATATCCCTAACTTTTTGTATCTAGTGTATAATCACTTACATAATTCAATATGAAAGGATTATTAAAGTTTTTCTATTACCAAATGTTAAGAAACAAATTGGTCTTGGATTGAACTTAAAAATAAAACATTCTGCGTTGTTTTTTTTGCCATTTCATATCCATCTCTATTATCCGAATACAACCCAAAATTCAAAGAAATCCTACGAATGATAGTAGCACTACGAATAAACAAAATGAAAAAACACAACCCATCCAGCATTTCTATACGCGGCTAATATCAAATGACAACTTACTCTAGCAAACAAGAAGAGCAGATGGTCCGGTCCTCCCAGCATGTATAGCGCAGGTGCGATGCCCCTGTGCCGGCTCGGCAGAGGGGCCCCGCTCCACGTGGGGTACAGCGCCTCGGGGATGGAGGCCCCCGCGGCACCAGCACTCCCCATGCCTGCTCCCCATGCCCCCACACCCGCTGAAGGCACGCGCCCGGAGAACACTGGAATAATATCCAGTTTTGAACCCATACTGTTCTATACCAAATTAAGAGTGAAAAAGAAAATATACCGTTGTTTTCCTTCTTTGTTTTCGAGTGAATACTTACAGACATTTAAATTCAGATGCAAGAAAAAGAAAAAATAAGTTTTAACGCTTTGTGGGAATCTAAAGGCTTAAATAGGATTATTCAAATTTTGAAAAAAACATACTGTAATATAGTTTGTCGACGGAATAGTCTTTTTCATAGAAGATACACAATTTTTTATAATTTTTTCGTAAGGAAAAATTCAAGCAATACCACTAAAAACTACGAAAATTCAATACTAGAATTCAACACTTGTTATATATTTATATATAGCATGTAAATAACAGTATAGTATACCTGTAGGCATGGCGACCGTTTGATGGTATAGATTTATGATGTTCGGCGCGTGCGCAGCGAACGACAGCAACAAGTTGTCGTGAACTTCTCGCAACTTTGCACTCGATATTTCGAACACCTGAGGATAAAATCATAATTAGAAAGCAATTTTGTCGTATCTAGAAAAATAGTTTTATTTCTTTTTTTATTTGAATCAGAAAATAATTTAGAATAAATTTATTGAGTCTGCCTGAATTATCATTATTTTCTTACAAGTTTTTAGTTAGGACGTTTTCAAGTTTTTTTTCTACTGTGGTGAAATTTTTGGATACGATAAAATTGATTTCTACCGTCGAGTATTTAACTCGAATCGTTACATATTTCGAGATCGAAGGTCCGTTTTGACAAGATGGCGTCACTTCTCGCACTACGTTTGTCTCTTGGTACACGGATTTATATTGCTATCAGAACGAACCTTAATAATGCCTATAGCTCACCTGATCCCAGTCTATGTTAGAGTCCAGCACATTTGGCGTCAACACTAGTGGGTAATTCGGAGATTCACATCGAACCTGCAAAAGTAAATAATGATTTTTTTTACTGATTTTTTACGTCTTTATTGAAAACCCACTGTATCAGTCCTTAAATACCACAACATGAGTACAATTCCTTTATTTAAAGGAGTTAAAAACATAAAATTAATAATGTCTGAAAAACTAAATTGTAAGTACATATTATAATCCAAGTTTCCTGTAGAAGACAGGAGCACATATTTCAGACGTATTTTTGACATGAGACCAATTTAGTATCGACTAGTTTGGATCAAAAGAAGCCTGATTTGGGAACAAGACACTATCAGCCCTATCCCTTATCCCCTCATATGTGTATACCTGGCACGCATGATCAGGTCCATGGGCAGTAAGATGCAGTGCAGTTGCGGCGCAGAGTACAGGCACCCTATACACCGCGCAGTGCGATAGGTGGTACACTCCGCCAGCGCCTGCGTGACCCAGCAGGAGGCTTGTCGGTGTCACTTTGCGGACTAGGATACCTGGTGGACGAGCATGAAGGATTAATGTAGCAAAAACAACCCTTCGGGCCCAGCATAAGTGTCGTAGTTTCGGAAAGCCGGAATAGATAGATATGCTGGGACATTTTTCACACACTGCCAAACTGATTCCAAAGTAAGCGAAGTGTTATAGTAACCAGATAGCTGATATACTACATATAATACTTTTTAATACATACATATTATAGATATCTACATCCAGATACAGGACAAACTTAATAATATTAAAAATATATATTGATTTCAAATTTTTGGTAGGTTTCAAGGAACATTTTGATGTGCTTACCTTGAACAGGCAGCGATACGGTTTCACACTCGTACCCGTTGATGAATATTGTCACCTGTAAAAGACAATTTACTTAATAAAATTGGATATGAAAAAATTGCTATCTTAAATAGTTGTCTGTCATAAAGTTTTCAATGTTTTCTCGTGCTGCGTTGCTGACTCTGTAAAAATCTCTTCACTCCCTTCTTGAAAAACCCTACTACCGAGCTTCTACCTCGAACACCGCAGCTAGACCTAGGCGCTTCGAGAGCGTCTCTGGTCGCAGGCCTGGTGGTGGATACGTACCTGTACATAGATGTGCCTCTTGCGCACCAGCTCGGTGACATTGAGCGCGACACAAGCCCAGCGGTCCCGCGGCAGAGCGGGATGGTGCGCGCGCACCTCGCTCACCACGCGGCAGCAGCTCGCCTCGGGCCGGGACAGCCGCAGCGTGAACGTACCTGCCTCCGAGCACACACATTATCTCACTCTACTCCTTGACTAGACCCTCGACTTTATCATGACGAGCTGATTATAGCACAAGAAATAAAATCTAAGATTGCATTAGCGAATATTAAGAATAGAAGGGGAACCAAGTGAGACCCTTGTGAAACTCCTACGAGGATATATCGCATAATAGCTTTGGAATCACAAAAAAATATAAATTATGAGAGATTGCGATAATAAGATCGTAATAGACCCGTATATTCAAAGAAAATCCTAGATAAATTCCCATGTAACATGATTTGGAAATGTCTATATAGGTATATAGTGATTGTCATGGTCAAAAGGCTATCCAAATACGACGTATAAGTACTTACCAGTGTTGGTGTCGAGCCACACCTCGAACATGAGCGAGTCGTGTCCCACTGATACCACGTGCGAGAGGTCAGCGGCGCGGCTCGAGGGACTCCGGGGGGACTTAAGGGACTCCGTGTACTCGTCCTCGAATTCGTCAGTCGTATCTGATGATTTAATTTCATTGAGTTACTAAAAACTTTGGGCTGAATAAAGAGACCTTTGATTAAATAGAAATTCTCGTATTTATAAGGCCCTGCGAGGATACCAGAATTTTACATCTTTTATGAACCGGTAGCTTCGACTTTTAAGTGTCTTTTTGGGGTCTAAATTGAATAAAGGGCTTCTAAGTGTTTGAAAATTTGAAATGTTTTCATCATTTATCCACCTGAGACAAAAACATATTTTTATACTTACGTCTTCAAGATTTAAAGACTATATCAGTAAATATTTTCTTTTCAGTTCAGTAAGTACCAGGAGAGCAATAATACACAAGTACAAAGTTCCCTCACCCTTCCCACTGTGTCTACGGCGACGGGGTATCGTCCCGGGATGCGCTGGGTCCTGGCCAGGGTGCGGCCGCAGCCACAGCAGCAGCGCGAAGCCCGCCAGCCACGGCGCCCAGCCCGCGCCCTCCACGCCGCATCGAGCCGCGCTGCACGACCATGCTGACCTTATACCTGGTAACAATAACCATTTATGTAGGTACTAGTGGCTTCGTGGTTTCCCGGGATAAAACGTAGCCTGTCCCTTCTCAGGCTCTAGACTAACTGTGTACCAAATTTCATCTAAATCCGTTGAGTAGTTTTTGTAAAGGTGAAAGAGTAACAAAAATACATCCATCCATACTCACAAACATTCGCATTTATAATATTTATTTATTTTATTTATTTATTTATTTCAAAAAGGTACATCAACAGCACACACATTATAAAATTACAAACAAAAAGAATATACCATAAAAATTCTGATGTGTGCACCAATTAAAGATATACACAACATTTACAACAAAAACAACATATATGAGAAAATTAACAAACTACTTATATGAAATTATAAAATTAATTTAAAAATTAAAATTATTATAAAATAAAATACAAACAGAATATAAAACAAAGTAAATCAAATGAAGTAAACCAAAATAAAATAAAATAAAACATAACTTAATCTAACAAAATATCTTATATCTACAACAGTCATAAATGCTATCCTAGTAAAGTGTGTAACTTGGTTTTGTACCCGTAAAGCGTGTCGGAAAAGACGTCCAAGTTCTCAGCCTGTTTATTAAGGTCATTGTAATCTCTCATGAATCTACTCATTGGAGAAGATAGACCCAAATTGGTCCTAGCAAATGGCAGGTTAAAGATCTTAGTAACGCGATGTCTGGGGTTATTGTGAGGAATTGCTAAATTGACAGTACTGAGAAGGGAAGAACAATTAATTTGACCGTTTAACACTTTGTAAAGAAAGACCATACCAAGTTTCTTACGACGACAACGTAAGGTACTCATGTTGAAAAACTTAAGCCGCTGATCGTAAGGGCATCTATGTGAAATACCTCTTGATGTGAAAGCGAGATGACGAGTGAAACTACGTTGTATATTTTCAAGACGTTGGGATCCAAGTGTGTAATACGGACTCCAGACTATACAGGCATGTTCAAGAAGACTGCGCGCCAAAGAATTAAAAAGTATTATTTTAGTCAAGGTCCTTTCGAAACCTTTTGTATTTCGCTTTATGAAACCAATCATCTGAGCAGCTCTCTTTGCAACTGAATCAATATGAGAATTAAAATTTAGTTTTTTATCTATTATAATACCCAAATCTCGAATTTCATCAACTTCTTCTAATGTCACACTGTTGAGATGATATTTTGTTGCTATAGGTTTTTTCTTTTTTGTAAACTTAATATGAAAGCATTTAGTAGTATTCAATAGCATACCGTTTGATAAACACCAGTCCCTCACATTATCCAGATCACTTTGAATAAGATTTTCATCATCACGTGATTTTACAATTCTGTAGAACTTTAAATCGTCTGCGTACAGAGACACATTGCAGTTTAGAATTTTTGTAGTTATGTCATTTATAAACAGTATTTATTTATTTATTTATTTATTTATTTATTAGCAAACTAACAGTTGTTACACAAGTTACATACACAAATTACAATTACTTTAAAAAATCTTAATCTATTATGTACAACTAATTATAAGTAAGCATAACATGCAAATATATAAGACTATTCTATACAATAAAAAAAAATGAATTTAAATTAAAAAACTATGGAAGACAAGCTAGAAGTAATAACAATCTATAGAACAATAAATGTAAAAGTACCTACTTAGTAGAATTTAAATCTAGAGCTATGTTGATGTTCCTGCGATATCTTGTGAGAGAATCGTTGTGTACGTCCACCGTTGAACTGACACTGTTGTAAAGCCTGCATAGTCTAGGTATCGGCGAATTGGTCCCTAGCACCGTTCTTCTGAAAGGTGGTAAAAAATATAGGACCTAAGTGTGATCCCTGAGGAACACCAGATTCAGCGTGATAAGTCTTTGATTGACATCCATTAATAACAACTACTTGAGGTCTTTTGTGAAGGTATGACTTAAACCATTCAAGTAAAGGTCCACCGATATGCACGGATAGTTTTTGAATGAGTATAGAATGATTCACCTTGTCAAAAGCACTACTGAAATCAGTGTATATGGCATCTACCTGGTCCCCACTATCAACTAGACCACATATGTCCGTAACGAAGGACACTAGATTGGAGTCCACGGAACGACCAGATTTAAATCCATGCTGATGATCAGTAATCGTGCTATCAACCAAGTGTGTTAGTAATGGATAGATTAATGATTCAAATAATTTTGAAAAACAGCACAGTATAGAAATAGGACGGTAATTCTTTACGCTAGATCTATCACCCTTCTTATAGACCGGAATGATTCTAGTGACTTTCCATTTTTCGGGAAATTTGCCTTCTTGGAGGGAACGGTTGTAAATAAGGCTAAGAGGAAGAGCGATTGCAGAACTACATCGTTTAACATATAGCGGAGGTATAAGGTCAGGACCAGCTCCTATTTTAGAATCGAGTTTCTTTATTTGATTTGAAACTTCATATTCACTAAAATCAACTCGAGAGGCGTATGAATGTGATGAAATAGCATTAATGGTATTTATGGCAGAAGGAGCACAATCATTGGTGTACACTGAAGAGAAATGGCGAGAAAATAAGTCGACTATTTCAGGACCTGATGAGGCTGCTGTATCATTTAGATACATGCTGGTGGGTATATTAGAATCACTTCGACGTTTTTCTTGTACATAACGCCAGAAAGCTTTTACATTTTTACAAATATTTGTTTCCAAATTATGTTTATAATCACTGTAACATTTATCAGTCAATTTCTGACAGTATGCTCGAACTATATCATATTCTATTTTATCCCGTGGATTACCAAATCTAAGATAGCGCTTTCTGATTTTATTTTTCTCTGCTAATCTTTTAATGAGTGCGTTACTCATCCAGATTGGGAACTTGGACCTTCCACGCCTGCGCTTGGGTATATTGTTTTCATTAATATCATTAAGAATATCATAGAAAGTAGAAACCATGATGTCCACATTATCACAGCCGGATAGTTGTTCGTGCCAGTTAACACTGTTTAATTCATGTACAATACTATTGTAATCACCCTTATAGAAATTGAGACCTGTGTAGTTTTTGGTTTTGATATATTCTGTTGCGATATTAGGTAACATTAGTAGTAATGCAGGATGATGAGGGTCCAATTTTGATAATATATCAAATGACTGACTTACTGATGCTTCAGGAATGTTAGACAATACAAGTATTAGTATAATATTAGTACGCTATCTATTTATTTATTAACCACACAACTATCGTTGGAAAGTTCATTATTTGTAATCGACTACAAAAATTAAAGGAAGTTCTTAATTTGTCGAGACCTAATTTTAATTTACATACATATTACTTATTCAATCGGTCTAAAATCCAAATGAACGTAAGTGCTAAATTCGGTATCGTTTTGGAAGACTTATCATAGACATTTTTTTATAATTTGATTGAATCAGGCATTAAGTGTTTATTATCTTTGTAATGCTAACTGCTTCTCAAGTGCAATTTCCAAAATCCACTATTAAAACCCGATATTCTTAATCAAAGTACCAATAAATCTTACCAGCTCTCAAATGTGCCTCCTGCAGTTTCCTCGCAGCGGTTTCTGCCTGGTGACTCTGTGAGGTCGTGGTGCCGTGCACCATCGTGAAGTTCAGCTCTTCAGCTAGATTCTGCATACCTTCTGTAAGAAACATTTCGGCTATGGACTTATAAGGTAATTTATATAGATATAGTTACTAAATATGTTTGTTATTTAAGATGGCGGTGAAGAGACAGTTGGGCAGGTAGACAAGTACAAAATTAAGCATATACATAGCAATCTTAATACACTGTAATGTAATCAAAGTGATTTTTGTTAATTATACAAGGTACCATATTGGGTCTCGAACTGTTCCTTATATTCATTGTAGATTTACTACTTTCATACCAGTTAGAGATTTAAATAATTTATTTTAGAATATTTCAATTAAAATATCAATGATATCGTTGAGGATATTATAAATAGTAATGTTTAAGGTTCATAAATAAGAAACAGCTATTGTATATTTCACTGGATAACTTAGTGAGTGATGAGTATATAGATACAAGACTTACTATAAAAAATGCTTGTGTAACTTTGTATTCCCTGATAAAAATAAATAACAAAATCTATGTTTTAAACAAATTTTTAATATTTTTTTTAATGAATCAAATCAAATTAATTGTTACCATATAATTTGTATGGATCGAAATAAAGCATTATTATTATGTTTTAATAGACTTCTTTTTAACATATAGCTATTATAACTTGTATTTATAGTGTAGACAAATAAATAAATATTGTAAATCTCGTGATTTATAGTGATACAGCATTAATAGTGACTATTCATAAGTGCTTTATTGAGGCCTATTTGAATAAAAAAGGTTTTATTTTGATTTTGATGCAACATACCAGCGCCATATCTCTCAATGGGGAAGGTGAGTATGCAGTCGGGCGTGGAGGGCGCTGCGGCGGCGAACAGCCGGTGGAGCGCGGGCAGCAGCAGCGGCAGCGGGGGCCGCGGCGCCGCGAACAGCCGCAGCAGCGCCGCCAGCTCGCCCGCCTCCACGCTCGCCGCCGCCACCACCTGCACCAGCTCCAGGATGCTGCGCTGCAGGTCTACATATAATACACATTTATATATTACCTAGTTAAGGTGATTGATGAATAGAGAATATCCTATGGTTGGACCTCAAATGATTCTATGTAAGAGTTTTCATTTACATAAGTATTGTTATTGGGATAAAAATAAAAAATTATGGTGATTAATTAATGAAACAAATACCTACACAGATTTAACACTTGGTATAGGGATCAGATCATAGCCGTGGTGGCTCAGTTGGGAACGCACCGACTCACGATCATGAGGGCGCCGGTTCAAATCCCTGGCCCGTACCTCTGAGTTTATAAAAACTTACGTACGGATTCACACACCACTGGCTTTCGGTGAAGGAAAACATCGTGAGGAAACCTGCATGCCCGAGATGTCACTATTAAAGGCATGTTAGGGGAGGCTCGAGCTCCTCGGTGGAGACGTATATGAGCTGTTGATGATGATAGGGATCAGTATTTCATCAATAGTGGAGTAAATGAAGCATTATGGGTCCGTTTTTTTTTACTGTGAACCGAATTGCATACAATTTTGGAATTAGGTTCATCTTACCCTTAACTTCAAAAGTAAAAATGATTTGAACTCCGCAACCGCCCTGGGTGTGGTTGCCACCCCTTCTCGGGGGTGAATTTCCTTTTTTTCAAAATTGCCTCGGATATCAATAGAAGGCCTAATTTTAAGCAAAAATCATATATAAAGCTTTTCAAAAAATCCAATACTTTTCAAGTTATTGGCTATTGAAAATTTGCAATTTTTTCACGGTTTTCATCGGTTTTCAAGATATTTTCATTTTCATATTTACATTCTACGTGCAATATTAAGCTAGATATTAAAGATCAAAGCCGTGTTTTATTTTATCTGAAATTTAATCGATGTGGTCAATGCCATCTAGTGGCGAGCAGATGCATTTTATGCATTCTAATACAAAAGGGTTTTGTAGCGCATAAAATAAGCTTTAAAATGAGCACTATACAAAGTCTTTTACATGTAAAATAAGTGAGCTGTATTGCAAATAAGGGGAGCATCTAAGGTTTTTTCTTTTAAATCAATGGGTTTCATAAGTGCCATTTCCACCAAAATTAAAATTAATCGTATTCCTCCTAGAATTAACTTTATTATGAAGAGTTTGATGGATAGTATCAGTTTGGCTGCTTCAGGACACATATTTTTCAAAAAAATCATGATTATAAAAAAAACAAACTTTCAAATATTTAACAAACCCACCCTTTTTTTAATAATATCTCAAAAAGGACGACAGATACGTATAAAAGTGTTCATGTAAAAAAAATGATAATTTTTTTACAAACAATTTGGTTCTTTTGTTTTTTCTGTCAAACAAAAATTGACGGAGATATGATTGTTTAAAGAGCGCGTGGCAGCGGAATCACAGCCTCTCTTAAGCCCTTTAACCCTTCACCGTTTCAGAAAAAGGTTTTTTACTATATATTGCAATAAAGGATGTTGTAGCTCTTTTAATTACCTTTACAATGGTGTTTTATAACTTGTGATAGCATGAAAATTGAAGGAGTTATGGTCCAAAAACTTAACATATTTTTATCTACTTAGTAACTGAAAATTTCGGAGTGCGAATATTTGGAGCCATGTGAAAGTACGCAGTATAATAGAGACCCACAACTATTGTAATGTGTAGGTATATATGCTACCAGAAATGTATGAAATCAAGGAATTGAATACAAATCCTAGGAAATGTGTACAGTTCCGATACTATTTAGGAAATGTATAAAATATTGTTTGAAAAACTATTTAATGCATAATTATCCTAGGAAATGTATAAATTTCCTCGGAATTATATGGAATACCTGCTGGTCCACCGGCAATGTGTAAAATAACTATATTTGGGCGTTGTAATCAATGTTATGTTAGGACAGTAAGTCTTTGCCACCTTTTTTGTGTTCATTTCAGAACATTTAGACGTTCGAGGCTTAAGGGTGGCCCAAGGGCCACCCCCGCCGCACCCTAACCTATATTAATAATATATTATGGCGATAATACACAAATATTATCGCCATAATATATTTATATGGTATATATTTATACCAAACTATGACACATTTGCAAGGGTTGTAAGATTTTCAAGGGGTTGAAAATGATTTTAATATGAGGTAATTATGTAAGAAAATACTTTACAATTTCACCATTTGCTATTAGACATGTTTTCTAGCGATAAAATGGCTCAATGTAATTTTTTCCATTAAGGGGTGGTTTACACCCCTTAAAAATAATAGGCGGAGTTCAGATCATTTTCACTTTTAAAGTTAAGGGTAAGATGAGCCTAATTCCAAAAATTTCATGCAAATCGGTACACAGTAAAAAAATTCGGAGGTAAGACCGTATTTTTCGCTTCATTTCCTCCACTACAACAGTATTATACTATATTGTAACAAACAATTAGTAATTTTATTTATTTAATTTTACAATGAAGACCATCAGCTAAACACAATAATATAGATACAAGAACAGAAGATGTGCGAGCGTTATAGATCCTCACCAGTAATAAAATCTATAACCAATCATCCATTGATATTTTGGACCCTAATTAGACATCTAAAATACATAATAGTAGTACCTTCCAAATGCGGGTCGGTGCGCGCGAGCAGTTGTGCTGCGGCTGCGTTAGGTGCCAACAGGCGATGGAGCAATAAGGGGGGTGCCCTCCCCCCCCGGGCCCCACCTGCAAGGGCCCCCGCTAACCTCGCGCAGCACGCCCTCGCCAGGGCCGCTCCAACCCCCGGACCCGACCCCACTCCCACCCCCACTACCTCTTCCGACCCCTTGCAGTTCACCACTCTGTGAGACAAACGGACAATGATACCTCACTTGGGGGCAGTTCATGTATTACGTAAGCAGATTTAGTACAATTATTTACCCCCCCCCCCATCTCCCTTGTCAGCAAAAGTAATCAAAGCTCTTCCCCCTCCCCCATGCTTACGTAAACATTTTCAATTACTGTTCTAAGCTAGTGCCTAAAACGTATGCATTATTTTTAGGTTTCCCCGAAAATGTGTAAAAAAGTAAATTAGTACCGATGACGTAATCATCATAAAGACCACCCTACCTCCCATGTCATTCAAAAGAAGCCCCGCCCCCCCATAGTGCTTATGTAATACTTGAACGGCCCCTTGGTAGTGAAGGGTGATAATGAGCTTGAGGTTTCGGTGAATGTAAGCATCGTGCGGAAACTATAGTACGCTGGTAAGGTACTACCCTCAAGATGAAAAGTAGCCAGCACACTTTTCAACTTGAGATGCAGACCTCGAATACAAAGGTATATCTGTACATACGACAGCTAAAATAAAATATATAGACTTAATATAAAACTATAGACAGGAAAAGAAATAATCTTATATTAAATGTCAATTCAAAAATATTATAATTTAATCCTGAATTAAAATCTAAAGCACCAATTAATAGAAATCAAAATTATCGTTAAAATGTTATCAATGGTTTTGATCAAAATCTTATGTTGTAGTTTTGATTGTCTATACAACTTAATATTATCATGAGTTAAAAGATATTGTGTCTCAGAGAATACATTTAAATACAAAAAAGGTTATTTTAAAGTTCAAACTATATTCATTTTTCGGAATTTTGAATTTCACTATTTATAATTATAAAACACAAAGACACACTAAAAGGTGTTTGGCGGCAGATTTTCACTTGAGGATGGTAACAAAGTAGCTTACCACCGTATTATGGTTACCACACGATGTTTTCTTTTAACGAAAGCTTAATCTCACTGTAGGATTTGAGCCAATTACTTTCGTCACGTTACTGGACGTCACTACCAACTAAGCTATTATCGCTTTACAGTATATAAAACCTGAAAATAGCGCTGAGCTGAACCCCTATAAGTTTACACTTGTATAATTTTCACTATGTTTTTACAAAATGTATCTTTTCTGAGACATTTTCTGATACAGCAACAATACTGCTGTTGTTTTCCTAAATCGTTCGCCCCATACCAGGAGTCTACTGAATATAATTATCGATATTTAGTGCACATACTTGTGTATAAGTTGTGAGAGGATGTCCACCACGATGATGCAGAGCTCCGGATGGGCCAGCTCACCGTTCTTGATGTACTCTGCGCACTCCATGTTCATTACTTCTGGCAGTGGTGACTGCAGACCGGGTACTACAGTAATGAATCATATTGTATGATATATAGAGTGTTATATCGATTAAATCTTCTTCTAATATAAGGGGTGGTTGTTGTTTAACCTGTAATATGACAGACCGGATGGCTTTGTGGTTAGTGACCCTGACTTTCAAGCCGCTGGTCATGTGTTCGAATCCCGCCCAGGACACATTTGTTTGCATGAATATGTCTGTTTGTTCTGTGTCTGGATGTAAATATCTTTATAAATATGTATTTAAAAGTAGTATATGTAGTATATCAGATATCTGGTTACCATAACACAAGCTTCATTTGAAGCTTACTTTGGAATCATATTGGCCGTGTGTGAAAAATGTCCCAGGATATTTATTTATTATTATTTATTTATTTATAACGCTTCTTGTTATTTAACTAATTTTGAAGGGATAAAAATCAATGTCCTATTCGAGTCTGTCAACAATAAGTATGAAAGCAAACTATATATAGTTTTCCTAGCATCTGTTCAATTACATTCTAGAAGATCTAATTTTGTGGTGCCTCAGTACAAAGCTCTAGTAGAAAATGACATTTCATAATATTTGGCTATATGAATTTGAGGTACATACTTGGAGTATTGCTGTTATTCGACATGGTTCCGGATATTTTCCTGGTCCTGTACGGAGTCGATAGGTCCAGCTTACACGTGATTTCTACGTCCGCCTGAAAAGTTACATTTTAGTTATTTTTATTAATTCCACTGTAATTAAAAAAGGTTTAATCAAATGTTATACGAAATGGGAAATAAGACCAAATGTTTCACCAATCATGAAATGAAATGAAATGAAATGAAATAAATTTATTCATTCAAATAGGCCTTCACAGGCACTTATGAAACGTCGACTCTAATGCTCGGTTCGGAAGGTTGCTTTTGCTGAGAAGAGCCGGCAATAAACTCAGCAATTACTCTTTTCAAAACAAGTTTTAACAATTTCTTTAACAATAATAATATTAGTCCTGATAGAACGAGCGCTATACCCATGCCTCGCCATCGTTAATATAATCGTTTATACAATAATAAGCCTTCTGTACCAAAGCTGACTTAACTCGTTCCTTAAATTTATTCATAGGCAAATCTAAAATATTTGTGGGGATTTTGTTATAAAACCGTGCACCAAGTCCTAAAAATGATCCTTGCACTTTCTGTAGTCTATAAGCAGATGTTACAAGTTTATGCTTATTTCTAGTATTAATGGAGTGCAAATCACAATTTTTCGTGAAAAGACTAATGTTTTGACGGACGAATATTATGTTTGCATAAATGTACTGTGATGCAACTGTGAGAATGTTAATTTCCTTAAATTTATCTCTGAGGGAAGCTCGCGAGCTTAAATTATAAATAGCACGGACTGCTCTTTTTTGCAAAATAAAAATTGTATCTATATCAGCTGCTCTGCCCCAAAGCAAGATACCATAGGACATAACACTATGAAAATAACTGAAATAGACTAATCTAGCTGTTTCTACATCCGTAAGTAGTCTGATTTTTCTAACCGCGTAAGCTGCTGAGCTGAGCTTCCCCGCAAGACATGATATTTGGGTGCCCCATTGAAGTTTTGAATCTAACGTAATACCCAAAAACACTGTAGACTCAACAAGACTGAGGGCTTCATTATTTAACATTAAATTAGAGGCCATCTTTTTTACATTGGGTAATGCAAATTTTATACATTTAGTTTTTCTTGCATTTAAAACTAGATTATTAACAGTAAACCAATTTAATACCTCAGATAATGCACCGTTTACATCGTCATATTTGAATTTCTGTCTATCAACACCAAAAATCAGTGAGGTATCGTCAGCAAACAGTACAATTCCACAGGTATTCTTAACATAGAACGGAAGATCATTTATATAAATTAAAAATAGAAAAGGTCCCAAAATTGAGCCCTGGGGCACCCCCATATGCACAGGAGAACCAGACGATTTAACTCCGTTGACATCTACAATTTGAGTTCTCTCACTAAGGTACGATCGCATCAAATCAAGTGCTGTACCTTTAACTCCATAATACTCTAGTTTACGTACAAGTGTTTGGTGGTCAACACAATCAAAAGCCTTAGATAAATCACAAAACACCCCAATGACGTTCTGTGAATCCTCCCAACAGTTAAAAATATTTTTCAAAAGTGCTACACCCGCATCAATAGTAGAACGACCTTTTGTGAAACCGTATTGTTCACCATGCAAAAGTTTATTAAAATTAAAATGAGAAAGCAGCTGCTTTAAAATAATCTTTTCGAATATCTTACTCAGAACTGGTAAGATAGACACCGGCCGATAATTAGTTGGATCAGAAGGATCTCCGGCTTTAAACAAAGGAATAACTTTACTATATTTCATCAAGTCTGGAAATTTACCGCAATCTACGCATTTATTGAAAATTAAAGCTAGATGAGGAGCTATGTCTACAATGATATTTTGTAAAACAGTTACAGATAAATCCCACAAGTCCCCAGTACGTTTAACTTTTAAGCTTTTAAAAGTTTTGATTATGTCAAGAGGTGTAATGTGCCTAAACTTAAGTACTTCTACACATTTCGTTACATTGGTTTGCAGTATTAATTCAGCATTTCGAGGTGAGGAATCTATAGGGTTCATGGGATTCATGGGGTTTTATAGCCCTGACTGTACCACGATATCTTGATGGTCCCCCAAATACCCTTTTGTTGTTGAAAGTGTAGTTTAAAACCTTATTCCCGGACCATTCAGTATATTCCGGCTGCTGCACTTTCTCTTACAAAAGCCAGTTTTCTTCTAGAATTTAAGTGCTTACCGCCACATCATCGAAGTTAGATTTTATAACACTAAGTTAGTTAAATAAATAAATAAGTTGGCTAACAGGCATACGGGCCCAACTGATGGGAAGCGGTTACCGTAGCCTTTGGACGTTACCTATAGGTGACAAACACACTTACATAAGTTATTAAGATATATGTTACCTCATAACCGTCGTCCGGTCGCGAGTCAGCCGGCTCGCTGTGGCTGTGCTCGCTGGCGTAGGGCCCCGCCGCCGCGCTGTCCTCGCTCGACGAGCACTCCGCCGAGCTGCTGCCCGACGGGCACAGCAGCGGGGGGACCTGTAGGAACGTGGAACTTGATCAATCTGGTGGACAAGTAGACCTTTACTGTGTATTGTCAGACTAAGACTTGGTACACTTGAACATTGACGTTATATTAATTCAAAATTTAAAGCGATGTATTCAATTTAGGCCCTTAAAGGCCTTTTATGAAGGTTTTAGCTGCTGAAGCTGCTACCAGTTTGAAGTCGGTCTTGAACTGAACTGAGAATAACTGACAAGAAACTCAGTAGTTGTTGGAGAAGCCAATTAAAAATTTATTTAATCTTTTTATGCACCAATAGATCAGTTTTTTAAGATACTGAAGCTATAGCTAATGGGCCGGCACGTAACTCGGCAAGATTATTGTTTAGATATTTTTTATAAATAGATTAGTGTTCAACTGTTTGACATTGTAGTATATGGACATAGTATTACACATCAAAACAATTAAAATACACGAATGATAGTCCCATTGTCGCTTTTTGTTGTTTGAGGACTGGTTTCACCAAGATTCAAATGTTGCGACACACCTTCTTATTTATCTTATTTCTATCACACAGGTAACAGGTATCACACATCTCTTTAATGAAAAATAGCTCTATAATACAACATATTGGGAAAGAAAAAATAGAAAAGCTGTACTACAGTTTGTCATCTTTTGCCGACTCACTCAACTCATTGCAGACCTCCCCACAAAATAAAACGATATCGTGCGATATATTTGCATGCAAAACATCGTTTCTACGACCTTCAGGCATAACTTTAACACATATCTTAATCCAATGTAAATTACCAATAAATGATAACGAATTGATATTGTTATGTATATAAAATGATTAAGAATTCCCATGCTCAAAGTCGCCCATTCATAAAGCTAATAAAAAATTGGAAACTACTTTAATAAATATACATTTTTATGATGTAATATCAGAGTTGATATTTTATTGCAAATATCCAAGAGGATAGAGCGTTAAAGTCATTTAAAATTTATTGCATCATATTACCTTAGAATGCAGTTTGCATGTGGAAATCTCAAATCTATACGTATTAAGATAAAATATAGATTATTTTGTTTGTTTGTAACGAATAGCTCGAATAGGCTATATTTTATCCCCGTATTCCGGGAACGGGAACTACGCGGGTGAAACCGAATGGCAGACGCTAGTAATTATTAACACAACATGAATCGATCGTTTCTCATGCAAATATTTTGGATATTCCAAGACATTATAAATAATTTATGAAATAATTTCAATAGACATTTTTTTAATGTCTTCGATAGATATTATCATTGATTAATGCAATTAATTGCAGTATTATTATAAACAGCGATAAAACTTTAGAAATATACATTTTTATAGCAAATTTTATGTTTTTTGCAAGGACAGACAGGTGCAAAAAATGTAAAATTTTTGCTACTTCTGTAGAAAAACAAAAATCGTCCAATCTGCATTTTTAAAGGGCAAAACATGCATAGATTAAATATAACAGGAACAACAAAACGTTTATAGCCTATGGTCGTCAAAAAATAAACAAACTGTGAACAAGTTTGGAGTCAATAAATAAGATAACTGCATATAGATGACTTCAAATCCAAGGTCGTTTCTTTTATTTTTTAAACTAAGAAATAGTCTGGATTTGCATGAAGCTTGAATATTCATGAGGGTCACTAAAACACAGAAATTTATTTAGCTGAACATTTGACGAAAAAATCCTCCTTAATCGACGAGGCCGATCGATCTTTAATAGACCGGCGGTCAGTGAACTTATGTCTTATCAATACACCTACATCAAACTGCACTTGTCTCGATCAATTACCTAAATCGTTATATAATATGCGTCACACATAATGACTAAGAAACCTGTACATAATTGAGATTATGTTATACGACTTCATCCGTTTTGGGTAGAAGGTTGCTCGTAAAATAAACACCTTTTATTACCTAACCCAAACAAAAACTGCTTTTATGTAGGTGAAGCTGTATTTTTACTGTTTTTAAACTAGAATAAGATTTTAAGAATTACTAACACTACTCAAAGCTGCTTTACAAATTAATCTATAGTCTACACTAATATTATAAAGAGGAATGATTTGTATTTTTGTATGTAACGAATAAACTAAAAAGTACTGGACCGATTTTATTAATTCTTTTTTCATTAGAAAGCTACATTATCACTGAGTAACATAGGCTATATTTTATCCCTGTATTCCCACGGGAACGGGAACTACGCGGGTAAAACCGCGCGGAGGCAGCTAGTAATAATATAAAGAGGTATGTTTTGATGTTTGTTTTATGGTTCAGAAACTACTGGACCGATCTGATACATTTATCAGGGAGTACCTAACATAGGGTATATATTGTCCCCTTATTCCTACAGGAACGGGGACTACACGGGAAACCACGTGGCGGAAGCTTAGCTAGTTTAATTACCTTTTCTAGTTTTTATGGGTCAAAGTCACAGCACGAAGTGAAATTATTTTATGTGGGACTGAATTTGCTATAGGATATATAATATCGGTAGATTTTACACCGAATGGGTCTTTCAATTAACTTATAATTAAGTTAGCAATAATGATATTCACAGGTATGCATTTAATTAACGTTCTTAATGAAATTTAAATTCAAGTTTCGCATATTATACAGAATTTGTCTTTTTACATCAAAATGCGACGTTCAACTCAATGTAATATTTAAAATGTACTTTTTAAATGTTGGTTAGATTGTATTTGGGTTTCATGTAAATAAAAAGCAGTTATAGAATAAATTAAGGGAAATAAACATCTAAATCTACTGATGTGATCATGTTCGTCGGATGATGTAACTTATAAAATGCAGGTAAATTTCCAAACAAGTGAAGGATTTTTTAGTTAATGACTTGAGTAACATTTGAAGTCTATTTGACCGACAAATTGGCCACTTACTGACTTTTGCAATACAGCAGTACTGCCAATGCGTTTTCGACCCTAACACATGTAACCATAAGTTTTATATTCCAATATATGTTTCGTTACCCCTACCTGATATAGTTACTACTGTTTTTAATAACAATGAACGTTTTTAGAAGGGTTTTCCAAAGTGTAGATGAGATAGGATGGAAAATAAGTACCCTGGCATATATAGGATCAGTCAATCTTATTCCAAACTGAGCAAAGCTAGTATTGTGATAACCAGATTGCTGATATACAACATTAATATACTTTTGAATCATCATCATCAGCTCATATACGCCTCCACTACAAGAGCACTAGCTACCTAGGAGTTTTAGGGCATAGTTTACCACGCGGTTTAAACGCGCGGTGTTTAATACACCATGTATTAACGCAGACACAGAACAAATGCTTGTCCTTAGGATTCGAACCTGGTTTCCAACATTACCAAGTCAGTCGAATGGAAAAGAATGGGAAATTATCAAGATGGAAAATTACTGAAATGAAAATAGAAATTGTCTGATATCACTCACCTATCTGTACGGACACTTCAGAAGTAGCTCAAACAATCCAAAATAAACAACACTCGCGAAATAAAATAAATTGACAAACAGAAAAACAAGTTATGACCACAAAAAAGCTGACAACAAATAATATATCATAAAAGATTTATATTTATAGTAATAAATAGTTGTAAAAGAATATTCTAGCATATGCGACTACCGCGGCGCGCTAGGTTTTGTAATGTGACAAATTCGGGGGAAACGGTCAAGTGTGTCCGCTATTAAGTAACATTAGTTTCTGTCTAAGTTTGGTCACGTGATTTTTATATATGAAATCGGTATATCGACGATGTAGCTTAGTGAAATTGAATACATATATTCATTCATACAGATAGAACTATCTTAGGAATTGTTTAATTATAACGCTTATAGGTTGAAAATGTAAAAAGAAAAGGTCTCCACATTATACTAGCATCTGCTGCTGTGGCACACATAGGTAATTTTTCTATTAATTTATTTTTGTTATTTAAAATTCGTTTTTATTTACTTTTGACGTGACAACGTCTTATAAATTGGTTTGCCGGGTGACACTTCAAGAAACTGCGTTACGCTCCGCTCACGTAACGTGACGTTATGTTTTAAATTGTTACTATTATTTCATCCTTCTTCCTACTATACGAATGAATATTCACATTAAAATTATTTTACCACTCAAAGTCGTTGTCACGTAAAACTTTCGCCCGTATACCGACTTTACAGGCAACCAATTTTTGACGTGACAACGTCTTATAAATTGGTTTGCCGGGTGACACTTCAAGAAACTGCGTTAAGCTCCGCTCACGTAACGTGACGTTATGTTTTAAATTGTTACTATTGACGTGACAACGTCTTATAAATTGGTTTGCCGGGTGACACTTCAAGAAACTGCGTTACGCTCCGCTCACGTAACGTGACGTTATGTTTTGACGTGACAACGTCTTATAAATTGGTTTGCCGGGTGACACTTCAAGAAACTGCGTTACGCTCCGCTCACGTAACGTGACGTTATGTTTTAAATTGTTACTATTGACGTGACAACGTCTTATAAATTGGTTTGCCGGGTGACACTTCAAGAAACTGCGTTACGCTCCGCTCACGTAACGTGACGTTATGTTTTGACGTGACAACGTCTTATAAATTGGTTTGCCGGGTGACACTTCAAGAAACTGCGTTACGCTCCGCTCACGTAACGTGACGTTATGTTTTAAATTGTTACTATTATTTCATCCTTCTTCCTACTATACGAATGAATATTCACATTAAAATTATTTTACCACTCAAAGTCGTTGTCACGTAAAACTTTCGCCCGTATACCGACTTTACAGGCAACCAATTTTTTTTTCTTATTTTAATTTGTGTTGTCACCGTCAAAGTATTTTTTAATACTTTTATCTCTAGTCGTGGTTAGTGGAGTTCTGGGAAGTAGACGCTACCGCTATGACTCTTTCTGGGGTGAAGTAGTTATATAGGCCCTAACACGCGTATATTTGGACGATAAGTTAACCAACGAAACTTAACAATTATATTTCAAATTCCATGCCATTCATTGACAGTTAAAAGGTTTTACAATTATCCCTTTTGAACCCTACAATAAGGTACCCACTAACCGCGATATCTATTAATGATCCGGGCCCAAGAACCGGTCTGATGAGATTACACCCAAAACGAGAGACGTACGTTCATTCTAACGTGTGCGTTTTTTTTATACATAAGTGTGGGCGCATTCTTTAAGGTCTTGTTAGTTACACAATATTAAATTTTACTGGAAAGTTTTTTGTCAGTTCCGGCCCGCAGTTTCGCTTGCTACCAAAAGGATATTTTTACATTGGAGAAATAGTATCGAGTTACTTTTCTGGCACAAGTAAAAAATCTAGAAATTAAATACGCATCAAGCGTTTAGTGGTATTAAACAAACATATTACATTTAGAATTACATGTGTATCCGCATTTTAGTAATACGATCTTTTTAAGTATATAAATGACTTAATTTAAAACATGATATTAAAATTATAAAGGCATAAATAACTCTGTCCATCTATTACGCTTTCATTGCTAAACCACTGAACCGATTTTTGTTTAATTTTGGTATAAATATAGGAAATGACATAGGCTTCATTTCATCGTGGGAAAATTTAAATTATCTTGGGAACCTAGTGAAACTACATTCCTACTACCGGTTCTCAAGTAGGCCTTCCGTCCAGAATAACCCTCAAAAAACTCTGCAAGGTTACATTATACACATATATTTTATAATCTCTTTATTCAAATTAAATAAACAGACCAGTGCAAGCATTGCTCTACCATGACCTGGTAATTCTCACACTACCCCTTCGCGACCCACTTATACTTTTAAGCCCAAGATACAACCAAACAATGCGGGAATGTTGCGACTCGGCTAATGGGTAACGCTGATCTAGACTAAATGTCCTGAAGCTTAGGTGGTCGGACGATATCTCCAAGGTGGCGGAGAAAAATTGGATGGGAAAGGCCAAGGATCGAGTCCTTTGGCGTGCGATGGAGGAGGCCTATGTTCAGCAGTGGACTAGGGGAGGCTGATGATGATGAAAGCCTTACCTTAGGATGTGCAAGCCTCGGCATGGCGTGGCGGTGGCTGGGCGAGGTGGTGGCGACTCTCACGAGCGCCTCGCACAGCGCGCGCAGCCCGCCGCCGCCGCCCAGCGCGCGCGCCGGCGCCGCTAGAGCCGCCCGCACTAGACCACCGCTCGTGTCTTTGGAACGACCCGATGTTACATCTACAACGTGGAACGATTGCTGGTAATAGCTCATAATGTCTAGTGTATAAGTTTATGGTTAGAAACTTTGATTTTCAAACAACGGTGCGTTGATTCCCACCAGGACAAACATTTGTGTCATGTCTTTTCCGTCACTGGTTGTAAATATATGTATTTTTATAAAAATTATCGTGCCACATGGTGTTAGTTACCATACTCCTCCGAAACGGCTTGACCGAAAATTTATGAAATTTAATATTATGCATATTCAGTAGGTCTGAGAATCGGCCAGTATCTATTTTTGATACCCCTGTGATCACGGGAACGGGAACTACGCGGGTGAAACCGCGGGGCGGCAGCTAGTAAATATGTATTTATAGCTACATAGTATATCCTACAACCGTACTAATATTATAAATCCGAAAGTCTGTGAGAATGTATGAATGTTTGTTTTACGACAAATCGACTGAAGGGATCGCGATAAAATTTGGCAAAGTTAGAATACGTTCTGGAATACCACATAGGCTACTTTTTATCCCGGTAAAACTGAAGATAGAACGCGGGTAGACCGCGGGGAAATGGTAAAGCGAGACAGGATGGCGCTATTCTACCGATTAAGTTTAACCGTATTTATGTATACAAGCGTAAGTAATCAAAGGATACATAAGTCATTCTAGTGTAAAATGCACAATTCTAAACGCTTCATATTAGATGTGTTATAATTTACCTGAATACCACAACATATATAAATATAAGCAAAATGAACCATGTGCTTTCGGATTAGAGTCTATTATTATTGCACGATGTTGTAAGGTTTCTGTCCGTGAACTAGTAATATCGATTACAATAAACGGAATGACACGTGTCGCTGAATCTTTTTGTGTCATGAAGAAATTTTTGTATCGTTCAAGTCATTCATAGTTCATTTGATAATATCGCTACTTTTTTATTGACTAGGTCATAAATAAATATTCTTTGAAACTACATAATATGCTATGAATAAATATGGCTAATTTTTTTCACACGGCCTTCTATTTTAAGCTTTTGTAACCAGATAGCTGATTTACTACACAAACAATTGTTTTTTAAATAGATACTAGTGGACCAGGCAGACTTCGTTCTGCCCACCAGCGCCACCTACCGGGTCCAAGTATATGTAAGCTATCCTATCTCTCAAGTTGGATCGAACTGCACATGGTGTGCGAATTTTATTATAATCGGTTAAGTGTTTTAGGAGTCCATTGAGGACAAACATTGTGACACGAGATTTATATATATTAAGATTTACATCGAGACACTGAACGAACGGACATGAACACAAATGTTTTTGTCTGAGTGGGAATCGAACCAACATACAACTGAGTATCAGCTAATCACTAAACTAAACGATCGGTGAGTATACATCACTATCCTTATAGAAATTCCAACACTGTGGGTGGACACCTCAAGTACCAACAAAAATATGATTAACTTTATATACTCACCGGATACAGCAAACTGCATCGTCAGCAAAGCCTCAATGATCTTGATGAGCACCCTCATCTCAGCGTTCCCATACTCGCAGTTGCACAGGTAATACAACAGCACCTTCAACAACGCGTAACTATCCAGGAATACACTCTCACTGACCACGTACTCCCTGAACATTGGACTGTACAAGCACAAGCCCGCACAGGTCTTCCAAAACGTCCATATATTATTCAAAATCCCTATATGATCTTCTATAGTATCTTCTGTCATGGTCGTATTCACAAATGTTCTCATAGACTTCGGAGAGGTCACCTTCCTCGCGTCAGAAGCCGGGATGAAGTCTAAAGCTTCTCTCTCAGTCGTTACGTCACACAACTCCTGGAACTTTTCCTCGGGTAATTTCAATTTGTATATCTTATAGCATTTATCCGTCATTGTCGCTAACGATTTGAACAGCATCTGAACAGACGCCAGCGAGCCCATTTCTCTGAAATAAGTCAGTTCAGAGTTCTCCTTCATCAGTTTAAATATCTCCACGACTATCGCTATTTCCAATATAGAACAGCATTGGTTCGAAAATTCTGCCAGCGAGACTAATTCTAGCACATAACTGAGTCCGCCCTTCTGAATGAACTGCTCCGCAAATGATACGGTGTTCAGTAAACTTGCGAAGATGTTTAAGCAGGCCACTGTCAGGAATCGTGCGGACTCTTCTAGCCGTATAATGTATCTGTGCTTTGACACGATAAATGTCGGGTAAATGACACTGAAAAGGAGCTCGTATTTCATTTCCATCCGACATTTCGGCGTCACTCTCAACAGATGGCTCACGGTGGCATGCAACACGTTATTATGATTGTCCAACTGCAGCAACGAGTTATAATGGATCAAGAACGAGAACACACTCTTCCTGTCCATTGGGCTGACTCCGTGCTGGCAGAACTTATTCGATTCCCGCCTCTCATCGCACGGTTCACATACCGTGCAAGGTAGTTGATCTGTTACTCTTGGAATTAGAACGCTGGCACCTAATTCACCGTACACCGTATGCTCAAGCACTTGGAGGCATAAAGACGCGACGCTGTTATGCGTCAACATCAGCCGTACGATGCTCTCCATGAGGAAGCCGGGACAGAAGCAGCAGCACACGCCGCAATTCAACATGACTCGAAGAATCTTGTGTCTTAGCACTGTCTGCGCGGATACCTCCTCATCCGTCAATAGGGAAGTCAGGGTTCCATATAGAACTGATATACAGCAAGCTGAGGACATCGGTAGTCCGCTGCTAGCTTCTCCGAGTATGTCGTGGTGATGGTGCATGCCGGCAGCCACGCGCTGCCTGCACACCTTGTGCCTACTCCTGGGACACGCTGCGGAATGTACCACTTCACTTCTCACACGCTTCATACCGTTCACGATTTTCCCAATTGTGTCAATTAACTTTTTTATTAGCGTCACTGTTTCGTCTTCATCTGCAGGTATACGTATCATTAATTCTATACATTCTTTCAGTAGACCACCTTTGAGGCACTCGCCGTACAATCGAAACTGGTCAGTGAATTCTCTTAGCTTATCTATAGATCGGCATTGCATCAGTAGGCAGTGGAAAAAGGCAGTTATTGAATAGGCTATGCCGAAAACGAACTTGAGCAAGTTGTCCGATTCAGTCTTATCGATTTGGATTTCTTTGGCACGGTAATGATCGTTCCTCGAGTATCTGTTACTTGATTTTGAGATGACGTCTTCTAATATACGAAGAAGCATCGGGAGGATTCCGCTGTTAATTAATTTGGCACACAAGTCGGAATGAATGAGAACCTGATCTAAGGACACTATGAGGAGTTCCGTCAGAGCGACCTTTATACGGGACACTTCTTGAGCATTATTCTGTGTAGCTTCAGCCGGTAACGAACTGAATTGTAATGAACAAAGATTCCTCAACGAAAAGTTTATACATTGAACTGATATTTGAGAGCCTTCCGAACCGGAGAGACTGCTCTCGGCTTTGCATAGTTCTTGAAGTAAATCCGTTATTATGATAGTAAATTCGAACGTGCTTATATCTGAATTGATTATTTCTCTGTGTTTGTCATTCATGTAGTCATCTGCTTTGGCTTTTGCTTTCCTAGGCGAATAATAGGTGTCGTTATATAGTGATTCATTGGGGTATTCGTTAGAGGAGCGTATCGAGGAGTTGAAGTATTCAAAATCGTCGTTGGGCGCGGACACTTTGATGGCCAGCGACCGATTTAAGATTAGAAGGTCATCGTTGGAGTCTCCCGATTCGGACGACTGGTCGGAATGTCTGATTGGTTTTCTCTTAGTCTTTATATCTGATGTGTCTAGTTTCATTTGGTGGAAGTGCCTCGACCTGGCGACAAAAAGTACGCATTAGCTTCATCTGATTTTTTTGATAGGTATCATGGAACGCAATCAAAATTTGACCTTGAGTGAATTTGTGTTATCGTTAGTTAATTATATAAAAGAAATAGATTACCTTCCAGTCACGGAGCCCCTATCTGACGACGCAGCGGAGTTGACCTTAGACCCCGGGGCGCCACCGGGTTTCTGCTTTGACCATATTCTGAAACACAACTCGCATTTAAACAGATATTACAACTATCAAATATGCCGTGTAATTAATATGGACATTTGGCTGACTGTCTCTCTGACAATACATGATAAGCAGTCATATAAATTAATTACTTTTTTCGATGTCATGTTATTTTCCACTGAACTAAATAAAGATGATTTATTTATATTTGATATGATATTTTTTACTTATTTTTAAGCAGTCCGTATTTAACTGAAATGAGAGGTGCAGCGTTAACAATATTTTGAGACATACTTTTACCCAAAGACATATTTTACCTAAATACGATTGTCTGATCCTTAATATATGTAGTTTGTGACTATGGTCACCAGATAACGGATATTCCACATATACCATTTTTTCAATACATAAGTATATATATATTTATACGGTTACACAACCAGACAAAGAAAATAAAAATATCTTTTAAGCCTTTATGTAAGTAGCATTTGACAATCGAACCCACAACCTGCACTATATCAAGAGATCTAACCAACACGCCATTCGGCCTTCATGTTTAACAAACAAAGATTTAACATCAAAATATACTAGGAGCATAGGTCTTAGAACAGATTTCATATCAGTCAAAGTAAACCAGTTGTCACGAGATATATCCTAATTGCGTTATCAGAATCACAATATTAGAGCAGTTAAATGTTATGTACCCACATTTAGCGTAGATGTTTGTAAGATAATTATAATGAACTGGATGACCCGCGCAACTTCGTCAACATAACCCCCCCTTTTCGCAACATTTTTCATTGATACTCCGCTCCTATTGGTCGTAGCGTGATGTTATTTAACCTATAGCATTCCTGGTGCGCCAAATGAGCTATCCAACGCAAAAAACATATTTCAATTTAAACCAGTAGTTCCTGAGATTAGGGCGTTCAAACACACAAACTCTTCGGTTTTATAATACTAAGTGTTGATGTTTATCATGTAATATTTGGTGCGACAGACTCATTAGCACAGATTAGTGGGTGTGTCTATTTGTAACTAGGAATCTGTGATTTGTAGGAAAGCTATTTCGCTCGGGTCCTTCATAACTTTATGTATCCTGTGATTTATGAACCACTAGCTTCTACTCCGCAGTTCCACGCGTAGCCCGGATAAAAAGAAGTCTAGAACATATAAATAACACTCGGCCAAATTTCATCCGGATCCTTTCAGCCATTAGAGCATTATTTTTAAGACCTATACATATCTATAAACATGTATCTATGTGTTAAAAGTAATATGTCAGCTATCTGGTTACCAATACCATAAGCTCTGCTTAGATTCACTATGTACCTACCTATACCTAAAGAATGCCCTGGTAAAATTAACTAACATTACGTACTTCCCGAAAGAAATTGGTAACTCTTGGATGGACTAAGAGGTTTACTACTACAGTGTTTTTTTTTTTTTGAAAGGACTAGACGATATTAGCCTCAGACAGCTACGCGGGATTTTTCGGTGAGCGAAGAAGACTCTCAACCGAGGAGTATTTTTAATATGATGTCAAGGTCATATAAGGTCTGTCGACTGCCTCCCACTACGGGAGGGGAAGGGGGGAATAGGAGGGGACGCGGTCGCCGAGTAACAAGATTACATTGTATTTACTCTGCCGATAAAACGCATCGCTCGGTACGTATGGACGCGATATCGATACATTGACGTCAAAAATAAATATCGATTATAGAATATTTACCGGACCTTTTTCAAGGTCTAAACGATGATATTACCGTTACGCGGATTCCCGACGTATTGCTATCAGTATAATTATTTTTAAATCAGTCTAGTATTTTTTGACCTTATTTACCAGAAACAAATTTAGTACAAACAATATTAGCGTAAGAAGGCAGTAGAAGAACTCATTAAAATTTCTGCGCCATTCAGTTCAAAATAAATAAAATGTTCCAAAATATTCATTTTTTATCATTTAAACCTCTTTAATGTCTTGATAACACATTGTTTTTTTAAAGAATCTCTCGACAAGTAAAAGCCTCCTTCATCTCACTATACTATATCCTATCTAGTGATGTTCTCGTCCAGTGGTTTTAAAAAATCCCATATTTCCAGGGGCGACTTATTTTCCTTTTTGCGGAGGAGAGGGTAAGGGGGGCAGCTTTTACTTATATATATATTGGTGAGGACCTATTAATGGCTCACACATCTTCTGTTTTTTTATCTATGTCTTTATGTTTAGCTGTTGGTCTTCCTTATAAAATAAAATAAAGATATAGGTAGGCATATCGTCCCTTAGCTTACAACACCGCATGAGTCATTTTTACCAACTTTTCAGGAGACGAAAAAAACTGTTTATTTTATAAGGCCAACCTTGCGCGCTGATACTACTTTTTGAATTATAGCCTCTTATTGACAGATACTATATCATGTGAGCCATAGTTCGAGCAGCTCTATCCAACGGCATTAAAATGTAGAAACTGCCAATTTTCGAGTTGAGCGGTGTAAGCTAAGGGACGATATGTGCATGAACATACTTGTGCGAGAACAGCATGTGCATGGGCGTGCGGGCGGAGGGGTCGGTGGAGGCGGGCGGCGGCGCGGCGCGGGCGGCCGGCGCGGCGCGCAGCTCGCCGTACACCCACATCAGCACCGAGCTCAGCTGCCGGCAGCATGACAAACCCTGACACACCCGACGATACATAACCAACCATGTTAATAGTTAATCCAATATTTCCAGGAGGCGACCAATTTTCCTTTTTCTGGGTTACGGGCGGGGCATTTACTTATATATAAAGTACTAATACCAGCTGCAGCCCCGCGGTTTCACCAGCATAATTCCCGTTATCACTTAGGGGTATGAAAAATAGATTCTCGATTCTCAGACCTACTGAATATGCATATTAAACTTCATAAAAATCTGTGAAGCCGTTTCGGAGGAGTATGTGACTAACAGATTTTTGTGACAAGAGATTATTATTATAAAGAGGTAACGTTTGTAAGTTTGTTACGATGTAAGTATCTGAATCTACAGAACCGATTTTAAAAATTATTTCACCAATAGAAAGCTACGTTATTGTGGAGTGTCGTAGGCTATAGATTATCCCACGGGAACGAAAACTACGCGAATGGAACCGCGCGGAGACAGCTAGTATGAGATAATTAGGCCTTACAATACACGTCTAAAATAATACCTTATTTATTTATTTATATAAATATACATGTATTGTATAGGCCCTCGCAGGCACGTATAAATTGTCGACTCTAATGCTCAGTGGCTACCTATAGGAATGCATTTGTCTGAGCGCAGTGGCGTGTCTCGTACACGCGTGCGAACGTCCCGTCCCGTGTGGTCAACCACACTATTTCACGCAGCTCGAATATCACTATGTTTGTCATATAAAGCTATAATTTTCCTTTCCTGATTTACGAGTAGGTACCAATCTTTTTGAGAATATATATACCCTAAGCCCTCATTCGCACGAGAGTTTTTTTTAACGTTTTTTTTAAGATTTTTTTTAAAAAAACGTTCATACACAAAAAATGCTTTTCCAAGTACCATAATATGCTCTATTTCCAACGCCCAAAGTTGAAAATGCAACACCGCTCGATAAAAAAGCGTCGCGTTTTAAAAACGCTGTCGTGTGAACATATACTTAGGAATGCATTTGTTGTATTTGAACGTTTTTTTACCGTCCGGCAAAAAAACTCTGGTGCGAATGAGGGTTAAGTCATGTTATAGTAATTTTAGTATCTATCAATGTCTAATCAATTCGGGGATTAGGTATATTTATTTTGTAACTTACAAAGGATTAACAAAATATACCTATGATTAATTAATCCATGTTAGTACTATGGTACAACCATGTTTACCAAATATTGGACAGATAAAAATATTCCATTAAAACTATAATTTTTTTATCAGTAATGTAATCAATATGACTATTACTACATAAACAAAACAAATAAATTTACGCTAATACTCAATACTAGAATTGGAACCAGGCTCTTTCACATATTCCATAGCTACTCAAATCCTACCCAAATCGTTATTGGGTAAAAAGTATTGTGAAATAAATCTATATAAATAAAGAAAAGAGTTGATATTTTGTTTGTTGAGAATAGGCTCCGAAACTACTAGACCGATCTGAATAATTATTTCACCAATAGAAAGCTACCTACGTTATTTTGAAGTCTTAAGATTGCAAATGCAAAATGCAAATTTTTGTGAGTGCGTATGTTTGTTGAATAAACTCAAAAGCTACTATACCGATTTCAAAAATTCTTTACGATTGGAAAGCTACATTATCAGGAGTAACATAGGCTACATTTTATCCCTGTATTCCTACGGGAGCGGGAACTACGCGGGTGAAACCGCGGGGCGAAAGCTAGTATAGATTACAACATTCTATATATCGTCGATAACAATCAAACATTGAACCTGAAATATTTATCTCTTTCTGATATGAAAAATGGCATCGATGTGGCATCATAGAGATAATGTATTGAATCATAGAAAATCCGACTATAAACTGTGGGAGTTCCCTGATTTTTTACATTCTTTCTTACCCGCGTAGTTCCCCTTCCCGTAAGAATACGAGATAAAAAATGTAGCCTATGTTACTCCCTGATAATGTAGATTTCTAACGGTGAAAGAGTTATTGAGGTCGGTCCAGTAGTTTCGAAGCTCATTACAAACAAATAAAAAAACTTATCTTTGCTCATTATAACATTAGTGTAGATTTCAAATACATCCCTACTAATATTATAAATGCGAAAGTAACACTGTCTGTCTGTCTGTTACGCTTTCCCGCTTAAACCTCTCAACCGATTTTGTGAAATTTGGCACACAGATAGTCTAAAGCCTGAGAAAGAACATAGGCTACTTTTTATCCCGGGAAATTAAAAGATCCCCTGAGACCACGGGTGAAACCGCGAGGAGCCACTAGTATACCTATTAAATGCTATGGCTACGACATCATAGAGATAATATTGTATTGAATCATAAACCATAAGCTACGGGAGTCCCCTATTTCTTAATATTATTTATTATTAAATCACTACAGGATCGTTTTCCTCAACCGAATTGCTTTGCAAGTGACGACGAATGATCGCGGTTCTAAGAAATTCACTCGTGAAATAAACATCAATCAATCAGTAATAATAAAAGCTTGATTACATTTAAGCATATGTCAAGAGTTGCATGAATTATTGATCTCTTTTATTATTAAAAATTACTTCTCATCACATAAAAATATTATATGCAACTAGCTGACCCACGCAACTTCGTAAGCGTCACGGTACCCCTTTTTGCAACATATTTCATTCATGCTTCTATCGATCAAAGCGTGATGTTAAGCATATAATATCGACTATCGAATATTAAAATATTTTTTAAATTTGAAACAGTAGTTTGTATTCAAACAAACTTTTCGTAAACGACGATCAATACGTGCATGTCAAGCCTGTATTAACAAAGAATATTTCTGTAGAAATCGAAAGTGAAAAATGTACAAAAAACAATAAAGAGATATTACGCAAAATATCAACAATGGCGGCTCGGTCCGTTGTGATTAATTCGCGTCTGCTGCGCGCGCGCACTTATTGCAGTTAGATAAACATCGACGTTTCCGTCGTCGGGGTGCCGACCCGCCGATAACTAATGCAATTTACTGTAAACCACGATTCATACTGGGGACATAAATCTTGTAGAGTAATATTTGTGATTAATTTTAATCTTTAGTTTTTTAATATTTTAAATTTTTGGTTCTGTTGTATGTCTTTTTTTTTTCATTTTTTGTGCTTGTAGTCGTCACCTGTAATTGGGACACCATTTACGCTTTATATCTTTTGTGTTTATATTCTTTAATGTATTAATGTGTGTCTTGTTGGTGATTTAATAAATAAATAAAATAAAATAAATAAAAAATAGATATTTATTTTATTTAATAGTAACATTTTCAAAGACTAATTGTAACCTGCCCGCTAATTTAACTCGTCGATTAAACCGATTTCTTATTACATTGCCGGCCCCTAGACTGCTGTCTCCCTCTACGCGCGCATTAAACCGTCAATGTATTATAAAATCCACGTCATCGCGATCCCAAGATCATTACACAATTAGGAGGCTGGACACTAAACACTATAGGTATAACAACCAGAAACAATAACTTCTTTTTATTTACGTAATTTGGTTTATTCTCAAAAATATACGAGTCTATTTAAGATTAGAGTTTGTGAAATTGGACATAAAATAACCTGATTAAACAAAGTATAATTTGACTTTCAACAAAATATCGCAGTATGCAAGAAGTCTTACGATTCCATTTTGATTTTTATCGTAAAATCGATCTTCATAAAACGATATAAAGTTTGTTATCAATAAATACATTTTAAGCTGTACTGTCAATGTCAGTCATCTATCTACTATCTACTAATATAAAGAGGAAATATTTTGTTTGTTTATAACGATTAAGCTCCTCGACCGATCTGAATAATTCTTTCACCAATAGAAAGCAACATTATCCGGGAATAACAAAGGCTATATTTTATCCCCGTATACCTACGGGAACGGGAACAACGCGGACGAAACCGCACGGCGGAAGCTCGTTATCAATAAATACATTAAGCAGTAATGTCATTGTCAGTCATTGATAACAAAGTCGTAAGATTAAAATAATTGGGAAGTATAACAAAGGAAACAATTAACTACATTATTTCGAAAATTCAATGTAATTTTTTTGCCAGACCCCTAAAAGAGCACATGTGAGGGTGAAATACTGAGTTTATTTCCGTTTCTTCTCAGTAAAAGCCACCTTCCGAACCGAGCATTAGAGTTGACGTTTCATGAGTGCCTAGAAAGCTTATCTATTACTAGTGGCTCCCCGCGGTTTCACCCGCGTACCCGGGAGGTCTTCCATTTTCCCGGGATAAAAAGTAGCCTATATGTTAATCCAGGTTATAAGCTATCTTTATTCCAAATTTCATTCAAATCCATTCAGTAGTTTTTACGTGAAAGAGTAACAAACATCCATACAAACTTTCGCCTTTATAATATTAGTAGGATTTGACTATATTTGAATATATTTCAGTTCATATCAAAGCTGAGAGTAAACAGGTTTCTAACATATTTTAGATCATGTACCAACCAAATGAAAAAATAAATACTTGATAATGCTACAACATCAGTCCAGTGAAGATAGAAGTCATAAAACGCTAACTCAAAAATGAAAATCAAAATATTTTTTATATTCACTTATTCTTACGAGGAGTCATTATTAATGCTCGGTTCTGAAAGTTGTTTTTACTGAGAAGAGCCGGCAATAGACTCGGTAACTTTTCTATTTTCAAAACCATCTTAGATCTAATACAATAATGCTTTTTACAAGACGTGTGATTTAGCTTGTAGCTTTTCATATTTTGATCAACTCACCTCAACCCCTAAAGCCTTGAGCAGCACCAGACACTTCCATGCGACTCCACCGAGGATGTACTTCCTGAGGATCTCCTCCGACGACTGGGTGTTGTTTCTCGTGAACAGGCTCGTTGACTGGACCTTAGCTTCTTCCGGCTTTAACTCTACACCTGGAGATAAATAATTTATCTCAATAACAAATCTTTAAAGCTATGTAGGTTTGATACATTTTCTGATACATGTGGCTTTGGTAAATATAAAGTACTGGGGGCTCCCCGCGGTTTCACCCACGTACCTGGCAGTAAAACCACTGCACCCCAGTTTTTTAGAGGATTAAAACTTTCCCCTTCGTATTCACAAATGTCTAAGTTAAAATAATAAATAAATTTAAACTGTACACAATGGACATAAGCTAAACATGTCTTATAAGCGAATGTGCTATGTAGCGGAAAAATTTACAAACATTAGGTATTCATATTTTTGATGATTATTTGATGGGAGAATTCAACTGGTAAATTGGTTATATTAAAACCCCCTAGCGGTGCACATTTGCACGTGTATTCCAACTAACCCAGCGTGCCGTCAGCTACGTCGGCGTCCAACGGCGTGGTCTTCCCGGAGCACGGCGTGTCGAGGCACGGCAGCGGCGCCGAGTAGTGCGTGTTGATGGACGAGGTGACCCGGTGGATGCCGCACAGGAGCTCGCACCCCACCAGGGTCACCACGCCGCTCACTGGACTGGGTTATATAACAGTTTCATTGCTTTTTGTTTGTTTGTTTGTTTGTTTGCATTAAATAGGCTACGAAAGTACTTGACCGATTTGAAAATATGGCCTTTGAATACCTAAATTGCCAAAATAATCAGTTAATAATTTTAATCGTTCAAAAAGCGTGCCTGCCTAACCTTACTGAGTATCATACAGATGACTTCTTTGTAGTATGAAATGACTTTCGATGGCATTACTAGTCTAAATATAAAATAAAATAATCTTACTATATATTTGTAATAACGATGAGCATGCTGCATGACCCAAAAAATAACGAAGTTTGGCTGAATACAAAAAACACAACGAGAATCGTTGCATGCTAAATTGCTTCCCACATTACGACCTTCACAAAAAACATCAAGATTTTTTACGCTGTACGAAATAGCTCTAAACTAATCTCGAATGAATTAAATACGTAATTATAATTCAAACATATGGGAAAAAAGTGATTTGCAATTCAAATACTTTTGACTATTTCTACTTCTATGACGTAATAGTAATATGTATTGCTAGATGTTTCGATTGCTTAAACCACTCATCTTAATTGATTTAAATTAAGCCATGAAACTATCGTAGGTAGTCTTTTATTTTTTTACCAACGACCTATTCTAGATTCGCACGGTTAGCAGAGCACCATTTTCAATTAATCTACGCAAAATAATATTAAATTGTTGGTATAAAACTTCTCGTTGAATCAATTGACCTATTGTTGAAAACCGTAATAAAATTCGTTGCGTAGTTTAAAAAGATATTAGCGTAGGACAGACGGGGGGAAACTAGCTGCCTAAAAAATACTAGCTGCCTCCGCGCGGTTTTACCCGCGTAGTTACCGTTCCCGTGGGAATACAGGGATAAAATATAACCTACTCAGTGATAATGTAGCTTTCTAATGAAAAAAGAATTATTAAAATCGGTCCAGTACTTTTTGAGTTTACTTATTCGTTACATACAAAAATACAAATGTTTCCTCTTTATAATATTAGCGTAGAAGACTAGCTGATCCGCACAACTTCTGCGTCATATAATCCCTATTATTGCATTATTTTGTAATGATGCTCCGCTCTAATTGGTCGTAGCGCGTTTTGCGATAAATGGGCTCCGTATAGCTGTTTTTATCTTGAACCATTAGTTTCAGAGTCTATTCAGCACAAACAAACTTTCCTCTTTATACTATTAGTACCTATAGATGTAGACTATTCTAAGATGAATTTATTCCAAGAAGATATCTATTTTGCACGGATATAGAAATCAGTCTATAAGAGACTATTTTCATTAAGACTACTCTAGAAAAAGAAACAAAAGGACTCAATTAAATAGAAAAACTTACCAGAACTTAATCAGCTCCTTAGGATTGGCGCCGTCATTGACGCGTATCAGAAACTCGGCCAAGAACAAGTCCAGCCATGTCGATTTCTGAAAGTGACGCAACTATAATAGCATTGTTCGATTTAGGTAATACGATGATTGGTTGGACGTATGTTTGTAACGAGGTACATCCGGGTTCTGGCTAATGGACTGTGCTCTTTTTTAAGCCTCCTTCTCAATTTTGATGTATATGTCATGGGAAAATAAACCCAAATAATGAGCTATTAGATATGAAATGAAATAAAATATGTTTATTAATTCAAATAGGCTTCACAGCCACTTATGAAGCGTCGACTCTAATGCTCGGTTCGGAAGGTTGCTTGATACATCTTTCAAAATGACGAATCCTTCAACGTCAAAAATATCATACTAACTATAGTACCTATAGCTAGTAAAAGGATTAGATGAACTGATAATCCATTTAGGTGCATTAAACTGGATTCGAACTCATAACCGAGCAGTGAGTTTGCAGCTCGTAAGTCGCTGTTACGGCTTCTAATACCTACTTACTTGTACACAAGTATAATTTACACTTAGATATGCCATATGGAAAATGTAGTATATTTCATAACTATACTACTAGTACTGCTCCTGAGGGCCCTATAGCTACTCTCCGACCAAATTTCGAAGATATAATAGGTAGGTCCAAAGAAAACAGAGCTTTAGTAACCAGATAGGTAAGTATCTATCTACTACTTTTAAATACGTAAATAAATACTTATAGATATGTACCTACATACATAGGATAACCAGACATGTTCATGCACACAAAAGTTTGTCCCGGGTAGAAATCCTTACGGCTTGAAAGTCACTCCTATACTCGACAATATGATGACTTCTCACATGGTTATTGCAAACCACTTGACAAAGCCACCTTGACAAGGCCACGTTGATACGTCTTATAACATAGGTACCTCATAAGTTCCAGTTTCCGCCTTGAAGAAGTGGTCCCAGTATATCTTCAGCTTGTCCGCCCCCCCCTCCGCCATGGCCGCGGCCGCCGGTGCGCGCTGACCTACGACAAACTGTAATTATTCACTGCTCATCCGTCTATTGGCTAACTGCGTAAAACCGCAACACATAGTATCAAATATCTATAGGTAGATAGGTATTTTTGTTGCTTCAGATGCGGTCGCTTGGTTTCAATCTAATCTAAACTAATATTATAAATGCGAAAGTAACTCTGTCTGTCTCGCTAAAACTACCGAACCGAAATGAAATTTGATGAAATGAAACGATTGAAATGAAATTGACAGATGGTCTAGACTTCTAGAGCCTGAGAAAGGACATAGGCTACTTTTTTATCCCGGAAAAATAGAACATGTCCCAGGTACGCGGGTGAAACCGTGGGGAGCCACTAGTAATTTATAAAACTACTTCTTTCAGTAATATAGTCATTAAGTAACATTCACTACTAATTGTACTGCATAATTATCAGTTTAGAATGCTGGTTGAAATGTCCCAACGTTGTATTATTGCAAATCAATTAGTAAGTAAATGTGCGGCAATGAACAAACGTTTGTGAAAACAACTACATTACTCTGATCATAGTTTTTCGTAATGCAGTTTTCTCTTATCAAAGAATGACTTATTTACTATATTACGCTCTTGCTGACTCTCCCTTAAATAGGTAGGTACATACACTAGCAAATACACTAAAAATACTTCATTGCATACTGAGAATGTCATTTTGAGAACTAGAACAGTCAAAAACTATATTTCCCCACTCTCCATCCGAGAAGAACCGTCAAGAAACTCACCTACACTAATATTATAAATAGGAAAAAAAATTTGCTTGTGTATGTTTGTAATGAATAAACCCAAAAAACTACAGCGCCAATTTCAAAAATTATTACACCATTGGAAAGCTACATTATCAGGTAGTAACATAGGCTATATTTTCTCCCTGTATTCCCACGGGGACGGGAACTACGCGGGTGACACCGCGCAGAGGCAGTTACTTTAATATAAAAACTCAATCTCCACCTAATTATTTATTAACGTAGATATTTACGATAACTACATGACAATTGTCGACAATGTTACCTACTCTAGATAAGGACAGGTAAACATCATCATATCAACATCATACTGGTGTATATAGGCCTCTCTTTCATGCCAATCTTTTGGCGTTAGACTGAGGCACGCCAATTGGTACATACCCTTTTAACTGACGGCAAGTAAGAATCCAACTTTAACATGGGATATCCCTCCAGAACATAACATTTGTTACAACTTTATTCGTGATCGTCAATATATAAAACACCGATTAGAGTACGCGGGAGTACTGAGCACACAACACAACACGCGACGTATGACGGACCGGCGGACTGACGGACTGGCGCGGACTATAGCGGACCAATTGGAAACCTTATCTATACGGTCATTATTTATTGGCTAGTAAAGAGACGAGATAATGTAACAATGTTATCAACCACTGCGCGAGATTTTCATGTACTATAATTATGTAGGAACATGTCACAACACATTTAATCTCAATCTAATTATACACAGAATTCTGTATGTCCAGGATTTTATCTAAGTTGGTTGATATAATAATGTACTGAAATAATATACAAGTGTTTATAAGTTGTTAATGGATAAGATTAAGCCTATTAATTCAAATGTTAGTTAGATGATTGGTTGTTATGCTCTTCCTGCCATGTTTTAGATTTAAATTTTATACCTATACTTACAATATTAATTGAAATATTTTGTGATAAAATCATGAAGACATATTTTGCAACTTGCATTATATATGTATGTTTGTATTAAAATTGTAAATCCATCCATAACTGACAATGCTGAAATTTTGCATACACATTTAATCTCCAAGGAAATCGATCAGGGAGGCATATGTTCACCAGTGGACGTCTTATGGCTGATATGATGATGATTTAGTTTGGTTCACAATAAATAATATAACATTTATATTTTAGAATGCCCATAATATGATTATCAAAATAAAGTTCTTTAAGAATAGGAAACTATACTGTAATTTACACAGTAATTAAACCCTGTAAAATACTTAAAGAAATAATATATTTAATTACAAACAAACACAAAACTAAACACCTGGAGGGCAGTTTCCAAAAGACTAGAATCCAGACACCATTATTTAAAAAACATGTTACTCTACTGTCAGCTGAGTTACTTTATTTTTGTTATATGTATCTTTATAATTATTGAAAACAGTATGTAAATCCACAATATAGGTTGTTGTAATGCTAGGCTAGATTATTAAAGTTCTGCTTGATCTGGACAGAAATCTAAATTTTCCATATAACAAAAAAAATCCCTTATATTATCAGAAATCATATCAGTATAGCATTACTGCATTTTTATAAATTTAATACTATGTACTTCTTCCCTGTTCTTTGCCTTGGTGGGCCACTCATTAAGGAATGCAATTTCAAACAGGGAAGAGTGGAGAGCAGGATGGGAGGCCTTTGCCCTGCAATGGGACAACCCAGGTTTTAAATAATAATAAATAATATTATGTACTTCTACTACTACTAATTAGATGCAACTTTATTAGCTTTAAGCTTTGTAAATGCCCTGTTTATTGGGGTGATAACCATTTTTAGCTTGTTTCTACTTAATTATATTACAGTGGAATTTATTAAGTTAAAGATTGAAGAATTTAATTTCAAATATACAACAATTGAATTAAGTACAGTTAAGTTATGTATTATTGTGTAAGTTCAGTATATTTTCAGTGCTAACATGTCATCTTAGCCTACTCTAAATCTATAATCTCTAATATTGCCGTAGTTTTAGAACTTATTTTATTTTTATCAATTTTCAGCTTAAGAGTGAGTTTATCTGATGTATATGGTTTAATATAACTCAAAATAATAATACAGAAGTTCATTTTATATTCTTACATATGGATAAATATAAAAACATCTAAATATTTATAATTTATTAAAATCTACCTACCGACAAAATCACAATTTCAAAGTATGAACCTAACCAAAGAGTAATATAATAGACCTATACAGGAGAACCTAACTATATTAAATGGAGCCAATTTATTTGAACACAAAGATAATGCTTACTTACATCAAAAATTGTTAACAAATCGGTGCAACTCTCGTTAAACTTTCTAGTAATTACTTTCAGTATTGAGGAAAAGAAACTTTGTTGCGTAAATAAAAGTTTAATTTTACGGGTCAACAAAAATACGACCTCTTCCTTTGCTATTCACTTTTTTTGACATTTATACAAACAGTGTGACCAGAGTTAAATTGTCGATTCTGCTAATTGATAGTTATTACGATAATATATATTTTCATAAAAAAATATTATACTATTGATTTATAGGGATTATTGACAAGAAATGGAATGGACAATTATGTAAATTCATCACCAATTGCCCGTGTTATAATATGCATCGTTGCACACAGTCGTATGCATGTACCTTTTCTAAAACATTCACAATTAGATTTAATTATATAATAAAAATTTGCACAGTTCGGAATATTCGGAATCACCAATGTCATCCTGTCCATCTTGACAGACAAAACACTGAAAAAACCTGATATGATGTGACTATGATAGCCGCTACTATAACTAGGTACTTAATGTACTTATCTAACATGGTGACCAGTTAGAGCAGAACTCTGCGATTTTAGAAGAATCAAGCTAATAAAATAGGGGTTAACAGATTTTTCGTCTTGGAACAGTGCGAAATTTTATGAAGGTTTTCCATCCAATTTTATGATTACGGCATGGTTTTCATTTTAAGTAGGAATTTCCCACTGACTTAACAATCATGACCATACTGGCTAATAATTAATTTGTTCTGTAAATAAACAACCTGATATTTTAAACCGGTTAAGTATAAAACCAAATAAATTACGACAATCGTTTGATCCTTTCATAAGTCAGGGTTTTACAATTTTTTTATTTTTTACCACATTTTGGAAACAATTGTTAGTTACAATGATCAATTTACATCTGGTCACACTGCGAGCTACAAGTACTAATATTTATTGAAGTAAAAAAGAACATGAAGTGGAAGGAAGTGGTCTGAATGAGACATTTAGTATTTTAACTATTTTTCTATCGGAAGTTTAAGTTTTTGTGCCAGTGTACATCATGTGGGATAATATGATAGAGTATTTAAAAGACCCTTTACTAGTTATAAAAGTTCAAAACTTTTTCGGTGTCAAATATAAAAGTAACCGCACAGAGGAAAATGAATCATGTGAAATTGTACATTCCGATAGATTAGAGCGTCTGGACGAGGAGTATGATATCAAGCAGCACAAGCGGATACCCAGTAATATTTCGAGTAGCTCCCAGTCCTCGTACGACACAGATACATCGGCCGAGAGCGGTGGAAAGGAGCAGGTGGAATGTCTGATCAACAATAAATTTTGGTACTGGCTGTTCCTCCTGGGGACGGAGCTGGGAGACGAGATATTCTACGCCACATTTATTCCGTTCTGGTTCTGGAATATTGATGGAGCTGTCGGCCGAAGAGTCGTGCTGGTGTGGACCATTGTAATGTATATAGGTTTGTTAATAATTACTGTTTTCTATTTATGCAGTTCTTGTAATAATTTCAAAGACATTAGGTACATATTTCTAATGCCATGTGACTGAAATAGTTTTGCTATCTTGTAATCTATGTAATCAGAAGGATTATATTCTCGGTCACCACTTGAGTATGTATTGTGATAAATATTATATATTCATGACTCATTATGATGTAATAATGTCTGCATGTACATAAAAAAGATCATTTTAAGACATTTATTTATTAGTTAAAACTTTACTTACATAGTACAAGCTTGGCCAAGTTTAGAAATAGATTGTCTGTGTAAGATTGTCCTAGCATATCATATTTATTCATTTATGATAATTATCATACTGTTGTATCTATCTTCTATATATATAAAAATCAATTGCTGTTCGTTAGTCTCATAAAAACTCGAGAATGGATGGACTGATTTGGCTATTTTTGGTCTTGAATTATTTGTGTAAGTACAGGGAAGGTTTAAAGCATTCAGTTTTTTTAATAATTGATGCTGAGGCAGTACTAAGTTTGCCGAATCAACTAGTACTGAATAAAAATAAATTCCACTTTAATCTTTACTTTCTATGTTATAAGTAGGTACTATATTTAATAAGTAAATTTAATCATCAAAATATTTGAAAAATGATGAAGTTATTAATCAATTCTAACTGGGTATTGTTAAATGGAAAATATTGTATCCCTTGGCATTAAAAAATCATTTGAAAATATGTTATAGTTAATTTGATAGGTGCTTGTTTAATAAAATAAATACCATCTCAACCATCACACACCAAAAACAATAGCATCAAATTTTTATGTTAAAACAGTCCATTATAAATGTGATGTGAATAAGTAATAAGAAGAACCAATAGATTAATTCATATAATGTAAACATACTAAAATGAAACAAAGGACTATAAATTATGCCTTGAAAAACTTGGAGATACCTTATATCAATGTGGCAGGAAGGTACTATATATATAATTATACTATACTATATGTATACTATATTCTATCATGCTACAACAGCTCAAGGGATTTGAAATGGCACAGAAATAGAATATAGTAAATACAGGATAGTTTTTATCCCAGGAAAATTAAAGATCACCAGTAACAGGTGAAACCATGGTGGCAGAAGCAGGTTTTCTCAGCAAGAATAACCTTCTCAATCGAGCATTAGAGTCAATGTTTCTTAAGAGCCTGTGAAGGTTTATGCATGCATTTTAAGATTTGTCTACTGAGATAGAAGGTATGCTGCTGATTTTCTATGTCAGTATAACAGACAGCTATGTAAATTGTTTCCGCAGGTTACCTATTGTATTTCCTTCACCAATAATAGTTTATAGTTTTTGTTGTAAAAGTAAAAACTAATCACTACAAGTTATTTGTGAATAGGCAATTGTTCGAGTTTATTGAATGTTGTGGCCATGAACATGTCATGGTCACTACCAAAGATAACATAGCATTCAGATTTATCATGAGATATTAACCTACTCTACTTGATTTATACTACTAGAAGTAATAAACTTGTTAAAATAGAATATTAGTGTAAAACGAAAAGTAAGTAAAAAGAGCAAACAAATACAAGGAAAATGTTAGGAAGACAACATAAAAAAGTTAGCTGGTCCAGAATGGACACATACTGCAAAAGACGAAACAAAGTGGAAAGCTTTAGAGGAGGCCTTTGTCAATGGGCAAGCTGTGTAAAAAAAACCGGTTGCCGATATAATTTAGTAAAATATATGTATACATAGGTACTTATAATATTATGTAATATATAGATTATTTATTTGTTATACTACACATGTTTAAATTGCAGCAATAAAGGCGTATTTTATTTTTTAGATAACAACTTTACATAAATTGTATAGCTCCTGTGCTAATATTCCTAACTACATAAATACAATTCAAAAATAACATTTACAATTATAATTAGCAACAAAAATTGGTTGCCTGTAAAGTCGGTATACGGGCGAAAGTTTTACGTGACAACGACTTTGAGTGGTAATAGTATATTTCGTTACAAGTGCGGAAAGGCTGTCATTGCAAAGAGTTCCGACGAATGACTACCCGAGCCGCGGCGCAGCGGAAGGCGAGGGTTGGCAGTCGGAACAAGTTGCAATGACGGTTCCGCAAGTGTACTGAACGACTATTTTTAATACAGTTGCGAAAAATAAAGCAATTTAATAAAATAATAAAAACACAATAAACTAAACATGCAATGAAAATTTCTGGAAAATGGCGCAGAGTTTTTTTTTCTTCGCCCATTTTGGTAGGCAAAGGGAACTATCCATACAGCTTAGTCTTCAGTATATTTTTTTTATTGATATGAAATGAAAATGAAATTTAATGAGATGAAATGAAACCTAACCTAAATCATTTAATCTGATATTGATATAAATTACAAGCTCCTTTTTAGAAATATACGCATTTGTATTAATCATAAAAACTCTTTAATATAACCTTCATGGTCGGTATTTCTTTTTAATAGACATTATTTTGACAGTTGGGAAAGATGCACGCACGAGTTCGGGAATGGTAAAAAAAAAAGCACTAGTGTGTAATAGCCCACTTTCCGAACGCTATACGTCCCTGCAATACACCACTTTTTGAGCAACTGTAGCGATGTGCCGAGTACGGTTTGACTCGAGTCAGACTCGATTCCTGCTTTGGACTCGCCTACTCGAATACCAATTTATTTTGATTCGAGTACGCCAGACTCGATTCCGGTACTCGAGTCAGGAAGAATCGTCTCGTACTTGCTAACTCGATTCTATTTATGCGAGTTCAATTGACTCGAGTCTAGTATACGAGTTTTGTTGAGTTGAGTTTTTTTAATTATCTTTCATTAAAAAGTAATTTAAACAACATTTACGGGACTTTAAAACTAAAACGAATAACTGAAAAGTAATAACTTTGATACCTGATAAATATTAACTTATAAATATTTAAAATCATGAAGCGTCTTCATAATCGGATATGAGCAATATTTCTTTTGAGGTCGATGCCAACCGCAACATTAGGAAAAAAGGAATCGGTAATGAGGGTTGATTCGAGTCTAGCCGGAATTCAAATACTGACTCGACAGCCAGACTCGAGTCAGTATTCGAATACCAAACATAGAATTCGAGTAGAGGGAATCGAGTCATGATTCGAATACCGTATAAACTGACTCGAGTCGACTCGATCCACCAAAACAGCGACTCGGCACATCACTAAGCAACTGTATTAAAAAATAATTTTAATGTGAATATTCATTCGTATAGTAGGAAGAAGGATGAAATAATAGTAACAATTTAAAACATAACGTCACGTAACGTGAGCGGAGCGTAACGCAGTTTCTTGAAGTGTCACCCGGCAAACCAATTTATAAGACGTTGTCACGTCAAAACATAACGTCACGTTACGTGAGCGGAGCGTAACGCAGTTTCTTGAAGTGTCACCCGGCAAACCAATTTATAAGACGTTGTCACGTCAAAACTAAATGTATTTAATTTGTTTTGCAAAGTACCCCTTAATTACACCAGACATAAAGGCATTCTATTCCACAATATTAAATTCTTAACTTCTCTATTTCCAGGTCAAGGGTTCAAAGACATAATCCGGTGGCCCCGACCAGGCTACCCGGTGAAGAAGCTCCAGCAGAAATGGGCGATAGAATATGGTATGCCATCAACCCATGCCATGGTGGGAGTGTCCATACCGTTCTCTGTGCTGTTCTACACCATGGACAGATACCAGTACCCCATACACTGGGGCGTGCTCATCGCCGTCTCATGGTGCACCTTGATATGCGTCAGCAGGATCTATCTTGGGATGCATAGTGTTCTGGTATAGTATATTTCATTACAAGTGCGGAAAGGCTGTCATTGCAAAGAGTTCCGACAAATGTCTTCCCGAGCCGCGGCGCAGCCGAAGGCGAGGGTTGACAGTCGGAACAAGTTGCAATGACGGTTCCGCAAGTGTACTGAACGACTATTTTTAATACAGTTGCGAAAAAATAACGCAATTTGATAAAATAATAAAAACACAATAAACTAATCTCACAATGAAAACTTCTGGAAAATGGCGCCATTTTATAAGCAGAGTTTTTTTTCTTCGCCCATTTTGGTAGGCAAAGGGAACTATCCATACAGCTTAGTCTTCAGTATATTTTTTTTATTGATATGAAATGAAATTAAATGAAACCTAACCTAAATCATTAAACCTGATATTGAGATAAATTACAAGCTTCTTTTTAGAAATATACGTATTTGTATTAATCATAAAAACTCTTTAGTAAAACCTTCATGGTTGGTTTTTCTTTTTAATAGACATTATTTTGACAGTTGGGAAAGATGCACGCACGAGTTCGGGAAAGGTAAAAAAAAAGCACTAGTGTGTAATAGCCCACTTTCCGAACGCTATACGTCCCTACAATACACCACTTTTTGAGCAACTGTATTAAAAAGAATCCTACTAATATTATAAATGCGAAAGTTTGTGATGTATGTTACTCTTTCACGCAAACTACTGATCGGATTTCAATGAAGTTTGGAACACAGATAGTTTATAATCTAGATTAACACATAGGCTACTGTATATCACGGGGAATTTGAAGGTCCCTCGGGAACGTGGGTGAAACCGCAGGTAGTCACTAGTAATCTATACTAATATAATAAAGTTAAAGGTTTTGTTTAAGGCGCTAAGCTCTGAAGGTTCGATTTGAAAATGTTAGTGTTAGAGGCCATTTATCAAGGAGCTATAGGCTAAGCTACGTAACATCAAGCCACGACCAATAGGGGACCAACGGGGACGACAGTTTTATTATATTGAAAATTTCTCTGACCTGTCCATCAAAGTATTTCACTCTATTTATTTGACATCAAAAAGGCTTTTGAATTGCCGTGAATCACCCCAGACAATACAACTTAGGCCTCATTCACAAGTCTATTAATAGCGTTCAAGGTTGTCAGTTATGTATGTAAGTCACGAAATATTCATAAACTGATTTATGATAAAAAAAAAACCTTAGGGATTCGTTGCAAAAAGCACTTAAAAGTGTTCACATATTCTACGTAATAAATATCCAGGGACAATTTTGACACAGCCATTCTGATTTAAAACTAAGCAGAGCTTGTGCTATGGTAACCTGATAGACTATGCATACTACTTTTAAATACACACATATAGATATTTACATCCAGACACAGAACAAACAGACATATTCATGCATACTAAATTTAGTCCTGGGTGGGATAACCCACAAGTGGTAGCTTGAATCAGGGTCACTAAGCACAAAGTCTATCGCACTTTAGCTTTAACAACATAACACTATGAAATAGAAATAAAATAAAAACACAAGTTAAATAAATACAGCACAAAATAAACATAGCATCAAACATAATTATCATTGTTAATATTTACATCTTTTATTGCAACAATGCAACAGTTTATCTTCTATTTACTAAACATAAATATTTCAAAGGTAGCTATGGTCATGTACTTATGATGATAACAAAGGTGAATTAAGACACATTATATGCACTTTTTAAAATGCAGGGATAGGAGCAGGGATAGGCAGATGTTAGATCGATAGGATATTTATTTCTTTATGAAAATGTGAAACACTTTAATCCTGAGTGCAGTGAGGGATGTAATACATTATACAACTACATAAAATATATATTTTACTTATGTCCATTTTCTCTAAAGGCTGGTTCTTTTTTGACAACACTTTATCCATTTCACACTCAATTATTTCCTTTTTAAACAATGTTTTTTTTTTTGTGTTTGTCATCCATATGATGTCCACTGAACACAGGCCTCTCTCATCAATTTCCATGCAGACCTTGCTTTCTTGAAGTCTTTTCTATTATTTTTCTTCTATATACATTGGATTTAATGCTCAAGTTGACCATGGCTTCCATATTCCAGGACATAGCAGCCGGTCTCCTACTGTCTTGGGCACTGCTCGGATTCCTGGTGCCGCTGGTGGACCGGCTGGACGGGGTGCTCCTCACCGAGTGGTGGGCGCCGCTGCTGGTGCTGGCCGCATCTATACTGGTCATAGTGTTCTACCCCAACGCAGACAAGTGGACGCCTACTAGGTCAGCTATACTTATATTATTTTGGAAATTATTTATTGATATCTGTATGATATGTGTCGGATATAGATTGGTTACAAGTTTTTTAAATTAGTATGTCATTCTGCTTAGTTTGGAATCAGATTGGCGGTGTGTGAAAAATGTCCCAGGATATTTATTTAATTAACTGTTGATTACTTACTTACTTACTGTTGATTCTTTGTTTTTCTTATTTTATTTTGAAACGCACTATTTGGTATTATTTATTAAATTTTATGAAATTAATAAAAATAGTATTTATTTATGTATTTCTAATTATTTTATCAAAATATAGAAATTTATTTAAGAAAGAAACGTGACTATGTGTCTAAAAATGTATTAAATTGTAACCTCCATAAGCCAAGCCCATAAGCATCCGGACATGTGTCAACTACGTTAGATTTGACCTTCTACATGCTTTTTACGGTTAAAGAATTTACAATTCTGAGACCAGTACAACTTTTTGTAGTATTAATACATGACATAAATGCCACCTTTAGGGCCTTAACTGAATAACCTTCACCATTACATAATTCATAAATTAAATGCACAAAAAAGACATTCCTGAGCTAGCATCAATAAAAAACATTGCAGATGTGACGCAGCTAGTAGTTAATTAACATAGAATTTTTGATAAAATATCACCCACTCTGCAATGTATTTCATTGATGCTCCGCTCCTATACGTCTTAGCGTGATGTTATACATCCTGTAGCTTTCCTCGATAAATGGGCTATCTAATCCCATCATATGTTCGCAACCAGTAGCTTCGGGTAACTCAATACAAAACACTAAATATTTCTTCTAATGTAAATATCTAAAAGCATAAAGCACCTAAATGATGTAAGCAGTAAGCTATACAAATTGTTACACAAACATGTTACAAATTGGTTCCTTCACGCCTCCATTGTACAGACAGACAGACAATAATGATGGTAATTATGCGAAGGTAACGGGTTTTAGTATAATTACTTAATTACATGTGACTGATGAGGTCAGCCTTCAAGGCTTTGGGTAAGATAAATTTATGTGGATTAATGTCCATCATTATGTGGTTGAAAGTTGAGTATACATTCTACTAATATTATGAATGCGTAAGTTTGTGAGTAGAGGTATATTTGTTACTCTTTCAGGCAAAAACTACTGAACCGATTTGTATCGTTTATATCTAGATTAACGAATAGGCTACTTTTTATCCGGGGAAAATTGAAGATCGCCTGGGAACGCGGGCAGTCACTAGGAGCTAAATAAATATCAGAAATCAGAAACTTTTATTTGTAAATGTAATTTGTTATCCTGGGACATTTTTCAAGCAACCTTGTGCCATGGTAACAAGCTGATATACTGCATATAAATACATACTTATAAATGCTTCAATACAAGCTGACACATGCAACTTTCTCTGCGATACATCTTCCCCGTTTTTAGAAACCTTTATATATGTCAAGGGAACTGTCGTGACCAAGACAAATAGGGATTGATTTTTATGTTGTTATTGTCTCATGTTCCAGAGGCGACACAACGATGATAGTGAGCGTGTGCGCCGGCATCCTCACCGGCTCGTGGACCAACTACCAGCTCGGCAACATGGCCGCCAGCCCGCTCGCCCCGCCCTACCGGATCATCTGGCCCTCCGTCGAGATGTTGGGCTGCACCATCCTTAGAACCATCCTAGGATTCTGCGGGGTCCTAGCTACCAGGGCCATCGGGAAATCCCTCTCGTATGCCTTCGTCTGCGCCCTCCTCGGAAAAGACAAAAATGAATTGAGAAACTCCGAAAACAGTCTCGACAACAAAAATAAAATCATCGTCGAACTCAGCTACAAGTATTTCACGTACGGCATGATTGGTTTCAACACGACGTATGTGTTCCCTAACGTTTTTGATTTGCTAAAAATCAATAGGCCCACATATTATACGGAGATTTAAGGTGGGATACGGGACGGTGGGACGATGCCTTCACCATGTGCCTATAACGGACTGACTGACTTTGCGGTCGCCGTTAACTTTACCTTTGTATGAAAATGGGTAAATTCTATTTTTTTAACAACCGTCTCGTCCCGTCCCTTGCGATAGAAATTAAAATCTAGTCGTAACTTTTAAATCTTTTTTAAGATCTTGAGCACAATTAATGTATCGATTTATCATGTACGAGCAGTTGCACTTTAGAAACGATTTGATTAAATAAAAATGAACGAAACACAGAACAAAATAAGGTTCATTTTACAAATACGCATGTTACATTCACTTTATACCTAAACTAGCATTGATTGTTTTGATATTACGATTATTGCGTATTGTTGATTATTCCCATAATTATGTATTTTTTAATGTATTATGTATATATTAAGCATGTTTACAATATGGAGGGCTTAGATGCGTTTTAGCATCAGACATGTTGCATTCACGACGGAGCGACGGCGAGTTTTGTCAGAGAATCTCAGCTTATTGGAAATATGTAAAACTAGCTTCCGCCCCGCAGTTTCACCTGCGTAATTCCCGTTCCCATAGGAATTCAGGGATGAAATATAGCCTATGACACTCACGTGTAACGTAGCTTTCTATTAGTGAAAGAATTATTCAAATCGGTCCAGGAGTTTCGGAGACATTTCAATATTAGATTTTCTGTCTGTTTATATTAAATAGGGTCTGAAACTAGCAGTTCAAAATATACAAAATATTTGAATTTAGATAACCTATGTATATGACAGCTCGGTTGGCTTTGTGGTTAGTGACCCTGATTTTCAAGCCGCGGGTCGTGGGCTCGAATCCCACCCAGGACAAACATTTGTATGCACGAATATGTCTGTTTGTCCTGTGTCTGGATGTAAATATCTATAATATGTATATATTTAATTGTATTATATGTAGTATATCAGCTATCTGGTTACCATAACACAAGCTTCATTTGAAGCTTACTTTGGAATCAGATTGGCCGTGTGTGAAAAATGTCCCAGGAGATTTATTTATTTATCTAGGAAGGATATATAACATCTCGCTACGACCAATAGGAACGGAGCATACGGGGAAGATGTGAAACAGACGAAGTGGCGCGGATCAGCTAGTGCAAAAATTGGTTTCATCAATTCATCACTACTCATAGTGCTCCGTTGTGAATTTATATACAGAATATAATGCCAATTGAACTTATAAAAATAGATATATAATATATTTGTATTTTGTTATATTAAGAATATGTTTTATAAACTATTGTGACCTGTTATGCCTGGTACGCATCAAATTCGACATAAAACATAACCGTAAGCCCGCATTCGCACGAGATTTTTTTTAACGGATGGTAAAAAAACGTTCAAATACCACAAATGGATTCCCAAGTATTTGTTTACACGACAGCGATTTTTTATCGAGCGGTGTTGCATTAGAACTTTGAGCGTTGGGAATAGAGCCTATTATGGTACTTGGAAATGCATTTGTTGTGTTTGAACGCTTCTTTAACGTCCGGTAAAAAAACTCTCGTGCGAATGAGAACTAACTATATTATACACATACAATTTGATATAGTCAGTCGGTTTAAGGTGTGCGAGTGAGACGGAACTATCATTGGGTCCTGCTCGCACTAGCAATTGCATTAGCAATCCTCCAACTAAGAATTTGATGTGTTCTGTACCTAATTAATGTATTAAATGCCGCCATTCCGGTTTATTGAAAATAAATACGATATTTTCGTTATGTATTTTGGAGTTTTTTTTTTAATTTCTTACATAATTCTGCATCTTCGCATCTTTGGTTTGTACGTTATATAGGTTGGTTAGATAGTCAGGTTGCTAGTTTAATCACTCGCTGGTTCGATGACCGCCTAGTACAAATACATATCTGTTTTGTTCTGTCTAGCCAGACCGAAGATATCCTTTTTTTTTTTTTTTTTTTTTTTTTTCGCTGGGAAAAATGCGTTACGCATACCCTGCCTGTCGGGGGACAGGAAGGGTTATGTGGGACTCCCCGGTTGCTAGTCAACCGGTATACCCACTAAACGACCCAGCGGCACTCCTTCCTCGCCTTTGTGGGGGGGGGACTGGGAATCTGGCACAGCCCTTGCGTCCAGTCCCCCCCGGCGACCGCCCGCCCTCTCGGCGAGCCCCTCTCGTCCCCCTCCCGTGCTGGGAGGGGGATCTGGGAATGACCGCGAGTGCTCGGCCATTCCCTCCCGCTACGGTGGTGCACCGTGCAATGCGGGAGTGGGCGCCCCCGCGCCCTTTCTCCCGCTGGTCACCACCGCCTAGGGGGGGAGGTGACGGCGATCGTACTGTCGCCGTCTCCCCCCCCTCCTCCGCCGGCGGAGCTGTGACGCGAGGGGATCATCCTCCCGCGCACGCTCCGCCGCCTCCTTCTGCGACATCACTTCCTCGCAGAAGGAGGCTACCGCCGCCCAGGCGCTCTCGCCTCCCAGCATGCCACGGACCACGCTGGGAAGCGAGAGGTCCGGCCCGACCGCCGCGGTAAGACTGCGGCGCTGCTCCGACCAGGCTGGGCACACCTCGAGGGTGTGCTGCGCCGAATCTTCCGCCGCGCCGCAGTGGTGACACGCCGGGCTCTCCTCCCTCCGAATCCGGTGCAGGTACGATCCGAAGCATCCATGCCCGGACAATACCTGCACCAGACGAAAGGAGAGGAACCCGTGAGACCGCTCGAGCCAGTCCCGCAGGACCGGCCCGAGCGCGTCCAGCGTCCGCCGGCCGAAGGCGGCGGAGGCGAGGTCCTCCGTCCAGTGTTGGACGATTGCGGTCCCCGCCTCCCGCCGCACGGCCTCCCGCTCTTCCGCGGCGGGGCGCTCCCCGAGCGCCCTACGCCGGGCCGTCCACTCGTACACTCTGGCGAGCACCCACGCCTCGAGCTCCCAAGGAGGGGTGCCCGCCAGAGCGCACGCCGCCGAGTGGCCCACCGATCGGTAGGCCCTCGCTACCCGCAGAGCGATGGCCCTTTGGGGCCTGCGTATCGCAGTGGCGTTCTCCCTCCTGTGGAGGGAGTCCGCCCAAATGGGTGCCCCGTACAGGGCCATGCTCCGCAGGATGCCGGCGTACAACCGCCGGCAACGTGTCCCGGGCCCTCCCAAATTTGGGAGGAGCCACGACAGGGAGTCAGCGGTCCTCAGCAGGCGCGTCGACAGCCCGCTAAAGTGCGGGCCGAAACGCCACCTGCTATCGAGGACCAGACCCAGATACTTCATCTGGGTCTTGACCCCTATCGTGGCTCCCGCCACAGTGATGTGGCCGTCGGGTGGGATGCACTGCCGAGGCCCATGAAAATACACGGCCTCGGTCTTGTGCAGAGCCACCGTCAGCCCTAGGCGGCGGATCCTCTCTGCAACCAAGGATCCGCCCGCCGAGGCCAAGTTGGCCGCCTCCCTGAAGTCCCCCCCCCGGGCAGTGAGAAGAGTGTCATCCGCGTAGCAGATGACACTCGTGCCACGGAGGAGGGTCCCGCGCAACAGCCAGTCGAATCCGATGTTCCACAGGAGCGGTCCTAGGACGGATCCCTGTGGGACACCGGACTCGGCGCTGTATCGCCGCATCCTGGCCGTCTTGTCCACCAGGAGGACCACTCGGTCCTCCAGGTAGCTGGCCAGGAGCGTGCGCAGGTACGGAGGCACTCCGTGGTATCGGAGTGCCTCCAGGATCGTAGAGTGGGGGACGGAGTTGAAGGCGTTGGCAATGTCGAACGACACGGCCAGCACTCCGCCCCCCTCCTCTACGGCCTCCTTCACTTGGCCCTTGAGCCGGGCCAACGCGTCCACTGTCGAACGCTCCCGTCGGAACCCGAACTGAGCGTCCGACAGGTCCGGTCCCGCCTCCCGCAGGTGCCCATTGAGCCGGTCGGCGATGACCCCCTCGAACATTTTACCGACCTCATCGAGCAGAACGATGGGCCGGTACGCCGAGGGGGAATCCGCCGGGCGTCCCTCTTTGCGTAGGAGGCATAGCTGCCCCTCCTTCCAGGGCTTCGGGAACCTTCCAGTCGTGAGACACGCGCTGAACAGGTCCCGAAGCCTCTTCCCCATGTGAGCGGCAGCTATGGCCACCACACGCGCAGGGACGCCATCCGGCCCAGGGGCCGTCCTCTTCGCGCGGAGGCGAAGTAGGCCCGACTCAAGTTCCATCTCGGACACCGGAGGAACCTCTTCGGCTGGCGGAGCCGCCCCCCGCGGAGGGTCCATTGCTGGTGGAGTGAAGTCCGTCCCCGACGGGAACAGCGCCCGCACCACCCCATCCAGCAATGTCGGCTCGTGGGTCTGCGTCAGGGGGGGACCAAAGGGGCGCAGTTTATTCCGCGCCGCCTTATATGGTCTCCCATAGGGGTCCCTGTCGAGACCCTCCAGCATCTCGGCCCTGGCCGAGTCATTGGCGGCGATCATCGCTGCCTTGAGGACCTCTTTTGCCTCCAGGTAGGAGGCGTAGAGGAGGTCCTCCTCGGCCGGGCTTCGACGGCTGCGCCGTCGGCTCCGCGCGTAGGCCCTCCGGCGCGCCACGCAGGCGGCTCGGAGCCCCGTCAGCTCCTCCGACCACCAGTAAACGGCGCGTCGGGGGGGCTGACGGCGTGACCGAGGCATGCAAAAGTCACACACCTCGGTCAGGGACTCCCTCAGTTGGCCCGCAGCAACGTCCACGTCCGCGTCGTGAACTGGGGGCGCCAACCAGTCCTGTAGGAACGCCGCCTCTTCGGCGGCCTCTCTGTCCAGGCGGGTGAGAGCCCAACGTGGAAAGGGAGAACGACCCGAGCGGGCCGTCCCCCGTGGGCTCTGGGTGGAGACGTCGAACCGCACATAGCGGTGGTCCGAGTAGGTCTCCACCATTTCCACCCGCCAGTTCACGATGCGTGCAGCTAGAACGGGGGTGGCGAACGAAACGTCCACCACTGACCCTCCCCGTTGCCGCACGCACGTGTGGACCGTCCCTCTGTTCAAGAGGGACACACCGGTCGAGGCCGCCCAAAATTCGACGGCGCGCCCGCGGACGTTGCACCTGGTGGCCTGGTTGCCCCAGGCCACCGACTTGGCATTCAGGTCGCCGACCACGGCAACCTGACGCGGCACCGCCCTCCCAATCACCGCGGTGAGGATTTCGAGGAAATCCTCGAAATCCGAGAGAGGGCGGTTTGGGGAGAAATAGACCCCCACCAGGGCTATGTCTCCCCACGCGGCGGCCACGTAACCCGATCCCCTCTCTAAAAGCGAGAGGGGAGGGGAGTCCGTGGAGGGCCGCGCCACTAACGCCACCGAGCCGTCCCGATCGCCCAGCCAACGGGCTGGGACCGAGTACGGCTCGGCTACCACCGCCACGTCCACCAACCACTCAGCCATCGTCTGCATCAGCAGATCTTGGGCTGTTCTGCAGTGGTTGGTGTTCGCCTGGAGGATGCGATGTCCGACTCTATCCATTAGTCGGACATTGTTATCTCCTCCGCGGCCGCCGATGTTCCTGCTTCCGGAACGGCGGTGGTAGCGACAGGCCGGGTCGGGGCCAGCGCTTTGCCCTTCTTCGGGGGAGGGGCGCAATTCCTCCCTCGCATTACGTGGCCCGCCGGGCGGCCACTGGCGGCACACACTGCACAGTGGGGCTGGGTGGCCGTGCAAGCGGCGGACTTATGTCCGCCTTTGCCGCAACGGTAACAAATGTCCCTCCTTTCCACCGTGGAGGGACATAGGGCCCGCGTGTGCCCGGTTCCGAAGCACTTGTAGCACCGGAAAGGCTGGTCTACAAGTGCCCGGACCGCTGCCGAGCTGTAGCCCACGCGGAGCCGTCCTTTTGCGAGGACGGCTTTTGCGGCGGCGACTGGGCACTCCAGGCGGATCGTGCCCATGCCGCCGCGGCCGGGTCTGATGTCCCGGCCTGTTACCGCTGCGGCGTCGCAGCCTCCCGCCGCTGCGACCGCCGCCACCACCTCCTCTTTGGTGACCGAATCGTCGAGGTCAGACCGAAGATATCCTGAAATAACTTAATTTAACTACAGTCACTAGCTAGATTACAAAAACGTTACATAATATAAGTACCCTCGACATCCAAAGATCACCGTTGTGGTTCCGTTACATCATAAAGTGTAGTAATGACATGATGATGACGAAGTTGAAATGACGTTTTCTAAAATCGTGACGTTACTCGTTGACGTCATGTCGTACTCATCACCGTACGCGGAACTGGTGATGCGTATGCGCATGCGACGAATATTTGACGATAAAATGATCGGGAAAATAAACTTACCTAATGTAGGCTGCCGTTTCTTAAGTGTTTCGACCACCTGGAAAAACCATGATAAATAATTGTTACTCATCCAAATACCTATAGGACAGCTTTCTCCCGCGGTTACATCCGCATTCTCGGGATCTTTAATTTACCTAGAATAAACCAGCCTATGTGGCAGAACATGTTCTAACTCATAAATTTTAATTTCATCTCCTGCCGCTCTGGCGCATTTATCTTATAGGTATTACATATAGTTATAAGGATATTGCCTCATTCAACAAAAAGTATTTATAAAGGGCATTCTGCAACCTCCCTTGAATTTATATGTAGGTAGGTATTTGCATAGAAATGTAAAAAAACAAACGCTCATAGTTAAATCCAAAATTTTGACCTGTTTTATTCAGTTTAGGCCCCTATAGATCAAAGCTGAAACAAATATTTTTATATGTAGATATTTTTATAGTGATTTTCCGTTATCCATTCAGATTAAAACATATCGTTATCAGAATGTTGGTGATTTCTTGTATATTAACAACAAGCGAGTAAGGAAGGAAGGTATTGAAAAACGATAGCATGACCACTACAGTATTGGCAAGTTTGACTCATTCCAAGAATATAAAACAATAACGCCGGTATTTATATGAATAATATAATATTTCCAGTGGGTTTATTTTGTTGGTACAATCGGGTTTTTATAAAATAACATATTGAAGGATTATACAGAATTGTTTGGGGATAAAATGGACTTTGGGAAATTTGTTATATAATTGTGGTGGTAGAACTCTTCGTGGAGAGTTCCCCTGGGGAAGTACCTAGTACCACTGGTGGGTTAAGGGAGAGGTCCGTCCAGGGTATCCCGCCCCCAGGGGTGACAACTCGCTCGTAGCCACTTGCATCTCATGCCATCTGCCTGACGGGCCACCAGGCCATGTGACCAAGTGTGTGCAAGTGATTTCCCAATACAAGAGAACACAATGGGGTTTTCATGACCTTTTTGTTGTCTTTCACACTGCTACCATCATATTTATTTCAGCCGTGAACCAGTAATGCAGTGTTACTGTGTTTCGGTTAGGAGGGTATTGGAATTACAGGCACATGCTAGGATCTCGAATGACCGATCTGATGAACCGAGGGTAAAGATTCTATTCATTACAAAGACACAAGATCAAGATATATGCATTTTGCGTCGCATACTTCACTATTTTAATAATCCACAAAAAGCATATTCTGATCAAATAAATAAGGATAATGATATTTTTTTTACTTATTCTTTTTTTAATAAATTTACATTTGAATTCTGAGAATTAAAATAAACACAGATAGTGTGGGTCAAAGTGTTGCAAACAATACAGTGAACATATACGTCAGGACCGCGGTTTCACTTGGGTTTCGTTCGGGAGAATCTCCAATTTTCCGGTGATGTAAAGTAGTTTATATGTTAACCCTGAATAAAAGCATTCTGGCTAAGGCGTTGTTTCTTTTTAATAGAAAGATTAATATCTGTAGGTATCTAGGGATCTATTTACAAGCACTAGCGCTTGGTGCGGCTAGTTCCTCTTGCTGCGAAGAGTTGTCAATTTGTTTGTGAAAGAGTAGTATCTGTAGGAAATTAGGTACATCCATTCTTACAAACTTTCGGGTTTGTAAATAGTCTAGCAAAATACTGGATTGGATAGTAGGATCCAGGAAAATGCGAAGATTTGTGAGAATATACCTATGTTATGTATGAATGGTTGGTTGGTATTCTTTCACGCAACAACGGCTGAAGGCATCTGGATAAAATTTGGCACAGAGTTAGAATATATTCTGGGATAGTACTTATATAGACTACTGTTTTATCTCGGAACAATTGAATGGGAACGCGGGTGAAACCGCGGGACTTTATTTTTTTTTAATGGACTAGAAGGTGTTAGCGTCAGATGGCTTTTACACCGTTAGTAGGTACGCGGACTGTTTCGGTGAGCGCAGAGGGCTCTCAACCGAATCGCGGGACGGGAAATAGTAGTAGCTAAATCGTGGATTATTCATTATTATTTACGTTCAATCACTGTTTGTTTACTCGTTGGGCATTCCATTAATTCCAGTTAATTCTGAAGCAGCTGATCGATGACTGTGCTCTGATTTCTTATGGTTAATTTAATTTCAAAACGTTATGTTATTATCATAGCTTGTTTGATGACACATCTGCACAGTCAGCCATGCATAAATATCTCCTATTGATGACCAGCTCGATGTATAAGTAACCTCTATTTGTCATGGCTCTATGAATAGTGTAATTTGTAATGTAATTTTAATCTACTTCCCTTCAGGCTTGTACCAGATTTGCATTATATTGTCCGATTTATATAAATCAAATAGTTCAAAAGAAAAAAAAAATATTTCGTAAACTACATACTTTTAATTCTTTTACTGATTTCGCGTTAAAAAATTGCTAAACCATGTCATGCTTGTGTAGGATACTTATAGGACCTTCTTGTTGCAGCGACAATAACTTAAATACAAAGTTATTTTTAAATGGAAAACTATTAAGAAATGTAACAATTATTTCAATTAGGTACCTATACATGGGACTCGCATGACTCCCATATCACCTAACATCAATTAAATTACACACAAGTTTGGCCAACCGTACGGCGCCATTTTAGGATAAGATTGTAGTTCATCTCTGGATTATTCCAGTGCCTAATTGTTAATTAACATCATTATTAATAAACATTTGTGTATTTAATATATGGCCACCTACTGCCTACGCACGGACCTCGATACGGACCGGTTGCTGTGATAAATTCAATGATAATACATATAATGCCATGTAATACATTATAATTATTATTTGAACTAAATGTTCCATAATTTTATCGTAATTAAAAACCATAATTTAGTACATGAGAGTAGGAGTTCAACAGTTTTTTATACCACAGAGGTGGTGATCCCTCATGGGAAGCTGTTACCGTAGGCTATGGACGCTTGCAACACCAGGGGCGTCACTCCATCATCATCATCATCACCAGCTCATATACGTCTCCACCGAGGAGCTCGAGCCTCCCCTAACATCGCGGGGGTTTAGGCCATAGTCCACCACGCGGGCCCAGTGCGGATTGGCGGACTTCACATACCTTTAATTGTGACATCTCAGGCATGCAGGTTTCCTCACGATGTTTTTCCTTCACCGAAAGCCAGTGGTGTGAATCCGTACGTAAGTTTTTATAAACTCAGAGGTACGGGCCAGGGATTTGAACCGGCACCCTCATGATCGTGAGTCGGTGCGTTCCCAACTGAGCCACCACGGCTTTTTTTAGTTAGGTACTTATATATCTAAATGGAAAATACATACGTACCTACGTTACATATTAGTTAAGACTAATCAGAATAATGTAAGCGTAATATGCTTTTCCACAGAAATGCGTATAAACATCAAGGCGCCAGTCAGTATCAAAGGTTATGATAAGCAAATAATGAACGCATTAAAAATTTATATAGCGAATTGAAATAATTGCTGTTATGAGTCGATAGCGCCATGATCCTCTTAAATAAGGTTATCACACAAAAATGCCACATAAATTAATATACATACTGCACTATGTTTAAAAGATACTATATAAGTACCTACCTATATATAGTGACCCTCTACGTAAGATACATAAGTTTAAACATTATGTTGGTAGTTACCACAGACTATATCGTCTAACTGGCCATCGCATCTTAGAGTGTTAAAATGAAGCAAACTGGATCTGAATAATTCTTTCACTAATAGAAAGCTACGTTATTTGTCACAGGGTTTATTTTATCGATGTATTCCTACGAGAACTAAGTGAAACCGCGGGCGGAAGCTAGTTGATGGAAGCTAATGATATGTAAACGCGTTGTACGTCAGTAATACTGTCATAAGTGAGTAATGACGACGTGAAAAGAAACAATGCTAAAATGTAGGTAGCCATATTTGATAATGCACCATTCCCGTCATTTGGGACCAAGTGGAAAGAACATAGGCTTATATCCCCAGAAAATTCTAGGTCCCCCGGAACGCGGAGCTCGTATGGATAAAAGGTTTTAATCTTAATATATATAAATCTCGTGTCACAATGTTTGTCCTCAATGGACTCCTAAACCACTTAACCGATTATAATAAAATTCGCACACCATGTGCAGTTCGATCCAACTTGAGAGATAGGATGGCTTACATATACTTGGACCCGGTAGGTGGCGCTGGTGGGCAGAACGAAGTTTGCCTGGTCCACTAGTTAGCCTTATAAAGTTTTTACACACTTAGATACCTACACGGACTTTTCTGGTGAGGATTGAAGGCATTGAAGAGCTTTTTAGGTTGCAATATATGTTAATGACAATATGAGGTCATTATATACTTAATAATTAATCGAAAAAAGCAAGTATGCCTGTCTTTTTTTGTTATTAAACTCTAATCGATTTTATTACCTACGTATTTTCCCATAACTTTAAACAATATTTTTGACTATATTATCAATTTAGTTCACAAAATAATTTACGTAAAACCCACTTTATGTCATACAAAATACCTACCTACATGCATAGGTAGGTACGACGTGCGTTTAAAATGATAATAATATTTTGCCATTGTTTAGTTAAATATAAAACAAACCGCTTTGGATTCAGGCTTTACCCAGGAAATTACAATGTAACATAAGTATTTATAAACGATTTAATTGACGTGAAACATATAACCTACATGTAAATAACCGCATCGGTGAAAAATAACCACGAAATAAAAAATAATTTCAGAATATAATTGTTTTATTATAAATGTCACAACAATACACATATAACTTGGTTATTTTACGTTTTCTAATTAAAACCGTATTGTTTTTTTATTGTATTCATACATATCACCTATTTATATAACGATTACAATATTATACATATTATAACTACATAGTCTATAAATAACATTTATGTTTCATCTAACATTTAATATAATAAGTAGATATATTTAGAATAAAATAGAAGAAATAACGACATATATAGAGGCGCTACGCACTTCACACTGAACCATTATGAGGTTTTTTCACTACCATTCCTTTAAGAACGACTATTTCCAAAATAATCTACACAATTTATACTAATATATTAGGAAGAAATATAACATTATTTCTTTGTATTAAATAGGCTCCGAAACTACCGGTTCGAATAAAAAAAAGTATTATAGTGTTAGATAGTCAATTTATCGAAGAAGGCTATAAACTATATATCATCACGCTACGACCAATAGGAGCGAAGCATCATTGAAAAGTATTGCAAAAACAGAGATGTGACGGAGACGAAATTGCGCGGATCAATTATACAACTTATGAGCTATAGTACTACGAATTAAAAAAATTTTGAAGGTCTCACAATTTATTGAATTCTGTACGAAGTCTATACAAGCATGTTTTCTAGTCGTTCAGTCGTTGTGCAAGTCAAAGTTTTTTTTTTTATATATAATAATTGTTCCACTAGTTGATAGTAATATTTAATCGTTAAATTCATGCCACACCATTTCACTTTTACATTAAAAGTATATCATGTCTATGGTTGTCTAAATCGACCACACTACAGGTGGCATCCCTATGGGGACGCATAGGGATGCCACCTGTAGTGTATTTATTTTTAATAAATGTCACATCGCTCTTTTAACATTTTTTTTAAACAACACTGCCTTAGCTTCTGCTTTCTATGAAAGTTTGAACAAGGCGTTATATAAAACTTTAGTATTAATATTCAAAATATTACATAATATTATGAACATAATGTTGTATGTGATGTAATTAAAGCTTCAATTAAGAATTTGAAACGACACTTGCTGTGTCCATTTTAATAATTATTACTGTCATAAAATTATATATAAGATAGTTAGTTTTAGGATGGAAGACATGATTCTGCCAATTTGTACCAAAATTTTTAATTTTTTTTGTTTAATTTTCTACCATATTTAGTAGGAAAGTTGCAATTTTCAATATTATTGTTTTTTTATATGTAGAAAAGGACTATAAAAGTATTTTTTACAGGAAAATACAAATCGTTTAGATAACAGCTGACCTATTTATTAAAAAATATTCAAGTGGTTTTAACTTGTCAATAACTCAAACTATAATAACGAATAACTCGAGCATCATTAATTATTATATCAACTAAGTTATAGTTATAAAACTCCACGAGATTATTTAAAAATATAGAGGCGGAATTGTACGGCTCTAGGTATCTACATTTATGTAAAATACCCCTTTTTAATTTTCCTTCTATTAAACGTATAATTCTCTTCTCAATTTTCATAAAAATGTTCAAAAGGTAAAATTAATATTGAATTTAGTAATATTATGGCAAAACGAGTATAACGGAACTTATTTCTTCAATATCATAATGAAAATATATTGATAAGTCTAGTGATCTACAGAATCGAAACAAAAATATAATATTAACAATAAATTCGTCGGAACATCGTACCGATAGTCTTGAACAAATGATAAAGCAAATAGTGCAGCAATGTAAATATGACCATTTTGTGTACTGCAATGTACATTTAGGAGAAATACCTTGATATTAAGGTACATTTATGAAAAAAAACCTAGATATTATGGTACATTTATGAAAAAAAACCTAGATGTTAAGGTACATTTATGAAAAAAAACCTTGATATTAAGGTACATTTATGAAAAAAACCTAAATAGTATAACAAGGAAAAAAATTACGTTGATATTAAGGTAAACAAGGAAAAAATAAGTTGGTTTAACGTATAATGTACTTAGAAATTATGTACCTCTTGTTTTAAAAACTTGGCAAACCAAATCGTGGATTTTATATTGAGTAGGTTTTCTGCAGTAGATATTCAAAATGGCCTTTTAACATGTTGGTTAGTACATGAACGGGTAAGTAGGTAGGGTAACGACACAGTTATTGCCCACTTAAGAGATTAAAACACATGTATTTATTCACTATTCGGTTTATTTATGACTTATTGTGTTTTTTTTCCTTTGTATCCACACTTATACAGAGAACTACAAAAATAACACATAATTTTTTTTAACTTAAAAACTTTTTTTTAATAATAATTTAACTAAATTACAGACATTTATTATAACATTTAGGATACAGCTATTGCCCTCCGGGCCGTCTCGCGTGTATGTACAGGATGTGCTTTACTCATAGTTGGCAATAACTGTCTGTGGGTACCATACTATTCAATTAACCCTACCTACTTAACTAATATGTACACAATTATTATCTACATTATATTTTACATTTTGTATCGACATTTGAACCACGCCCTTGATAATAATCGTTAATTAAACAGCGATTCGATTATGAAGTCTTTTAGGGTTGTCACAATGATAATCAAGACCACCGGCCATCGAAGATTCAGTTGAAGATATAAATAAATAATTCACACTAGGTGCAAGTGAAGGGAGCTGCAATCACATTTATACTAGACTATCGATACGAGGATCGTCCTAATACATGCGCAGGCGCATCGCAGGTAGATATGCGACTGGAGATGATGACGTAGACAATACATCATCTATAGCCAGCGGTCCGTTTGTACAGGCGGTAGGTGTGCGTGCGCGTGCGCAGGGCTCGCTTCGTACAGTTACTGTTGGGAGGCGGGCTGCGGTCAGGCGACGTTGATCGGGTTTATGCTCTCGCGCAGCTTCTCGAATAGACTCTCGCTATCGCTATCGTACATCTGTGGACAACGAGACATCACGTTAATACCAAATTTAAAGTTACAAAAAAAAAACAAATAAATCTAGTCTGTTCTGGATAGATCGTCCAAGTCACGACCAATAGGAGCGGAGCATTCATGAAAAAGGTGGAAGGGCAGTGGCGTAGCGTGTCTTGGCGAGGCTCCGAATAAACAATTGGTTGGGGGCCTTTATCAAGGGTAAAGGGCCCCGTGTGAGAAATCCAGTGGCCCGGGGGCCCCCTATAATTGATATGGCTGATATGGCGGTAGCTACGCCCCTGCTCCCGGGACATCTAACCACGCGGAAAACATCATGAGGAAACCTGCATGCCCGAGATGTCACAATGTGTCACCATTTGAAGTCCGCACTAGGCCCACGTATGGCCCCCTCTATGTTAGGCTCGCCTCGAGCCCCTCGGTGGAGACGAACATCCTGGGACATTTTTCACACATGGCCAATCTGATTCCAAAGTAAGCTACAAAGTGAGCTTGTGTTATGGTAACCAGATAGCTGATATACTACATTATAATACTTTTAAATACATACATATTATAAATATTTACATCCAGACACAAAACAAACAGACATATTCATGCATACAAAATACAAATGTTTGTCCTGGGTGGGATTCGAACCCACGACCCGCGGCTTGAAAGTCAGTCTCTTGAAGTCACTAACCACAAAGCCAGCCGGGCTGTCATGTTAACACATTATTGCTTTTCACCATCCAGATTAGGCTTTTGACGCCCCTGGTGTTGCAAGAGTCCATACGCTACTGTAAACGTTTCCCTTCAGGTGGAACCGGGCCTTGCCACCCTTGTGGTATACAATGTGATACTTACATCCTCGTCTTCAGTATCCGACTCGTCGTCAGTATCATCGCTGAATGCCGCGTGGGCGGGTGTTCGTCGCGCGAGGCGGCGCGGCGAGCGGCCGGCGTGGTCGCGCGCGCGCACGGCCAGCGCGGGGCAGCGCGCGCGCAGGTGCGCCACCAGCCGGGCGTCGCCGCGACGCGCCGCTATGTGTAGAGCCGTCCAACCCGCCAGGCTCTCCTAAACAATACCACACATGATTGAGTATTCTGGGACATTATTCACACGCGGCCAATCGGATTCCAAACTAAGCAGAGCACAAGCTCTGGTAACCAGATAGCTGGTATACTACATACTTATATAGATATTTACATCCAGACACAGGACAAACAGACATATTCATGCATACGCATGTTTGTCCTGGGTGGGATTCGAACCCACGACCCGCGGTTTGAGAGTCAGAGTCACTAACCACAAGTTAAATTCTAGGTACAGGCATGAAGCTCTACTATAGGTACACCATATAATTAACTACATATGAAAGTTACAGGTAAATCTAGCTACAGGGATACTAAATTTATTCATTTACTAATACTGCCCTAAGTTTCACCCGCGTTCATAGAGGATCTCAAATTTTCCTGCGATAAGTAGCATGTGTTATTCCAGAATATATTCTGACTCTGTGCCAAATTTCATCACGATCTCATCAGCCGTTTTGGGATAAAAGAGTAACTTTATACTATTATACTTTGTTGTATCTTTAAACAGCATGCTTAATTGTATTTACACCATATTTACGATAAGATATATATGTAGTATTCAACAAATAGGTAGGTATAGTATACGATTTGCGTCGCAAAATAATAATGGATTACGCATTAGAATCAATCTATTGTTGATCGAATGGCGCCAATAAACAAACCCTATTGAAATACTAAAGTGACATGTATAAGGCGACGGTGACCAATAAACCAAACAAGGATTACCTTCTAGGAACGCAAAAACTGCGTCAATCAAATATTGATCAAAACTAATTGCCTTTTATCTAACACTCGAGTACCATTACGCATAAAACTGCAAGTAGGTACCTACTGCGATAATGTAACATGGGGAAACACCAGTAATTTAAGTGTTCACGACCCAACCAGACCGATTGTCTTTGGAACAATAACTTTCACGTAACTGCAATCTTTTGTCAGCTATTGAACTCGGGGAGGGATTAAAGTGGGTATTTCTTTTGACATTGTGGGAGTTCTGGTGACCCTGTCCCAAATGTAGGTAGTCTGAGAGGTATAAGCGAAAAAACCCACACGCCAGAGATACGGGCGTTATCTGGAGATTAGACGACACTAAAGGCCGATGGAATTTCCACAGCGTTTACAAACATGGAAAGCACGCTCCGCCGAGGACCCGCGACAAACAATCGATCGGCAATGACAATGACTTGATAATCTCCATTTGATAACAATACAAGATTATTTATTAAGGATATATTCATGAAACGGGAACTCCCAACGGTTAATCCTTGTTTATATTTACAGCGATTGCAACCTTGTGAAATAAAAAGTACTTTTTGACGGACTTCCAGAACAAGGAGATTCTCAATTCAACAATTTTTTATGTTGTTTACTTCAGATCTCCGTCATTGAATTGAATCGGATAAATTATATATATTTGAAAGAGTATACATCGAGATTGATCCAGTTCTGTTTAAAATTCAGCTCTGATATGGGATCCACGACGAACTCGGTATTTTCATCACTATATTAACGATGAAGTTTGCGTCCAAAAACTATAATTTGGTAAAGTGATACTTTCAAGTGCTTTTTATTATGGAGTCACATATTTTGTTTATATCAATAGCAGAAAGATTGAAGTGTCCAGACTACAATTGGAGGAAAACGTATCAACAAACAAATAACATTGGTACCAAGGGAAAATGGACGGCATATTCGTGGTATTTGGTCGTCGCCGTCGGTGCTATTCTCGGAAGTAGAGTTATATTTCGGGCACAGTAGCTACTGTAGGTGATGACTGGACAAGCTGACTTCGATGACGAGTCACTGCGGCTTCCCCGTTACACTCGATTATTTACCAAGCATTTTTTTTCTGAGTTTTCGTTTCGTTATTGTCACGAATTTATCTTGTTTCGGGGAAAGTTTTGCAAGCAACATTTTTTTTGTAGAACTATAAGTTTTGTATAAATAAATCCTACTAAATAAATGCGAAAGTTTGTGAGAATTCATGTATGAATGGATGTTACTCTTTCACGCAACAACGGTTTAAGGGTCGATGAAATTTGGCACAGAGAAATTGGCTATTCTTTATCTGGGAAAATTGAAGGTGGGTGATACCGCAGGAAGGCAACTAGTGTAGTAGTATTGCCTTAAAATATACGTATATACGTGCTGTGAGATTTACGTTATCTCGAGGAAAAAGATAAATATACTCACTTTGGCGTTAATGTCGGCTCCGTAGAACACCAACATTTGTAATGCTTCAATGTGACCTGCCGACGCGGCTATATGCACGCATGTTTGACCTGGAACAATGAATAATCAAATATTAGTAACGAAATCAAAAAAACCTCAAAAAGAACATATTTTTAACCGACTTCCTAAAAAGAAGGAGGAGGAGGTTCTCAATTCGGCCGGTATGTTTTTTTTTTTTTTTTTTTTTTTTTTTTTTTCTATGTATGTACATCGATTACGTCGCGGTTAATGGACCGATTCGCGTGATTCTTTTTTTGTTCGACGTGAAATAGCTGCCAGATGGTCCCATAAAAATTTCTTTCAGTTTGGTTTAGTAGTTTTTATTTTATAAGCATTATTGTTATTTGGACGATGTCATTTTGACGATACTTTGTATATTAGTATGTCGATAACTTTAACATTTCTAATCCGATTTGCGTAATTCTTTTTTTGTTCGTTAGGGTACATATTCAAGTTGATACCCTGGTCATCTAGTAAGCATATGATGATGGGATCCCAAGGAAATCGAGAAGAACACTCAAATTACAAGCATATAACTGTCACGTTTCAGTCAATATCATACAATTTGTTCAATAATTTGCGTTTGATGATGATTTCCTATGGATGAGCTGATGATGGAAGGTACAACTCCTCAAAGGATAGGAGTTCAGAGAAAATTCTTTCAAAATTATACGTACATATGGATAGAGAATAGTATTCCTTGAGGCTATTAGGTTGACCTTGAAGGTTAATCTCATTAACGCTTAGGTTTAATAGTGTTCTGTGATTGTTAAATAAATAATAAGCCTACCCATACTTAAATCACTAAAAAGCAAAAAATAAAAATAAAACTACGTTAAAAAAGACCGACTTCCAAAAATACTAAAAAGCAAAAAATAACTAACGCAATTTATAACACTTTCCTCTACTTACCTACTGACTACTTATTCTTTCCGCTTGCTGCTTGGTTTGAAGTCGGTGCCAAGCCATATATGAATAAAAAGAATTACTTATAGAAATAAAATGGTATACCTAACAAAAAAATTTCTACACGATAACCTACTAAGTACTAACCTACGTAAATAAATCAGAAATAACGATAAATGACAATGAGAAACAAATGAAAACGACGATGAAATAAATTTAATTTACATTCTACAACTATATGGGTCCTGTAAAGGTCCGTTTATTTCTAATATTAATAACTCACAAACCAAGAGCATGCGTCTAAAATTTAGAATTTTAAATGCAAACGGTGCCAAAGTTTTTGTTGACCTTATTAAATCATGGAGAATCTTAACAAAGATCTTTTGTATATTGTTTACTGTAGGTTTGCTAATTATGCTGTGGCTTGGCACCAACTTCAAACCAAGCAGTAAGCGGAGAGAATAAGTAGTCAGTAGGTAAGTAGAGGAAAGTGTTATAAATTGCGTTAGTTATTTTTTGCTTTTTAGTATTTTTGGAAGTCGGTCTTTTTTAACGTAGTTTTATTTTTTAAGTATCGAAATGCACCAAAGTACCCTTCTGTACTAAAGAAAGGAAAGGAGATAGGCTACCGTTTATCCCGGGAATATTGAAGGCTCCCGGGAACGCGGGTGAAACTAGTATACCTATATATTTAATGTAAATTGTATTATTAAATCTAATGTGTTTTACCATTACTAAGGAAAACTGGGATAATTGTGGAATTTTTGATGACATAATACGTAATTCCAATATTTATTATCGAGCCTATATAGGTATAAACACTTAGTAACGGGGATTTTACAATATTTTGAGTAAATATATTCATATCCTTAAAACGCCATGTCGATGGGCAAAGTTGTTCACCTCATGGTAAGTGGTCACCACTAACCGTACTAACTGGTTCATGACGAAAAATTGGGAATTAGGGTCTTGAGACTTCGATTAAAAGAGTATCTGAAATTAACTGACTAATGGCAAAATAAAATTGACGTAATTAACGCAAAAGCAACTTTATAATAATTGTTGTATGAATCATAATAGGTGTCGGTATTTAATTATAATTCTCGCAACAATCTGCGGTTAGCCCTCCGGAGTTTTCATAGCGCAGTTGGGTTATGTCATTTCTTTAATGCGAAACAGGAAAATATTCACTAGGATGTGGAAATCTTCATTGTTAATTAAATTAAATAGCGCACAAACATCGTCGTGATCGCTTATCGTGATATTATTATCGCTAAAGAACGTCGTTACTATTTTAATATAAAATCGAGGAAAATAAACACAGTGGGTACCTATTTTAGAAGAATACATTATACAATATTGTTTCAATTTAAGGACAGTTATTTTGGGACAACATCCCATGCAACGATTTTTTTTTAATAGACTAGAAGGTGTTAGCCTCAGATGGCTTTTACACCGTTACGCGGACTGTTTCGGTGAGCGCAGAGAGCTCTCAACCGAAGCCCATGCAACAGTGTCCGAAACTACTATACCGATCTGAATCCTTTCACCAATGAAAAGTTATCAGGGAGTAACAGAGGCTGTTTAGTCCTTGTATTCCTACGGGAACTACGGTAAACGTGTAATAAATAACCAACCGCCGACCACAAAACAGATTGGAGCTAAACGTCGATTACAAAATTTTCAGATCTTTTGCGTGTTTCTCGTCTGTTGAGCGATTGTTGGAACAATTCCAATAACTATTTCGATCCGGGACCAAAATAGAAATCCGTTCCGAAAACGATGGTCAGTTTTTAAACATGAATCTGGGTTAAATTGTAAACGTTTTACAACAGCCAAGCGATAGTGATGAGCGAAAAAATTGGGCCTCAATATTGTCTACGCGAAGGATCGACTAACGAGATATGGCGTCACGCTTTTGATGATGTGTTTGAAGAATGTTTTCGGTTTATTTGCATAAAAATTCACACAATATAGAAGGTTCGCGATCCGAGTCGCCATCGCGGAGATGTTAGTGCAAACATTACCATGTTTGTGGTCCGTACCAACTTGTTTTCTTTGAGGCTTTTAAAATTATACGAGGTGGAGACTTAATGAAATCAAAAACCGGTGAATAGAAATTCATAAGTACTTCCGTAGCGACAGATTTGTTTTTTGGAGATTGTCGGAGAAAGCCATGTTTCAAAATACTTGAAGTCCTCCATCATCGTATAGTAGGAGTCATCCCGGGTAAACAGCAGTTTTTAAGGTGACCGTTCAAGTGCGGTAGTCACGCGTGTTTCCCACAACAGAACCGTTCCACTCTGAGCGATGTGATCATTGATCCGGCTTCACCTTTCAACGGCCGCAAAAAACCATTAACATATAGCAGGAACTTGACCGTTAACATCGCGTTTATGATCGGTGTATACCGAATAATTACGGAGATCAGAGATTTTTGTTGAGCGCAAAAAAAGTTGTAGGCATGTTGACTTTTACCGTCACTGGAACCTCATTTATATTACGAATAAGAGAGCCGATAGACGATGTGGTTATAAATTAGTTTTTTTTGTCAAGGTATTCTTAGCACTGACGTCAATCCAAAGAATATAGAATGCGATTGAACTACCTATAGCTAATGTAAAAAAGATACTTTACATCATCAAGTTATGCAGCGTTGAAGCTATAATACGAAGTTTTCATCACGTAAACTTCTGATTACTGAAGAGCGAGAAGGTACCGACACTGCGCGTATACTATTGATAAAATAAGATTGCGTTTACGAATAACAATCCAATTGTTCAGATATCTTAACATATGTCAAAATGGTACTCCAAGGTTCACGTTTGGTAATACTGTGCATAAATTGCAAATGTTAACTGAAAACGTGTAGGCATTGACGGCAGATCGAGTATTCACTAAAAGACAGCTGTTTTAAACAACTGTATACATCCAAAGTAGTTGGTATAAGTGTTATGTACTGCGGTGTCGTCACACGGCAGTGCGGGGCGAGGCGGGTCGCGGGGTATGGGGAGGAGGCGGTGGGGTTTTCCCAATAATGTGGCGAGTGGCAGCGCGCGCGCAACTCGACTGTCCTCGCCAAATATGGCGTCGCGTCGCACCGTTGATATTTTCACCGTTTCCGCACTCAAAAGATGAGTCTCATACCTCAGTTGATTTCCATGACGGGAGTTATTTAAAAAAAAAAAAGTCACGTCTTACTGTTTACTAAAATAAACCATTACGTATTTTGTTTATTAATAGAGTTACTGGCGATTTGGGTACTATTAATGTTGAGATATTTGGCACTCCCACTTTGTATCGTAATAAAATTATGACCTTAACGTAATGCATCTGAGTTATTTTTTCTCTGGCATCTATTTATATGGCTGTTTTAAAGCCAACGCCATTCATTGTGCATATTTTGGGTTTGAATTTGCATTTTTTACAAGCATTCCGCAGAAAGCTTAGTTTAAATTATGTCTTGGAAATAAATGGCTACATTTTACGCGCTAACCTTATTGACATAAACCACTGGGGGAATTTTATTTAAATGTTGATAGGTAGGTATAATAACATGGGGAATAACGTGTTACGCTGTTCTAAAACCGACTATTTCTAGATCAAACTAGTTATATAAATGCTTGTATATATACTATCGAGAATGTATCAACACAAGCATGAGTTACCAATCACATGACTGTGAGAAAAAACATTTACGCACAGCTGACTTGGCTCACAAAAAACGTAGCATCTACCGAGTTGGTTAATCTAAGCCAAAAAACAGGCAAGTGGTAGGTATACTCTGATGGAAAGTGGTCACAGCTATATCTGCAATATCTGGAAAAGGATTACGCTGTTTTAGACCCTGTGGGAGAATTGCCAAGTCTTAATCATACTGGCCCCTATACCCTTCTCACAGCAATTACCTTGCTTCACGGGGGAATAACGGAATAACCTTTATATAGTAGGACAATCATAGCTTTGATAGCGTGACTATGAGGAAAAAACATAACTGAATTAAATGTTTAAAATTGTATAAGCAATAAACCAAAGTTCAGACTAAATCGCCGCATTTAAACATGTTTACATCAGAATTTTATTTCCATCGGGAAAAGCCAAGAAGGCATGTGACTGTGGCGGTATTGAAAACATTTCCCCGACAAATGACGCAGAAAAATTTGCCCTATGTTTACTATGTTTATTCTAAACTTATGTACTTAAATGATTTAAAATTTTCACACAAGTACCTAACGTCGAGTGTGTTGTTGAAAAGAACGGGGTCGGTCGTTGGAAAACCCCGCGATCCGAAAAATAATGTTTAATATGTACACAGATAACGAGCCACTTTACGGCACAGGTAGGTAAAGAGCGATAAAGAAGCTTGATTTGGAGAATACACACTTGAAACCTATGTCGGCATAAGTTATGATAGCAAACATTTTTGACTTTCAAGAGTGACTTTAACCATTAATCACTACAAAAGGAGCTTCTAAATTGTTTATAGAAAGGTAACATAAAAGGCACAAAGGGGTAATTAAAAACACCGACCGCGTAAAACATCCAAATTAATATGCAATTAAAATTCACAGTGCGAACTCAGATAATGATCGACGTTTAATTACCTACCATGTGGAAAATCCACAAACACAACTACACCTGCGCCTGCACCGTGATGTTTCATCTACCTAAAGATAAGATAACTAATGATTCAGCAAAACCAACTATTGTCACTGGAGAATCCCCGAAAATTGCGTACTCGTCCTCAATAACATGTCCTTCTAGAAATAAACGAGGAGCATTTCAGCATTCAACGACTGTCTATAGATAGACACGCTGTCTCACGACCGGGAGTCGATGCGGCACGGCGCTACAGAATTAGAAAGTACGAGACCTCTGATCTACGTAACCTGATAATAATATACATGAACGTTTGGGATTTCCGCGTGTATGTAACGCCACGGTCTGCGGCACACTTTCACGGGGGGATAACCCAAAGAATCATCGCAAAGGCCACCATTGTTCTGGGTCTCGGCTCGTGAGGTGCACTAACCGATGTTTGCGGTTTTCCTAGACCACTGCACGAACAAACATTGCATTATATATATAGTACGTTCCTCAGAACTTTAACAAACAAAATACTATAAGATATTACGATCTGCGTAGTAAGTGTGTAGGTACGTGGCGGCGCTAGGACATTCATTACATTATTATAATGCCTCGACAGGGAAAACCATCTCGCCTTGCCGCCTACTTAGCATACTGGTAATGGCATTTCAATTAGCAGTCGAACAATAGTTGGGATATCCCAAATGGCGGAGTTTGGTGTGCGGGCGCGCGGTCGAGCGGTCGACCCATGGCCGGGCTGTCTCGGGCTTTCACTCGGCCGCCCGCGCCGGTTCGTGTTGGGAATACCCACCGAGCCGCCAGCGACACCCGCCGAAGTGTCCAATGAATGACTGACACCGCCCGTTCAGACCATCAAACAAATATCCAAACGCCCAATAATAATAAGAGGTTTTCCAACTGTCTCGACAAGGTCGCGCTATCCGGTAAATCCATATGCAAATATAAGAACCGAAAAAGGCCGAACTGTGATCTGTTACGTCGGGTGTGAGGCGATAATTGACCGTCGAAGCAACATCGGGAAAACCGGTGACAATAAAACCAGAAGAACTAATATGTTTATAATGTGGTTTAGAGATATTAGGAAAATCCAAATTCCAATAGGTTATTTATCGGGTGGTGTCGATTACGAGGGGCCGTTCGGTTGAGTGGAGTGCATGAGAATTCTAATGGCATTGAGCGTATTGGAGACCTTGGCGGACGTCACGTCGCCGGCAGCCACGGTGCGTTCACACGTAAACAATGTACGACGCCTTTGTTTTTAGCATAGTAAACAGGTTACAGCCGAGCCTAGGCATTCAATTCAAGAAAATATCCTAGAGCATCTCCGTATTTTTTTCTCTGTCATTAGCTGGCACGTGACGCGACGTCATCAGTATGCAGGTTCGTGTCCGGATGGACCGTCTTTACGAGGACAATGCCATCGCACATTGAAGGTGGAAGCGTTTTAGAAGGCTTTAAAGAGTTTGAATTTCCTTTCGCAATAAACATGATAAAACTATCAGAGACCATTGCTCGCGCCTGTAATCTTGGCGCATGTCGTCATTCCTCTCGATAGATACCGAGTCGAATAGGTACGTGACCCATGTGGCATATAATATAAAAAAATCAAAGAGACTCGACGATTGACGTCATTGGCAGTTAATAATTTTATTATAATAGAGCTATAAACGCGTGTGGCATTGTAAATCGGTAAATTGGGAGCAATTATACATCGGCAATATAGAATACTAGTGGCTCCCCGCGGTTTCACCCGCGTTCCCGGGATAAAAAGTAGCCTATGTGTTATTCCAGAACATATTCTAGCTCTGTGCCAAATTTCAAGCAGATCCCTTCAGCCGTTGGAGCGTGAAAGAGTAACAAACATCCATACAAACTTTCGCATTTATAATATTAGTAGGATGTACAAAACAGCACAGATAGTGGTACAAACGCGATAATATGGAATATTGCAACATATAACTCGTATAATATATAATGTAATATTGTATAATGAACATACTCGTACGTTCTGTACGGTATTCGGTTAGGTACATGTTGGAAAAACCTTGCTGGGTTTTTACTTTGTGATTCAGTTGGGAGTTGGTAAAGTTATATGTTGTGGAATTTACTTATCGTTTGAGCACAACATCGGGTTGCGGTATTAAATTAAACCAATTAAGAATAGGGAAACACGTATTAGACGAATCCGTTGCAGTCGAACTAGTTTGCTTGCTGTGGGAAACATTTGTAGCTTAGGTCATTCACGAGGTGATGATGTCAGAACCCATTAAAAGAGTAGATATATATGGCAAGAGGTGAATAGACGAACAATTTATGTTATCCATATTTTGGTGCAAAATTAATATATAAAACTTACCATTATAATTCTTCTGGTTGAGTATTGAAGTTAGTCTCCTGTGTGGGTTTTCTGGCACGGGCGCTAGTAAGGCCTGAAGGCAGTTGAGGTGGCATAACGCGGTTGCCTTGTGAAGGGGCGTCTCCCCCGTCCTATCTCTGACTGCGAGGGACACTCCAGCCAGCACCAGCATCCTGGTCACCACATCATTGCCACTCATAACCGCCAAGTGTAACGGTGTGTGGCCAAAGTCATTTGGTACATCGAGCCATGCCTTCTCCGGGCATACCCTGATGAGAGTGCCCACTGACTTCTCGCATCCATGCACTGATGCAATGTGTAATTGTCTGGAAGAAGTTTAATGATATGTTAGGAATTGTTTTGCTCAGTGATTAGTATGTGAATAATGTATATTTTTGTGAGTATAAACTGTTGTAATGTTAGTGTTGTAAAATGTAGTAGTATAGTGTATTGTTATAAAACCTAAAAGTACTAAAGACATCAACAACAATAGGCATAACTAAGTCCTAGATATTAACATTTTCAGGAACACCAAATTCTAATGAATGAGATGTTTACTTAATTATAAAACAAAATCAAGAAAAGATTCTAAAAGTGGAAAGAATCTATATGAAAATTACTAAATTGTGTATTACATAAAGGTGCAATAAGTAATTAAACAATATAAATATAAATATATAAATAAATATAAATATCCTGGGACATTTTTCACACACGGCCAATCTGATTCCAAATTAAGCATCAAAGTGAGCTTGTGTTATGGTAACCAGATAGCTGATATACTACATATACTACTTTTAAATACATACTTATATAGATATTTACAACCAGACACAGGACAAACAGACATATTCATGCATACAAATGTTTGTCCTGGGTGGGAATCGAACCCACGACCCGCGGCTTGAAAGTCAGGGTCACTAACCACAAAGCCAACCGGGCTGTCGATATATATAATAAATAATATCAACTAATTGTAACTTCATATAGAAAACTATGTTTTTACACAGAGTAAAACTGGTTTAGGTTATGAATAAGATCTCAGATGTGACTAAGAATGTCAGATATATAGAATAGGTATTGAATTTCTAAGAAGACTGCGCTGACTAGTAGACTTACAACAAATAAATGATTATCACATAATTTACGATGATATATTTGCATAAGCAAGTATGTAAATTACACTTAGGACAAGTCATTAAGTACCTAAGAGAATACCATTGATAAATCCTGATCCTTTATTGATTATGATAAATTTATACATTTTTTTTAATATCACTCCTCAAAGGCAAACCCACTCAATCAATTATAAATGTCATATTAAGTATTATATTTATCAGTTCAGAAATCATAAATTGTAGGCCTATTAAAGTTATTTGAAGAGATTGAAAATAAAACCATATCTATACTAATATTATAAAGAGGAAAGATTTGTTTGTTTGTTTGTTTGTTTGTTTGTTTGTTTGTAATGAATAGGCTCCGAAACTACTGGACCGATTTCAAAAATTCTTTCACCTTTAGAAAGCTACATTATCCCTGAGTAACATAGGCTATATTTTATCCCTGTATTCCCACGGGAACGGGAACTACGCGGGTAAAACCGCGGGGAGGCAGCTAGTTGGAACAATATAAAGTTGGTTTTCCTTTCTTTCCATTTCAACTATAGATGGTATAAAAAAATATGTGTTTTTATGGTATTTATATTAATAGAATTAAACAGTACAGGTAGGTAATTAATAATTATATGTGAGCAGGAAATAATTACATCTCAGTTAACTAGGAAATATTTTTAAATTGTGTTATTGTAAACATAGGAAGTCACTCACTTCCTTGATAACAAGATTTGTTTGAGATTCAAATAACTAAGTACTTAGATGTTCCTTCAAACCGTTTATTCTACAACTTTGCATGATTTTGTACTCAAATATAAAAACATAAAATATCTATATCCCAAATACCTATTATAAATGCCAAAGGCCAAAGTAACATTTTTACCACTGAACCCATTAATATAGATGATATTTTGGTACAGAGATAAACTGGAGCCTGAGACAACATAGGCAATTCTTTATCCTGGGAAAGTTGAAAGTCAGTAAAGGTGGGTAAACTATATGAGGTAAGTTGCAAACCCTAGTTTAAATAACTCTTTGTACAAGCACCAGCATAAATAAATCAGTTTAATATAGGTTCCAAACTGGAACGCATACCTCTCCAATGTAAGTTAAATATAGAACTTTACGACCATATGTTCCTACATCCAATGAGCAACATCCAAAACCAGATTCCACCCTTTGGGTTTTACCCAGTCGTCGACACCGAACCCACAAGATGGTTGTCAAATAACTTACAGACCTTATTTCTCTCATAACAAGATCTTATTTTGAATGTACTATGTTTAATAGTATGGAGGACGGTTCTGGAATATGTCTTGTCTCTTTTACTCTTCAAGTAGGTTTATAATTTAATATAGATTGCTACTGTCCTGTTTTGGACAATATTAAGATTTTAGAATCAAACTGTAGTAAATATGTTATCCTTTTTATCACTGGAATAGTGTGGATATATATTAAAATTATACTTTAGCTGATTACATGCTATTTATAATTTATAATTTAAGCTCGCGAGCTTCCCTCAGAGATAAATTTAAGGAAATTAACATTCTCACAGTTGCATCACAGTACATTTATGCAAACATAATATTCGTCCGTCAAAACATTAGTCTTTTCACGAAAAATTGTGATTTGCACTCCATTAATACTAGAAATAAGCATAAACTTGTAACATCTGCTTATAGACTACAGAAAGTGCAAGGATCATTTTTAGGACTTGGTGCACGGTTTTATAACAAAATCCCCACAAATATTTTAGATTTGCCTATGAATAAATTTAAGGAACGAGTTAAGTCAGCTTTGGTACAGAAGGCTTATTATAGTATAAACGATTATATTAACGATGGCGAGGCATGGGTATAGCGCTCGTTCTATCAGGACTAATATTATTATTGTTAAAGAAATTGTTAAAACTTGTTTTGAAAAGAGTAATTGCTGAGTTTATTGCCGGCTCTTCTCAGCAAAAGCAACCTTCCGAACCGAGCATTAGAGTCGACGTTTCATAAGTGCCTGTGAAGGCCTATTTGAATGAATAAATTTATTTCATTTCATTTCATTTCATTTACAATGAAACTGATATTTCTTAAGATAGAAAAGTTTACTATATATTTGGAATTAAACAGGATCGTTATTATACAAAAGATATATGATGAAATCTAGTACTGTTTATATTCCTGCAGCTTAAATCTACTTATAGATTCTATAAACATACTTGAATGAACATACTTGTTTTATAAACATGTGGTATAACATAGCTTTTATTTGATTATAGCTATTCAGAGCAACAAAAATAAAATAGCTTATTACCTATCCTCATAGAAAAACACATACCTAATAAATTTAATCAGTAGTTATGTTTTCTTACCTATTTCCTTATTAAAGGTGGTAATTAGCTTGAAACTGTAATAACAACTTACCCGAGTTAGGTAATGTAAAACAACATATTTTTATAATTTTTGAATAAAGTACTTAGTAACTGAATTTAAGTAAAAGATTAGATTTCTGAACCTTGCCTTTGGTTTGTAATTAAATATTGTCTTTAAACTATCTATCTTATTAAGTCTGAGATTTGATTGGTTCAAATCTTTTTAATACACAATATTTGAAATAACAGATTATGGTAGAAGCATAAAGAGACTAGATGTTTATTAATAAGTACATAAACATCTGCTTAACACATTGGAAAATTACTACAACATGTCAACCGTTGAATATGATAAATAAAGTAAATTAAATCAAGAAACATACAAATTTGACCTTGGGGTCATTAAAATGTGATAATTATGAAATGTGAACTAAAATCTTACAAGTTTATAATTCTCAGACTATTGGTTCATCATACCATATGTAACTTCACTCAAAGCTGTTAAGTAATTGTGAATGTTGTGTACTTTAGTGTAAATTTTAGGTCATAAATGTCAACTTACGTGTCTCCTTCGCTGTCCTGCTCGAAGAGTATAGAGGTAGGTGGGTAGTCCTGTGGTCTGACCTGGCTCACCGTAATCAGCGGGTGCGCCGTCGCCGTAGCCGTATCACTGAGTTGTACATCCGAAAGGCACTCTGATAAGCACTCTACAACGCCACTATCAAATTCACTCTTCTGCTCTGAACTAACACTTTGCACTCTATCATCACACTCCCCAGAATCCAAGTCACCAGGTAATACGTCCAGTGGCCCCGACAGAAATCCAGAGTCGATGCCATCGTCGTGTGGAATTTTTGTATCGTTTCCTTTTTTGGCACTCATTTTTATTTGTTCTCGTTCAACACTTTAACGAATATCTTACACACTGAATACGTTAACTAATAATGTAATATCACTTAGTGACGCGAAATCATGTTTTTTAGAAAAGTATCACGCAATAAACAGCCGTTTTATAACAAACTCGCGTGCACAATGAATAAGATTATGAATGATGATGGTTTTGTTTCCATTTGTTTTCCGTTCGGAAACGCGCTGCACAAACAGTCGTGATCGTTTGTAATGTCAAAAGAAGAACGCCCCTATATATATAAATGTCAGGCAGTGTTACCAGTTTACAAATGTATTCCCAGTTTTGGGAATTTAAGTTAGTTAAGTCGTATATATTCAGTATTAACCCTTAAATGACTACTAGACTTTTAAAACGTTTATAATTATCAAATTATTATTTTTCCGTTGAAGAAGTACTTTTTTTTAATTATGTACTTGGCTTTGTATAAAAAAAATCATCAATGCAAAATTAATAAACTAATATTAAAATTGAATGACACACAATTTTGTGTAACCAATCCTTGCATAAGAAATCTATGCTCGGTATTGAATTATGATTTTATTATAATATCCTGTCAGAAAACGTTTCATACTAATATAGACACCATTGTTTTATTAAAGTACCATATTTTTATATATTTACTAGCTGCCGTCAGGCGATTTCACCCGCGTAGTCCCCGTTCCCGTGATCACAGGGGTATCAAAAATAGATATTAGCCGATTTTCAGACCTACTGAATATGCATATAAAATTTCATAAAAATCGGTAGAGCCGTTTCGGAGGAGTAGGTATGGTAACTAACATTGCCACACGAGAATTTTAAGAAGACGGTCTTGTTCTATTTATCTCTGTAATTTGCCAGAAGTCGCACTTGTGAGCCAGTTCTATTTAAAGCTGAGTATGCTTAAAAAATGTCAAACGTAAGATATTATGACGAAAATAAGATGCGTGATAAAATCACGTATATAACGACTTTAAAGCTAAAGTTCAATGTTGTTACAAGCGTGCAAATCGCACGTTAACGTAAAATCTAACTTTTGATTCTGATAGTAAGTAAGTCTACTGTAAGTCAATACTACTCTTTTATAGTTTTATAAAGTTAATGCCTTATTAACGCGCTCTGGGAACAGGGTAGAACAACATTATCATTAAGTATTGCGGAGGGAAATAATTTTATTATTCTGGGAAATTTTATTCTTGGTATGGCAACTCTAATTTTGCAAACATGGACGAAGTTGTGGTTGTGGGATAATTTTGAATTTTGTAAATCTGTGGGAGCATCTGTCACAGTGACAAATAATCTGACAATCCGATTGTCTCCGAAAGTGTTGTCGTAATTTTTCAATACATGAACTAAATAAATAAAATAAACAGAATTATTTTGAACTGTTACTAAAATATGTTTGCCGAAAAGGTTATAGAGCTACTAAAAGAATCTGAAAGGAATCCCGATACGATTGATCAGTATAATGTAGGTACTTTTAATTTCAGATATTCTAATTCTTTTCCATTATTTTTTTCTCGCTATGATCTCAAGAGTTTGGTTGTAAAATAGTTATTATGTTAACAGTCGAATAAGTTACTATAAAATACAATAACTATGAAACCCAAATGAATTTACCCTGACTGTATATTCTCTGTTTCTAATTATTTTGTAAACATTTTTCCAGGATGAAAAAATACGACTGATCTTAGAGGAAATGCAACAGTTGTTTAAAATGAACATGAATGATGCGTAAGTAATATTATTATCATGCACTTAGCATGTTTTGTTTCCTTAAAATAATTATATTTGATGATCATTTCAGTAATGCAACTACAGAAAATAAATCCTTATGGACAACAGTACAAGTCAGACATTCTGCATTAGAACGAAACAAGCGCTGTCTAATAGCCTACTTGTACAATAGGATGAATAAAATCAAGACTTTACGATGGGAATTTGGCTCCGTATTACCACCAGATGTGCGGGAACTGTTATCGGATGAAGAATACACATGGTTTTCAAAATATTCTAGCAACTTGGCGACTTATATGAGATCATTAGGTGAAGATATTGGGTATAGCGGTATAGACTTAACAGAGAACTTGAAGCCTCCAAAATCATTGTATATTGAAGTTCTCTGCGTCACGGATTACGGGAAATTGGAGTTGGAAGATGGTGATGTTATTATGTTGAAGAAGAATAGTAGACATTATCTGCCAACCTCAGAATGTCAGACACTCATCAGACAAGGCATATTGAAACAGATTATATAGCAGTTGGTCTTTATTATAGAACATTTACTTATTATTGATATTTTGTTTTATTCGCTAGATGATGTAAGAAAGGAAAATAGAATCTATAAATATATTTATGTTGTGAGAAAGTATTTAAACGAAATTAATTAACTATGTAAAAGCAAGGGTTTCACGGTTTATTGACCAATATATTATGTACTGAGAATTTATACAGAGAAATTGATGGTGCTAGAGATAAACTCAAAACTAACCGAGTTTATTCAAGTAGATATTCAATATATTAAAAATGTTGGAATTTACTACAATTACTACTCCTCAAAGCCAATGTAATATGCTTAAAATATCATTCATTAAACCATCCTAAAAATCCAGGATTTCTCAAAATAACCTTCACACAAAATTCATAATATTACCTTCAATAGAAACAAGATGATGGATTAAAGTTACAACTTCCTTACAGTTATAAGTCATGGATACATTTGAGGAAAACCCACATTTAGTTAAAGCTTAACTGTGTTTGTGAGGTCATCTAAAAGTATCTTACAGACTCATTAGAGCGAAATAATAAGGCATATATTAGAAACTAGGTTTCACCCGCGTAGTTCCCGTTCCCGTGGGAATAAAGGTATAAAATATAGCCTAAGTTGCTACCTGATAGTGTAGCTTTCCATTGGCGGTATAATTTTTCAAAACTAGTTAATGGTTTCGGCGTGAAAGAGCAGCTTATCAACAAATAAACATGCGCATGTTTAATATTAAAGTAGCTAGGCCCAAAATAATTGGGTTATAACGTGTACCCTGATTTTCAAACCACTGGTTGCAGGTTCCCACCCATGACAAGGACTTTGTGTATGAATATGTCTGTTCTGGATCTAGATGTAAATTCACTAGGTACTTACTTACACTATGTATTTAAATGTAGTAGGTATACGTAGTGTATCAGCTATCTGGTTACCATAAAACAAGCTCTGTTCAGTGTGGAATCAGATTGGCCGTGTGCAAATAAAAACCCGGGATATTTATATAGTTACATGTATTAAAGCCAGATGTTTGGTTTAGTGTCCTATTTTCAGTCTGCAACTAATATAAATCATTTAGTCATTAGGAAAAACCTGTGGGAAATCTTGTAATAGTTTACTAAGAGTTAGCCTACTATAGGTAAAATAACCGTATTACTAAAACGTTAGTTACAAATCAAGTAGGTAAGTATTACCATCACCTAAGCAAAGGTTTTTCTCTAGTAGGTACCTACATACTTATACTATAATTATCTGTATCTATTTCATAGTTAGATTTTTCTGAGCGTCAGATCTGATGACGAAAATAGGTATTTGTCGGATTAATTCTTCGTCATTCGATTTATTTGACTGGGGCGGTCTAAAGGTTAAAAAAACAAACTTAATTAGGTGCAAAGTGTAGGAAAACGGTAGGACTTTGCGCCGCGGGGCATAGACAAGTGATGGCTTCACCAACCAACTTATTAGGATAAGGTACCAGGCGTCTCCCCTAATAAGATACTGCAACTTGAGCAATAATTTAATTTTATGTGACAGTAAATTGTTTTACAGATAAATCGACTCAGACACGGGTCGAAAGCGTTGCCTCGCAGAGTTTGCCAACTTTTCATATTTAGATATTTAAATTGCTACGTACTGCGCACCGATTCTACTCTGGATCTAATGTTGTTTTCCGGGGAGAGAGCAAACACGGTATATATTTCCGCTGAGTGAGTGCACTATGGTATTTCTCTGGTCGTTTTTGTGATTAAGCTTGTGGGTCTACGTAGGTTATCATAAAAGCTTTTATTTTACCTATTAGGTATATATTTACTTACATATGGTATTATATTTTATTTATAAATAAATGATATATAAGGTACTTTTTATACCTACTCTACGTTCCACGGTAGGTACCTACAAATAGTTTATTTTAGTTTATGCTTTTCCAAAATCCTAATGGTACCTAAGTGTTTTGTCATAGCAAAAACAACCTTACGAAGCGCTTCGAAGTCATTACTGCCTGTGACGTGAGGCTTTATTCAATAAAGAGTCGGTATTTTTATTTTGTGACTTTATTTAAGTAAGAAGAGTCATTGACGATGCCCCTGGTTACCAAACCTATAGTCAGTCAGCGGTGACTCATTCCTTATCTGTCATTAGCAATCCTACTTAGTTTAAATATTTTACACCCTACCTTAAGATAAGAAAACCTGTTTTCTATGATCGCCGGCCATTACGGTAATCATTATTTGCTATCGACTTTTTCATACCTATTCTGGTGTTACGGTATTAATTATAAAACCGTACAGGTACCCTAAAAACGTATGCTTTCATTTCCCGACAATTTAGTTCCCTTTCCGCGTCGAGATACATATTTTTTGTGGGTAGCGGATGTACAGGGGGGACAGCTGCTACTGACAGTTGGCTGTCTGGCGGGCTCGCCGAAAAAAAGAACTTAGGTACGCTTCGAATTTAGAACCTCTTCCATTTTATAAAATTTACCTAAGTACAGTAAAAAAATGATTAAAAACTGCTTCTCTCTGACTAAATCATTGGGCATTTTTTTACTTTTTTTGTAAGCGTATTACGGTTGAAGGTGTTATGTCACAATCTATATCATAATGCCTGAAAAGTAATGGGCGCAAAAGTTCCAGCAAGGCGGATAAGAAGGTACTACACTACACACCACCGTGCTATCTTCGTCATGATGTTTCCCCCTTGAAAGCCTAAATTGATTGAAAGGTCCAGGACTTTAGCCATGTCAATTGACCTGACTTACTACCTTAGTCGTCATCCCCTTAAACTGCAGGTTTTTTATTGTTGTGTTTTTAAACCTAAACACCACCCTAATCAATAAAGCCTAGAAAGTTATCTGTCACAAAAAATATTGCGTTACATTTCAATTAAAGTTTATATATAATCAGTATTGGTAAGTATCTTATTATGTATTTTTCTAATGCTCTTAACAACAGGGCAGTATAGTCATAATAAAACTTAGCCAAAACCATTTTCTTTGCTTGCCCTAGTCAAGTAAACAAAATGAGATGTTTTTATTCATGATCAGCTTTTAGTAATGATATGCAAGTAGTACAAGCTCTTTATGCATTGCGCATAATTGTCGCTCAGGGTACCCGTTTTAACATTACTTTGCAGATTATTCAGAAAAATAGCCCAATAACATACCTATAACTTTTCTGCAAATGATAAAATATTTGCTGTCATAACAATGGTGCCAAATAATGCTGCCAACGTAAAAATAAAAAAAAAACTATAATAACTGTCAAGCGAGATGTTGTACCAACATTATAATTGTTGTTCATTTACATTATACTAGCGGAACCGGCAGACTTCGTTCTGTCCACCAGCGCCACCTACCGGGTCCAAATTGATGTATTATACATAAAAACCTTCCCCATGAAATACTCCGTAATTTGGTGAAGACAGCATGAAAATCTGTTGAGTACTTACCTAGTTTTTGGGTTCATAGCATTCAGAAAAACAGACAGAGGCGGCGGGAATTTGTTTTATATATACATTATACGTATATAGAAGATATGTGAGACAATAGAATTCGATAGCTAAGCATCTAGTAGATACGTTGCCTAGGTTAGCGTCGCGCGCCGCAATGTCTTAGCAACAGGGCGACGTTGCCAGTGTCGGGTCGGGTCAGTAACATGCCCATCTGGCAGGCCATATCGACAAATTCTACAATTTACGGCCATTCCACAGTGTTATCCGAGCTGGAATAATGCGTGTAGGTTTACAGCCTATACATGGAATATTCGATGAAAATGTTGAATTTGATCCTTAGAGACATTCTGTTGATTTAAGACAGCCCGGTTGGCTTTGTGGTTAGTGACCCTGACTCTCAAGCCGCGGGTCGTGGGTTCGAATCCCACCCAGGACAAACATTTGTATGCATGAATATGTCTGTTTGTCCTGTGTCTGGATGTAAATATCTATATAAGTATGTATTTAAAAGTAGTATATGTAGTAAGTATATCAGCTATCTGGTTACCATATCACAAGCTCTGCTTAGTTTGGAATCAGATTGGCCGTGTGTGAAAATGTCTTTGTTATTTTATTTTAAAGATTGCTAAGGTTGTATACGAGAGGGTTTATTTTATTTATGTATTAAGGGACAAGATAATGATGAGTAGTTGGAAAGATCTTTCCTTTTATATGGCCTCTATATCTTATATTTGAAGTGGGATTTTAATTAGTTCCGGCACTTCCAGCCATGTGCCTTCATCACAATCACTTAAAATACTAAATACATTTCTCTATCTTGTCTAATTAAAGTGATTTGTGTTGTTAAGGATAAAATAAATATATACCTACAAAAATTATCTTATCTACTGAGTTTCTTCCCAGTTCTTCTCAGTTAGATGCTTAATACAATATCGGTAGTAGCTTCAGCAGCTTTATCCTTTACTAGCTGCCTCCGCGCGGTTTTACCCGCGTAGTTCCCGTTCCCGTGGGAATAAAGGGATAAAATATAGCATGTAAAATATGCTATATTTTATCTATCTTGGATAATGCTATCGTGGATAATGTAGCTTTCGAATGGTGAAAGAATTATTGAAAACGGTCCAGTAGGTACTTTTCGAGCCTATTTATTATAACCAAACAAACAAAGTTTTCCTCTTTATAATATTAGTGTAGATTAGTGCCCTAGTAGATAGGGCCTAAAGTGAATAAATGGCTTTGAAAATAATTTATATTATTTAAATACCTACTCTATGTCAAAAAGGGGAAAATAATATTTACTATTTTTAGAAACGACTTTATTTTGTACGAGTATTTTCCACTTACCTACAGTCGATCCGATCGAAGAAATTATCTGAAAATAAACAAATATTACTTATTAGTAGGTAGACAATGTGGGAAAGACCTGAGGATAGTTATATTTGGTTGTATTATTTATTAAATACAAATGGTAACCGAACTTCAATAAATTATATGTAAGATTTAATATAATATCGGCTTCCCTCCTATGTACCTATTAATCCCTTAACCTATTATCTCTTTGCCAAATTTCATGGCGATCCCTTGATGGCGTGAAAGAGTTATAAACATTCAACTATACATACAGACATATATTACTATATCCTCCCAAACTTTCGCTTAGGTATATATTAGAACGACGGCCGGACAGGCGTCGTCGTATCGCCCGGTGGTGGTAATCGACGAGGTGCCCAAGTTGTTCGAGCGTGTGCTCGCTGGGCGCCTCGTCGAGTCCATGGATCCGGGACTGGACGACGCGCAGTTCGGCTTCCGCCGGGGTCGGTCGACCGTGGATGCCGTGGCGCGGGTCAGGGACCTCGCCGAGGGGGCCGTCTCCCAGGGGGGCGTGTTGTTTGCGGTGTCATTAGACATCCGCAACGCATTTAACACGCTACCCTGGGAGACGATCAAAGAGGGACTGCGGTACCACGGCGTACCGCAGTACCTCCAGGAGGTCATCGCCGACTATTTCGTCGGTCGGGACGTTGTGTTCCCGAGGGGGGAGGGCAGCAGCGGCCCTGGGAGGAGGGAGATGGCGTGCGGTGTTCCACAGGGGTCGGTCCTCGGACCGCACCTGTGGAACATCGGCTACGATTGGGTGCTGCGCGGTGCAATGTTGCGAGGGGTCAGTCTGGTGTGTTATGCAGACGACACCCTCGTGACGGCCCGCGGCAGCACCTATCGTGAAGCCTCCCTCCTCGCAACGGCTGCTGTGGCGCAGGTGGTGGGGAGGATCCGTGCCCTGGGGCTCGAGGTGGCCCTCAGTAAGTTGGAGGCCCTGGTTTTCCATGGGCCCCGACGCGGGCCACCGCTGGGAGCCGCCATAGTGGTGGGCGGAACCTCCATCGCCGTCGGGTCCTCGATGAAATATCTTGGACTCGTTCTCGACGGCCGATGGAGGTTTGAGGAGCACTTCCGGCGGTTGGCACCGCGGTTGATGGCCACCGCCGGGGCTCTGGGACGGATCCTCCCCAATGTGGGGGGCCCAGGGAGGGCCTGCCGGCGCCTATACACCGGTGTGATACGCTCCATGGCGCTCTACGGAGCGCCGATATGGGCCGGGGCCCTGAGCGCCCGAAACCAGGCTGCGCTGCGACGTCCGCAGCGCGCTATGGCGCTCAGGGTGGTCCGAGCGTATCGCACCGTGTCGTGTGCCGGCGCGTGTGTGCTCGCCGGTACGCCGCCGTGGGACCTCGAAGCCGAGGTGCTCGCTACGGTGTACTGGCGAGCGAAGGAGGCCGGGGGCCATCCGCATCCGCGGGAGATCGCGAGCTGGAGGGAAGACGCTCGCGGCGTTCTCCTCCGGAAGTGGACGGCCCGGCTCGAGAACCCGGCTACGAGCCGGGATGTGGTGGACGCCGTTCGACCACTCCTGAAGGAGTGGCTCGAACGGGAGCACGGGGCTCTCACCTTCCACCTGACACAGGTGATCACCGGGCACGGTTGCTTCGGGCGATACCTGTGCCGGGTGGCGGGCAGAGAGCCCACGGAGACGTGCCACCACTGCAGGGCCGGCGTCGCGGACACGGCGGTACATACGCGCGAGGAGTGTCCCGCTTGGGCAACTCCTCGCACCGCCTTGTCCGCGACGGTCGGCGCAGACCTCTCGCTGCCGGCCCTTATTAGGGCCATGGTGGGCAGCGAGGAGGCCTGGGAGGCAGCCGCAACCTTCTGCGGCCAAGTCATGTCGCAGAAGGAGGCGGCGGAGCGGGTGAGAGAGGACGACGTCAACTCTCTCCCGCTTCGCCGCCGCAGGCGCGGTAGGCGGCGACTGGCCTTCGCGGGCCGGTTGCCGCCGTAACGCCGGGGACCGGGGCGGCGGATCGGGGGATCCGCCGCCCACGCCAACGGTCCCATGCCGGAGATGCCCATTTGTTCCATGGGCATCACCGGTGAAGTTGAGAGGGGGGCGGGACTCGCATGCGTTTTCGTATCGTGAGTCCCGCCCCCCCGAGACGGGCTCGGCCTCCAGCAGTGTTTTTGAGAGGCCGAGCAGCGCCGGCGGGGCATGCGGTTGTAAGGCTTACGCGTGTCCCGCAGCCCCGCCACACGGCGCCGAGGCGTCAATGGAACCCCAGGGGTTTAGTGGGTAGGCACCGGCACCTTCTGTGCCGGTGAGTCTCCACATAACCCGGCGGCTCCCCCCGGAGCTGCCGGGTATCCTATGAGGATTCCCCTGGGAAATAAAAAAAAAAAAAAAAAAGGTATATTAGAACGAAAAAAAAAATATTAAAATTTTTTATTAGTCTGTATGTGTAATAAGTCTTTTTTTTTTTTATACCACATGGGTGGCAAACAGGCATACGGTCCCACCTGATGGGAAGCGGTTACCGTAGCCTATGGACGCGCGCAACACCAGAGGCGTCACTCATGCGTTGCCGACCCTATAAATAAGGGAGCAACTGTATAGGCAGTGAAAGGGACAAAGCGCAATGGACTTTTCGTCGAAAGGCTAAACAGGTATCACTCCTGCATACCCCTACGACGCTACTCCATCCCTGGTCCCCCCACTGCCGCTACAGCGTCTCCTCATGGAGCTCTGGCTACCTTACTCACCGCAGGAACCCAACACTACATGTAGTGTTATTTGGCTGCGGTCTTCTGTAAGGTCTATATACAATATGAGTCCTAGGGACTCTCTACGAGATGAATTCAAAAATATTAATATTTTGACTGTACCTTCACAATACATCTATGAAAATTTGTTGTATGTACGTAAAAATTTACATGTTTTTCCGAAAAATAGCGACACTCATAGTATCAACACCAGAAATAAGCACAAACTCGCTATACCTGTAACTAGACTTACTAAAGTCAAAAATTCATTTAAGGGGCAATGTATACGTTTCTTCAATAAACTACCTAAAGATATTCAGGATTTACCAATTTATAAATTTAAGTAGGTAGTGAAGAAAACTTTATATCAAAAGGGCTTTTATAGTGTATCAGATTACTTGTTAGAAAAAGACCCTTGGCAGTGAAATGCTCGCTACAGGCTATTTCACACATTTTGTAAAAATCACTATTGTATTAGATCTAAGCTGGTTTTTTTGAAAAGAGTAATTACTGAGTTTATTGCCGGCTCTTCTCAGTAAAAAACAACTTTCAGAACCGAGCATTAATAGTGACTATTCATAAGTGCTTTATTGAGGCCTATTTGAATAAAAAATATTTGATTTTGATTTTGATTTTGGTGGAGGTACTACCCCAGTCGGGCTACTCCAATTTCAAACGGACGAATCCGTTGCGCCCTACCTCCTTCAAAAGTCTGTGTCAGTAATTTGCTCAACTTACCTACTTTCACATAAGTGAATATAAATAATATGTAAAATATGACAACCACATACACTCATGCATAAGGAATATGGGTCAAGGCATCAATAATAACTCATATGTTGTATACAAACAAAATACCACGAAACACATAGAGGAAAACTATTACGTTAGTAGTAATGAAGAAAAAGGTCGTATTATGAGAAGTACACAGAATAAGGATATTGATTTTAATTAGTGTGGGAAATTTTTGTGGTTTCATGCTGTTGTAAACGCAGTGACTCCCCGCGGTTTCGCCCGCATTCCCGGGATTTTCAATTTTACCAAAATAAAAAGTAACTTAACTATTTATTTTATTTTTTTTTTATTTTTTTTAAAATATATATACATATATATATATATATATATATCGATATATATATATATATATATATCGATTAGTATACTTCTATACTAATATAAAAAAGTAACTCTGTCTGTCTGTCTCGCTTTCACGCTAAAATTACTGAAGCGATTGAAATTATTTTTGGTACACAGATAGCCTATAGCCTGAGAAAGGACATAGACTACTTTTTATCTCGGGGAAATGGAAGATCTCTCATACATAGTTAGTACCTACTCACAAACTTCGCATTTTATAATTAGCAGGCTTGGACTATACCTACAAAGAAATATACAAAAAAGTTTAGGCAGACATCAGGACTAGTAATCTACCTACTCTGACGTAAGTAATCTAACGAAATGACCATCATAAATACATCAAAACTCGTTCTATGAACTTGTTTTTGTAATTATTATTATTCATAGAACTATAATAATAATAAATAAAAAAGTTTATTGATTCTCAAACAAGTGTTTACATATCAAAATTGAGGCAACCCCGGTAAGTTATGGGGATACTTGTGGTAGAACTGTGCTAGTCAAAACATAATTATTTTTATGTGTTACAATTTCCGCTAACCCTAAACGAGCATATTAATTTTATTGTTCACTAATTAGATAATCACTTTGGTTTGCTAAAAATAAATCATAGAATCACTCGATAATCTTGGTTGTAAATATCTATATAAGTATGTATTTGAAAGTAGTAAGTATATGTAGTATATCAGCTATCTGGTTACCATATCACAAGCTGTGCTTAGTTTGGAATCAGATTGGCCGTGTATGAAAAATGTCCCAGATAGGTACTTTTATTTAATAATGACGTATCAAAAGATGAGATGGCTAAAATGTCATTACAGTGCGCATCAGCCATTATTTTTTGGGAAACCCGTCTTAGTCGTGCATTCTGAGTATACTTAATAACGGATTATTCACACGGTCATATTGGTTTTTTAGTTATTTGTCCGGGGTTTTATATCAACAAGTCACCGTTCTGCCCCCAGTTTCTCAACAGCGGTATTTCGTATCGATTCTTGCGATGAAATGATTTTACTATCACACATCGTATGAATCATTTCATTATGAATGATAGGTTTTTACGATACATTCCGATGATATATTGACGATACTAATAAATCATGAACGCAGTTATAATGAAGTGTTGGGGTTTCCCAAAGTGGGCGATGACCTTTGAGTGTGGAGACCTCTGTTCCGTGAATTTTATCATGTAGGTAACATTTACCAAGGATTTGGGAAAGAACAGAGCTTAGTTGCCAGGTGATTCCAAGGACCCTATTGTTAGGTATCACCCGTAAAAAAATAAGTAAAGTAATAAATATCTTGGGACATTATTTATTAAACACTAGTGGTTCCCCGCGGTTTCACCCGCGTATCCGGGAGATCTTCCAATTTCCCAGGATAAAAAGTAGCCTTTCTCAGGCTCTAGACTATCTGTGTATTTCACATTTATAATAGGTTTAGTATTTTTAGCGTGAAAGCGAGACAGACAGACAGAGTTACTTTTGCATTTAATTAATATTAGGTAGGACTAGCAGAAGACAGTGGTTGGATGCGGAAGGCAGACCAAAAATATGACGAACCATGGAAGACAGTAATGACCAGCAGTGGACTCTACAGAGCGCATGATGATCATGAAACACCGTTTACGGACACCATAATTTTAACTAGAGATCCCTGGCACTATAGTAATAGTGGAGTAAATGAAGCGAAAAATACGGTCTTACCTCCGAATTTTTTTACTGTGAACCGATTTGCATGAAATTTTTGGAATTAGGCTCATCTTACCCTTAACTTTAAAAGTGAAAATGATCTGAACTCCGCCTATTATTTTTAAGGGGTGTAAACCACCCCTTAATGGAATAAATTACATTGAGCCATTTTATCGCTAGAAAACATGTCTAATAGCAAATGGTGAAATTGTAAAGTATTTTCTTACATAATTACCTCATATTAAAATCATTTTCAACCCCTTGAAAATCTTACAACCCTTGCAAATGTGTCATAGTTTGGTATAAATATATACCATATAAATATATTATGGCGATAATATTTGTGTATTATCGCCATAATATATTATTAATATAGGTTAGGGTGCGGCGGGGGTGGCCCTTGGGCCACCCTTAAGCCTCGAACGTCTAAATGTTCTGAAATGAACACAAAAAAGGTGACAAAGACTTACTGTCCTAACATAACATTGATTACTACGCCCAAATATAGTTATTTTACACATTGCCGGTGGACCAGCAGGTATTCCATATAATTCCGAGGAAATTTATACATTTCCTAGGATAATTATGCATTAAATAGTTTTTCAAACAATATTTTATACATTTCCTAAATAGTATCGGAACTGTACACATTTCCTAGGATTTGTATTCAATTCCTTGATTTCATACATTTCTGGTAGCATATATACACATTACAATAGTTGTGGGTCTCTATTATACTGCGTACTTTCACATGGCCCCAAATATTCGCACTCCGAAATTTTTTGTTACTAAGTAGATAAAAATATGTTAAGTTTTTGGACCATAACTCCTTCAATTTTCATGCTATCACAAGTTATAAAACACCATTGTAAAGGTAATTAAAAGAGCTACAACATCCTTTATTGCAATATATAGTAAAAAACCTTTTTCTGAAACGGTGAAGGGTTAAAGGGCTTAAGAGAGCCTGTGATTCCGCTGCCACGCGCTCTTTAAACAATTATATCTCCGTCAATTTTTGTTTGACAGAAAAAACAAAAGAACCAAATTGTTTGTAAAAAAAATAATTTTTTTTTACATATGCACTTTTATACGTATTTGTCGTCCTTTTTGAGATATTATTAAAAAAAGGGTGGGTTTGTTAAATATTTGAAAGTTTGTTTTTTTTTATAATCATGAATTTTTTGAAAAATATGTGTCCTGAAGCAGCCAAACTGATACTATCCATCAAACTCTTTATAATAAAGTTAATTCTAGGCGGAATACGATTTATTTTAATTTTGGTGGAAATGGCACTTATGAAACCCATTGATTTAAAAGAAAAAACCTTAGATGCTCCCCTTATTTGCAATACAGCTCACTTATTTTACATGCAAAAGACTTTGAATAGTGCTCATTTTAAAGCTTATTTTATGCGCTACAAAACCCTTCTGTATTAGAATGCATAAAATGCATCTGCTCGCCACTAGATGGCATTGACCACATCGATTAAATTTCAGATAAAATAAAACACGGCTTTGATCTTTAATATCTAGCTTAATATTGCACGTAGAATACTTTATAAAATACCAAATTGTTCATTGTTTTACCTGCTACAACTTTGTTCTTGATAAAATTTTCGATAAACGTATATTTTTGGAGATATTTACAAAAAACCGATGAAAACCGTGAAAAAATTGCAAATTTTCAATAGCCAATAACTTGAAAAGTATTGGATTTTTTGAAAAGCTTTATATATGATTTTTGCTTAAAATTAGGCCTTCTATTGATATCCGAGGCAATTTTGAAAAAAAAGAAATTCACCCCCGAGAAGGGGTGGCAACCACACCCAGGGTGGTTGCGGAGTTCAAATCATTTTCACTTTTGAAGTTAAGGGTAAGATGAACCTAATTCCAAAATTGTATGCAATTCGGTTCACAGTAAAAAAAAACGGACCCATAATGCTTCATTTTCTCCACTATAAATAGTACTGATGACTTTGAGAAAGTTTTAGTTGCAGGTCTCGCAGTAATGTCATTTAAATGCTTCCACATTACATATGTTAAAAGTCTGGAGGATTATTTACATTATGAAAGTGCCATAACATGACCTAGAAAAACCTTTTCGATGGTACTCGATATTGGGTGATGACAATATCAAAATTAATCGCGAAAGCACTTGAATTTTAATTCCCGTTAATGCTTGATAAATGATATTATCGTAACGATGGGATGACATCGCATGCTCACAGTGTAGTATGATAACAGTAGCACAACTTGACCATTTAAATAACCTATTTTAAATGAACCGTGACCAACAAGTAGACACTATACAAATGCATGTGTGTAAATAACCTGGAGCAGTGAAATATATTGGTAATGCGTTTTAAACTTACGCGACCTGAATAAAGAGTTCTAGAAATATATTGAGTTCGGATATAAAATAGAACCGTTAATCGATTTGTATGAACATAGCAGTTTGTCATATGAAATGATTATGAAGCAGTGTATGTATTTCTTAACTAAATAAATGATTTGAATAGATAAAAACAATAAGAAAAGGAATATTATAATGAGAGTGTAATTTAACAATTTCGACTTAAACGCGCAATCAGAGAACATCTACTCATAAAAATATCTTACACACCAATATACATTAACAAAATAGTATTTAGATACCTGTATCTAAATCTGCATGTATTTTCTTTCACCTAATAGTAATCGGTCTCAGTTTCATAGCCCATATACATAAGCATTACCAGGCTTGCTAGAGTGTCAACTGTCAACTGTCACCAGCCTAAAGAAGGGCTATTTTCATGGACTGCTACACGTATAAATACTGTTTTTAATATCATATTGACTGTGGCATGAGTCATGATATCTATCGACGCGGTCGTTGGGCTGTAATATGTAGGGTACGTGTGGATATAAGCCTCTACTACTTATACTAAAGTTATGTTGCATATAAACGAGCTTTTGATGATTTTCGAATATTAACTTACGTTATATTAAATTTTATAATTAACTAGTCGCCGTCGCCCGGATTTACCCGGGTAGTTCCCGTTCCCGAATGGATACGGGGATGAAATAGCCTGTTATTTATGAATATCGTAGCTTTCTATTGGTGAAAGAATTGTGTAAATCGGTCCAATAGTTTCGGAGCCTATTCGTTACAAACAAATCTTTCCTCTTTATAATATTAGTAGGTACCTATAGATAATTACTCAATATTTTAAGGTATTGCCGCTAGCTCTCTGGCGTTTAAAGCTATTTATTTTATTATACCTAACATCTGTCTATATAATGGTAGTTAAAACTAGGTATCACAATGTTTTTTATGGAAGTTTACAACTACAATATTATTATTTATTTATTTATTATTTTTAAGCACCATGTTGCAGCGTAAAAACCTCCACATCCACACCCTCTTTTAATGCCATAGTGGGCCAGTGTACCACTAACATATTAAATTTAATTGATCCCTGAATCTATACTATCTAGACTTATCAATAGAGCTCTTCTCAGCAAAAGCGACCTTCTAAATAATGCATTAGAGTTGACAATTCATTAGTGCCTGTAATAACATATTTGTATGTTAAACAAACCAAATATTAATATACTATAGTTTCTTTATTTTAACAACATTCGCAATAGGAAAGTTTTGCGAGAACATTTGGTATTATAATAGATTTATTTCTTGGGATAAACCTGGTTTAAAATTACCTGTGAAAACAAACAGGCACGTAAATTCCGCTAATGTTTACAAAAACGCATAACTGCTTTACATTTAGAATTGGGGATAAACATATTTATAGACGTAAAATCCCATAACTAGATCGGCGCAGGCACAGCGCCGCACTGCGCAAAGTCCATTCTATTGATGTGGACGTAATATTGTTTGACTACCTGCTACCCCGGGTTTTACCCGCATTCCTGGGGATCTTCGACTTCCTCGGGATTAAAAGTATCCTATGTGTTAATGCAGTCATCGATTCGAAAACTTTCGAGTTTATAATACTTAGTGTAGGGTAAGACTAAAGTAAAGAGATGTCATCCCTACTATTATTATAAATGTGAAAGTACTCTGTCTGTCTGTTCAGCTTTTATCTCAAAACAACCGAACCGATTTTGGATGGTACAGATAAGCTTGGGAAAGGAAATTAAATGAAATATATTTATTAATTCAAATAAGCCTTCACAGGCACTTATGAAATGTCGATTCGAAAGGCCAAGGCTTCTTTTATCCCTCGAAAGTTAAAGGTACCTACGGGAACGCGAGTGAATCCGCGGGGCGGCAGCTAGTTTTCTATATATCAAATAGGTTGACGGTTAGAGGTCACTTACTGTCCTTGGCAATGCCTCCGTTATTGTCAATCCTGATAAATAAAGTCGTTAAAGCTCTCTTCTCTAACTTTCAACCCGCAACAGGGTTGTAACTTTTTATATAGGTACGACTTTCGCTTACCACTTCGGTAAATTATTATGAAGTTCAAGAAAATATTTTCTAGTAATTTTATGGTTAAATCACAAATTGCTATTGCGAATGCGATTGAAAAAATTTACCAATTTTGATAATTGTCGCCTCTCTCTGCCTGTATTATACTCATAGATCTCTTAAACTACTCAATTAATTTACATGCTGTTTCATCAATAAATAGAGTGATTCAAGAGGAAGGTTTCTGTATATTCATAAAGATGTGGTCTAAATTGGCTTCATTATTACCATGTTTTGTTGCACCCGTGCTAAGTCGGGGCAGACCGATATTAAAGAAATATGATTAAAAGCCAAAACGTACCAATCAAGCAGTAAAAATAATATAAGTTACAGCGGTATTTTATTATTTATTTCATTGTGGTATTTCCTTCAAGATAATGTATAAAAAACCCAGATAAAAGTGCATTATTAAATGCTATCTATACAATATTATAAAGAGGAAAGATTAAAATTTTTAGTTCTTTGATTGTTATGAATAGGCTCCGAAACTACTAGACTGATCTTAATATTTTTTTCACCAATAAGAAGCTATGTTATTTGTGAGTGTTATGGGCTATATTTTATCCCTGTATTCCTACGGCAACGGAAACTATGCGGGTAAAACGGCAGGGTGGAAGTTAGGATAATTATATATAAGTAGATACGGCATTAACCTTAGGCATGCAGCCTTTGATAAACAATCATGCAGCAGACTTTATCTGCAACTGCCATTACTGGTCGGGGTTATTAAAAAAAACCATTTTGTTTATGCTACATACAAGTGTAGTAGGTTGCCTAATTCTTTATCTTCACTGATATATATATACGAGTAGAGGACTAATTAATTTTTTTTGTTTGTTTATGTTAAACTAGCTTCTGCCCGCGACTCCGTCTGCGTGGAATACCTAGTTACTTTGGGCTAAACACTAACTTTCAACCCCCTTCGTATACGTAGAGAAGGATGGTCTCGCAGTGCTAACTGATGACTGCACGCGCCGGCCCGGCACATAATGGCGCGCGCAGTACAGAAGTTGATCATTATTTTGCTGCAATGTTATTTTAAATTTGCGATATCTCCTCAGATATTATTAGAGGACCAGTAGTTCCTGAGATTAGCGCGTTCAACCAAACAAACAAACTCTTCCGCTTTATAATATTAGTATATATAGGCTCCGAAACTACTAATTTCGGATGGAAAAATAAATCAATTGACACATTTTTAGTGAGAAAAAAATATAAACGCCGTTCGCCTATGTACTAACTCCTCTCATATAAAGAAACCGTTTCTAAATTCTTCTATTCGCTTAAAAGATCCGATGCAGTAGCATCGGAGACACGCTTTTTTGTGTGTAAATATTTGTTCGGGTAAATTCGGGTTCGTACAGAATATACATGGTTTTCCAAAGGTTCAAGTACACTAGAATTAGAGCCTCACCTTGGAATTCCACGTCTCAACTACTAGAGCTATCATTGCTATGTCATAAAGTGAAGCACCCCCACGGCCGTAGCTAGGGGGGCATTGTGGGGCAATGCCCTACCTTGAAATCACAATGCCCTACCATAAAAAACTACGATTAATAAATATTTGTGACGTCTAAAGAGCGTTAAATTGTGACACCCTCTAAAAAAAAATAATTATTCGCCCTACCAGTAACCAAAGCCCTACCTCAAATTCGACTATAGGTACAGCCCTGAGCCCCCCATTAACAATAGTAGCACATAAGCGATTTACAAGCGACAAACCAACCAGGAACCCATAAAGTTTTACATCATACTATTGTTCATATTTCGCGGGTGGATCGCTCGAGATGTTCCACTTCAGGTCTGAATGCATTTTATGGCTGCAATTTGAGGTCATTCCCACAGGAAAATGCTGGTTTATGTTTAAATAAATAAAATAAATAAAAATGCGTTTATTACATCTCCACAAATTACAATATTAGGGATACAAAAATGAGAAAAGTTTTACAAATTGTAGGTCTAGGTAGTAGGTATTTATTTAAATTAACAATTCGAAAAAAACATGACAGATTTGATCTGTAATTTGTGGGAGATCTGGAGTCTAAACTAAGTCTCGGCCTGTATTTTAGCACTCCAGGCAATATGTTGTAATGAAAGGTTGTTTATGCTGTTTAACAAATTAATCTGGTTCGGTGTTTTTTGAGATTATTTCATCAGATCCTTCAGTACTTACTTCAGGTACATTATTTAAATTTTATTTATTTATTAAAGTTACATTTTTTTTATATATGTTATTTTGCAACCTGTTTCTGTGAACATTTAGCATAGGTTTAGATTTTAATAATTAATCTTGAAAGGCAATCAGTCCAGCGACATGCTCCCATTTTATAGTGATTCCTATAGATAACTAGGGTACTTTCTTTTTAACCATTTGAATGTTGAGTCTTCATTCATTAAGTGGTTAGTTACATTAAGTTACATATATTTTTACATTTAACTTAGTATCATTTAACGTAACCTATATATAAATAGCATGAACCATCTTTCACACACGGCCAATCTGATTCCAGGCTAAGCATAGCACTTATATAGATATTTACATAATAAATGTTTGGACGAAGATGATGATTGAAGCATCTCACTAACATTTGTGGTTATAAATATTTTGAATTTTATTAAAATTTAAGTTGAGCTAAGTAAAAACCCTATAATTAGTTATTTCAGTTTAAGTATATTTCCTATTTGTGTATTAAGAGGATTTAAATAAATTACACAATGTTAATTAATCATAGCTTGTTTTAAAATAGGTTAAGCCTTCACTAGAAGTGTTATTCCGTTTCCGAATTCATATTCGACTCTGACTAAGTAAGTGAAGTCACTGGGACTTTCTTTTATACTAGTAATTCTAGTCTATACCAATATTAGAAAGCTGAAGATTTTTTTTGTTTCAACCCGGAAATCTCACAAACTACTGGTGCAAATTAAAATATATTTTTTAGTGTCGGATAGCTAATTTGAGCGGGTATAGCCTAGGCACTACGACTATTAGGAGAGGAGCATTATTCCATACTTTAATATATACATTTAAGTACTAGCTTTCGTCACGCGTTTTCACCCGTGTTTCTGAGGGACATTCAATTTTCTCGGGATAGTTATTAGTTAATAGTTATTCCAGAACGTATTCTAACTCAGTTCCAAAGTTCATCCAAAAACCTCAGCTGCTTTCGCGTTATAGACTTACAAACATCCATTCTAACATCCGCATTCAAATATAAAGTAAGATATGCCAGCCAGCATAGTACATGTACAGAGATACCTACAAGAAAACCAGCATTCTTGTACCGTGTCACAATTACAAACACAATCTATCTGGGTTTTTTTGTATGATTAGTCATTACAGTTAAACATTATCAAATTGGTCCTCTCAAATAAAGACAAAACGCCAAATTTCCTATGACGCTGTGAGTTATTTGGCGCAACCCGGCGCGTGCGCAGCTGTGTAAGCATCATGAACATTTCAGAGAGGTCATGTAAAACCCGCGCCACGTGCTCTTTGCGGCCTCAATAACATTATGGTTTTTCCCATTGTGGGCTGACTGATGAGCTGTTCTTAGAATGTTTGTTTATATTACCTACTTAATGATGTGTCCGGCCTCTTTTGCCTATCTATGTAACTGTGATTAATCTTTAATCCCATCCTCGTCGCCACTAAAGAATATGGGAATATACTTGTATTCCTCGATAATTACGGGTTGCACAGTAAAACACGTCTATACGAAATTACGAAACCACATTTAATCCGGAACAAAGACAAAAGATTTTAACCTACCGACCTACACATTTAGAAATATAATAAAACAACCTACATATATTACAGTTTTAGTGCTTTGTATAAGCTTGTGTTTCACCACAATCCAACTATGGTAAGTGATGTGGGTAGGTAAAGACACAAGGTCTGAAGCTTTTCAACTTAAGGGGGAAAATATGTACCTAAGTTCAAATCTACTAAAATGAAAACTGAATATCTGTGATTTTAGGTATAGCAATTCACAAGCCGGTTGGCGTTATTGTTGGTGACCTATAAAGCAGTCGTGGTTCGAATCCTACTCAGGACAAACATTTGTATGCATGAATATGTCTGTTTGTTCTGTGTCTGGATGTAATTATATATAGAAGTATGTATTTGAAAAAGCAGTATACCTATCATGTGGTATACCTACCTACCTATCTGGTTAGGATATCACAAGCTCTTCCTAGTTTGGAATCAGATTGCCCGTTTGTGAAAAATGTCCCAGGATATTTATAGCAGAAAAGTGAAGAATGTCCCGGGATATTTACTTATTTCACCGTCTCTCTCTAACATAACCAATTCCGAGTAAGTTCATCTCTCTATAACTTATAGTGACAAAAATTCGGAGTTTTAATACTATACCTATATTTTTATAAAACAGGTCAATGGCCCTAGGTCTAGGTACCTACGTAATACATGAATCTTTTCGTTGGTAACACACAGTAAGAATAATAATGACACAATTTATATCTTTCCTCGTACAAATGTGGTGCGAAATCCGTTCGTTCGAAACGTGCATCGGTATTCGACTCATTTCCGTTTGTAAACACAGTATGCCTGATTATTTTACCTGTTATTTTTTTCCTCTCTTATATAAGAGAGGCGAGAACGCCTTACATTCAAATTTGAATTTTGCTAAGATTGACGTAATTCTGGGGTCAAAAATATATAGTATTATTCGGTGATCTCATGAACCGAGTAACAAAGACCTAACCTAATAATAATTAATAAATATTCTGGGATATTGTTACACCATGGCCAATCTGACTCCGAACTAAGCAGAGCTTGTGATATGATAACCAGATAGCTGATATACCTATCTTCTACATAATTATACTTTTTAAATAAGTACCTACATACATACCTACTTTTATGTATTTTATCATCCAGACAGAACAAAAATACCATGCTCATGAAGTTATGACCTACATACCTAACTACCTACATTTAGTTTGACATTTAGAATAGGTACACTTAAAAGCTAATTTTAGATTTAGACATTCATAAATTAAAATTAAATAAATTCTGACATAAAATAAATGATATAATATCTACCTAACGGATAATATTTAGGGAAAAGTATAATTTCATTTAGGTGCCTGGATACATGCAAGTTACAAATTGGGAATGCCCAAAAACTGCACTAGGGGTTTTCCAAATGTACCGTAAGTAGGTACACGGGGTACATTTATGGCAATTTGTTAGGGAAATTTTGCATTTTTTTGCAATTAATATTTGATGATTCTTTTATCTCGAAAAAAAATTATATTCCCCGGGAGCGCGGGTAAAACCGAGGCGGAAAGTAGTGAAAACAAAAACTGCTTAGGCATTTATATAAATTTATTGTCCGCAGTTAGAATCACTCAATAAATACTACTGCCAGATTCATTGCGGTCGCGAAATACCACGAATTCAGTTAGAATGACAGAATATACTTCTAAAAACAATTAATTAAAATAAAAATATATGGGCACTTCGTGGAGGTCAGGGGTACAAAGTTCAACTAAGGATATATTAACATCCTGGGAAATTCTAGACAAACGGTTACGCATATTCCATATAAAGCAGAGCACGTAACAACTGACTAGTTGAGCCGCACAGCTTTGTCTGCGTCACATCTTTCCCGTTTTTGTAATTTTTAATGATGACTCTTTCACTTTGACTCTGATAGTCATAGCTTTATGTGTTGCAAATATATTGCTATAGGCAAATCCCCTGCACCGAGTAGGGATATAGCCTATATAATATCACGCTACGACCAAAAGGGGCGGAGTAACAATGGAAATAGCCAGCTAGTTTTTAACAGACTTCAAAAACTCTCGATTCGAGTGGATTTTTTTGATAATTGTACTTTTTAATGGGATATATATAAATAAATGTATGAAAAAAAAAAGAATAGGTATAAAGATATAAATAGTTTAGATACAGATAAATTTACACCCAGTAATAACGTAAATAACTTAGAATAAACCAAACTAACACATGCATAGATTATAGGAAATGTAAATTTACAGGAAAAAAGGCTTTTTTTTATTATATTTTATAATGAAATCCGGCCTGGGTAAAATGAAAATGTGTCTACATAGATGAATGGATAGTCTACATATAGGCAAATAATCGTAGACGGTCAGTTGGCAACTGTCTGAAAGAAATATGGGCCGCTGAGTCATTCTGCCATCTATTTTGGAATAGTGCCAAAGTAAAAAGCGAACGTCTTGAAGAATTCAGAAATTGTGATGAGGCGGCACTTTGCTATGAAGTATCTTAACGTTGAGTTATGATGGAGGTTGGATGGAAAACAAAATTGTATTGGATCGATCGATCTTTATAGCCTCTGGCTGAACCATAGATACCTATTTATTTATCCGAAAATTAATTTAACAGCTATTTACATTTATTTTTACTGTTTCTTAACGGGTTGCTGCGATAGCCTTTTACAAGTTTTCACCAATGGAAACATATTGAGTGATTTAAAGGAATAAGTGTGTGTAATGTTGTGTGATGTCCCGAATAAATACTTTTTCTTTCTTTCTTTTTTTCTTAAGTTAATAAAATAATTATTATATTAAATGATACTTATGTTAGTTACTATGTTCTTACTAGTGGCTCCCGCGGCTTCATCCGCGTTTCCGGGACCTTCACTTTTCCCGGGAAAACAAGCCTATGTGTTAATCGAGGTTATACCTAAACTATCTGCGTTCCAAATTTCATCAAAATCCGTTATGTGGTTTTTGCGTGAAAGAGTAACAAACTTCTATACACTCACAAACTTTCACATTAACATTCCTACGAAAGACCACGTGCGATTTAGAAGATGTTGATTTAGTACTTTTATACCGAATCGCCCTTCAAGTCATTTCAAGGTGCTAATGTCGTTTTACACACAATGATACCAACATATATTTTCCCATGGGTTTGGAAGTTTTTATTTCGATCTTTCCATACGCAATTTAATACAAAGTAAAATAGTGGTCTTCTAAGTGATAGAACTTGAGCTCCCGTGCATACAATGAGATTATACCTGTGTATAAATGAATTTATTTTATTATCGATCTGATATCTTATGCATGTATGCAATACTACCTAAAACCTCTTTACAATCTAGTAGGATAGGTGGGTCATTGTCAAATATCGCGCAGGTAAACTAGTAACAGAATGGTTACCAACCTTACCAACATGTTAATTTCATAATTTATTAATGAAAGTTTACTAATGTATTTGTACTATTTGTAAGTACTTTGTAAATGTACTATAGGTACATTTTGTATTTAACATAAATATAGTAAAATTTATGAGTGATTGTGCTATTAATTTCTAATACAAGAATAACTGCTATAAGGGACTAGGTAGTTTACCTGCGCGAAGTTTGACAATAACCCAGATACCTATATAAAATTTCGGATAGATATGTTTCAGGTAAATTGGCAACACTAACCATCCGATCTGACATTAAAGAGGCGGGAATTCCCATTTCACAGCCACTAGGGGGAAAGCATGCAGCTGTTAATGTTTTGTTTGCATATTTTTCTTGTTTCTTATGAATTTCTTGTTATTTTTATTGCGGTACACTGATTCTGATTTCTATTTACATTATGTAGATATAATACTGTTATTGTTTGTGTCTCTTTTCAGAACCATTGTTTAAGCAAACATTTCCCATTTTAACATAAAAAATAATTTATTGAGTGAATCCCTACTTATATTAAGAATCCAAGTGTATGTCTGTCTTTAAGCTTTTCACGCTTAAACGACTGAATCGATTTGGCCGAAATTTGGCACAGACATAGTATAGGGAGCAGGAAAGGACATAGGTAACCTTTTATCCCGAAACAGATGAAAGTCCCCCGTGAACGCGGGTGAAACCGCAGGGCGGAAGCTAAGCAAAGTTATGAAAAGTTCCTTTTTAGGATGAAAATTCACTTTTTATGAATGCAAGACATTTCCTTAACCACTCGCTACTTATAATACCTACGTGTATGTCTAGTAATAAAGTTCGAACTGTGTTATTTCATCATTGTCATATCAAAGTAGTATTTATTTAATCAAATTCTTATATTTAATAGCCCACTAGCCGCCGTCGCGCGGTTTAACCCGCATAATTCCCGTTCCCGTAGGAATACGGGGATGAAATACAGCCTATGTTCTTTATGAATAACGTAGCTTTCTATTGGTGAAAGAATTGTGCAGATCGGTTCAGTTGTTTCGGAGCCTATTCGTTACAAACAAACAAATCTTTCCTCTTTATAATATTAGTATAGATTATAATCTTATGCGCCGAATGTCCAAAAAGAAAATACCACATGTGAATGAATGGGAAGGAAACTAAGTTGGGTTTTGTGATTTTGCATGGATTTTTTATGTTTTAAGGAAAGTTGAGTTGTTAACAGACTTTGGTTTGTTTCAATTCACGTTGAATGCATTTAAAATAACTGACAAATCCGTAAAATTAGATGATGATGCACCATAATAAATAACATTATATTAATTTAATTAATAATTTGACATATCAATCCAGTTGAATAATAATATAATTAAATAAATTTTGCACGCCTACTCAGAATATTACAGCTGACCACAATTTTGTTATTACATCTAATGTATCTACCTACCTTTAATACAATAAATATCTTTGACTTTGACCAGTGCCGGATTAACCACGTAGCAAATGCTACGGGCCCCCTTTTGCACGGGGACCCCGCGGTTCGAAATTCATCCACCTTCGCCTGAGCGTAACTTTTTAAGTTTCTCTACTAGTACTTCAGGGCCCCTCTATAATATTTGCTACGGGCCTGTGCTTGCTTGATCCGGCACTGTGATGCACCCAAAAACACGAAAAAATATTAACCACTAACGAAAAAACATGCCAGCCCGGCTGGCATGTTTTAATATAGAGCCAAATCTCTGCGTCCACACCGTCTAATGTATTTTCAAGTTGAAAATCTATTTAATATTTATTTTCTTATCAAATATAATCCGTTACAAATAATGGATTTACATGTGACCCTAACTTTCAAGCCACTTTCTTATAGGTATTTGAATCCCACTAAGGATAAACATTTGTGTTCATAAACATGTCTGTTTGTTCTTTATATGGATGTAAATATCTATATAAGTATGTATTTAAAAATAGTATGTGTAGTAAATCAGCTTTCTGACGACCATAGCACAAGTTCTACTTAGTTTGCAATCACATTAGGCGTGTGCGAAAAAAATCCCAGGATATTCATTTTTTCTTTATGAAGTAAACATTAAACTAACACCTGAAAGAATAGTCAATGAATATAAACAACACAGAAAGTCCTAGAGATTGATACCATTACTGCAATAGTCAAAAATACTTAGGACTTTCTCGACAAGTGTAATATACAATTTTCGCTTGTCGTTTTAGGCCAATATTCTTTGCTTAATGCTGTTATTAATTATTTATTTAAGGGCAACAATATGCGTATTAAATGTAACTTAACAAACGTTCGATAACAAGGTCGCTGGCTATCATAGTTTGGATTTCCCACTTGGCAGAATCATGCGGTAAAAACAAAAGGGCCACTCAGTTACGTCCGCTACGGCGTATATTGTTAAATCATCAAAATAAACGTATATAGGATTGATTTATTGACGTTATTACCGACTATAATATCGGAGGATCAAAGTCTAATATATAAAATTGTCATTACACGGAGTTTGTAATAAAACTCCTCTGAAATGACTCAACCGATTCTCATGAAATTTTGTGTGTATAATGTAGGTCTATGAACCGGTTAACATATACTTTTCATTCCCGGTCCACGGTCCATTACTGTAATTTAATTCCTTATTTATAATAGGTACCTATATAAAAAAATATCGAAAATTAAAATGAAAAATGTTTTATTCAAACAGGCCTTTACAAGCTCTAATAAATAGTCAAACACTAGCTCAGTTCGGAATATTATTTTTGCTGAGAACAACCTGCAATAAACTCCGCAATTACTCTCTCATCATTATATTTCTAAAATATATTTTTTATCCCGTTACAATACACACTTACTCCATTCCCATTAAAAAAAGACTAGGCACTAAGCCATTGCCAAGTAAGGAGACAGGAACTTTCGCCAGTTGGCACTCTACATCCGATCCAAGCCAACATGGTGGCCAAAACGGTCACCCATCCAACCAGCCGCCGTCCGAGAGGCAGTTTATCAACGTCACGGCACACGAACGAGATTTCACACACGAATACATAAAAAATATACGACTACCCTCCCCTGATGCGCCGACGAACAAAACAAATATTACGTATAGGGTTGCCAGTGAGAAAAATAGCTATAAATCTTGTTAAAATGCCTTATTAAGGGCCTTAGTTTTTGGGTTGCCACTGTAGATTTTTTTATTGAGGAAGTGGAGCTTCCTTCATTTGGTTAGGTGTGGAGAGGTATCTTTTGATTTCTTGTTTTTCTCATGTATTTTTTTTCTTACTTCGTTTGACATTTATATGTGGTTTTTATTTTTCCCGGCATAAACATTAGGTCTAAACTATGATCTACGATCTTGACAGCCCGGTTGGCTTTGTGGTTAGTGACCCTGACTCTCAAGCCGCGGGTCGTGGGTTCGAATCCCACCCAGGACAAACATTTGTATGCATGAATATGTCTGTTTGTCCTGTGTCTGGATGTAAATATCTATCTAAGTATGTATTTAAAAGTAGTATATCAGCTATCTGATTACCATATCACAAGCTCTGCTTAGTTTGGAATCGGATTGGCCGTGTGTGAAAAATGTCCCAGGATATTTATAAAAAAAAAAAAAAAAAAACTGTGCTTAATTTCATCCACATCCGTTCCGATGTTTTTGAGTAACACTATCCATCGAAACAATACAATTTATTTCATAAAGGTAGCCTATGTGTCAATCCAGGGTGTCAGCCACACCAAATTTGATTAAAATAGTTCCAGCCGGTCAGACGTGAAGAAGTAAGAAACATAGACACTCAGAAACTTTCACATATATAATATTAATGTGATGTGGTATTTTTTTATTCAAAAGGTAATTCCTTATTTACAAAACGAATTTAATTATAAAAACATGACTAAGTTGTTAAGAAAATTTTAATTTTATATAACTATAAATATATATAAAAATAAACGACGTATAAATAAATTTTAATACATATTTTCCCAAGCAGGGGATGACCCTAAGACTGACGAAAAAATATGACGGAAAATACATAACACGTATCGAAGCATTGATCTTACGTGTAAAATATGGGGTTTCTCAAGATTGATGCATGACGACGACCCGAGCCGGCAGCGGTAGCCTCGAATCTTATCTATTCATGATGAATCAGACTTTCAAGTGTTTGTTATTGTTTTCAAATATTTCCTATTATTGGTTGGATTTGTTGGCTTCGAATACTTCGAATCCCACCGAGCACCGAGAATATGTCTGTTTGTTCTTTATCTGGATGTAATCTACACTAATATTATAACGAGGAAAGATTTGTATTTTTGTATGTAACGAATAAACTTAAAAAGTAGTGGACCGATTTTAATCATTCTTTTTTCCTTAGAAAGCTACATTATCACTGAGTAACATAGGCTATATTTTATCCCGTATTCCCACGGGAACGGGAACTACGCGGGTAAAACCGCGCGGAGGCAGCTATTATCTATAAAAGTAGGTGTGTATTTAAAAGTAGTATATGTAGTTTATCTGCTATCTGGTTACCATATTACAAGCTCTGCTTAGTTTGGCCGAGATTGGCCGTGTGTGAAATGTCCCAGGATATTTTATTTAGACGCGTTATGTCTTGTAAAACCCAAATTCGAGGAAGTCATAAAAACATATATAGGTATCGTTAATCACAAATTTACTCAACAATAATAAACTTCATGTACTTATAGATTTTCCTCTTGAATCACTATCTATTGTTGAAAACCGTATTAAATTGACAGACTTAAGCGTACAGACGACGACGGGAAGCGACTTTATTTTATCTATACGGTACATAAGTACCTAGTAGGGATAACCCTACTAGTACAATAAATACGAAAGTCACTATGTCTGAGGGTTCAGATTTTTGTTTGTTTGTAACGAATAGGCTCCGAAACTACTGTAGTGATCTGAACAACACTTTCTCCAACGGAAAGGTGCATTAACAGGGAATGACTTAGGCAAAATTTTATCCCCGTATTTTTACGGAATCGGCAACTACGCAGCAGCAGATAGTTCAATGTAATGAGGAACATCAGATATGTACTATATCTTTACATAAATATCATAGATATACCTATTTAACCTACAAAGTCAAATTTACCATGAAAAAACAATAGACGCTCGATGACCATTATCTTTTACAGAAAAACCGGACAAATCTCAATTCGAATCCCACTCTGGGGACACAGCTTGCAGCTTAAAAGGGTTTTTGACCAATATCTTTGAAAGAACGAAGAATATTTGAGTTATAAAATCCTTTCAGCAATATTCTCATGAATCGAAAGCTATCAGGAGGGAACAATGGTGTAAAGTCTGCTGCCATGGGATTTATCTGTCTGTATGTTTGATCATCTTATGTAAGGACCTCTATATTTGAACTGCACTTTCTACTTATTGTCCTAGTAATATTAAAATATTTGTAAGGATGTATGGATGTTTGTTAGTCTTTCACTCAACAAGGGTTGAATAGATCTGTTCTGGAATAACACATAGGATACTTATTATCTCGAGAATATTTTATGGCACAATCTCTAATGCAATATTTTGACGCTCCGCTCCTATTGGTCATAGCGTGATATTATAGCCCATAGCCTTCCTCGATAAATGTGTCTATGTTTATTTATATGTATGGCTATGGGTATTTAACACCAAAATATATATCTAATAAGAACCTACTGGTTAGGAGCCAAAACAAACATAAGATCAAATCTTTCGTCTTCACAATATCAGTGTAAAAATAATCATAGGCATTACTGAACCAATTTCCTATAATCGAATCTAACACAGTCACTACAATTTACAGTATATAATAACAGTTCATTAACCCTTAAGTATTCAGACCTATGCAATGAGCATACCATTAATTACCTAGGCATTTGAGGCTATCCCTAAGACCCACATCACGGCGGCGAGACGCCTTATACGTGACAACTATCACCCACTTATATCTCTCGCATTTGATGCTACTCTATCACGAGCATCGAGCATGTAACCAATAGAGTAGAACTGTTAACAGTTTTGTTAGAAAACAAAATACGCCAAAACGCTGCGCCGGCCCCTGTGTTCTGATTGGCCTACTCAAGGTCAAGTGTTGCACTAGACGCACACACAGGTCTCTTATTGGTCGGGTACTGTTTTAGTTCGAGCGTGGCTTGTTAGTTATACGTGACAAATCATTGATGCGTTGCTAAACAAATGGCTCACTATTGCTACTCTATGGTTACATGCTCGATGATCACGAGTGATTGATACGGGGATACGTATTCGAATCGTATTTGACTGATGCTATTCGATGTATCGAATGGAGCTAAACTCGGTCCGAATCGATGGATCGGCTCGCATGATGGATAGCCCGCTTTTAATAGTAATGGAGTTCTGAACGTCCCCCGTGAATATTTACGCCCGGATATCTTGCCGGCTATTTATATGGAATGCTTCGAGCTATTCGGACGTTTATATTCGTTGGAATTTATCTGGAAGCATTTAATATGTCTCTTAAATAAGATGTCCGCTTAAACTAGGTACTACTAATGTTTGTTTAGCGAGCTTAACGTTTCTATAAAAGTATTTTGTCGTTATAGCTCAAAAACGCGTTGCATAGGGTAATTTTTCAGGTCGGTCAAAGGGTTTTTTTAAGTCATGATTTAGACACATTTCCATTGATAACAATAAAAAAACGTAGGCTAAAAGCGGAAACATAAAACAAAAGGTACGCAAAAAATGTTGTTTACCCAATACTCCAGAATACGTTGGTGATAAAATTGTGCATGTATTTATTTGTGTGTCGCCGCAAAATTGGACAGTCGGTCGGCAGTACTTTACGTTTTATGTTTATGACGCCTGCCAAATGTCAGACGGATAACATGTTGCTATACGCTTTATTGTAGGCGCTATCATTTTACGATCGCAAATGAATTTCGTTGGAATGTAACAAAATACTACAATGCCTAAACAAAAATTGCGTTTTATTCGGAGCAGTATTTTTTTAGGTACCTAACTATGCCAAGTATCTGATAAATATTGTTTGGATCGCGAGACATGCCTGAAAATGCGGTAGTGTAGGTACTTTCCCGCTCGAAGTCTGCACTTTATTACCTAAATATAATTAGTAAAACACACAAAGGTAATACCAAAACTCATCCCACAATCAACATAAAAACTTAATTAAGAGTTTATGACTCATAAACATCACTAATTAGAGTGTTTTTTTTTATATAACCGTGTATTTGGGAAATAAAACAGAGTTAGGTATCAAATGTCAGGGCGTTTTGATGTAACATTTTTGTGTTGGCGTAAAAGGCAGTACATTTCCTACGTGACCCCAGAGCAGAGCAGAGGTAGCGTAAAATATGAAAGCGGTCAGGCGGGCACGGGTAGGCACCGGCACGGGTAGCGATTACATTTTTTTCGCGGTGAGATGTCAAGTCCAGTTTTACAGGAATGGATTCTCTTTGTCGCGTAAAAAAGGCATATTTTCGACAATTTCCATACTTTGTACCTACTCGCAATTTTTTGCCACTAGTATTCTTTCCCTGCTAATATTCATAAATGCGAAAATAGTCTGTTTATCTTCACCCTTCTAATGCTTAGGCGTTAAATAGTGGTTTGGACCACTGAAGCGATATCGATGAAATTTCGTACAGATTTAGCCTAGATCCATCCAGAGTCACGGTACAACATTAGCGACTGGCTAAGACAAGCTACCTCAACATACATAATATACGAATATAATATAAAATACGTGTTACAGTGTTTGTTATCGAACTCCAAAACGGCTCCACCGAGTGACATGTAGGTATTTAAAAAAATCTTCAAGTATATTTCCTTCCAATTTTTCATTGCAATTTTCTTATATAATGTACAATATCCGAATAATCCGGTCGTTCATTTACATGAAGTGTCACGTCACTTTGACATTTCAAATGCTATTATTTTTAATTTTTATTTGAAGCGCACCTACGGGTGGGCATTGTGGAATACTTTAAGTGGGCTTCCTCTGGGTGGGCTTCGTGGAATACCTCAAAACAACGTATGACGGGTCAGCTAGTATTAGTATAGTTTCCTTAAACATCTCGTGTCTAGTACAGCCCTGCACGCGTGGGACGGGTTCAATCGCCCGTTGTGATCCTTCTTATTTTACACACTGGCAACATTATATTTTATCAGGTTATTTTTCCTTCGGTTGCTGCTCGAATGTTACGGTACAAATAGTTTATAGTGGGGGTGAAGTCTCTATTAGACGTAGAGGTTTCATACGACAATAGTTATAGTAACACCAGGTAGGTATGTATAGGCTCATTCGCACGAGAGTTTTTTTAACGGACATTAAAAATAAAAGCTTTGAAATACAACAAAATGCATTCCCAAGTACCATAATATTATGGTCTATTTCCAACGCTCAAAGTTGAGGCAACACTGCTCGATAAAAAAGCGTCGCGTTTTAAAAACGCTGTCGTGTGAACATGTACTTGGGAATGCATTTTTTGTATTTGAACGCTTTACGACATATTGCATTTGATAGATACTGGGGTACAATTTCATTACATTGTTGCAATATCTATATTCTACATTTACCCACGTAGTCCCCGTTCCCGTAGGAATACGGGGATTAAAATATAACCAATGTTACTCCCTGATAATGCAGCTTTCGATCGGTAAATTAACTATTCAAATCGGTTTTGTAATTACAGAGCCTTGCCGAGTATTCGTTAGAAACAAATTATAAAGAGAATACATTTGATTTTTTGTTTGTACTCGTAAATAGGTTGTAATTATCGATTATTCCACCGTATTTCTATAGGAACTACGAGTGTGAAACCGCATGGGAAAAGGTAGCGTAGCCAGCATATAATATATTTATAACTATCTTCAATATATCCTACTAATATTATAAATGCGAAAGTTTGTATGGATGTTTGTTACTCTTTCACGCTCCAACGGCTGAAGGGATCTGCTTGAAATTTGGCACAGAGCTAGAATATGTTCTGGAATAACACATAGGCTACTTTTTATCCCGGGAACGCGGGTGAAACCGCGGGGAGCCACTATATTATAAATGCGAAAGTTTGTAAGTATGGATGTATGGATGTTTGTTACTCTTTCACGTAAAAACTACTGAATGGATTTGAATGAAATTTGGAATAAAGATAGCTTATAACCTGGATTAACATATAGGCTACTTTTTATCCCGGGAAAATGGAAGACCTCCCGGGTACGCGGGTGAAACCGCGGGGAGCCACTAGTTATGTATATAAAACAAAGTCGCCGCAGCCTCTGTCTGTCTGTCTAAACGCGATGAACACAAAAACTACTGAACAGATTTTCATGCGGTTTTCAACAAATTACGGAGTATTTCATGGGGAAGGCTTTTTTTTTATAATACATCAATTTGGACAGTAGGTGGCGCTGGTGGGCAGAAGGAAGTCTTCCGGGTCCGCTAGTAATATATTTATATAGCTGTACATAAAACATAAATAAATAAACGAACACATCAATAACAGCTATTGCTTTCAAACGAAATAAAAATATATATGAATTTGTTAGAAATGTTATATCTACTAGAAAATAGATACATTTTTTATTCTCGATCCATAAAACCAACTGACGATGTGATAGGAGAGGCTAAAAATGAAATATAGCTTCACAAGTGTTTCATACTCCAATCAGGAAAAAGTGCCTTTTGAAGCAATTTTTTTGCTACATTTGAACGCATCAGTTTGATAAAAGGAGTTAGATTTGTGTTTTGCTGCTTTGTTTTTTAAAAACCACGTTTCAATTACGGATCATGAGATACAGTCTTGTGACGGACAGACGAACGTACAGGAAGGTATCTCTTTTCTTACGGCACCTTAATGGAAATAATTTTCAGTCACTGTTAATACCTACATAAGCTACCAGATAATTGCGAATCAGATTTTACGTATGAATAAATATCCCGGGACATTTTTTCACACACGGCCAATCTGATTCCAAATTGACAGCCCGGTTGGCTTAGTGGTTAGTGACCCTGACTCTCAAGCCGCGGGTCGTGGGTTCGAATCCCACCCAGGACAAACATTTGTATGCATGAATATGTCTGTTTATCCTGTGTCTGGATGTAAATATCTATATAAGTATGTATTTAAAATAGTATATGTAGTATATCAGCTATCTGGTTACCATAACACAAGCTCACTTTGATGCTTACTTTGGAATCAGATTGGCCGCGTGTGAAAAATGTCCCGGGATATTTATTTATTTATTTATTTATAATTGACTCCTGTATGTTCCTATTATCCAAACCTGTGTCCTGTTTTCCAAACTGAACCCTGTAGTTATTTGAATTTTTTTTTATAAAATAGAATTAACGTCTAAGATACTCTTTGGAAACAGACGAAACCGCGGGCGGAAACAAGGCGGACATAGCCACAAAAGATTTTATATCTAAACGTTTAGCAGATCATACCAAAGCCGTTAGCGATAAAAATAAGGATTACATATGTACGGAAACCTTATAATGATTTATAAAGGACCTCTGACTCATTAATCGTCATACAGGGTGAATAGTTGCGGCGTGGCTACACCCTGTATCATAAATCCGTAGTAATGGCGCCGGAGCCTCGCCGTGAGCTACACATTTACGTTTTTCTCACTTTCCCCGTCTAGATAGTTAGGTGACAACTATAAATTTAATTCAGAGATGTGTTCAGACTTAAGCGAAACCTAATACGTAACTATTTCTTTATATATCGGACAGTTTTCCCATTAACAAACTAGCTAGATTTCGCCAGTGTCACTTTCCCAGTGTTTGTAATATTTTTTGATGCTCCGCTCCTTTTGGTCGTAGCTTGATGTTATATAGCCTTTATCGTTAAATGGGCTATCTAACGCTATAAGATTTTGTGTTGTTTAAACCTGTAGTTTCTGAGATTAGTGCGTACAAATGAAAAAACTCTACAGCTTTATAATATTACTTTACAGTAGTTCCTGAGATTAGCGCGTTCAACCAAACAAACAAACTCTTCCGTTTTATAATACAAGTATAGATGCATAGACTAGTATGCGACATAGATAGTCCCAACGGAACGACCAATAACGATAAAATTGCTCACAGAAGTACCACTGTGGAAATTTGTAAAATCAAGCAGTGTAAATATAAGCTGATTGGACGAATTCTAACTAAAATCCTATGCCGTTTGATCACCCATAACGCCACTATCTAAATTCAATACACATAACCCATTGGAATAAATTCCACCTGCGTTTTTTATTCTAACTGGAAAATATTAAAAAAGAGAAAATGGGATTTTACTTTATTGCAAATATGCAAATGGGGGATAAAAGTTATATGTTTTCAGAGCGGGCGCTACCGACGGCGACGCCATATTGATTCTGCGTGTTAGTTTACAATAGTCTGTGTTTACTTTTGGAACGGCAATTAGGTAAACTAAACACTGTGTGTAACTTAACTATCATAGAATACAATGTAATGTAGTTCGCTTTGAGAAAGAAAACTTATTTCATAATTGTTTTAATACATAACGAGACGATTCGCGCATGGTATTTTAAAAATATAAATTACTAGCGGACCCGGCAGACTTCGTTCTGCCCACCAGCGCCACCTAGCGAGTCCAAATTGTTGTATTATACATAAAAACCATCCTCATGAAATACTCCGTAATTTGGTGAAAACCGCGTGAAAATCTGTTCAGTAGTTTTTGTGTTCATCACGTTTAGGCAGACAGACAGAGGCGGCCCCCCCCCGCCTCTGTCTGATATAATATGTAAGGATAAGGATTTTGACTAGCCTCGACGTTTTGATCAAGTTACATTGACCGTCAACGCAAGACGCGAATTGTCCCGTTATATAAATCAATCATGACTTTAGTTTGCGAAAGTTTAAACACGAAAACTAATTTGTTCATAGATTATTATTACCACTTTAACACAAACCAGAAAAGAAAAAAAAGACACGTAATGCATTTACTTAACAAGAATATAAATATACATCATGTTAAGGTTATAAAAGGACTTTTAAAGCTCAAAAGAAAAGGGGCTAATATGTATACAACGGAGCAGACCACTATCTAGGCGTTCCGGACAGTTCTACAGAGAGTTTCCACCGGACGAGTGTCCGTACGCTTTGTACTCGACGCCTTTTTCAAACTGACAAGTTAATTGGTTTGTACATCAGAAACGTTCTCAGTTGTCTGTCTGTTGATGCTCTTTCTTTAATTGCGACGGTTGGTCGAAGGGTTTTTTCGTTAGTTGTGCGATTGTGAAGCAGTTTGTAGTTGTTGATGATTAGAAAAGGAAAAAGGTTTACACTCCATTTTATTCCAAGGGGCCGTCCAATAGACACGAGATGTTTTTTTTGGATTTTTTAACTCGAGGGGGGGGGGGGGGATGAAAACCCCTTGATGATACAAAGTGAGGTTTAAGACTAACAACCCCCCCCCATTTTTCAACAAGCAACTTTAAATTTTATATGGTTTGCCAAATAAATTAATACACGTAATAAATTACTACAACATTTGCATATTTTTATGTAACTTGTGGTGTACAATAATGAATAAATAAAAATTTTTAAAAAAAAATACAACCCCCCTCCCCCCTTGTGATATTTCATGATTTTTTATGGACCTCTCCCCCCCCCCCCCTCGAGCCTCACGTGATTAATGAACAGATACTTTAGGTACCTAGGTATTGAAGTTCATAAATAGTTTGATATTATTACTATATATGTACTTATAATATAAACTCAAAAGTGTGTATGGATAGTTCGATGTTTGTTAATCAATCACATCAAAAAGGATTATAGGATCTGGATCAATTTTGCCACGTAGTGGAATCTGTTTTGGAATAGCACATAGGTAAATTTATTTCAGGTAAATTGGAGTACTAATTCCAGTACTAATCTAGAATAGAAAGGTTGGCATATAAAAGCAACGCAACAGGGGGAAAAGTTACCAAAAGAATACACCATCTTACATCCGCCAGCGCCAGTGCTAATATCTAACATGATCACTAATTCCGGTGCAGTAGTTAGTCTCTTTAAAATTAACAGGAAAAAAAAGTTTGATTAGCCGGCATTATCCGGGGTCAGCGCGCACCCTGGGGTAGCCATTTAACGGAGTGGCCGCATTTATTGGCCGCTCACGTTTGGTGGCTCGGCGCGATGTATACGCGACAAGCGGGTAGTGATTGCGTAGCGTATGATTAGGAAAAGTAGTTTTATTAGTTACTTTACTGAAATAAATAATTTTATTCATCATTTTGGAAGAAGAAGAATTTTGGTCGTAGGTATGCAATTGACCGAAAAAATGAAATAATCATAAATAAAACACAAAACATAGGACGTTTTACCAATATACGACATTTAAGTATTTGTAGTAAAACGAGTAAAACGTTAATATTATTACAACAGTATTTATTAAGTACCTAACTACAAACCCAAAATTAATGAATGTAACATAACTAGAAACAATCTTCTGTACCATGCATTAGACGTTTCATAAGTGCCATCAAGACTATTTGAATAATAAAAAATATATTTCATTTCATACTTTCCATTAAACTACGTAACATTTGACAATACTTCAGTAAACCCATATTAAAGATGGCGTCTGTCCACTCCCGCGCACTCTCCCGCTCGTACCCCAGGCCCCACGTCACCGCGAGCTCGCCTACGGCATACAGATTCCTCCAGCTATGTTTGTTGTAACTTTGTTCTCTTGATACTTATAAATTGCGCAGACGACGCGCAGTTTGACTCGCTGATTGGATCTAACCTTTCGGAATAACCTAATTAAGGGTGATACTACAGCTCTTTGGAGTTTAAATTAAACCTTAGTTGTGGGTAAAACGTGTGTTTAAAAGGACGATGATCTTTTGACCTTAGGAAAATGACAGGTCAATGAAGACTCGGTAAAATATAGGTTAGACAATTTCTAGTACTTGACAAGTTAAGCAAGGTATTTTGGAAAAAATATCTTTACCTACTGAAAAAAGCTATACAAGCTACACATTCTTCAGCAAGATTTATTTAGTTTAAGACAGTATATATTTCTTACACGAATTTAGCCAGTATTCTAGATTATATCACCTGAACGAATGGCTAAAACAAAATATAATTCGACATAAATATACATATTTTGTAAATTAATAATTGTGTATATATGATACACAAATTAATAAGTGACGTCTGATTCTACTTTTTGATTTTTTGATAACTTTTTATGTCATTTTGTTGTTATTTAAACTCTCAAAGAATTTTGTTATTTGCAGCTGGCAATCTCTTAACAAACATTGCACAACATCTAGCGGTCGGAGCTTTAAGTCCTTAAAATCAATTTGCAGCAGTTATATTGAAGTCCTTAGTCACTAGTTAAGGCTTAGTCTTCAGGCGTCCAAAACGGATCAAACGGACGGAGAAGTTCGGTAACTAGGTACTCCGAGAACTATCCTTAAAGTCACAATGGGGATTGAATCGAATAGTATAAATTGTCTTTAAGCGTACCTATTAAAATTCAAAATTTATTAATATCCTGGCACATTTTTCACACACGGCCAATCTGATTCCAAAGTAAGCTTCAAATGAAGCTTGTGTTATGGTAACCAGATTGCTGATATACTACATATAATACTTTTAAATACATACATATTATAGATATTTACATCGATTCATAAAATTTAGAGACATAGGTACTTATATTCAGTTTAGGGTCTAAAATGGCAAATATGAAGGTTGATGCTACTTCTACTGAGTTATTCATAATTAATATAGAATTCATATACTTATTGATACTACGTATATAATCAGCTTGTGTTATTTCCACTCGTATTATAAAAAAGTAAGTAATTAAGTGTCTCAAGCAGTCAAGCTATATATACTTTAAATTAATCTCAATGATGGAAAAGGTTATCGAACTTTGAGATCACAATATAAATAAAACTGTATCAATTGATTAATAAATTAAATAAACCACTATATGTAATCCAGTTTCATTGCTAAAAATAAATACCTATATCTATTGATTCTCTACATTCTCAGCTATTTATTTATACTAGAGGCTCACCGCGGTTTTAACCACGTTTCCGAGGGAACATTTTCTTGGGATAAAAACTATGTTTTTATCCAGTTATTTTATAAAGATTAACTTCCATCCATACTCACATAATTTCTAGTTATCTACACTAATAGATATTATTAAGAGGAAAGATTTGTATTTTTGTATGTAACGAATAAACTCAAAAAGTACAGGACCGTTCTTAATAATTCTTTTTTCATTAGAAAACTCAATTATCACTGAATGACATAGGCTATATTTTATCCCTGTATTCCCACGGGAACTACGCGGGTAAAACAGCGCGGAGACAGCTAGTAATATTAGATAGTAGGTACGATCTGTCAAGAACAAAAAAAATTTTGGATAAATAAAAGAGCTTTTATAAAAGCACAAATCGAATCACACAGTAAATTGACCTAAATGGGTTTATTCACACATCTATATTGAATTGGTAACTACCCTCGCTTACTGAGACTTCAACTTTTGCCATTATCGCGACATCTCATCGCACACGACAGTAGGTACTGATCTATTTAGGTATTTATATTGTTTCTTTGTATATTTAATCATTTTTCTATTTTACTAATCGGAGGAGAAAGTTACCAATTGATTTCTAAAATGATGTTTTTTAACGAATAATACAAATAGGTTTTTACTGAAAATGCAAAATTTTTTGAAAAATAAAACAAGTAAATCTATGGTTGACTTATCATTAATTCCGGTTCGAATATTGCGTTTGATGGGGAAAAATAAAAACAATACCACGTATTTACTCAGTCAGCGAAAATATTTTTCAATCAAATGTTTAAACGAATACGTACCGGGGATCCCTACATTCCAATTTGTTGTTTTTTTTACAATGAACAATAAACATTATTTGTTTACCTTTAAATACCATTTTTGTTTACTCAACAAATGAACTACGCTATCCACTAGATCTGACAAGAAACTCAGCAAGGTTAAACCGAGGTTTACATATCCATGTTAATATCTATTATAAATGCGAATGTAACTTTGTCTCGCTTTCACGCTAAAACTAATGAACCGTTTTAAATGAAATTTGGTACAGACACAGTCTAGAGCCTGAGAAAGGACATAGGCAACTTTTTATCCCGGGAAAATGGAAGATCTCCCGGGTATGCGGGTGAAACCGCGGGGAGCTACTAGTTATTTATATACCTATAATTTCGCGAAAGTCTAAAAAACGGTACCAATAAGTTTAGGTATTATTACTCTATCCTCTCTGTCAGAAACACGAACCCGTTAAATATTAAAGCATTTTTGTCTCATATACTGTAATGAACTGCACACTTATAGACTGAGAATTACATGGTGCGACCACTAAATTCTGTAAATTCTCACGATGAACCTTTTCCGGATTCTCTAACACTTAGTAGTCTCTTTACGCATAGATTCGGCATCTATACCTTTTTTTTTTCGTGGGGAAATCCTCATGGATACCCTGCCCCGCCTCGGGGGAGGGCGGCCGGGTTATGCCGGACTCGACCGGCTAAAACCCCACAGTGGTCGCCATCAGCGCTGTAGAGGGGTCAGGGTTCTCCGTACGGAACACGTACCGTGTACCCCTCTATGCGCGACGCTGATCGCCCGTCTCGGGGGAAGCGATTGGTAGCTTCCCCAGCACGGCATCTATACCTACAGGTGTCCATAGGCTGCGGTAACCGCTTTCCATCAGGAGGGCCGCAAGCCTGTTTGCCACCGTAGTGGTATAAAAAACTTACTGTTATAAATCTGAAGAGTTTGTATGTTTGAACGCGCTAATCTCAGAAACTACCGATTCGAATAAAAATAGTTTTAGCTTTGGATAGCCCATTCATCGAGGAAGGTTTTATTATTACGCTACGACCGATAGGAGCGGACCATCAATAGAAAATGTCGCAAAATCGGGGTAGATATGCTGCAAATGAAAATGAGGGTCAACTAATTTCTAATACGGGCATTCTTTCGTCTGACATAAGAAAACATATGTAAAGCTGCATGCTCCGTCCTGCTCGCACCAAAGGATTGAGACAAAGATATCCGACTGCAGCACTGGAGGTCGGAGTGTGATTATATTGAAATGTATGCACATGGGTAAGCAATCAGATGTAAACTATGGACCTAAGGGTGATCTAATATGTACCTAACTGCATTGTTATGTAGGTTGAAATTATATCTTATCTTAGGAGATGTAGGGCATAGCGGTTTATCTTCCGCTCAAATTTGGAGCAGCCTGACTGGGGAAGCACCTCCGCCTTACTTACTCAAACCACAGCCAAATAACACTATACTGTAGTGTTGTGTTCCTGTGGCAAGTAAGGTAGCCAGTGCTCGCGAGGATTCCTTGTGTTGACATCGGAGGACCGGCGGTCCATAAGACATGGTCATTGGTCGGTGGGGGCGTGGAGTGTCGGAGCAGCGGTCAGGGAGACCCGGTGAAACGGTTGACCGCTGACCGCCCGCAGGATAGATGAGTTCCCGAACCCGGGGATTACCTAATCTCCGCCCTGGGAGGCTGAACTGCCAGCCTGTGTAAAGTCCTCTGAGCAGCAGTCGTGCCGGGGAAGGAGACCGGAGTGGACCCGGCTGCTGTGATGGGGGAGGGACCGGGGGCCCTTCTGTACGCTGTACCGACAAACCACACAACCTGCACCACCACTGGACAATTCACGCACTGTCTATTCTTGTTCTTTTAGATGTCAACACAGCGAATCCTCATACTTAACCTAAAAAAAAAATGACAAATGAAATGGCCAGGCAAAGAAAGAAACGACAAATTTCAGCGGCGCCCCTTTCCACTCACATGGACTTCTGCAACATCAGGGGTATTCACTCTAATCTCAACGCAGTCCATCAGCACCTTGAGACTGCGCAGCCGACCCTGCTGTTTCTAACTGAAACGCAGATATCTTCCCCTGTCGATACATCGTACCTTATGTATCCCGGCTACAAACTCGAACACTCATTTCTGAGGCGAGCCGGTGTATGTATGTACGCCCGGGAGGATATCTGCTATCGCCGACTGCACCACTTCGAAGACAGAGACCTGTCAATATTGTGGGTGCGCGTTGACTGCGGAGGCCACATCCGTGTGTACGCGTGCCTATACAGGTCTCACAGCGGAGACACAGACACAACTCGGTTATTCGAGCACTTGACATCGACGACTGATAAAGTTCTTGAGCAATATCCGTCCGCGGAGTTAGTGATATTAGGAGACTTTAACGCCCATCACACAGAGTGGCTTAGTTCTCGGTCCACTGACTACGCGGGGAGATGTGCTCACGAATTTGCTCTGACCCATGGTTTCTCACAACTGGTAACTTCTCCAACGAGAATACCAGATATTGAGGACCACACGAGCTCTTTGCTGGACCTTCTGCTGACTACACATCCGGACGGGTATACCATATCAGTGGATGCACCTCTCGGTTCTTCCGACCACTGCCTCGTCCGGACAAAAGCCTCATGCGTACAGTCAGAACCACCTCGACCACTTAATTTACGTCGCATGTGGCATTACAAGTCAGCAGATTGGGATGGATTGCGTGAATTTTACGCATCGTACCCGTGGAGGCAGCTTTGTTTCACATCAGAAAATCCTGATAACTGCGCAGCCGCTGTCACAGAGACAATTCTAGTGGGCATGGAGCTATTTATTCCCAACCCACTAGTTGCTGCAGGGGCCAAAACACGGCCGTGGTTTAATAGGCACTGTAAGCAGGCCAGGCTACGTAAACAAGCCGCTTACAAAGCTTGGATCACGGCAAGCATGAACAAGGACCCAAATATATCTGATGTGAAACGCAACTACAATGCAGCCTCAAGGTCCAGCAAAAAGACTATTGCCAGAGCAAAATTTGATTTCGTTGGTAGAGTTGGTGAGCGGCTCGCAAGCTACCCCTCCGGTAGTCGTGCCTTTTGGTCGCTCGCCAAAGCTGCCGAGGGAAATTTTTGTCAGTCGTCATTACCACCACTGCGAAATGATGGCAACATGGCCCATAGCGCAAAAGAGAAAGCCGATCTATTGGGTAATCTCTTTGCCTCAAACTCGACTTTGGATGACGATGGAAGCGCCGTACCCACTTCCATCCCGTGGTGCGGATATTCCATGCCGGAGATCATCATCTCCCAAAAAGATGTGCGGCGGGAATTAGCTTCACTAAACATCCATAAGTCGAGTGGGCCGGACAACATTCCCGCAGTGGTGCTCAAGCAATGTGCCCCCGAGTTGTGTCCGGTATTGACGCGACTTTTCGCGCTTTCGTACCACAAAAGGGTAGTACCATCTTTGTGGAAGACTGCCCATGTACACCCAGTGCCTAAAAAGGGTGACCGCTCTGACCCATCGAATTACAGGCCTATTGCTATAACCTCCCTTCTCTCCAAGGTGATGGAGCGTATCATTAACTCCAAGCTCCTGAGATACCTAGAAGAACACGACCTACTCAGCGACCGTCAATACGGTTTTCGCCACGGTCGCTCTACTGGCGATCTTCTAGTGTATCTCACACACCAATGGGCTTCTGCCATTGAGAGTCAAGGTGAGGCATTGGCCGTCAGCCTAGACGTAGCAAAGGCGTTCGATCGGGTCTGGCACCGGGGTCTTCTGTCAAAGTTACCTACTTACGGACTGCCCGAGGGATTGTGCAAATGGGTCGCCAGCTTTTTATCAGGCAGAAGCATACAAGCCGTAGTAGACGGCAGCTGCTCTCAACCTAAGGCCATAAATGCTGGCGTCCCACAAGGCTCCGTGCTATCGCCGACGCTGTTTCTGCTACACATCAATGATATGCTCTCTATTGATAACATTCATTGTTACGCGGACGACAGCACCGGCGATGCCTTTTACAGGGGTCGCGCAAATATCCCTCGTTCCGTTGTGGATGAAAGCCGCGAACAACTTGTGTCTCAAATCGAGAGTACTCTATCTAGAGTATCCGATTGGGGTCGGGACAATCTGGTCAGATTTAACCCCTCCAAGACACAAGTTTGTGCGTTCTCCGCAAAAAAAACCCAATTTACTGTGACCCCACAATTCCTAGACACACCCCTAACCATCTCCGACAGCATTGGGATCCTTGGTGTTGACATCTCCAGAGACGTCCAGTTCCGAAGTCACTTAGAAGATAAGGTCAAGTTGGCATCCAAAAAGCTAGGTGTGCTCAATAAAGCAAAGCGGTACTTCACTCCGGGGCAAAGACTGCTCTTATACAAGTCTCAAGTTAGGCCCCATATGGAGTACTGCTCTCATCTTTGGGCGGGTGCACCAAAATACCAACTTGACCCTTTTGACTCGGTTCAAAGGCGAGCTGTGAGGATTGTTGACGATCCCAATGTCACAAGCGGTATAGAACCCTTAAACCTTCGGAGAGATGTTGCCTCCTTATGCGTGTTCTACCGCTTGTATAATGGGGTGTGCTCTGAGGAATTGTTTGACATGATGCCCACGGCCACATTCTACCATCGCACCGCTCGCCATCGACGGGGTGTTCATCCTCACATATTGGAAACCACAGGGTCACGTACCGTTCGATTTCAGAGGAACTTCCTCCCACGGACGCTCCGATTGTGGAATGAACTCCCCGCTGAGGTTTTCGCCGGGGAATACAGTATGGGGTTCTTCAAAAAAGGAGTCAATAGGTTTCTAAAGGGTCGGCAACGCACCCGTGATGCCTCTGGTGTTGCAGGTGTCCATAGGCTGCGGTAACCGCTTCCCATCAGGTGGGCCGCATGCCTGTTTGCCACCGTCGTAGTATAAAAAAAAAAAAAAAAAAAAAAAAAAATATCGCACATAGGCCTTGTACTGCTTGGGGATGTAAATATCTATATAAGTATGTATTTAAAACTAGTATATGTAGTATATCAGCTATCTGGTGGTTACCATATTACAAGCTCTGCTTAGTTTGGAATCAGATTGGCCGTGTGTGAAAAATGTCCCAGGATATTTATTTTACTTTAATCTATTTTACGTTGTGTCTTTAGACAGATCGATCTTTAAAGATTACGGCTGATATGACGATGATGATGTTCTCAGGGTCGAAATCAAACACACGACCGCCTAAGATAAAGTAAAACCGATAAAGTAAAATAGGTAATTCATTTATTTCAAGTATCAAGACTCATAATCATAAAATACTAGCGGACCTGGCAGACTTCGTTCTGCCCACCAGAGCCGCCTACCGGGTCCAAATTGATGTATTATACATAAAAACCTTCCCCATGAAATACTCCGTAATTTGGTGAATCCTTCATGAAAATCTGTTCAGTAGTTTTTATGTTCATCACGTTCAGACAGACAGACAGAGGCGGCGGGGACTTTGTTTTATATATAGATAAAGGCCGGTCAGGATGTATCGTGTAAGAATCCAATTGCTTTACTAAGACACGCGACACCTTCAGAATAATCTCATTTATCTTTTGCATGTAAAAGCAAGGCGAGCGCGTTGCTAACTCAATCAATGCAGCTGAAGTCTGTTGAATATTTACACGTCTCTCATTTACATAAAGGTTCTGTCAAAACCACAGATCTGTAACCTAACTAGACGTCGCAAGGCGTTTCAAAAACCAGCAAAAATGTCCGCTTTCCACGCCGTCATTTAGTCCGCGATCGACCGTTATTGCCTTCGGACGTCAAAGAAAATGTGACTCGGTTGGTCTTCATAATTGAGTTGCTTACGTTATCTAGTTAATTTAAAGTTTATTGATTTTTTTTGACAGGGCTAGAAGGTGGCTCTGATAGATGTTACGCAGACAATCGGTGAGCGCTGACGGCTCTCAACCGTAGTAGATTTAAGCAACAGCGCTGAAGGTGCCTCCTGCGGAACCGTGTCTCGGCTCAGGGCGTCGCTGGGGGTGAGGGACTCACTGGTTTAATTATTTAGGGAATTTTATATCGAACGTTAGATTATAGGTCTGTGGTCAAACCCTAAAGTTTGCTATGCGGATCCGAGGCCTAAGGTTGCAGATTGCATTGCATCTTTTATAGAATGGTTTTACACGTTGACTTCTTTCTACATGTGGCAAATTCTTCCACTAGTAAGATGTAGCCCAAAGATTCTCTGGTTTGGTTGGTCTGATTTTATATTTTTTAATAGCATGTATCTTCTATTTATACTCTGTATCTTTTTGTTTTGTAATCCTGTACTGATAACGATGACAAGAAGAGAGAAGATTGAGACATATCCAGAAGTGGCTTGAAGGGAACTGAAGACTAATAATTGTAAGTTACTTATTCCTAGACTCCTTGTTGCTTACTAGACAAGCTGCTAACATAAGAATACTCGACATTCTGACATTTCAAACTGTAGCAAATCCAAATCGGCTCCCGTTTGGAAGCTACAATGTTACAGACAGATAAACACGACTCCTATGCATGTGTGAGTATAGACCAAATAATTCTCCGATCTGAAGCTACTCTCAAAACGTCTAATCCTAACAATGCAAACACTTTTGACCAGATGAACACGTCTATATATCTATGTACATTACAGACTATTCAGCCTATGTATTCTGTAATACAAACTTCGTGGAAGAACGAAATCCACGCGACTAAACATCGGGCATCTCATGTGACAGCGTAGTAAAGGACAGAGACAGAATATAAAAGGAGGGATGATCTTGTATAATGTATGTATAGAATCGAACGCCAGCTATCCGAGAACGGAAGTACAGTTGGCAACATATTACTTAACAGAAAGTCGCAGTCGTTTATCCGCAGTAACTGTTCGGGTCGGAGAAAACTTTTAGTCGAATAAAAACTCGTTACGACTGTACCTACTGTACCCAAGGGACGGCGTGAATTTACTCTCTCATGATACTTTTAAGAGATATATATCAATCTTTTGTTACTCGGGTTTCGTACAATCCATACTAATATTATAAATGTGAAAGTAACGTAATCACCATCGACTCGATTTTTATATAATTTTACACAGATATAGACTTAGAGCTAGAGTAAGGATATATGCTTCTTTTTATCCCGGGAAAGCTAAAGGTCCCCGGAACGCGGAAGCTAGAAGTACATATATTGTGATAGTCTTTGTTTGTATGTCATTGTACTTAGGTATGTGTAATTTAGAAATCTAATGATGATTATCGTTTTGCTCTATTTTAAATAGAAAAAGATTTCCAGATTAAATTAATCCAAATAAACAGCAATATTTTATTTTATTTTAAATCCATTATACTAATCTTCTTTAGTTTCATTTTACAAAAAGAATGAATCATTTTCATCTAACTTAATTGAGTAACTTAAATTTATAGTCAAAAAAAGCCTAAAAAGTCCTATCAATCATCCTAACGATTGATCAAATAGGTCGCCTTGGACACCCTGTATTATAAAGGTCATTGAACCGTCAATCAATAAAGCTTAGTATGAACGATACCTGCCTTTTAAAATATAAAAGAAAAAATATTTAATGGAAGAAGTTTTTCTTTTAAAAGATACGCTCTGACGGGGGCAGGTGCGATGTGAAAATCTTAGGTATTAACCAACAAAAAAATACAGTATACCTACTTGTTTATAACCCTTTGTGTGACACTAGTACTCACGAATTTGTTTTTATTTAACTTAACCGTTATAAGGACTTATATTTATAGTTATGCTTATTTCAAGAATGAGTAAATCTTTTAATTAGCAACAAATTTTAGGTTATAAAATAATGACAAGTTTGTACAATTTGAAATATGTAATTTTTATGAAAATGTGCTGTGATTATTCTCTCATCGTTGATCTTAGTATTTTCAACAACAAAAACGCAATTCATTAGTATTTTTTGTATGGTAGTATACTATTGATCCTTAAAAGAGTTTTACAACTCACTTTTTCTCATTACTCATCGGTTAAACATTGCTTTACATGAGGATAAACTAAGATACGACACCGTAAGCTTGACCATCTTAAAGCACCAGATATGTTCAGGGAAAGCTTCATATGTAGTTACCTACCTACCTAAATGCCGAGAAACACTGTAACACTAACATTGTAGGTACAATTAACAAGAGAGGTAGCTGTGTGTAAAGCCATATCCTGACATTATGGCAGTCTGTACATTAGAGTAATACTTGTTTCAAACAATAATATAGGCTAGTAATGTGCCGATGATGTTGAAACATACAAAAAAATATTTTATCTAGGTAATATTTTGTATTTTTGTGTAGGTTTTTAATGAATAAACGCAAAAACTAATGTGCTGATTTGAAAAATTCTTTCACCATTAGAAAGTTACATTATAAGGAAGTAACATAGGCTATATTTTATCCCTGTATTTCGACGGTAACGGGCACTACGCGGGTGGAACAGCGCAGAGGCAGCTAGTAAAATATAAACAAGATAAATTCATTCGTTCAGAATCTACGATGATTAGATACGATAGCTTTTGGTAGTACGCGATTGCTACTCGCTATAATTAACACTAAGGTACACACGGTATACCAATCAATTAAGTATCTACAAATACGTAAACTATTAAATTCCTTCATAATTGATAGCTGCCTCCCCGCGGTTTTACCCGCGTAGTTCCCGTTCCCGTGGGAATACAGGGATAAAATATAGCCTATGTTACTCGGGGATAATGTAGCTTTCCAAAGGTGAAAGAATTTTTGAAATCGGTCCAGTAGTTTCGGAGCCTATTCATTACAAACAAACAAACAAACAAATCTTTCCTCTTTATAATATTAGTATAGACAACCTATATCTAAGCGTCCGCCCCGCGGTTTCACCTACATCTCCCAATTATCATTATTTTTCCCGAAATAATATGCTATTCTAAAACATTCTAACTCAATGCAAAATTTGTATAATGTAACTTACCATTGGTAAAATAATTATTACGATCGCTCCAGTAGTTTTGAAGCTTATTTAGTACACAAAACCTAAGCTTTCCTCTTTATAATATTTTTGTAGAGCAACTCTAAATCCTGAATAGTACCTAAATGCTGATATATGACCTTACAAATGTGTTAGGTAAAGTCGGTACAAAAACTACTTAGTCCAACATAGTCCCACTTCGAGGATATCTTGTTTCCGTAATTCGTTTGGCTAACGGCGATGGCTCGATTACTAGGTACCTACATATATAGCACTAGTTGACCCCTGTAACTTCGTCTGTGTCACATCTTCTCCGTTTTTGCAATAAATCATCAATAATGCTCCGCTCCTAAGGGTCGTACCGTGATGTTATAGCTTATTATCTTTTTGACTAGCACTAAAATATTTTTCAATTCATATCAGTAGTTCTTGGGGTTAGTCCTTTCAAACAAACGAACTCATCAGATTTATAATTCATAGTTTACATTGCAAAGTTTGTATTGTAAAAGGTCGATGAAATATACCGGAATTAGAGAGCTGTTAGCTATGCTGATATTGTAAGCACATTTTCAAAAACATAGTTAATTTAGAACTTTTAACATAGCTTATTAAAATTAATTACACTGCAAGTGTAGGTATAAAATAATGTAGTTTTCACATGAATCTCTCGATGGCTAACGCCGAGCCTCCCACGTATATATAGCTTCATTGGTAACTTACTAGTAGATGGATCATCGCCTTACCATAAAAGAAGCTTCAAGATCTCAGATTACATCTGTCAGGGAGACAAGACATCACGTTGTCTCCAAGAAAATACACAAGCTCCTTAACAAGGCAGTGCTACACCGCCAATAATAGGCTGACAGAGTGTCTGACGACACGAGAGGGGTTCTCGGGGGGGTGGAGGGGTTTGGGGGTGGGGGGTGGGGGGTAAGAGGGTGGGGTAGGGGGGCGCGAGTTCGGAATTGTTTGCGCATTGATCGGACGTCACCGCTTCACTGGATTGTTGCCTGGGCTGTGGGACAAGGGATAAGTTGTGGCGTGCTGATGCAGTAATTGTGGCAATTTAGTTTAAATTAAGCTCATTAGATGGCGTTATATAACATTTTTGTCTGAGATGTGTATATGTATCTAAAAGTTTATTAGAAGAAACCGAAGCTGTTGAAAACGATAAGACGCACTCATATTATCTACTGTTTTTATTGTTTCTGCAATGTCTGAATAGTTTAGCATCAGCTTTGGTGAAGGAATCAATTAAAAAGAAAAATAAAATTATTCTGGACTTCTACAGTCTCAAATAATTAACAAACATATTTAGGTATATTGCAATGCATTGGGCTGTATAATCACTACATATTATAAGACAAAGTCGCTTTCCGCTGTCTGTCCCTAAATCTTATAAAATCTTTAAAACTACGCAACGGATTTTGATGCGGGTATTTTTAATAAAAAGAGTGATTCAAGAGAATTTTTATATACAATACATGCATAATATGTTACAGAAACACTGTAAATTTTGGAGGTTTCCAATGTGATGTATAAGCATTGCACCCGTGTTAAGCTGGGTCCCTAGTAATTTAAATAAAATTTACAGGTAGGTAAAATCTTGGACGTTATTTAAAATCGCTGTAATTTTACAAGTTGCGACCAGCGTATAGCGAGTAAAGCCGCGACCACTAATGAAGCGAGTCTACGCGAACTAACTGAATTATAGACAAGTATTTTAATTTACAACCCTCTAGGTAAGCTCTTGTAATATTATATACTTTTCATTTTCTTTAAAAAGCTTACGATAAGCTTAGGTGTTAAGATATACAATAATCTTTTGAAAGAAAAGACAAGTAGGTACCTGAGTAATAAGTTTTCTTTCAGAGAAAGCTGTAAAGCTGTGCGGGAGATGTATTCAGGGGAATATTTCGGGAAAAACCAAATGAAATGTAATAAAAGAAATGCTAGTTATTTTTTGGAACCTTTCTAATATTGTAAGCGCTAAAATTTCGTTTTTTTTCACAAAATATATGATTAACTCACCTGACTTGTTTCGACTTGATCGTCTGTAAATAAAAAAAAATTAATTAATTTGAGACTAATAAATTAATCAAGTAATTAGTAGAGATGTAATAAATAACATTCTTGTTTTATAATATTTTTTTTTTTTTTTTTTTTTTTTTTTTTGTGCTTCTGCATCTGCAATCAGTCCCAGGACTATAAGCAGATTTGTTGGGCGGTTGAAGCATTGTGAGGGGTCTCCCCAGCAGGAGACACTCCTATTTAACATCGAGCATGTAGAGTCTGGATATCATGGCGTTTAAGGCGTTTCCTGTAGCTGATTGTTGTTAATTCGGCAGCCAAGTCATTCGGGTGGTTGTCGAGCCGATTTTTGTAGTTAGTGGAGGACTGTTGGATCTCTTCCTTTACTGTTTTAATTTCCAGAGCTTCATGGATTTCAGAGTTTGTGAGAAACCATGGAGCATTCGATAAGGTACGAAGTATGCCATTCTGGAGTCTCTGTATTATATTTAGATTGGAGTTACTAGCGCTTCCCCAGAGTTGGATCCCGTACATCCACACAGGTTTGAGGATCATTTTATAGATAAGGAGCTTGTTGTCCACCGAAAGTTTAGAGTTGCGTGCCATCAGCCAGTACATAGTCCGGAACCGTATGTTTGTTTCATCACGCTTTGTTTTGACATGATTTTTCCATGTCAGCCTTCTGTCTAGGTGTATTCCGAGGTACTTGACAGAGTCACTTTGGGGCAGGGTATTGTTTCCCAGTTGCACGGGTGAACAGTTTCCTTTTCTAAGCGTGAATGTTATGTGGGTCGATTTAGAAGCACTTGCTTTGATGCGCCACTTCCGCAGCCAGTCACCTACTTTGTTGAGGCTTTCCTGTAAAATATTTGTAGCAGTTTGTGGGTCTGAATTGCTTGCTAATAGTGCAGTGTCATCAGCAAATGTAGCGTTCATTACTTGTGTTGACTGAGGGAGGTCTGCAGTGTACAAGGTGTACAGGATTGGGCCAAGAACGGAGCCTTGGGGCACACCGGCCAAGATCTTATAGATTCCTGATGCATCACCACTTTCTCGTACTTGAAACATGCGATTTGACAAGTAAGAATTCATCAAAGTATAGTAGGTATGTGGTAGCAAAGTTTTTATTTTGGAGAGTAGGCCTTTATGCCACACTTTATCAAATGCCTGCTGGATATCAAGAAACACAGCAGAGCAGTACTCTTTGGCTTCAAGGGAGTGCCGTATTTTGTCACAAACTCGGTGAACCTGCTCGATGGTCGAGTGGTGTTTTCTGAACCCAAATTGGTGTTTTGGGATGGCTTCATTTTCGTCTAATAGCGGCAATATTCTGTTCAGGAGAATCCTTTCAAACACTTTAGACAGGACAGGTAGAAGACTTATCGGCCTGTATGATGTAGCATGATCTGGAGGTTTTCCTGGCTTATGTATCATGGAGATGATGGATACTTTCCACATAGTTGGGAAGTGTTGGACCCTGAGGACACCATTAAAGAGTGTTGTAATAAATACTAAAGCTTTTCTAGGAAGTTGCATAAGAACCTCTTTAGTGATTAGGTCAAAGCCAGGGGCTTTGTTGTTCTTCATTCTTTTCAAGGCCCATGTAAGCTCACGCACTGTTACTGGCCTTGGTGGAAGTGATAATTGAAGGTCTTGCTGTAGTTGGTTATCTACTTCCCTCTCGAATTCTTCGCATTCACTATCGTTTGGTTTAAATACGTTAGCTAGATGTTTTGCGAATGTTTCTGCCTTTTCTTTACCAGTCCTAGCCCAAACTCCGCTATTGTTTCTTATTGCAGACTTAAACGGTTGTGGTCTTTTAATCGTTTTTGTGAATTTCCAGAGCGAGTACTGAGATGATGCGGTAGCGGTCAGATTTTGCAGTTTACTCTCTAGCGTTGCATTATTTATACTATCCAGCATTTCTTTCAATTCCCTTGCGGCTTTGTTTAAAGCGGTCTTATCAGATTTATGTCTAGATTGATGCCAGACCCTTCTAAGCCTTCTTTTTTCCAGAACTTTATTTTTTATATCGAGAGGAATGTTTCCAGTAGTAGCCCTTTTCTTTTTGATTGGGGTGTTCATCCAGCATGCATTCTGTATTAGGCTAGTAATGTAGCTTGTGGCATCTTCCATCTCATCTGATGTTTTTAGGGATACATGTAGTTGTATAGTTTCCTCTATGTATTCCCTAAATCCTTCCCAGTCTGTAAATTTGTTGGACAATGTCTCGGGTTCTTCGTAGCAAATTATTGTCGTGCTTACGGTTAGAATTACAGGGGAATGATCAGAGTTACTATCATAACAGGGCTCAGCTTTGAGATAGTGTCTCGAGAGTCCTCTGGTGATAAAAAAGTCTAGCAGGTCAGGCTTTTTCTTTGGGTCTGTAGGCCAGTATGTCGGTTCACCGGATGAGATTGAGTCAAGGTTGTTTCCGTCAATGCATCCTTTAAGCTGTCTACCTCTTGTTGTTATTAACCTGGAGCCCCAGTACGAGTGCTTAGCATTCCAGTCTCCACCAGCAATGAATCTGTTTCCCAGTGTGTGGAAGAACTCGGAGTACTCTGCACTAACTATTCTATGCTTCGGTGGGCAATATACCGCAGATATGTTGAGGGGTCCATCCTTACTCTCAACTACAACAGACGTTGCCTGGATATAGCTTGTTTTATATTCGGGCATGACATAGTGCTTAATGTTCGCTCTAATGACTATAGCAGATCCAGCGTGGCCAGTGCCATCAGGGTGACAAGTGATGTAGGTGTCACAACCCTTAATTTTTATGTTGCTTTTTTCTGTACAGTGTGCTTCAGATATGAGTACAACATCAAGTTTATTACTTGCAATTAGCACCTCTAGCTCGGACTTTTTTGGTGTTAAGCCATTAATGTTCCACGTGGCTATCCTGAGAGAAGTCATTTTGGGATTTTGTCTAGCAGTGTTGTTATGAGACTCAAGAGAGTGCTCATTTGTTGTAAGATAAGATCAAATTTTTCTGATTGTTTTAATATGAGTTCTTCTAATTTATTATGTGGTTTTACTTCAGGATTCAGTTCGTTTGTGTTCTTCTTCAATCTTTCAGCATAGGTGTCATTTGGTCTACTTCCTCCAGGGTTGGCGGGTTTTGCTTCCGTGGTGCTTTTCAAGTCTGGTGGTCTGTTGTTGTTTTTGTGAATTGCCCTCTGTGGCATTTTTCTAGCGAGGATCTCCCTGTATACAGCACAGCCTTTATAATTCGCAGGGTGTTCACCTTCACAGAGAGCGCATAGGGCTGGTGTATTACGATCCTTCTTTGGGCAGTCAGCAGTTTTGTGCCCTTGAGCGCATTTAACGCAACGATATGGTCGCATGCAGTAATTTTTTGAGTGACCATATTGTTGGCACCTCTGACACTGTGGTAATGTTGTCCTCTTTTTGGGGTCTTCAATGACAACTGACTGGTGATATATGTATTTGATGTCTTTAACTGCCTTGTTGTTCGGCCCAGGGGCAATATTTACAAAGAACGTAGATGTTGGTTTTTTGTCTGGTCCATACTTGGCGTTAACAATCTCTCCATAGACTTTATTTCCAGTTTTTTCAATTTCCTCTACAATTGCACTTAGCGGAGTGGAGTGGTGAAGATTTTTTATAACCACTCTAAAGCAGCGCTGGTCCTTAAGGTTGAAAGTGTGACCTATGAGTCCATTCTCTCGAACTACAGTGATAACCTTTTTGTAGGTGGTGACATCTTTACAAGAGACCCTTAGTTGATTCCTATTTACTATTTTGAAGGTAAAGAGGTTATGATCAGCTGCTGATTCCAACAGTTGTGTGAGTCTGTTTACGTCCTCAATACCATATAAAATGATTGGTGGTGGTTTGCTAGGTCGTTTTTCTTTTGGTTGACTAGAATTCTCTGTCTCGTCTACAGATAAATCCTTGTAGCGGTTCTGGGTTTTTATAGTTTCTGGGGATGGTGTCCGTGACAATTTTTTCCGTTTATGGCTCTTAGTTTCAGGGACTCTTTGCCAGTCCGGCGGTTTGGGAGTTATTATTTCTAGATTCTTGCCTAGTGTTGCCTGTGTTGAGGGTTCTATTTGGGAGATACTTCCCAGGGAGGAACTTCTAGTTCTCGTAAAAAGGCTTGGATGGAACGCCTGTTGTACAAATATACGTCTTCCAGTAGCATTCACTGAAGCAGAGGCCTGGTTACCCACGTCTGCACAGTCTTCGGTAACATATTTCACACCTTGAGGCCCGGGTACCTCATGGCGCCGGGGGTTAGCCGGATCGCAGGACAAATCGCATTCTTTATTTTCCATTTTCATAATAAAAGGGGTGGGAGAGTAGTAGTACGCGTTTCCCAGGCGCATACCCCCAATATTTTTGAGGATATTTAGTCACTCATGGCCATTGGTGGGCCATATTGATGGGTTAGTTACCGCCGCCCATGACTCGGCGTTGGCGAATTTTACAGCTGACTTCCTCCAAGATATTTACAGGTAGGATTTCGCAGTTCTCAGCCAACCCTCCTCTTTTTTCATCCGGGCTTGGGACCGGCAACGGCAGAGTTGTTTTATAATATAAATATATTTTTATTCCGCTAGGCTTTAGCCACCACATATAGACTCTAATGCTCAGTTCGGAAAGTTGCTTTTCACAGAAACACTGTAGGTCCCCCGAGAACATGGGTAAAACCGTGGGGCGGAAGCCAGTTTAATACATGTTTCAGGTAAAGCAGAGAAATTAGCCCTCCGGATATAAAACCTGTATGTTACATATCGTGAATCGTTTTAAATTGGTTTGTTATATCCCCGAAGGCTCCGGGTAATTGGGCAAATCTTCGCTTATTTCCGTTTGGAGATAGGGAATCTAGAGGGTACTGTCGCTGCACCGTATCTCTGTGGATTAAGCTACTTACTACCGCGATATACTGGTATATGTAACAACATAACAGGGCCGGATCTAAATATAAATCAATATCCTGGGGCATTATTTTATATAAGGGCTATTTAATTCTAAGGTAACGAAATACATGTGGTAGATTTATATGAAAGAAATAAAACATTTATTATACTGCGCATTTATGTTTGTCGCAGGTAGCTATGGTCAGTACAAGCAAGACAGGTTAGCGCCGAACGACTAGATTGGCGCCGAATGTGGAATCAATTTAGCTGCACAAGCATATGTTAATTTTATCTGTTATAATAGCATATTATATGCCACAATGTTATAGTGAAGCGAGCAAATAGACTTAATCGTAGGTAAATACCTAGTGTCCACTTACTATGGACATTTTAAAATACTAGTATATGCTCATTTACACTCGTAATGCGTCAGTTAATCAATTCTAATAATCGAAGTTATCTAGGTCTAATAAGTCATTAAGGTCTAATATTCCATAGAAAATATACCTACAGTTCTCAAAAAAAAGTTGCTTTTAAAATAACTACAAAATTCTCCATCAAACCATTTTAATTTAATGAGGATGCGCCCACCTCTTGGTAAATGGGTGCAAGACACGACAGGTCGGAGTTATGCAGCATGCAACGTACACATTAACATAATTATCTTTGTAGCATTATACTAACTATGTGCCACACCTGAATGTAATTATCAAGGTAATTTCATTTGTTAATTATTCTATACTACAATTAGGCCATACAAAATAATGTTTGAATCAAGTCACACGTACTTACTAGACTAAATAATAGATGGCATAGATTTATATACAAATATATCATACTGTAAAACATAAAATTACAGCAAAACTATTTAAAGCTGCTGTTAAATGATGATAACTCAAAATACTTCTTTTCTTCAAAATATATTTAATGGAAACTGCACACAAAAAATAAACTCAAACTCTAACAATAAAATAAAAAAGGTAATGATTTCGTGAGAACGTAACCATAGTTCGTAATAAAAATGCACAGCGCCATCTCTTGGTGGGCCGCGCAGTTACATCTTAAACATCCTCCCGGGCAAAAATTAGAAATTTATGAGAACTTTGTAATAGAGAGATTTATAAAACAAATTACCTTAAAACTATGATGATTCCAGAGGCAATGGACACAATTTTGCAACTGGTCGTTTAAATACATTATTCTTATATTCTAATGAGACTACACGCGTAATTCCATCAGCACCTGGATGCTTCTGTACGACACGTCCTAAAAGCCATTTTCCCGGAGGTAGCCGTTCATCTTTTACCAAAACAATAGCACCTAACTCAATCTCGGGTTGTTGAACAGACCATTTATAGCGGTGCTGCAAAGTAGTAAGGTACTCGTTTTGCCATCTTCTCCATACATTTTGGGTCAGGCGTTGAATAGTCTGCCAACGGTTAAGGCGATTCATCGCGACATCTTCAAAATTATCATCTAGAACTAAAATAGGGGGTTCCCCTATGAGAAAATGACCAGGCGTCAAAGGGGACTCATCTGAGGAGTTCATGACCGTCAGAGGACGTGAATTCACACAAGCTTCGACTTGAGTGAGAAGAGTATAAAACTCTTCGAAAGTGAGAGAAGTCTGGCCTATAACTCTTTTTAAATGTCCCTTTACCGATTTTACACCGGCTTCCCAAAGCCCTCCGAAGTGTGGGGAACCGGGTGGTATAAAGTTCCACACTGTATTATCATTGGCTAAGAGTTCGGAAATCTCTTTTACAACATTAGATTTAGAGTTACGAAATTGTAAATCTAATTCACGTGAAGCACCAACAAAATTGGTACCACAATCACTCCACAATTCTCGACAATGACCACGGCGTGATGAAAATCTTTTAAAAGCGGCAATAAAAGCTGATGTGGTTAAATCGCTAACTAGCTCGAGGTGAATGGCCTTTGTGACAGTGCAAATGAACAGACATATATAGGCTTTCGAAGTTCGGTTACATCTACCAGAGTACAATTTTAATGAAAAAGGACCCGCATAATCAACTCCACTTATACGGAATGGTCGATTTTGGTTTAATCTAAATTCAGGTAAGTTTCCCATAAACGGAGTTTTTGGTGTAGCTCTTTGCTTAAAACAAGGAATACATTGGTGAATTACTTTTTTAACTATATTCTTTGCGTTAACAATCCAGTAATTTTGATTCACAATATTCAATGTGAGTTGAATACCTCCATGTAAAGTTTTACTATGAGCATCTGTAACAATAAGTTTAGTGAAATGACATTTATTTGATAATATTATAGGAAACTTTCGATCGTAACTAAGTTGAGAATTGGAAAGTCTTCCTCCTACCCGTAATATTCCCTCTGTATCAATAATAGGATTTAAATTTGCAATTCTACTATTCTTTGGCTTTAAAAACATACCTTTGGATACAATTTCAATTTCATTCTTAAAATAAATATTTTGAGACATCTTAATACAACTCATCTTAGCATATTGTAATTCCGCGGAAGATAAATAAGGTTCAATATTTCTGAGATCCTTCTTAGTTTTACATAAATTTATAAATCTTAAACAGTATGCTGTAACGCGTATCAGTCTTAATAAACTAGAATATTTTCTCAAATAAATTCCATCATCATCATTAGGTTCAGTTGTACATAGTAAATTTGTAATATCTTTCTTTGTTTTTTCTAAGGTAGTTTCAGGTATATTAAAATCCGTGTAATTAATATTGACATTTTCTTTCAAAAATGCAGGGCCTTCCCACCATAGCTTAGTAAGAGCTGTAGGACTCACGCCACGCGAAGCACTATCAGCGGGATTATCAGCAGACTTGATGTGATGCCACTGGTTGCTGCTAGTTACATTTAAAATTTCGGTAGTACGGTTCGCGACAAATGTTTTCCACGTATTGGGATTTTTCCGCAACCAGGACAAAACTATGGTGGAATCAGTCCATGCAAAACAACAATTTTGGGCTATGTTTAAAACATTTCGTGTATGGTCTAATAATCTCGCTAGAAGTACTGCACCGCAGAGTTCAAGTCTAGGTAGTGTGACTCTTTTTACAGGGGCTACTTTAGTCTTAGCAGTAATAAGATTGACTGTTATACCATCATCACTTACAACTCGGAGATACAGTACTGCGGCGTAAGCAGTACACGAGGCATCACAAAAACCATGTATTTCAATGTTACTATTAGTTTTAGAAGTTCCTAACCATCGCGACATTTGTATAGCATCCATGTTCTTAAGTTGATTACGGTAAGTACACCATTCATCTTTTAAATTATCAGGTAATAGTTCATCCCACTCTAAACCAGCTAACCATAATTTCTGCATATAAATTTTTCCAACAATAGTAATAGGTGCTAGCCAGCCTAGAGGGTCAAAGGTTTTTGCGATACTCGATAAAACATTTCTTTTAGTTAACATTTCATTATCATTATTTTTTGTACAATCAATCAATAGTTCAAATGAATCACTCTTTGGTTTCCACAACACTCCTAATGCTTTCACTGATTCGTCTAATTGAATATTAATAGAACTTTGAGACATTTTTTCACTACTAGGCAGTTTATCAAGAACTAAATCACTATTTGATGCCCACTTGTGTAACGGAAAACCACCTTTTGCGAGTAGATCAGTCATACGTTCTTGTAGCGCTATGGCCTCTGTTTCCGTATCTGCCCCTGTCATCAAATCATCCATGTAGCAATCAGTTCTTAATATTTTAGCTTCTTCCTCATACAGGAGTTCTTCGTCATCAGCTAGTTGCAGTAACGTTCGGCATGCAAGGTAAGGAGCGCAAGATGTGCCATATGTGACAGTAAGTAACCTGTATTCTTTCATAGGATCTTTAGGATTCTCACGCCAAATAATCCTTTGAAAGTCAGTATCTTGTGGTGCAACTCTTATCTGTCTGTACATCTGTTTGATATCGGCTACCAAGCAGATTTTGTGTTGTCTCCATCTGGTAACTAAGTCACGTAAGTCTTGCAGCAAGGGTGAACCAGTTAATAATTCTTCATTTAACGCTTTTCCATTTTCAGGTTTGGCGCTTCCGTCAAAAACTACTCTGAGTTTGGTACTGACACTAGTTTCTCTTAGCACCGCGTGATGGGGTAAGTAATATACTTGTTTATTTGTTTTCTTTTTATCATGAATTTTAATGTGTTCTTTCTTTTCAGGTTCTTCGTGTTCTCCGTGTTCTTCTTCTTGTATTAGTTCCATGTGACCCAGAGATTCGTATTGTCGTAAAAAATCACAATAATCTTTCTTATATTCCGGACGATGCATAAATTTTCTTTCCATTTGAATTAATCGTCGGACTGCAAGTGGTCTAGAATCACCGATCTTAATATCTTCTTCATCTTGAAAAGGTAGGCGAACCTCGTATCGTCCATCAGAATTTCGACGATGCGTATTCTTGTAAATATCTTCACACTGTATTTCTAAATTAGTCTTAAGTTTCTTGGTAGGTGCTTCTTCTAGTTCCCAGAATTTCCGTAGTAAATGATCCACTTCTACTTCATAATGATTGACAATGACTTGCCGTGGTTGTGAATCACTCGTATTTATCCTTCCAGATATCAACCATCCAAGATGTGAGTTGACAGCTATTAGAGAATTGTGTTTACGAATCCCTTCTATAATTATATCGCTATGGACGTCGGCACCAAGAAGAACATCAATTAAACCTGGTTTGTAAAATTCTGGATCAGCTAATTCCAGTTTTTCAGATAAAGGCCAGCAATTAACATTATATTCTTGCGAGGGTAATAGTGAAGTGAGCCGTCCAAGCACATATGCTTCAGTAGTAATCATAGGTGTCAATCTTTGTATACAGTGAAAATTCAGTGTCGTTGTAGCTTTAGAAGTTATTGTTTTATTTCCTTCCAGTCCAGAAATTCTTCCAAAAGTTTTCGTTTTATCAAGACTAAGTAGTTGTGTAGCTGCTTCAGTGATAAACGACGCTTGTGATCCCGGATCGATTAAAGCTCTGAGGTAATGAGTACTTCCATCTTTAGCTATAATGGCTATGCGTGCGGTAGCCAACAGTACATCTTGGTTTTTACTCATTTCATTTTTTAGACTAACTAGTGTTTTTTCCTCAGATGTTGTAGTTTCGGGAGCTTCAGGTGCTGCAGCCGTCTTCATAGGGTAAGTAGTATGGAGCAAGGTGTGATGACGTCGTCCACATTTCTTGCAACATATCGATTGTCTGCAACTTGTTACAGTGTGACCTTTAACAAGGCAGTTGAAGCAGATTCCAATTTTCTTTGCAAAGTCTCGTCTTTGTGTAACTTCTAAATCAGCGAAGTCTTTGCAATGGCATAAATAATGCCCTTGTGTGCAGTACGTGCAAGAAGTGTTTATTTCAGTTGCAAATGATTTTATTGGAGTATGAAATTTCGATGTTGTAGGTTTCATAGTGTTGGATTGTGTTTTTGTAAATTCACGATGAGGCTTAGACTGTTGTTTATTTGTTGACTCAATCATCTCAATTGTCCGGAAGCGACTTTCTAAGTAAGATGCCAATTCTTTAAAGCTAGGTATATCCTGAGAAGAACCAAGTGTCTGTTCCCAAAGTTTGTGTGATTCATTATCTAATTTAGAAACAACTACATGAACAATAATTGCATCCCAAGAAGAAGTATCAATCTCAAGATTGTCTAGCGAATTCAAACATTCTCGGGTTGTGTCAAGTAATTCTTTCAAAGCGTGACCATTCTCTGTAAGTAACTTTCTTTGTTGTAATAATCTATTTAGAATAGTGTTAACTATAATTCTTTTATTGTTGAATCTATCATCTATCGCTTGCCATGCCTTATCATAGTTAGCTTCAGTTACCGCCAAATGTTTCAATAGCTGTTCGGCTTCACCGCAAAGGCTAGATCGCAGATAATGATGTTTTTCTACCTTTGACAGATTCGTATCGTTATGAATCAGAGATATGAACAAATCCCGAAAACTCATCCAGTCATTGTAGTTTCCAGAAAACTTAGGTAAGGATATAGGTGGCAGTTTAGCTCTCGGTTTAGAAACGTGCTTACACTCTGATGATGTACTTTCTTTAGTATTTGTTGTTTTCTCATCACTTTTAGCTATGTCTATCAAAAGATCTTTAATAAATGATTTTAAATCTAAATAGTTATCTTCTGCTTTTTGAAAATGCGCTTCTACATCATAGTGTAATTTCTTCAAAGTCTCCTCAGTTATAGATGTTATTACTTCGTCGTGTTGCTTAGTGTATTTCTCCCAGATATTTTCTAAGGTTTCAAGTCGTGTTTCTAAATAACCACGTGTTAAACGCGTTTTAGGACTTTTCTTTGTGTTGATATGAAGACTTTCTAATCTTTGGGAGAGCAATTTTTGCGTAGTGCAAAGTTCCGACATCTTTCAATATAACTTGTATCTTGTACAAGTTCAAACAATCAAAAAAATTCCAAGTCTTTTCTTGAGTGAATTTTTCTAAGTCCAAAATTATGAAAACAATTTTAAGTCCACTAATCAGTAAAAAGTTAAAGTCCCATAATCTATGAAATATTCTAAGTCTTTTCGATAAAATCACAAATTTTTCTAAGTCTTTTTACTTTATCGATGAATATTTCACAAGTTATATTTCACTGACATAGTCTATTGTACATACCAAAAATCCGTCTATGGCACTAACACTTTCCAACACTTAGCACTGTACTCACTCAAACTTAATCCGGTTCGAAGGACCACAATGTTAAATGATGATAACTCAAAATACTTCTTTTCTTCAAAATATATATAATGGAAACTGCACACAAAAAATAAACTCAAACTCTAACAATAAAATAAAAAAGGTAATGATTTCGTGAGAACGTAACCATAGTTCGTAATAAAAATGCACAGCGCCATCTCTTGGTGGGCCGCGCAGTTACATCTTAAACAGCTGCTATCGAGAATATTTTCAAAGGTCCTAGAAATATTAATAATAAACGTTAGTCCCTATGCCCTCTCGCCCAATCCGCAGTCCAGCCCTGTACTCAAATCGGCGAAATCCATGCAATATGAATGCCGAGTCGGGGATTATACTAACAGGCCGCTTCTCCGTGGATCAGACTGCATTGTTGCATATTAGAAAGGCCTCAGTGATTCTAAGAAATAGGCTGTTCTACTAGAAACCACATATCATAAAAATAAAAATTAAATATCCTAGGACATTTTTTTACCTATGCCGATCTGATTCCAAATTTAGCAAAGCTTGTGTTATGGTAACCAGATAGCTGCTATACTACTTTTAATAGATAATATCATAGATATTACATCTCTGGACATGAGACACAGAAAAAACAGACATTATCATACATACAAATGGTAGTTCTGGTTGGAATTCGAACCCACGATTGCCACAAAGCCAACCAGCCTGTCAAAATATTTAATAAATTTTATTAATAGCCACAGTTTGAATCCATTCAGAAAACGGGTGTAATTTAATGTCTAAATTGTTGAGAAAGAATGAGTATCAATTCACAAAATCTTATGAAACTTTCAAACAATCGCACAAAAGTTTCATTAAAGCCTAGTAATTATTCATTGTGAAAGAAAACTCTATAAACAGTACTTTATGGACAAATCGTTAGATTTACTTTAATGCTCCAGCAAAGGTCTCGATCACAAAAGCCTTTTGTTTTCCTTCGAATATATTTCCATTTATTAATTTACGATATTTTAATGAAACTGTTAAAGCTTACTTAATTCCCTAAGAGCGGAGACCTTAGGCCGCCGACCTTTACAAGCTAAGAGACTTTGCACACCAATAACTTAAAATCGCCACTTTATTAAGATGGTAGTAGATAAATCTTTTGGGGGAATAATTTATTTCTATATCAATGTCACCATAAATTTTAGGTTATATTATGTCACGTAGACTTACTAGGAGGAATACACTTCACTAGTCTTCTATATTGGCGTATATTGGCTAAGATATGTAGACACATGATCTATGAATTGAGAATAAGAATAATATAATATTTATTAGATACTATGCTTAATAATAATTGAAGTATTAACGCAGCAGTTTCAAGTTACAACTACGATGTATCAATGATTTTGTTACCATCTCAATGACACACGGTTTTCCAACAAAATGAAGAATAAAACTCCTGTTGCAGTGAAAGTTATACATCTAATGGAACGAACGCTTCATTTATCTTAATATGACGACTCTACTGTTACTAATGTCATGTCTAGACAGAACCTAACAAACCGTTCGAGCGCGGCGTGAATATAGCCGCGACCGCGACGAGTCATCGTCTGTCTACACCTTTACAGTAACAGCAAGAAAATTTCACTCACTTTCCAAATTATAATTTTAAAGTGAATACTAGTACTGGAATTTGTTTTTATAGTCGATTATCCTTTAAGTGGTTGAGTCGGGGCAAGGGGAGAAATAATAAAATTTGCAAGCTACCTACCCGACTTTAGTGCCAGAACTTTTTTTCTCGATTTCTAGTACGACTGCTATGTTTGAGTATAATTAGGGTTCCTCCCGTATTGCAGGGAAAACGTGTATATATCTGAGGTCTTTCACTACTTTACTTAGAATCGATATTTCTATTTGACTACCCAGCTGGCTTTGTAGTTATGCAGCTTGACTTTTAAGGCGATGGTCATGGGTTCGCCCACCCAGAACAAACATTTATGTGCATGACAATTATGTATGTATTTAAACTTAGTACTTATTATCAACTATCCTGGTCACTATATACAATACACTTTACCTCCAAACTCTGCTTAGTTTGAGATCCAATTGGCCGTGTCTGAAAAATGTCCCTCGAGAAACCCCATAGAAAAGTAAGAATGATTTTTTATGTTTTCTTTCAATATAAGTATATTAAAGTATCTAATTAAAATTTGATGCTACAAGTAAATTTGTAATAAAAAAATGGAAAAATCTACTGCAATAGGTCTGGACTGAACTTAACATAAATAATTAAATATGCATAAAATATTCCATTTTAAAGCATATTATACAGAACCACGTACAGAATAATTGAATTAGCCTTTGACCTATGATATGCGGTTCAATGAACTCTGTGGGTACTTGTAAAACGACTTTACACTCATGTTTGTTTAAGCCGCGTTTTTTTAATTAACTTTAAAACATCGACTCCGAGTCTGACTATACAAGACAAACATAATTAAAATCATTGTGTAAGTTTGTTTATACTGGACTATTTTAATGAAATTATCTTTTTAGGGTCTGACTATAAAATAAATATGAAAATTAACTTTAAATTAATTTCTTTGTCAGGGGAAAAATCATATGTTTTTTTAAATAAAAAAGGTGTCGACTTTGTGGTGATACCGATGTGTAAAGATATATCATTGGAAAAAATATTTGAATGTTGTGGTATTGAGGTTCGGTCTATAAACTGTATTGTACTCAGTATTTATAGGACTCCTAATAGTAATGTGAGTGATTTTTTTAATAGGCTTGAAATAATATTGCATAAACTCACACGGAAACATAGGAAAAGAATCATAATTGCTGGTGACTTGAACATAGACACATTAAAAGAAAACTCCATCTCATCACGATTGAAAGACCTTGTGTTGAATTATGATCTTCGGCTACATATTCAGGAACCAACAAGACAAAAATCTTGTATTGACCATATTATTAGTGATTTTCATGAAGGGAGTGGTAAAGCTTATCTAACTGATCTATCGGATCATAATACTTGTCAAATATTTAGTTTTCCAGTCAGTTTTAAATACAACCCCTTAAATTATTGGTATATGGAGTCCAGAGACTATAGTAAGGATAATGCTGAGAAGTTTATAAGCCATTTGGCATCACTTACGTGGAGTAATGTACTAAGCGAGGCAAATGTGAATAAAGCATTTGATAACTTTCATGACATGTTCATATTACTATACAATTTATGTTTTCCGATGAATAAAATAAAAATTTGTTCTAAACCTAAGTCGCCGAAATGGATTACTAAAGGCATCAAAAAGTCATGTAAAGAAAAAAGAGTTCTTAGACACCGTTATCATAAATTAAAAACTTCAGAAGCTAAATCTCAGTTTAAAAGGTACAGTTCAGTTTTAAGACAATGTATTGATAAATCTCGAAGGAACATTAATTGTGATTATATGTCAAAATCTAAAAATAAATGCCTTGCTTCGTGGAATATAATAAAAAACAAAGTTGACACTTTGAAAATAAATAAAAGCGTTGAATCAATTAATTTAAATGGACAAATTTTAACTGACTCTACAATTATTGCAAATTCTTTTAATAATTATTTTATTGACATTACTAATAGTAAAACATTACAGACGGATTCAACGTATACTAATAGAATACAAAACACAAGTTCAAGCTTATTTCTGAAACCTCTAAGTGAAAGTGAAGTAATCAGATTAATACTATCGCTAAACAATACAAAATCGGTAGGTTTTGATGGAATATCTACTCATATTATTAAGCAATCTGCATTAATTATAGCTCCGATTCTGAATTATATATTGAATCTATCATTATTAGAAGGTATTTTCCCAGAACGACTAAAGATATCCATGGTGAAGCCCCTTCATAAAAAAAATAATAAAGAAGAACTTTGCAATTATCGCCCAATCACGCTAATACCTATTTTTGCAAAAATATTCGAGAAAGCGATGCATCATCGAATAGTAGAATTTCTTGATACATTCAATATATTAGCCGAAGAACAAAATGGTTTTCAAAAGAACAAATCTACCTCCCTTGCAGCTTTTACACTCATACGAAAAGTAACTGAAAGTATAGATAGTCGCATTCCAGTTTCTGTCATATTTTTTGACATGAGTAAAGCTTTCGATTTTGTCAATCATAAAATTTTATTAAACAAGTGTGAAAAATATGGTATAAGAGGCAATGCGCTAAAGTGGATACCTAGTTATTTAACGGATCGAAAACAGTATGTAGAGATAAAAAAAATTAGTAATTCTCTAGAATGTACTGCATTTAGATCAACATATAGATACAATAATGTAGGAGTACCACAAGGAAGTATATTAGGACCCCTATTATTCATTTTATATATAAATGACTTACCTTCCGCGGTAAATCATAAATGTGTTCTATTCGCGGATGATATATCTCTTGTCGTAACCAGCAAAATTGAAAACCATGAAGAAACTATAAATTCGGCAGTAGATTCCATACATAAATGGTTGAATGCTAATAATCTTTGCATTAATCTAACTAAAACTAAATATATTAATTTTCGTAGCTATAATTCTAAAAATCATTTACAAGATATCAATGTAATATGTAATAAACAAAAAATAACTGGGGTTCGTGAAATCAAGTTTCTTGGTTTTATGCTGGATGAGCACTGCAATTGGAAGGCACACGTTGACTACGTTTGTAGCAAATTAAATAAATTTGTTTTTGCATTGAAACGTTTAAGGACCATAGCAACGCAAAAAACTGCTCTAGTTGCCTATCATGGCTTTGTTGTTTCAGTTCTCAGGTATGGTCTAATTCTGTGGGGAATATCGACTAACAGCAATAAAGCTTTCATTGTTAAAAAAAAATGCGTTAGAGCTTTGTGTGGAGCAGCTCCTTGGGAGTCATGTAGACCTCTATTTAAACAGCTTAATATTTTGCCTTTAGCATGTATTTACATTTTTCAAGCTGGACTTTTTGTAAAAGAGCACTATGTATTATTTAATAGGTATCAGGATCAAATTTGTTCGAGAATCAAAAATAGAGATCCCACTAGAATAATAATACCAATTTGTAGAACTTCTCTGTTTAGAAATAATTCCAGTTTCATGTCTATTAAAATATTTAACAATATACCTAAGAACATCAGGGAATTGCCGATCAGGCAATTCAAAATAAAATTATATGCGTGGCTCATGGAGAAGAATTTTTATACTATAAATGATTTTCTATAAATGTTTAATTGCAGTTGATAATTTTAATATAATAATTCTAAATTTTAATTTATTCCGACATGAAACTGATATTATATTATCCTTTAATATTTAATTTTAATTATTTAATGGAATTTCAGAAATAAGATAGAAATAATGTTTTTAATTTTAATAATATTAATATTTTTGCATGCCAATAATATGGCAAGGTATGTAAGCTCGTATATATAATTTTTTTTGTAAAACCTTTTATGTTACCATACTTTATGCAAATAAAATTTCTTTATCTTTATCTTTAATATTCTCGCTACTATTTACGCTACGGGTGCTGGAGTAAGTTTTTTGGATTATATATAACTTATCCAATTATGATGGATTTTTGTACTGAGATGGACGGATATTTGAAAAACAGCCTAATTTATAGGCTTTTAAAAATATTCCTCAGGATAAAACTAATCCCTGTGTTATTCCAGAATATATTCGTACTCAGTACCAAATTTCATGCGGACCCCTTCACTACCTAAAACAAACGAAAGAGTAACAAACATCCATAATATCTTTTACATTTATAATATTCGTATAATAAACTGAATCGTTAAAATGAGCCGGCGGCGTAGACAGGTTTCGGAAAAAGCAGCTGCATTCAACGAAAAGGGCCTTGGGACAACGAATGGTCGTGATTCACTTTGCACTGCTGAGCAAATTGTATTAATTTCATTTTAATCCACGGATTTCGCAGCTCGGGACCAATTACTGGTGATTCAGGGATGAGCATACATATAGATACGTTTGTATTTTAGGTAATAACATGTATTAAATCTGGAATTACTCTGTCTGTACATCTATACTAATATTACAAAGCTGTAGAGTTTGTTTGGTTGAACGGGGTAATCTCAGGAACTACCAGTCCGATTTAAAAAAATGATTTCAGTACTAGATAGCCTATTTGTCGAAGAAGGCTATAGGCTATATATTATAATCGTATGACCAATGGGAGCGGAGCACCAATGAAGAATGTTTCAAAATAGGATGTTTTTTAACTAACTATTCTACGCGGGCGAAGTCGCAGGCAGAAGCTAGTTATAATTACTGTAAGCATATTGAAAGCTCTATGATAATTTGATTTTGAAAAGGCATAATTTCTAATAGGATAGCTTTGGCGCCGTGCAGTGCGGGCAGTGCGGGTTTTAACCACTGGCCCGTTACAGCACACACAGACATAGCTTAAAATATTATGTTTTTAAAATTTTCACATGATTGTAACAAAAATATAAAACCAAGCTTAATGGAAGCCCCCTTGTAATTATAATTATGATTAATCCACTCTTTGTTGATATGTGGTGAAATTGATTCGGATGTTTAACGGATTGACTACTATAACATTATGAAATATTTTTGTTGGTTATGTCTAATAGTCTCCAAAACTATTAGATGGGTCTGAACAATTCTTTCCCTGATAGAAAGCTACGTTATTTGCGAGCGCTATAAGCTATATTTTAACCCTGCATTCTCACGTAAGCGGAAACCACGTGGGTAGAACCGAAGGGCAGAAGCTAGTAATGTTTATCACTACATAGTATAAAACAAAGTCGCTATCCGCCGTCTGTCTGTCCCTATGTATACTTCGATTTTTAAAACTACGCAACGGATTTTGATGCGGTTTTTTAATAGATAGAGTGATTTTTAAGTAAAGTTTTTATGTATAAATCATTACGCCAAGACGAATAGGAGCGGAGCATCAATCAAAACTGTTGAAAAACGGGCAAGTGACGCTAACGAAGTTGCGCGGGTCACCTAGTAAACTAATAATATACCTGATTGAAAGTTTTCATGAAGACTAAGCTGTAGGTACTTTTAAATCCCTATGAATTTTCCAGTAGGTAACACCAAACTATTAAACATAGGAAGTCATATTATATAGAAGCTATTTAAATTTCACACTCATTTCAAATCTTTTAGCAGTTTTTCCGTCATAGTACCTATACAAAATTAGGCGTATTCAAAAATTATTATCGATGTAACATAAGAGTCAATACTGTATAATTTTTACTTAAATAGTGTACATTTAAATATTAATTCATTTTATAATCTAGTTAGCCATGTTCCAATTAATTTACGCCGGGAGCCCGAATTATTATTCGGGATTTTCCAATAGTTTTCAAGCAAAAGTTGTTCGCCGCGGGTCGCCTGTTAACAATTTTGCAATAAAGTGGAGCTGGATCCAACTGGCACATGACGTCTGGCATGTGACGTACCAGTCCGGTAGGTATGTCTGAGTTAGTGACATTGCATACCTACTGTCTGAAACTGCCAAAACAGAACAGTGTTTTACGTTGTTTATCATGTTTTGTTGCGTTAGAATAGTTAGGTATGCTTGTTATTTATTTAGCTTTATGAAATGAAATGAAATAAATTTATTAATTCAAATTCATCCTTCACCGGCACTTATGAAACGTCGAGTCTAATGCTCGGTTCGGAAGGTTGCTTTTGCTGAGAAGAGCCGGCAATAAACTCAGCAATTACTCTTTTCAATATTTTATAGATATGTTTAGTCGTTGTACGCGTGGCTTCCTGCGGTTTCACCCGCGTACGGGAGATTTTCCATTTTCCCAGGATAAAAAGTAACACATAGTCTATACAAATTATCATCATAATCGACTCGGTGGTTTGGTGTCTTGTATTATTGTAAATGTGAAAGTTTAGACAATTTTTTATTACTCAATCTCGGCAGAACGGTTAAAAGAATCAAAGAGTAGAATCATCGTCTTCATCATGTCAGCCATAGGACACCCACTGCTGGATATAAGAGAGTAGAATAGGAATGTTTTTAAATAGCACATATCCTAGGTATTTGTTTTGTAAAAAATACTATTTCGAAAACGCAAGTGAAACCATTATCGTGAGCTTGTTTAACATTAATTGGGTAAAACGAATTCAGACAAATTTATGCTTAACGTATACATGGTAATGAATTGTATCATTCTATATTGGTCATTGGGCGTACGATAACGAGCCACTCAAAATAGATACTTAATATAATGTAATTAACGTCCCTTTTATATTCACACACAATACAAAAACAACAAAGGAGTCAACCCACAGAAATCAGAGTAATTTCCCGACAGAACAAAGGGCGGCAGGTGGCTTCGACAAAAACCACAGGCTGATTTCGGTCATTTTTCTTACGCGTCCGTTATCATTCTCCACTATCTCGGAGACTCGAACAATAGTGCTAAGTAGCCGACGAGCAAAAACATCGGTGCGGCGTGCTGATATCCCGGTTTTTGTCCCGGACCACGGATCAATCGGTCCCAATCCCGGGATTAGCGTGATACCGGGAAAGCTGCATGGCCGGGAAAGAATTACGTTAACGTTCGCCGATTGGTGTTCGAGAATGTTTGGTTGTGTTTGTGACGTATTGACAGTTTGTTTGCATTTTTTATATATATAAACTAACAGTATATTGTATTTGAAAAAAAATTGGATTCACGAACTATGTAGTTAAATACTTTTTGGCCGTATAAAGTCGTCATTTAATTAAATTTTCATTAAAGTACAATTAAATTTTCTCAATAAATAAGAACATAAGATATCAATAAACGTTATTATTATTAGGTACTAGTGGCTGTCCGCGGTTTCACCCGCCTACCCGTGAGATTTCCATTTTTGATAAATAGTAGGCTATGTCCTTTCTCAGGCACTAGACTATCTGTGTACCAAATTTCATTTACACCAGTTCAGTAGTAGCGTGAAAGCGAGACAAACAGACAGAGTTACTTTCGCATTTATAATTTTATGTTAGGAATTAGTATTATTAAGAATATTATGACTCTTCAATTCAAATACAATAGTGAACGTAACTTTTTTGTATATTCATATTAGTCATACATTAGCCCCCCCTTTTTTTTTGTTTGCGCTGGGAAAAATGGTGTTGCAAGCGTCCACAGGCTACGGTAACCGCTTCCCATCAGGTGGGACCGTATGCCTGTTTGCCACCCTTGTGTTGTAAAAAAAATCGAAGGTTCTCAATAGGTATATAACCTACCCTTAAAGCTACTTAAATGTACTAGGTACTTTTGGACGCTAATGAGCTCACAGCTTTTCCAACTAATTGCGAGTTAAGGCTCACTGTAGATCTTTTGTCACACGTTATTAGCTCAAAGCTTTTATCCTTCAAATATTCCTTTCAACGTCCGTTTTGTTTGATTAAAATGTGTCGGACCCGGGCTTCGGCTATTTGCACAGAGCTTCGAGATTTTATTGCTACGCCCTTTTATGTGAGAAAAAGCGGTAGACACGGATTTTACCCTCAGTCAGGTATTGTTGAATGGTCTAGACTCTAGACATATGTCAGAATTATAGTCCCGTATGAAAGGTAGATTTTTTTTAGGACAATATTTGTACGCAGCAGCTATTTAGAGGTAATGTAACTTCGGGGCATCTTACCCATAAGCAACAAAGCTCCATGATTTATATATAGAATGGTAAAATTAAAAATATGCAATGAACTAAGTATTCTTTTCTATTTAGTTTCAGTTGTAAATGTAGTTTAACTTTTCTGACTTAGGTACAATATTTTTTATTAGTTGCCTATACTAATATTATAAAGAAATAAAATAATTGTTTGTGATGAATAGGCTCCTAAACTACTGGACCAATCTGACGTTATTTGTGAGTGTAATAAGGTATATTTTATCCCTGTAAGGTAAAACCGCTGAGCAGACACGAGTATGAGGAACCATACGTACTTCAAAAGTTAATCAATGTTGGTCAATTTCAAAATGGCGAATAAAAACAACCACCAGTAATTGTTACTCGACCTTTATACATCCAAATGGACACACAGTGAAATTACTGACATTTGGCCACCGCTGTAACTTCACAGCTGATTAATACGACGCCATATTGTATGCTCGTAGCAGCGTCATCTGGAAGCACCTTTTACAGTGGATTTAACAAACATAATTAAATCTTTTCTAAAATGGTTCGTTATTGAGATTTCTAATAAAAAATACCATCTAAATTTCCTACTTTTCCTGTAGATTGATTTTTCAATACTCTATTTTCCCAATAACTTTGTCGAGATAAAAGAAACATTGCCAAATTGTTTGAGCCATTCATAGAAGAAACCTATCCCTATCTACATGAATATTAAAATGCCTTGAATCTAACATAATAATCATGCTCCATAGAATTGAGTCATAACCTTCAAATCGTGAGTAAGCTAAGTCTTTGAATGCACTTAAAAAGAAATGACCCGAAAAATTTTCTCTCTATTTAATTTACCCCTTATTTTATTATCAACCGCCATTAGGTGGAATTCACCGCGACTCGTTAAAACTAATCTCCCGATTAAACCTTGTTTAATTCTCACTGGGGCCATTCGAGACGTCAGAGTGACGGACGGCGGCACAGACACTATATATATACAAATACATACAATTGTAGTGTTGTTTGTAATGTCAAAATAGCATTTTATTTAATTTTTTTTTTGTAATGGTGCTTTTGTTAGTCTGTTCTTTATTCAATCTTAGTATTGAAACAAGTAATTTGAATCATGACGATACTTTTACTGGCAGGCAGCTAAATGTTATAAGGAATAGTCTACAATAGTATTATAACAGGAAATATTTGAGTTTTTGTTATTATGACGAGACTCCGAAACTACATAACCAAACTAAATAATTTTTGCACCTGTGGAAAGCTACATTATCAAGGAGTAACATAGGCTATATTTTATCCCCTAAGTCCTACTTGGACGAGAATGAAGCGGGTGTAACCGCGCTACGGAAGCTAGTATTTCATAAATACGTTTCGCATATTACGAACCAAGCAATAATTCTATTTATTCAATTCCACGCCCAAAGTCGCGGTTCTCAACTAGTTTATATTATAAATCTGTACAGTTACAATCTAGTGACGCAGTTATATTGTTAAATCGCGGAATGAACGTCTAATTAAATAACAATAGAAATGTTGCTTATAAACAAATTGGAAATTCTTCGCGAAACAAATTGCTATGGCTAACGAAACGGCGCGGCTTGGTTCCGAGTACTCTTCCCTATTTCTGCGAATATTAAATGAAATTACATTTATATTAGGATTCATGTTTCATTACTACATATCTAGACCTACATACTTGTGCTTTCCATTTAAATGAGTGCCCTTTTTGATCTCCATAAGTGCCCTTTGGAGTTTATACTGAATAAATTAATTTTGAAACTATAAACTAAGGAGCTTTTAGCTATAAGTTGCAAGCAAAGATCATGACTGGCCTGGCTACATTTATAATAATTATAAATTTATTTTAAGTAACAACAATTTTAGACAAAATATCACTTATTTTTGACAAGCAGTCGCTTGTATTCTCCTCGCGAAATACAGTCTTCATCATCATCAGCTCATATACGTCTCCACCGAGGAGCTCGAGCTTCGCCTAACAACGGTAGCTTAGGCCATAGTCCACAGGGCCTAATGCAGATTGGTGGACTTCACATGCCACTGTGACATCTCGGGCATGCAGGTTTCCTCACGACGTTTTCCTTCACCGTAAGCCAGTGGTGTGAATCCGTACGTAAGTTCTTAAACTCAGAGTGGCCAGGGGTTTGAAACTTCACCCTCATGATAGTAAGTATAATCATCTAAGCATTAACTTGCACCTGTATACTAGCTTTGATTTGTTGTAGTTCAATATCAATTGGGAATCCTACAAACATACAATTCTCAAACTGCATCACATCACTCCACGAGCGTATGTCAACAAGATTACAAGAGCGTCGTAACTTGGACGTAAGTTTGTCCATACCATCGACATAGTAACTGGTAGAGTCCACTTTTATATATGCTGCATATAATTTCCATTTAAATTAATTTGTTTCATTTACGATCTGTGTTCAGTGACGGTTTTTTTTATTTTTTTATTAATGATGGGCTTGCATTTATTGATTGCATATTTTGATTAAGACTTCTTGATGCTGCAGGCAATCCACGCCTGTGGGCCCACCTATCTTTGTTTCAACCAGAATCGGTCTTTAAACCTAATTTTTTGTAAAATAAGATGATGATATCTAACGTACCTTAGAAATGAAACCGAATCATAATTTATTTATTTTTTGGTGAATTAGGGTCTCATATGAACACTAACTAAACACTATGTACAGTAACGACCAGTATTTTTGTCAGCCATTCCACGAGCGCCACACAGTGCGGATTAGGAGTCCACCAACTGTTATGTCGATGGTCCAACTAGAGCGAATAAACAGCACATCTCCGGAGCAATATGTCGAGAGCCGGTCGCGAGCTCAAGATTACCAGTGAGTAATGTCCGGACATTTATAATGTGCAGCCTGCATTTATACTATATTTCCTGGGGGAAAGGGGCAGAAGCTTCCTCCTTCATCACACTCGAGATGCTGTTACATGCTTTCATAGACGACTGTTTTATTGGAGATCATATGTCTTCATCTATACTAATATTATAAAGAGGAAAGATTTGTTTGTTTGTTTGTTTGTAATGAATAGGCTCCGAAACTACTGGACCGATTTCAAAAATTCTTTCACCTTTGAATAGAATAGAATAGAATAATCTTTATTGTGTGACTTTACATTGGTAAACTATGCTAGGTGGATTTGCAACATTAAGAGTAAAAGTCTACCCATAACGGGCATACAATACATTAATTTTATACATGATATTATAGATTAAAATTTAAAAATTAGGCATACAATAATTATCCTTACAACAATAGACAGGTAACATTAAGACTATTACAAATATTTATTTTATTTATCCATTACAATGTCAAAAAATTCATTCAAGTCATAAAATACATTACTAATTAACCATTTCTTTAAGTTATTTTTAAATTTTACATTAGGTAGCTCTTTTATAGAGTTAGGCAGATGATTATAGACCCGTATAGCAGAAATAATAGCAGAAATTTGGAAAGCTACATTATCCCCGAGTAACATAGGCTATATTTTATCCCTGTATTCCCACGGGAACGGGATCTACGCGGGTAAAACCGCGGGGAGGCAGCTAGTCTCTGATAAATTGCCCATATCAAAGTTGATGCTAAATATTGTAATAATAAGTGACTGCAATTGACAATTTTAGTTATAAGAAATGGAGTACTATTTACTTTATTTATGTCTTCAGTCACGACTTTGACTATAGCTCTTATAAATCTTTCTTTACCTTATAAATAAGGTTAGGGGCGTTACATCTTCCCCGTTTTTTCAACACTTTTCATTGATGTTCCGCTCCGGTTGGTCATAGCGTGATGTTATATATCATATAGCTTTCCTCGTTAATTGGGCTATCCAATACTGAAATAATATTTCGATTCAAATCAGTAGTTCCTGAGATTAGTGCGTACAAACAAACTTAGTTACTTAATAGTATTAGTATAAATAAATGTTTTGTTCTCTTAAAGAAAACTATTTTTACGGCTTAAGTAAGTTCTAGACAGCTAACGAGTATATGCTAAGAAATATATTTTCAGGTCTTAAAACGTGGGCCTTTACGTAGAGTTTCTTTTGATCTGACTGACAGCTTGATTGATGAGCTCTCTCTGATTACTTGCCAGCACTAAGTGCCTGTGGCAATTGGTAGGTTATATTATACAACTATAATATTATAAATGTAAAAGTTTGTGGGATTGTATGGATGTATGTAACGCTAAAATCACCTAACCGATCTTGATGAAATTCGATACAAAGGGTGGGACAAGGCAGGAGGAACTGGGGGGCGGAAGCCATGTCAAAGATAGTGGTATTTTTTAATATTATTAATGCGAAAGTAATTCTGTCTGCCTCGCTTTCACGCAAAAACTAATGAACCGATTGAAATGAAATCTACAGTTAGTCTAGAGCTGTAGTTAGTCTGAGAAAGGACATATGCTACTTTTTGTCACGGGAAAATGGAAGATCTCCCGGGAATGGGGGTGAAACCGCGGGGAGCGACTATTAATATTATAAATGCCAAAGTTTGTGGGAGTGTATGGATATGTATCTGTTACGCTTTCACGCTAAAACCACCGAACCAATCTTAATGAAATTCGATACAGAGGTTAAGAAAAGCTAGGAGAAACTGGGGGGCAGAAACTAGTAAATAAATATAACTTTAGCCGTGTTTGTGTTTGTTGAAAGTAGAATCTGTATTCCAGATCATTAATTCATCTGTTCATGTAGTTTTTGTTGATATTCATTTAAATTGTAATTATAAGATAACTTTAGGGCCCTTCTATTGCATTAGGTACCCACTTGTAATGATAGTTTTAAGGAGTTTTGTAAGTAAATAAATCTTATAACAAAACCTCTTTTATACGATGATGTTACTTAAAGATATTTTACGGATGATGACGTCACGGGAAGCCTAAACCCTCACACTGTCACTCATAAACCAGACGACATTATCATACGCTTTAAAGCGAAATAAGCGCTTTAAATGCAAATGGCGCAGTTGTCGGCAGATGCTCGAATAATAAACATTAATTAAAACTTTTTGTCCGTATTCTTTTGTCCTGTCTAGGTTTACAGAGGTTATAGTAACTTTTTTTAATGCGACAATGGTTGTCGTTGGGAGTTTCGCGATTCCCCCTTGTGTTTATTCGCTTAGATTCGGTCGTCGAAAGGAAACGGTTTGGGAAATAAGACATTGTTTTAAAAGTCTTAAATAAATGTTCTTGAGGATATGATCGGAAACTAAGCAGAGCGTGCTATGGCAACAATTGGCTGATATGTTATGTGAAATTCTCGTGTCACAATGTTAGTTACCATACTCCTCCGAAACGGCTTGACCGATTTTTATGAAATTTTATATGCATATTCAGTAGGTCTGAGAATCGGCTACTATCAATTTTTCATTCATTTATTCATTACATGAAAATAATATAGGTACAGCACATTTAGCTTTATCAAGCATACAAATTGATATTAAACATTAAAAAAAGACATATATAACATTAACATTACATAAAAAAATACACCATATCAATACCTCTAAGTGAACGGTTTCACAACCGCGGGGCGGCAGCTAGTATTATATATATTTTAAGTACATAGTTATATTACTCAGATTTTCACACAGACAGAGTTCCCGTTCTCGTAGGAATATTGGAATTAAATATACCCTAATAATGTAGCTTTCTATTGATGAAGGAATTACGCAGATCGGCCCCGTAGTTTTGGAGCCTATTCATTACAAACAAACATCATCAAATCTTTCCTTTATACATATTACTAGCGGACCCGGCAGACTTCGTTCTGCCCACCAGCGCCACCTACCGGGTCGAAATTGATGTATAATACATAAAAACCTTCCCCATGAAATACTCCGTAATTTGGTGAAAACTGCATGAAAATCTGTTCAGTAGTTTTTGTGTTCATCGCGTTCAGACAGAGAGACAGAGGCGGCGGTGACTTTTTTTTTATATATATAGATGACTAGTGTTGACTATGTAAAAGTACTTTGAACTTCAAACGTATTATAAAATAAAAACTCTTATTGAATGATGCATACTTCTTCCAGTCTCAAAATTTCACATAAAATCCGGACTTAAGAAATAAAATCTAGGTAGGTTTATATTAAATTCAATAGCTCCTATAACTCAGTACCCCAGAGTACACTTAGCAGCGCCATTTCCAATATTTCATTTCCTTTCCTCAATATTAGCTTATTTTCTCTCGTTGCTCCATTCAGAAACTAGCGGAATGTATAATAGAACAAAGGATGTACAGCATATTAATTAAATTCCGGAGATAACTATAAAAATCGTAGATATGAAGTCGCAATTTTAGTTTAAGACCTATTACGCCACTTATTAAGATTAAAGCTACGAACGGTTTTAAAGCGAATAAAGCTTAGAAAGCCTACCTATTTCTCTTAATAACTAACACAAAAAAAAGTCTACCTATTTATGATCACTAGCGGACCCGGCAGACTTCGTTTTGCCCACCAGCGCCACCTACCGGAGCCAAATTGATGTATTATACATAAAAACCTTTCCCATGAAATACTTCGTAATTTGATGAAAACTGCATGAAAATCCTTTCAGTAGTTATTGTGTTCATCGCGTTCAGACAGACAGATAGAGGCGGGGGGGGCTTTGTCTATACTAATATTATAAAGAGGAAAGATTTGTTTGTTTGTAACGAATAGGCTCCGAAACTACTGGACCGATTTCAAAAATTCTTTCACCTTTGGAAAGCTACATTATCCCCGAGTAACATAGGCTATATTTTATCCCTGTATTCCCACGGGAACGGGAACTACGCGGGTAAAACCGCGGGGAGGCAGCTATTTTATATATATATATGTATGTAGATAAGATGCTCCAGTGACAGACAGACGGACAGCTAAGCCTTAGTCATAGGGTCCTATTAGTTAGTTTTTGTGTACGGAACCTTAAAAATTAAAGGACCACGTAGACTGAGCACTCGAGATCCGTAGCCCAAGGCGTCGTAGCACTCGTAGCAGTACTACGGCTACGACGCGATGTAGCACTTCTGTCTACACGGCCCGCTTCGAAACGGGAATTTCGATTTTTATTCTTTACATATTGAATTCGATTATTTGGTTGAATTTCCAACCTTATTTTTTTGGATAATATTTGCTCATGATATTTTACTATTATTGTTTCCGCCGTGCAGTTTTACCCGCGCAGTTCACGTTCCCGTAAGAATATTAGGATAAAATATAGCCTATGTTACTCCCTGATAATGTAGCATTCTATTGGTGAAAGAATTATTCAGATCGGTCCATTAGTTACGGTGCAATGAAGCAAAAAAAATATTTATTTATTTTTATGAAAACAAATAGTAATACATAAATTAAGAAATAACTTGGGCTATTTGGTTACCATAACACAAGCTCACTGAAGCCTACTTTGGTATCAGATTGGCCGTGCGTGAAAAATGTCCTAGGATATTTATTTATTAGTTATCATGGAACCCCATACCTTTACTCCTCAATCTAGCTCACAAACAGGCTTATCTATAAAAACAACAGATTACTCTATAACCCGGTTATATAAAGCGTGTATATTGTAAACTACTGGCTCCCCGCGGTTTCACCTGCGTACCCGGGTGATCTTCCATTTTTCGGGATAAAAAGTAGCCTTTGTCCTTTCTCAGGCTCTAGACATACTGACTTTTAGTTACTTAATCATCATAATCATCATATCAGCCATAGGACGTCTACTGCTGAACATAGGCCTCCATCGACCGGTTGAAAGATGCCTGGATCCAGCGGGTTCCAGCGACCCTTGTGAGGTCGTCAGTCCACCTTGAGGGTCCGCCCTACGCTCCGCTTGCCGGTGCGTGGTCTCCACTCGAGAAGGAGTTACTTAATAATAATTTTTTTCTCTCATTTATAATATTACTAGTGGCTCCCCGCGGTTTCACCCGCGTTCCCGGGGATCTACAATTTTCCCGGGATAAAATGTATCCTTTGTCTGTCTCCTGGTTCTTAACTACCTCCGTACGAATTTTCAGACAAATCGGTTTAGCCGTTCTTGATTTATAAATAGTGTAACTAACACGACTTTCTTTTATATATGTACATATATAGATAGTTGGTACCCCATTTACCCCAACATACCTTTACCCCTCAATCTAGCTCACAAACAGGCTTATCTATAAATACAACAGATTACTATATCCCGGTTATATAAGGGGTGTATATTAAATTGTTTAACCTGACGCCGTTGGGTGCAACACTTTGACTAACGCTTGTAATATTTTATTCGGATTAACTCTGTCCCGTTTTACCTACGAGGTGCGGCGTCTGTGAAACAATGGAGTATATACTCTATGTCTATGTATTTAAGTCTCATTTTGTTATTAATTGAGGTGGATAAAGACTACACTTTCATTGATTACAAAGACTTTATAATAGAAGTTAAATTAAACTTAATGTCGAGTGTATGTATAGGATTCTATTTTGATTAAACAAGTGACAGAAGACGATAAAAAAATCATTGTCACTGGGATTTTTATAGTTAGAAAGTTTGAACTGATCAATGAACTAAAGTACAGAATAAATTAATATAAATATAGCATCCACTTCCCTAAGCAAATAGCTGATAATATAATTATACCACTTAAAAACACACTAGTGGATTCCCGCGTTTTTACCCGGGAGATCTTCCATTTTCCCAGGATAAAAAAAGCCTATGTCCTTTCACAGGTTCTACACTATTTGTGTACCAAATTTAATTTAAATCAGTTCAGTAGTTTTTACGTGAAAGAGTAACAAACATACATCTATACTCATACTCATAATAAAAATTTTGCTATTAATATTAGTAGCATTATATGCATGGTTTGAACCTAGGACCATCGTTATAAACTAACCTAACCAACCAGCCAGTAGTATAGAGCCAAGCAAAATGAGGCTAGTACATTTACCCTGCTTATAAACTTTTAGCTGCTAGCTCAGGGCAGGCTAACTAATGTCCCTACTTAATCACACGAACTGGGCCAGCGCCCGCCACATGAAACTATAACAAATTAATTTTACAATTTATTGTTTGTGATCGCCTTAACTCGGCCTTTTTGTATCGCCTGTATTCATAGCAGCGGTTTCACTTAGCCCACATTCGCACGAGAGTAATTTTAAAGTGCGTTAAAAAAACGTTCTAATACAACAATTAATGCATTCCCATGTAGGTATATGTTCACACGACAGCGTTTTTAAAACGCGACGCTTTTTTATCGAGCAGTGTTGCATTTCAACTTTGGGCGTTGGAAATAGAGCATATTATCGTACTTGGAAATGCATTTGTTGTTTGAACGCTTTTTTAACGTCCGTTAAAAAAACTCGTGCAAATGAGGCCTTAATACTTGCTATGGTTGCACCTATCTCGCTCTTGCGTTAGTGAAACGTCACATGAAGGATAAGGACATCCGTGGCTTAGATTTTTAATGCTTGTTATTTTTTTATGAATATGTCATTGGAATTTCATTTTATTTGTCAGGGTTCAGAAACTGATTGAAAAAATATTAAAAAGCCCAACGCGGAATCGACACAGCGGATTTCTTTTTTCTTTATTTTTTTTTTAACTGTTCAAAACTAGAGCTTGACCGCGATCCCACCTGATGGTAAGCAGTGATGCAATCTTTGATGGTAAGCAGCACTAGTAAACGACCAATCTGATTATTCTTTCACACCAAAACGGTTGAAGGGATCTGCTTGAAGTTTGGCACTGAGTTAAAATATGTTCAGAAATAACACATACGCTACTTTTCATCTGGGGGTTGAAGGACCCCAGGTGAAACTGCGGGGAGCGACAAGTCTTCTTTAAAATAAAATAACTAAATTATTAATATTGACAGCCCGGTTGGCTTTGTGGTTAGTGACCCTGACTCTCAAGCCGCGGGTCGTGGGTTCGAATCCCACCTAGGGCAAACATTTGTATGCATGTATATGTCTGTTTGTTCTGTGTCGTATGTAAATATCTATATAAGTATGTATTAAAAAGTAGTATATGTAGTATATCAGCTATCTGGTTACCATATCAGAAGCTCTGCTTACTTTGGAATCAGATTGGCCGTGTGTGAAAAATGTCCCAGGCATTTATTTATTTATTATTTATCTATACTAATATTATAAAGAGGAAAGATTTGTTTGTTTGTTTGTTTGTTTGTTTGTTTGTTTGTTTGTTTGTTTGTTTGTTTGTTTGTTTGTTTGTTTGTAATGAATAGGCTCCGAAACTACTGGACCGATTTCAAAAATTCTTTCACCTTTGGAAAGCTACATTATCCCCGAGTAACATAGGCTATATTTTATCCCTGTATTCCCACGGGAACGGGAACTACGCGGGTAAAACCGCGGGGAGGCAGCTAGTTAATTATAAACCTGCTTCGAACGGATGCCATAAAAGACCATCTTGTTTATCGAACCATTTTGTTTTATATCATTTAGAGAGAATATTTTCCTTTTTTTACTTTCTTTAAGGTTGGGTTTATACGATAATATTTAGGTGTATAACCAGCCTAATGGATGATTTCTTGGAAGTTTAAAAGGAAATGGTACTTAAGTAAAGGTTACTGTTTTCTTTCAAAATTAAATAAAGTGAAATTTGATTTTCAGTTTAATTAAACGCCCGAAGCACTTTATTAACGGGTGTATTACTCGTTTTATACTCATTCCTGCTTCTTGATTAATTTTCTGTCGAACAGTATTTACTAACAATGTTTTTGATTTGGCAGAGAAGATGTGATTTGATTGAACTTACTTTGATTAAACTTTTTATTGTGCCTACACCAAGAAGTTACATGAATTGTTTTTGATAAAAATTATATAAACTCCACGTAATTTATTTTACTAGTGGCTCCCCGTGGTGTCACCCGCCTGAACATGTCCTTTTTCAGACTCTAGACTATATTGTACCAAATTTCATTTAAATCGGTTCAGTGGTTTTATCGTGAAAGGGAGACAGACAGACAGAGTTACTTTCGCATTTATAAGCAGGTGGACAAATTGATGTATTATACATAAAAACCTTCCCCATGAAATTTGGTGAAAACCGCATGAAAATCTGTTCAGTTGTTTTTGTGTTCATCGCGTTCAGACAGACAGAGGCGGCAGGGACTTTGTTTTATATATATAGATACAATTTCTTAGCAATTGATAGGTACCTTGTACATAATTAAAACGAAACCTACCAAGAACATTTAAAGTAGGTAGGTACTTACCACAGTAAGTACTGTAATTAATCAACGTCTTTCAAGTTATCTAACTTACTTATAATTAACTTTGACAAAAGACAAATCGTCCGATCGCTTAATAGGCCGCATTCATAATTTATATTTAACTAGTGGCTTCCTGCGGTTTCACCCGGGATCTTCAATTTTCCCGGGATAAAAAATAGCATATCTGTTAATCCAGGGTGCCAGTTAACTCCATACCAAATTTTAATAAAATCGCTTTAGCCGTTTAGACGTGAAGAAGTAACAAACAAACACACTCAGAAACTTTCGCCTTTATAATATACTAGTTGACCCACGCAACTTCGTGAGCGTCACTTGCCCGTTTTTGCAACAGTTTTGATTGATGCTCCGCTCCTATTCGTCATAGCGTGATGATTTATGCATAAAAACCTTCCTTAAGAATCACTCTATCTATTAAAAAAACCGCATCAAAATCCGTTGCGTAGTTTTAAAGATCTAAGCATACATAGGGACGGCGGATAGCGACTTTGTTTATATGTAGCGAAGTGTGATTTCATTCGATGTACAAAGAACTTTGACGCCTAGGCTTTCGAGTGTCCGATCGAGGATTCGATTTATCATCTAGGACAAACATGTCTATTTATCCTGTGTCCTGATGCGAACATATTTAATAGTGGTAGTAAATGTGTAGTATTTCAGCTATCTGGTTGCCTACTACCCTGCTTAGTTTGAAATCAAATTGCACATGTATGAAAAATAACCCAGGATATTTTATTTACTCTAAACCCTTAAATAATTACCAATCACTATACTTAACTAATAATAGTGAACCAATGTAATTTGTCACTTCACTACAGTTTATAACATGCATAAATTATGCCAGCTAACTAGAGCTGTGACTGTGCTGTTACAGTGGTGTATCGATATCGATATGAGTTAATTGATTTACTTTGTGCTTACGACGACCGAGCAGTATCGATATTAGTTTATTGATTATCTGGTGCTTACTATAATTTTTAGATGTATACATAGATAATTGAATGAATCTCAAGTTAGGGTGATTCAGGAGTTATCTGAATCCTAATCTTAATCCGTTGCGGAATTTTAAGATTTAACCGAGAGAGAGACGGCGGTGGCACCTGTGTTTTATTCTACTTAAATATTCAATGTTGGCATACTTATTTAAACTGGCTAGGTATAAAGTATCTAGCTGTGACCGAGAAAGCTTAATTTTTTGTTGAAAGGACAGGAAGGTGTTAGCCGCAGATGGCTCAGTTCTTTCACATCTCATCTTTTAACATCCCATATCGATACATATGTGTACAACCCTATAGGCCGACATAGCACAGTTTCAAAGTCCATACACGTATTACTGTGCAGTATTGTGACATTATCAGAGAGGGGTAGGTCATCATCATTACATGACCCTCACGACACCAATGACTCTGCTCAAATTTCATCAGAAATGTTCACCAACCGTACAATATGAATTATCGATAAACTAAATAAGCCAGAGCTAACACAGACCTATAAGCTAACTAGAGATCGCAAGCGTGTTCGCAACTTTGTGTTGACTTTCAAGCCATCGTTTGTGGGTTCGAATCTCTAGGACAAACATAATAATAATAATAGCCTTTATTTAACAATCTTACAAAACAAGTGTTTCTCATATACTAAATTAATTTCTAATATTGACAATAGTTTCTCAGACTGTCTTGCTACTCAGCATAGGCCTAAGACAAACATCTGTATGCATAAATACGTCTGTTTGTTCTGTGTCTGGATATTATCTAATATATATAAAAGAAAGTCGTGCTAGTTACACTATTTATAACTCAAGATTGGCTGAACCGATTTGACTGAAAATTGGTCAGAAAGTAGCTTAGAACCAGGAGATGGACACCGGATATTGTTTATCCGGGAAATATTGAAGATCCCCGGGAACGTGTATGAAACCGCGGGGAGCCACTAGTTATCTATATATAATGTATGTATTTAAAGTAGTAGATAAATGTAGTATCAGCTTTCTGCGTTACCATATTACAAGCTCTGCTTTATTTACAATCAGATTGAGCCTGTGTGCAAAAAAATCCCCGGATACTTGTGTCAAAAATCAATTAAATGTCTGCTCTACGCCGTCATTTAAGTAGTCCGCGATCGACCGTTATTGCCTTCGGACGTCAAAGAAATAATGACACGGTTGGTCTTCATACAAATTAAAGTGCTTACGTTATCTAGTTAGATTATATATCTGTGGTTAGCTCATAGGCGTTCCATTAGCAATGCTTTTGATGTATTACAATGCGTCGGCGTATAATATTGTTTTGTTTTGATTATGTACGTCAATCAATTTGGTGTGGATTGATTCAGCTGTTCTTATAGGTCAATAGGTTCTTCATTAAAGCTTAGGTAAGGTACTAAGCTGTCTGTAGTATTCTAGAACTCTTTTTTAATAGTTTATTATATCTATTAATAGTAATATAAACGTTTGTTTGTCACGAATAAGCTGTGAAGCTACTGGACGGATCTAAAAAAATCTTTCACTTATGAAAAGTTTAATTAATGGGGAGTAACATAGGTTATATTCTGTCCTAGCATTCCAAGCCAACAGGAACCACGCGGGTGAAACCGCGCGGCGGAAGGTAGTATTATATTATATATGAATACTCCACGTTTAACCCGAAGTTCTAATGGATATTTAATTGTCCTCAGATAAAAGTATTCAATGAATGACTGCAGAAAACATTCTATCAGCGTGCCAAGTTTTTTACCCCAAAAATTTATCAAGAAGGGGGAAGTTACAAATTATACAAGGATAAAACATACATTAATATTGCAATAAAACATAGAAGCAACAAATTTAATTTAAGTTATCTCTAAAGGAAGCTCAGGAACTCACATAAAAAATTTCCCTCTACACTTATCAAAAAACCTTCTCATCTGCGACATAAATTAAAAAAATATATGCCATCTCTTTAAATTTATTTTAAACGAGTTCAAAATAATGAGGGTGAATTTCTAACGACCTCCAAAGAAACTTTTAAAATATTTATCAAAGTAAACCAAAGTTGAAAGAGCCATTTTCGGCACAATCGCTCACATAACACTTAATCTGACTCGTAAACCTTATTTTACTCATAACTCTTGTGTATTACTTTATAACTCTGTCGAGTTTTCGTCACATTATCAGCCTCTAGAGCTATAATAATAAACACAGTGTTTGCCAATAAAATTTCATACACATTCAATACAAGTGTAAAGATATAAAGTTCAAATTGCAATAGCCAAAATATGAAATTAAAATGTTTTCATTTGAATATTTTACAAGCACTATGAGAGTCACTAACGCTTGGTTTGGAAGGTTACTTTTACTAATATAAAGCCTGCATAAACTCACCAATTACTATGTCTAAAACTAAGACAACACATAATTTTTTTTTTGCCACTAAATATAACTTAATGCCCAAATTATAGTTTGATTTCTCTAACAATATAAAAGCGTTTGCTTTACATCAACATGGCTTCATGCCCAAAATAAGACTTTACATAAAAAAATATACTTATTACGGCTAAATCGATAAAAGAAAGAAATATAATATATATAGCTCTTTAAGGTGCGCCTTCCCTTTTATCTTTAAAAATAATGCTGCTTGATTTCATGAAACAAAAAAGGCATTAACATAATTAAAAATAGCTGTCATACAATGAACCCTCATGTTACCATAAAATTTAGGCCATACACTTAGCTTTTGTATCGAATTCTGTCAAACGCATTATCATCATTAAGGTCATTAACCTAGCCCAGTTTTTACGCTACCAAAGAATTTTAAACCGCGTTCAATATGCAAATGCCGCAATATAACCTGAAATAGGTTTTGAGAAACATAAATGGTGTAATTTTGGGATGCTACAGTGTCTCGGCCGGGATTATGGCAGCCATTTGCGACACCTTCCGATCGTTTAATAAGTTAACGACCAACATTACTTTGTTTACAAAAACACTGTATCTTGAATGACGTTGGAAAACAAAATGCTGGGAAGTCAATGCCTGTTATTCTGCTATAGTACTGTTATTATGTAACACAAATGGGCAGGAGGATGGCTCAGAGGAGTGGATCTCTCATGTGATAGCGTAGATAAAGAAAGAGACAAAACATAGAGATCAGGCTGAACGCCATAATTAACTATTATATTTGAGTCCCACACAAGAAAACTCAACTGAGTCGATCAGTTAATGTTAGGAATCTAAAAGAAAAATCAACATAAATAAAAATGTGTTGTTAATCGCAAAACTCGAAAACGATTTGGGTATTTTTGATTTTAAAATATTTGTAATATACGCAATGAGAATATTTTGGAAAAATTTAAAAAAAAATTGTTCAAGATTTTTCACGGGAACGTGGGCAAAACCGCGGTGCTGAAACTGTTAACATCTTATTGTCGAAAACAAATTAAGTTTACTGCTAATAATTACCTACTATGAAAAAAATTTGATACTAGCCTGGGCTATATTTCGTCCCCGTAGGAATGCGGGGATGAAATATAGCCCATGTTACTCAGTGATAATGTAGCTTTCTAATGAAAAAATAAATATTGAAATCGGTCCAGTACTTTTTGTACTTTCCTCTTTATAATATTACCTAGATACAAACGTATTTTATCTCAATGCAACATTTATTCAAGAACATGTCTATAAGTCAACACAAAGTGAACTAAACGAAATGATCCCAATGTGGCTGTTTGACTTTAAACTTTTATTGTCGTTATATCAACATAAAATCAGCTGAACCGCCCTCCGGGGAGCCATACATAAAGCTGTTGTTTTAAAATCAGATTAAAAACTACAATTTCACTTTGAAAATAGTTTTTTTAAAGCATTATTTAAGATGCTCTTAGAAGTAGTTTAAATATTTAAACAGGTTTTATTCAAGTTAAAACTTTTTTTGTTCTAATCGTATTATTGAGTTCGTCTGTAGTCTAATTGTATATACCTAAATGTTGCATTTGTTAAACTTGTTAAAAATCAAATGTTTTAAAAAATTCCATTTCATAAAGACTAAATCGTGATTTGTCGACGCGCCTCAATGAGGTGTCTGGTGACCAGAGGGCTGGTGGCTATTCAAAGAGGTAATGCAACCAGCCTTCTGGGCCCCATACCCACAGGCAGCGACCTAAGCTCCATTTTTTATTTATAAGAAGCTTACTTACACTAAGTCTAGAATCTAGAAGGTCTACCCTACCTACGGGTAAACAGACCTAAAGTGCTAATTGGGGGTATACAACATATAATTACTTGGTACGCTATTCTCAGCTCATAAGCAAAGTTCTCAATGTTATTAGTTTGTCAAACAGTATGTTTGCCCGTGTGGTACAACTTCATAATAAGCTTGCTAATGACTGGCAGGTAGGTTAGGTAGGATAATCATATGTATGCAACATGAGTCTCTCAATCATTTTGAAGTGGGAACATGCTAGTTTTTATTCCAGCAAGCCCGTGGAAAATAATTATAATAGTGTATACTAAGTATTTTGTTTATGAATAGAGTCGGTGAGAAAGTAGAATTTATCATATATATAACAATGTTACAATGTTAGTTATCATACTCCTCTGAAACGGCGTTTTTAATGAAATTTTATATGCGTGTTCAGTAGGTCTGAAAATCGGCTACTATCTATTTTTGGTACCCCTAACGGGAACGGGAAATACGCGGGTGCAGCCGCGGGGCGGCAGATAGTAGATCTATAATACAATAGATCCACAAAAGGTATATTCCTGTTCCAGTAGGTAAATGACACATTAGTGTCTTTATATTATTAAAAATCATGTGGATCATTTATCCATATTTAATAGAGACCATGCACCTATCAGATAACCAGTAATTGAAATTTTTTATCTATAATGAATATAGGTATCTATAATAGGGGGTGTAAGGGGCCTTTTCATAACATCTTCTGGCTCCAGTCAACCTCACCTGCTCGTGGTGCACCCTGCCGATCAACAAACGAGGCTCTGGCACATAAGGATCCCTCTCAGGGTTGTGGTGGACCGGGCGGCGGCCCCACGTAATCCCAACGCCGCTCTGCTTGGTGGTAGAACCCCGGTTCGACTGGCTAGCGACCACCCCCCTGAATGAATAAATCTGTCGCAAAGCAGTTCCCGCTGTGTTCCGACAGGGTTTAGGAGAGCCAGCCCCCCTTTTGTCCGAACTGTGCAGTCCGTGTATTGGTGGGGTCCCGCGGGGTGTTGCAGTCGATCTTGATGAGTGTGGCTTGTCGGGTTGACGTGGGGGCCAGGGAGACCCGGTGAAACGGTTGTCCGCTGGCCGCCCGCCGGTTAGTAGGGGACCCGAACCTGGGCATTACTTCTAACCTCCAGCCCAGGAGGCTGTCCCGCCAACTGTGCGTAAAGTCCCGGTGAGTGTCTGTCGTGCCGGAGGAGGAGACCGGAGTGGGACCCGACTTACACTCCCGGGGGGGACCGGGGGCCCTTCCGTCCCCCATGTCAATCTCACAATCTGTCACCCCATTTTTGGTCGGCTCTTATCTTCTGCTCTTTGCCCCTGCCAATAAACGAACTGCACACTTCCTATCTCACATTCTCTTTTGTCGCTCTCAATAATGGTCACTAAAAAAAGAAGGAAAAATAGTAGCTCAGCGGCTCCCCCTTCCACACTTCGTGTGGACTTTTGCAATATCAGGGGGCTCCATAGCAACATCAACGCTGTCCACCACCATCTTGAGACAGCGAAGCCGGCCTTGCTCTTTTTGACGGAAACGCAGATATCCTGCCCGGCTGATTCATCGTATCTATACTTCCCCGGCTACAGTCTCGAGCATTTGTTCGTTCCAAAAGCCGGGGTGTGTCTGTTCGTCCGGGACGGTATCTGTTGTCGCCGTCTTAGTAACCTTGAAGACAGAGACCTGTCTACTCTCTGGGTGCGCGTAGACCACGGTGGATTAACCCGTATATACGCGTGCCTCTACAGGTCTCATCGTGGTGATGCTGAGACCACTCGCTTCTTTGGACGCGTCCAAGATGCGGCCGACAGTGTGCTGGAACAATATCCCTCAGCTGAAGTGATTGTTCTCGGTGACTTCAATGCTCATCATACTGAGTGGTTGGGGTCTCCGCGGACCGACCACGCTGGGAAAATTGTCTATGACTTTGCTCTGGCCTATGGTTTCTCGCAACTGGTGCAGGCTGCAACCCGAATCCCGGACATCGAGAACCACGAGCCTTCTCTGTTAGACCTTCTGCTGACCACTCGTGCAGATGGTTACCGGGTCTCCGTCGGAGCTCCTCTTGGATCATCCGACCACTGCCTGGTCCAGTCTGACGCGCCACTAACGCAACCAGAAAGATCTCGACCCCCCGAGACGCGTAAAGTTTGGCATTATCGGTCAGCAGATTGGGATGGACTGCGGGAGTTTTATTCGTCCTACCCATGGAGGCAGATTTGTTTCTCGTCGGACGACCCGGACAGCTGCGCAGACTCTGTCACCAGTGTCGTGGTGCAGGGTATGGAATGTTACATTCCTAGCTCTGTAATCCCCATTGGAGGGCCGAGTCAGCCCTGGTTCGATGGGCCTAGTGCTAAGGCTACTAGTCTAAAGCAAGATGCCTATCGAGCCTGGACCAAAGCGCATGCTCGAAATGATCCGGAGAAATCCAAATTGAGAAAAATATACAACTCTGCCTCTAGGTCATGCAAGAAGCAAATTGCCAGAGCGAAGTTCCAGCATATCGGCAGAATTGGCGATCGTCTTGCAAGCTTCCCTTCAGGGAGCCGTGCATTCTGGTCGCTCGCCAAAGCTGTCGAGGGGAACTTCTGTCGGTCGTCGCTTCCTCCATTGCGCACACAAGTTGACTCTCTGGCCCACACTGCAAAAGAGAAAGCCGACCTTTTGGCAGATCTTTTTGCTTCTAATTCGACACTCGACGACGGTGGAACTCCACCGCCCAGTATCTCGCGGTGTGACAGCTCAATGCCGGAAGTTTGCTTCAAGCAAACCGCTGTCCGGCGGGCGTTGTTTTCCCTCGACGTCCGGAAGTCGAGTGGGCCGGACGGTATCCCCGCCATTGTGCTAAGGACGTGTGCTCCAGAGTTATCTCCAGTGTTGACGCGTTTGTTCAGGCTTTCCTATACCGCCGGACGTGTTCCTTCTTCGTGGAAGACCGCCGTTGTCCACCCAATACCCAAAAAGGGGGACCGATCAGACCCATCCAACTATAGGCCTATTGCGATAACCTCCCTCCTCTCTAAGGTGATGGAGCAGGTGATTAACACACAGCTCCTCAGGTATCTGGAAGAGCACCAGCTGATAAGCGACCGTCAGTATGGCTTCCGCCGTGGTCGCTCAGCTGGTGATCTCCTTGTTTACCTGACGCACCGGTGGGCTGAAGCCATAGAGAGCAAAGGCGAGGCACTGGCAGTTAGCCTGGATATCGCCAAGGCCTTCGATCGGGTCTGGCATAGGGCACTTCTTTCGAAGCTACCGTCGTACGGAATTCCCGAGGGACTGTGCACATGGGTGTCCAGTTTTCTTGATAATCGGAGCATCAAGGTCGTTGTTGATGGCTGTTGCTCCGTCATCAAGAACATTAATGCTGGTGTACCGCAAGGCTGCGTGCTATCTCCTACACTGTTCATCCTGCATATCAATGACATGCTGGAAATTCCCAGCATTCACTGCTATGCGGATGACAGCACAGGTGATGCACTTTACAGCGGCCGTGCTAACATCCCTCGGTCCCTGGTGGAGGAAAGCCGAACGCGGCTTGTGTCGGAAGTTGAGGCCTCCTTGGAGCGGGTCTCAGAGTGGGGGAGACTTAATTTAGTCCGATTTAACCCCTCGAAGACACAAGTCAGCGCGTTCACCGCGAAAAAAACCCCATTCGTAGTGTCACCGATGTTCGGAGACACTCCCCTCACCATCTCAGAGAGTATTGGGATCCTCGGTGTCGACATTGCGAGTGATGTCCAGTTCCGAGGTCATCTGGAGAGCAAAGCCAAACTGGCCTGTAAAAAGCTGGGTGTGCTTAATAAGTCCAAGTGGTATTTCACACCACTTCAGCGGATGCAGCTTTATAAAGCGCAGGTCAGGCCGCACATGGAGTACTGCTCACATCTCTGGGCAGGCGCACCCGCTTACCAGCTCGATCCACTTGCGTCGGTACAAAAGCGGGCCACCCGTATTATTGACGATCCCAAACTCACCGACGGTTTAGAACCTCTTAGCCTTAGGCGTGATATAGGCTCTCTCTGCGTGTTCTACCGTCTCTACAATGGGGAGTGTTCTCAAGAACTGTTTGACTTGGTGCCATCTTCGCCTTTTTATCATCGCACCTCTCGCCGTAAATGTGGAGCTCATCCTCATAATATACTCGAACCGCCGCGATCGTCCACCCTGCGATTCAGTCGGACGTTCCTATTGCGGACCATTGGTTTGTGGAATGGGCTTCCCGCTACGGTTTTCCCTCCGCACTTCGATATGGGGTTCTTCAAGAAGAGCGTGAAGAGAACTCTTCAAGGTCGGCAACACATCGGCGATCCCCTTGGTATTGCAAATGTCCATAGGCGGCGGTGACCACTTACCATCAGGTGGGCCGTCAGCCTGTTTGTCAACCTTTTGACATAAAAAAAAAAAAAAAAATAATAATAATAATAATAATATATATTTTAATTGCGGCGGGAATTTAATAGTATTAGAAGTTTAAATCTTAATATAACATCAATATTTTATGAACAAACAGTTCAAATGATTTGACTATAAATATTTATTGCAATAAGCTTAGTCAATACCAATTATTACCGTAAGATATTCTATCAAAGCTTCTAAAAACAAACAAACCACCACAGTTTTGCATTTTAATATTAGCTCCGCGCAGTGTTGCAAGCACCTGCGAGAATTCTCAGAATCAAAGCCGTAGCTTGATTAGGGTTGCCAGGAAAGCTGTCACACGTGAACATAATTAATAAGTAACTATTGGCAGAGAACTGTGCGCCTGGATAAAGCTGGCAACTGGCTCGTGTGCCAAAAGTGCTGTATTAAAATGATGAAATAATCCGTCGTTAGACAGGTTTTGATATACGAGTTATTTCGTTATCAGTAAAACAATATCTATGTTTGACAGATAAGTAAATAGGTCAAATTAAATACATCCTTTTTTACAAATACTATCACAACATTCATTTCGGCTGATTGGTTGTTAGTCCCTCATATATAAAGCTTTCTAGAGGTAAACTATTATTCTGATCGTTTCAGTAGTTTCGGAGCCTGGTATAATGTATATCAACAGCCAGTTGGCTTTGTGGTTAGTGACATACTTTCCAGCCGCCGGTTGTGGGTTCAAATCCCACCCAGGACAAACATTTGTATGCATCTATATAAGTATGTATTTAATGGCAGTATATATAGTAGTATCAGCTATCTGGTTACCATAACACAAGCTTCATTTGAAACTTACTTTGGAATCAGAGTGGCCGTGTGTGAAAAATGTCCTAGAATATTAATTTATTATATACTGGTAATAAATTGTATTGTAGGTACGTAAATATTCAATTCAGTCTATTATCAAAACCACTAGAATATTAATCCTGGGCCACCTAATCTTGGGGCCCAATAACTGAATATTCATCAGATCTCAACTGAAGAGCGACTGGAAACCCATAGTTGAATCTAACGTCCCAGTTTTATTAGCCAGTGGAAGCTCCCAGACTAAACTTCGTCAACTACCCTACTTTATACTACTAGTAGTAGAGCTGGAAGTAGTTTATAGTGTTTTGGTTAAAATAGCCTTTTAAATTATTATTTATTTCTGTATTTAAATTCCCAATATTGAATAGAAAACCAGTTGAAAAAAATTACAGATTATAAAAAGTTTGCTTTCTGTTTTTGAAGGCTGACTTCATAAATATATTATACTCTTGAAATGTCCTAAAATGGTTATAATCTTAGTGTCGCCAATGTCTACAATATCAATAAAAAAATTGTTTAATCATCTACCTTACGTAAGTCGGGATACCCAAAATAGTATACGAAAGAACACGTGAAGTTATTTACTATGTTCTATTTTATCAAAGCTATTGGACCATTGAACATTCCTGGAGACCATTAACTTTACTATGATAAAGCCTAAAATATCCTTTCTTAAGCCCATTTATAATATTAGTTGGCTTTTATAATATTGATAGCGATATAGCTTAGGTAAAGCCTATACGTTGATCTAAAATCGGTCCACCACGGCCTCACCGAGTCCAATTAAAACGTTAATCACTATTTATAACTAACGTGTCAAAGCATGACACCATCTTACTAACCACAGTTTAGTTGCTTATATAATTAATGATTAGGTAAAATCACACTCGACAAAGTGTGACGGCGAAAGATCAAATAACAAAGGCCGCTCAGAGGGTCGGTGTTTTCCAATAACTTGAGAACTTAATATAAACCGACCTAAATATTGTCTGTAGGTTACAGCGACTTAATAGCTTGCAGACTTCTTAATATTTTTTATGTAAATTTGACGAATAGGCAGACGGTACTGATGGTAAGTGGTCACTGCCGCCTTTAGACATTTGCAATGCCAGCACATTGCCAGTTCGTCGACCTTGAGTATAAAGGCTTAGAAGGGTACTGCCTCTAGAGCAGCTGCTGGAATACACCCACAGACCAGCAGATTTGACTTGAATGATGTAGACAGCCAGACAGGTACTACAAAGTACATTACGACTGTGTTTTGCTCACGATGTTTTCCTTCATCAAATGCTCATTATAGGATTCTAACCCACGACCTTCGACACGATATCCGCGTCATCAACTGAGCTATAGGTCTAAAATTTTTAGTTTATATAGGAATACTATCAGGTATAAATATTGTTAAGGAAAGTAATATTGAGGCACAAACAAAAGTAACTACCAGTAAAATTTGTCATCCTTTAGTTGACTGAATTACGAATAAATAACTATTACGAGTATACTGACTGTTATGTCGATGATATGTACACGGGATTTAATTAAATATTGTCAGACTATTATTTTCATATTGTAAACTAGAAGAAGCTCCTAAAATCAGTTAGGTAAAGGTACTAATAAATTAAATGATTGTTTAACAGTACAGTTGTAATAAATTAAAAGTGTTATACATATGTATAGAATAGCACATAAGCTACGATTTTTCTGGAAAAATTTGAAACGCGGGTGCAACCGCGGGATGGAAGCTAGTCTAACCTATACCTACAATGCAAACAAAGTCGCAGTCGTTACCATGTATTATAAAGTTTAGTATATTTAATCCGGTTAAGTAGAAACGACCATTCCTGCATTGATATGAGTTCGTTGAGGTAGAAAATTGTCAATGAATGGAGTCCATTTTGGATCATGGGATATGGGATAGTTGGCCCCTGTCCAGATGTTGTCTTTAGTTGATTACGTCAACCATAATCGGAATCCATATCTCTACTAATATTAAAAATGCGAAAGTAACTCTGTATGTCACGCTTTCACGCCAAAACCACGGGAAGGAACCTGTAAAGGACGTTCTTTTTCCCGGGAAAGTTGAAAATCCCCCCGGCACGCGAGTGAATCCGTGTACCAACAAAATCTGAAAGTCATAGTCTCTAACACACATACACTAACACATACCTAATATGTCAGTAAGTATGTTTTATATATGTAGGTACTAAGTAGTAGTTAAAATTTATTTGTATAAATAAAAGTGAAAATTTAGTTGAAGAAAATTAAGGGCACTTACCATGTGATGAAAACGGATGCAATCTTTTTTCCGGCTTCTGAAACGAAAGAAAAAACTATTAACATGATGCCTAAATCCCATTTTCATATTATTACTAGCTGCCGCCCCGCGGTTTCACCCGCGCAGTTACCGTTCCCGTGATCACTTAGGGGGATGAAAAATAGATGTTGCCCGATTCTCAGACCTACCCAATATGCACACAAAATTTCATGAGAATCGGTAAAGCCGTATCGGAGGAGTTTAATCACAAACACCGCGACACGAGAATATTAGATGTAGATAAGATTTTGTTAAGATAGCGATTGTATTTATTGTGATTTTGAAAGTTATAAAGTCCGTGAAGCCGTGGTGGCTCAGTTGGTTACGCACCGACTCACGATCATGAGGGTGCCGGTTCAAATCCCTGGCCCGTACCTCTGAGTTTATAAAAACTTAAGTACGGATTCACACCACTGGCTTTCGGTGAAGGAAAAACATCGTGAGGAAACCTGCATGCCAGAGATGTCACAATTAAAGGCATGTGAAGTCCGCCAATCCGCACTAGGCCCGCGTGGTGGACTATGGCCTAAAAAACCCCCTAGATGTTAGGGGAGGTTCGAGCTCCTCGGTGGAGACGTATATGAGCTGTTGATGATGAAAGTCCGTACTTTTTTAAAAGTAAGACTAGCTTCTTGGCCCCGAGTTCGCTTAAGTAATCCATTTACACTTCTCCATTATTTCGACTATTAGAAACATCTAGCTGGTCTGGTTTCGCTTAGCAACATATACATCATAGACAGTAAGTTTTAGTTTTATAGATACTAGTGGCTCTCCGGGGATCTCCAATGTGTTATTCCAGAACATAATTCTGTACCATGTTTTTTTTAATGGACTAGTAAGTGTTAGCCTTAGATGGCTTTTACAACCTAACGCACTCTGTGCCAAATTTCATCGCAATCCCTTCAGTTCTGGCGTGAAAGACTATAAAAAATACCACAGACTCACAATTATAATATTAGTTGGATTCTTTTGGATAATTAAATCTCAATTTCTATAACGTGTTTGTAAATGAACAAGGACAGAACATACAATATTATAATTAATTTTCCAATTAATAATACCACGTAGGTCGTAGAGTTTCAATTAAACAACGGAGGTGTACGACAAATATGTTTAGCTAGACTTTAACACGTGAAGCACCAAGTCGTTTGAACTCATTAATATGTTAATTTGTGTGCTTTCAGGTAACTATTATTAAGGTATACTAAAAGAAGCTTTAGAAAAATCTATACTTATAGATAAGTATCAATACTAATTTATAAAGCTGAAGTGTTTGTTTGTTAGTTTGCTTGAACGCGCTGATTTCGGAACCTACTGGTCCGAATTGAAATTTTTTTCAGCGTTAGATAGCTCATTTATTGAGGACTAGCTGCCTCCGCGCGGTTTTACCCGCGTAGTTCCCGTTCCCGTGGGAATACAGGGATAAAATATAGCCTATGTTACTCAGTGATAATGTAGCTTTCTAATGAAAAAAGAATTATTAAAATCGGTCCAATCCTTTTTGAGTTAATTCGTTACATACAAAAATACAAATCTTTCCTCTTTATAATATTAGTGTAGATGGCTATAGGCTATATATCATTTTGTAATGAATAGGCTCCTATTCCTAAGTAATTATTTCACCAATAGAAAGCTACATTGTCAAACAACGACACAGGCTATTTTAGTCATATTTTATCCCCGTATTCCCATGGGAACGGGATCTACGCGTGAAACCGCATGGCGAAAGCTAGCTTATACATAAAGCTACTCATAGTATATATTACATATTCTGTGCAGATAGCATGTTATATCATGAGAGTTCGGAAGGAAAAAACAATAAAAAAGTTTACAACACAAACTTTCATGTGTGAGCTTTCGTTTATTTTTTCTTTCTATGTTATAGTAAAAGTACTTAACGTTGGAGGAGACGTCTAAAAATAACCACATTTAAGAAGCCTTCTACTTCTGAGTGTTAAATTACAATTTTTGTACTATGTTTACCATAGCTAAATATCCTAGGACATTTTTACACATAACCAATCTGATTCCAAATAAAGGAGACCTTGTGATATAGGTAGTAACCAGATAGCTGATATGCTACTTTTAAAAATACATAGGTACTTATATAGATAATAACATCCAGACACAGAAAAACAGACATATTCATGCATACAAATATTTGTCTTGGGTGATTTGAACCCACGTTTCGCTGGCTTGAAAGTCAGATTTACTAACGACAAAGCCAGCCGCCTTGTCATACTATACGGCTACCATAAGCTTATGGTTACCCATAGACGGCCATTTTCTTTATTACGAGAGCTCTCTTTAACTACTTCAGTTATCAAGATACAAAGTCAATACTAACGAACACTTGCAGGATATTAAATAACTTACCCACACGATATAACGTATTATAACATAATATATAACTGAGCTATATCTTTGGAAGTTGGATATAAAGGATTTTCTATGCTTTCCACGAACGCACGTGACCTAAGTACGGATTGTACGAAAGAGGGGCATTAGGTCGTGAATATACGTCGAGGCATTGTGAGCGGAAACGATGGGAAATATTAGTTAAAATTATTAAAACTGGCTGGTTGGAGTAGTGGTGAAAACGTCAATTTTAAAGGTAAGGGGTTGACTCTCACCTAGGACCAACATTTGTGTATGTGAAGTACCTTTAAAGTTCATGGATAAAAATATGACTTTCTTACAATATAATATTGAGGCGAATGTAAAAGTATATTAAATCAGTCAAGTAGTTTTCTATCTACGAGTATTAGTGGTATTCACACGTATTGCGAGGAGTTGAGCTCCTGCAGACCAGACGCATATGAGCGTCTGTATCTTGATGTAAATATCTATATCAGTATGAATTTTAAACATAGTAGATATTCATAGTACATCGGCTATCTGGTTACCATAACACAAGCTCACTTTGTAGCTTACTTTGGAATCCGATTGGCCGTTTGTGGAAAATGTCACAGGATATTTATTTATGAGCAGAGATCATAACCAAGAGTATAGTACTAGTATTATTTTATCTTTTGACCGTCCCTCTCCAAATTCCCTCCCGTACCGCCCTCTGGCCCTCAACACGGAGAGCACTCTTTCCGATGGGCACTCGGTAGGGACCGCACTTTTTGTCCCGAGGACTGAACCGCGGACCAATCGCGCTCATTCACGTCGCCGCTAAGTAACCGGGTGATTTAAGGATCGATTGAAAAGAAATGCTTTCACACATGAAATAACCTTTTATGGTGGCACTACGGTCTACGTCATGTGTTCAGGGTTTGTCCTCGTTTATATAGTTCGGTTCACACGATGTAGGATACCATGGATTATTTTAGTAGATGAAAGAAAAGTATTTTATTTAAACTACGCTTATGTAACATCATGAGGAAACCTGCATGCCCGAGATGTCACAATTGAAGGCATGTGAAGTCCGCCAACCCGTATTAGGCCCATGCGGTTGACTATGGCTTAAGCCCCCTCGTTTTTAGGGGAAGCTAGAGCTCCTCGGTGGAGACGTACATGAGCTGATGATGATGATAGAGAGATAGATAGATATATAAAATACAATAGTAGAACTTAACTAAATACACAAGTGGCGGTCTTATCGTTAAAATAACGACATCCTCCAGACAAACGTCGGATGGGAAGCCATTGAGGTCACTATAATAGACTCTATATACAACAAAATAATACTAAATACAATATTAACTAAAGGTAACATGAATAAATAAGTAGTAATTATCTATTAATAGTCATCTGTTACACTATAAAATCCCTTTTGATATAAAGCTTTCTTCATATTGTTTTAACATCAACTTAATATTTATTTAATGTAAGAGAACTATTGCAAAGCAATGTTCCATTTGGGATGTAAACACAAACATCCAATAGATGGTTGTATGCAACCAAATGTAATTAAGCACAGTACGAAGTCAGTCAACAAAACTTCCGGACTGGTAACAAAAGCTACGCCGCAGAGTTTTCACAATTAGCACACCACTAGTATGAGGTTTCATCGATGTAAATAAACCTATTAAATGTTGAGAATTAACCACCGGATCTAATATGGAAACACACAGCTTTGACAAGTTCTATTTTACTGTGATGCTGATTAAAATCTATTAATATTATAAAGCTTAAGAGTTTATTTGCTTGAGCGCGCTAATATCAGGAACTACTGGTCCGACTTTAAAAATCTTTCAGTGTTAGATAGCCTTTCATTGAGGAAGGATATATAAGAATAAAAATGTTGCAAAAACGGGCAAGTGACGCTGACGATAATAAATAAATATCCCAAAACATTTTTGAACAAACAACCAATATGATTCCAAACTAAGCAGAGTTTGTGCTATGATAACCAGAAAGGTATATCTACTACTATAAATACATACTTAAATAGTGCACTTACAGATATGTTCATGCACATAAATGTTGTAAAGTCTTGGGCGGCATTCGAACCCAGAACAGGTTGCTTGAAAGTGACTTGTTGCAAATCTGGCCAGACTATATAATATTTTAAAGTTACATCAACCTCACTTTTTAGTTATAATAAAAAAAAAATACAGTTGCTTTTTCAACCAAGTGTAATAAGAATTTTGCTTATGTTATGTATTGATAATTATTATAGATGGTTCCACTCAACGGCCGCGTGACCGCACGGCAAAGTTTGCAAGACTTTTCAATAGACTTTTGTTCAGTTTAACCCCGCGGTTTCACCCGCGTTCACGGGGATCTTCCATTTTCCCGGGATAAAAAGTAGCCTATGTTTCTCAGGCTCTGGATTATCTGTGTACCAAATTTAATTTAAACCGGTTCAGTAGTTTTAGCGTGAAAGCGTAACAGACAGACAGACAGTTACTTTCGCATTTATAATATTAGTATGGATGAAACTTCTAGATTATATCAAGCCGGCACCGCGATGTCACACCGCCTCCGTCCATGCGGGTTAATTAAAAATTCACTAATTACGTGAGGAGTTTCGAATCGTGCGAAATAATTGTCTTGACGCCCAAACTTGAAGTTACATGATTTGAGTAAAAGTCTGAGCTTTTCTGTAAACTAAGGTGTTCTGTTTGTAAATGAATAACTTTATGTCTTTTAAGCTATCTATACTAATATTATAAAGAGGAAAGATTTGTTTGTTTGTTTGTAATGAATAGGCTCCGAAACTACTGGACCGATTTCAAAAATTCTTTCACTTTTGGAAAGCTACATTATCCCCGAGTAACATAGGCTATATTTTATCCCTGTATTCCCACGGGAACGGGAACTACGCGGGTAAAACCGCGGGGAGGCAGCTAGTTGTTATATAAGATTGTATAGCCGGAACGGCTAAAATAACAATGAATAATAATGTTTGTTGACATTCAATAATTACACATATAAATACGCTTATGTATTTGATTTATAAAAAAAAACACCGAATCAGAATCATTTATTTGTGAAACATAGGTGTACATAATAAAGATCATAAATTTACAAGAAGTGCTCTATGTTTTGCCATGAAAGGCATTTTGTATGTATTTGTATTGTATAAAGGAATAATATTCTTAAATATATGTTACCTTAAACAAAAATGTTTTTTTACAAAAAAATAAAAAATATTATAAACACTAGAAAACTGCACTGATAACCATCACAAAAACATCGAAAACAGTTCTCAATTCACACACACAAATACTTATTTTTTGAAGTCGGTTAAAATATGAAATACACGTAAAAGATAAGAGATACTTCGTTTAGTTCAAATAACTTATGTTAAGAATATTATTATTAAGGCTCTCGATAAAATTTATTATTGACTATTTAGGTTATTTCATAACTAAATATAGTCTTCATAATAAAGCCACATTCTTACTATACAATATCTTTCTTATGATCTTAGATATTTTTTATCGAAAAAATAATATCAAAAGTTATTTATTTTCAGGATCCAAGGGTACGGTCTATTCGTTACTACTACTTATATAATTTCTATCTAGAAATACTTGGCCTAGATTATTTCATGTTTTATTTCAAGCATATTTACTTACTAAGGTTATATTTTTTGTACTTTGGTCCCTGATTCTGGTGAGCGAAAAATTTAACATAACTAAAAAGTATATAGGTACTAGGTAATAGTGTTTTTAATTAAATGAAAGGACATTTTGACCGGAGTAAAGTTAACTAATAAGAAGAAAGAATGTTTAGGTAACATTATTAAATTTCATTTCATTTCATAAACCGTAACGATGTATCTTTAATTTTTTTTTACCATAAAGATCAAACTAGCCAACAAAACAGCCATACGGGCCTGATGGGAAGCGGTTACCGTAGCCTATGGACGCTTGCAACACTAGGGGCGTCACTCACGCGTTGCCGAACCTGTAAAAATCTCTTCATTTTTCTTCTCTTCTTCATTTAACATTTAATTAGAATAACTTAAGATACACGAAAGTCTAAAAACTTTTTATTAGAAACGGATATCTGAGGAAATACAATCCTTTTATAAATAAAGTACAGTACAGGGAGCTATTAAGGAAGTAAACTTGTAAATTGGTTTGATATTTCAACGTGATCGGCTGACACGTGGAGTCGTTCCCTTGCCGTCAGGGGGCAGAGGCGATAGAATAATATTTGCGCTCAAACTTCAACAAATTGCGCGACCATTGATGTCATGTTTTATAGATGGAGCGTGCAGTGTAAAAAAAGTTTCAGTTTTATCATTTACATATATGATATAGGGCTGAAGAAAAACAGCTCTCTCTCAGTTCTCAGCAAAAGCAACCTTCCGAACCGTGCATTAGAGTGGGGCTTGTGAAGGCCTATTTGAATTAATGAATATATTTCATTTTAACCAATCAATCGAAATAAGATTAAAATAGATACATAGCTGGCACGATTTAAAATAATACGTAGAATAAAGTTATAGAGAATAACACCAGCCAGCAATAGTAAGGAGGTTATATACGTCATTCTCCGAAAGACAAGAAATAACAAAAATAAATATAGTAATCTTATTACGTCTTCTAAATTGAAGACTGACGTCCAAACCTAGGCTTCAATGGCTATAAAATTGATAAAAAAAAAACACTTTTGAATATTGCATGAGTCTTTGAAATTTCAATTTATGTTTGATTTTCGAGAATTTACCTACAACCTTTATAGTAATAATTATTGCGTTGATAATATTTATCATGTAGGTACACGCCAGACCGTCTATGCCATCGAAGTCAATGGTCGAAACTTTGTTTGTGACAAGCAAGGCAGTACGTCTCACTTTAACTTTACATGAGTCGTGAAAAAAGAAGTTCCCTCTGCTTTTCTGTGCATAAAAATATAATGGTGCGCTTATGAAATTCATAACTTGTAAAGTTGTTAGTTTGTTTGTTGATGTCACGACCATATGCTCGTCGTGATAATTCATTCATTTATTCTAGACAAATTGGGTCAGTTTTAATCTTTGATCGCACACGGATAACATCGTTGTTTTACTAGCTCCGACAAATATTGTTTTAAAAATCAAAAACTCATTTGTAAATTCATTTAATCGTGATTGAACTATTGTATACGTACCAGTGAACGATATTAATAAACGAAAGAAGTGATTCCGAGCGTACTAAACAAAATAAGTGTTATAGGTGACCGTTAGTGAACCAGCTGACTAATACGTGTGAAGTGTCAAACGCTAAGTGTTCACAGGACTCTCGCGGTTATGTGTACCGCGCAACCGTGAATTTCGCTTGCGCAGTACTCATACCTCTTCCGTGACGTCTTCGCAAAGTCATTAGGTATAGATAAGCTAGCCGCAGAACGGTCAACCGTATTGAGGAACAAATTTGCCTCAGGGAGACTGTATTTTTCAACTCTTCGGCTTATAACGTAATAAAAATTTGCATTATACATATTTACAGAATATATAAATATACCATGTCTGAACCAAATTTAATATGGGCATGCTGTACGCTCGAGTTGGAAGACAGTAACTACGTCGTATGCACTAAATGCGATAAGGCTTATCACTTGGCATGTATATCTTACACAAAGACCCAAAGATTGTCTTCGACTAAACAGCTACTACCTGACTGGATTTGCCCTCATTGTACTTCTAGCAAGCCGAAGAAGGGTAACAGTAACGATAAAACTCCCTCACGCACCGAAGCTAGTGCTCCTTCGAGGCCTCAAAAAAGATTGGCACTTACCTCTCCTGCGATGAGCACTGCGGCTACTATAACGCGAGATGATGTGCGGGATGTTGTTTTGGAGGTATTTAAACAAGAGATGGAGATACTCGACATACGTATTGGTGAAAAAATAAAGAATATCATTATGAATGAATTGAAACCGCTGAAGCAAGAAATCCAAGTGTTACAGACATCTATGAATTTTATTAACGACCAATACGAGGAGATGCGGAAGGCACAGGAAGTCACGTCTGATGCTGTTAAGAGCTTGAAAGCCGAAAATCAGGATTTGCGCTCCAAAAACCAAGACTTAACAACGAGGTTAACTCAGCTGGAACAGCATGCACGCTCCTGTAATGTGGAGGTCCAATGCGTGGCAGAAAAAAATAATGAAAATGTTATCAGTATCGTTAAACAGATCAGCAAAGTGATAGAGTGTAACATCACTGAAGCTAACGTTTTAAGTTGCAACCGTATTGCCAAATACAATCGTACAAGTGCACGCCCTCGCTCTATTGTTGTACAGTTTAACTCACCATTAGTTCGTGACACATTTCTGGCTGCATCTATAAAATTTAATAAAGCTCATCCTGAAGATAAGCTCAATAGTAGTCATATTGGATTAACTGAGAAAAAAACTCCGATATATGTCATAGAACATCTCTCACCCACAAACAAAGCAATTCATGCTGCTGCCCGAATCAAGGCAAAAGAGCGAGGCTACAAGTATGTTTGGGTGAGGAGTGGACGTGTGTTCATGCGGAAGGATGACAACTCTGAATTCAAACTCATAAAAGATTTGGACTCTCTAAATAAGATGTAATAGTGTATTTATTTAAAACTCAGTGCATGTATTGTTCATTCTTAATTTTTTTATTCATGTCTTTAAATGTTTACTATCAGAATACACGAGGACTTAGAACTAAAACTCACGAATTGTATCGTAACCTTAGTTGTACTAATTATGATATTATTGTATTAACTGAAACATGGTTGACTCAAGGTGTATTAAATGATGAACTGTTTGACGATAGGTATATTGTTTATAGGAGAGACCGAGACACATCTGGTTTCCATTCTGGAAAGGAAGGAGGAGGTGTTTTAATAGCCGTTAATAAAAATATTCACTCAAAAAGAATATGTAGCTGGGAGAGTAAATGCGAAGATATTTGGTTATCTCTCGACCATCCTTCAATGGGTTCTAGTCGCGGAGTAATTTTTTGTGCTGTTTACCTGCCACCCCCAGTTAGTAAAGCGATCTTAGAGCATTTTATAGTATGTTGCAACTCAGTTCTCGAAAATTGTAATATACCTTCTTGCATATTTGGCGATTTTAACTTGAGCTGTATCGACTGGAAACTGGTAAATGACCCATTATGTATTTACACTACTTCAGCGTTAGGGCAGACCTTAGTGGACTTTTCGAACATGAACAACTTCACACAGTACAATCATATCCCCAACAATCGGCAAAAAGTTCTGGATCTAATATTTACGGACTTACCATCCTGCAATGTCAATGTTGCTCCAGATATTCTTAGTAAGGTAGATCCACTGCACCCTCCAATAATAATAAACTTACCCTTAACAATTAGAGACAACCTTAAAAGTAACATAGACAAGTTAACTCCTAATTTTCGTAAAGCAGATTATGCTAAGATTAATGACCTACTTAAAGAACAAAATTGGCAAGAAATGTTCTCAAGTTGCAATGATGTAAATGAAATGCTTACCACTTTATATGACGTCATAAGAGAAGGTATTTTCAAGTTTATTCCACTACTTAAAAATAAGAAAAGCAAGTACCCGATTTGGTTTAATCATGATCTCATTAGGTTACTCAAAGAAAAATACAAAATACGCATGCGCTTTAAAAAATTTAAAAATCCACTCGATGAAATTTCCCTGAAAGTAATAAATAAAAGATGTAGTAAATTAGCCACAACGTGTTATAATACTTACATCGAAAAGGTCGAGGGTTCGATTGGAGGTAGTTTAAAATCATTCTGGTCATTTATTAAAGCAAAACGCGGAGGACGTAGTGTCTTCCCAGCTTCAATAACTAACGGTACAGAAACTTCTTCAAATGGGCCAGATATCTGTAATTTATACGCTACATACTTTTCATCGGTATATCTTCAGAGTGATGCTTCGGTCCCTTGTGATATGCATTGTTCAGTGGGAGGTCAATATTTGTCAAGTCTAACTATTGATTGTCAGACCATAGGTAAAAGGTTGAAAGGTTTGTGAAATGTATGGAGCAATGAAACGACCGTCTTACTCGGATACTAGTTTATTACTGGCCGCCGCGGAACGGCAACGCGCTGCGTATACACATCATTCCTCCACATTTATTTTTTGAAACCTGGTGACAATAATAATAAAGTTCCTTTTTAAAATGTAATTGGACCATTTGGACCACACGATTTATATCAAGTATTCAAAAGTATTTCTTATAGTCTACAACATTTCTCTTACGCTTCTGGCGTGGAATTATGGGTGATGCTGCTGTAGTAATAGTACTTGGACATTGGTGGTTTTCAGACAAATTGGTTTCGGGCGGCGTTGGCACTCCCTCACTCTCATTTAAATCACAATCGCCACATTCTTCCCCATCACCATCATCTGCGACACATTCCGCATCTGGTGCTTTTGGTGCTTCATTAGTTTCAGTGGCCGTGTTTGAATTAGAACTAGAAGCCTGTTGTTCACTAGAATCGTCTGACAAAACTGAATTTCTGTCATGGACTAGGACATCGGGCGATTGAAACTGATGAGACACATTATCAATATTTAAGACTGCCGACTGATTATTGCCCGTATACTTAATTATCTGGTCCACATGACGTATGCAGCAGGTATCAAATTTTTTTATAAAAATATTATACATTTTAATACCTATTTTATTTTTAATTACACCTAACTCCCAAGTTTCTTTACGTGCGCTGTACCATCGGGTCCAAACGACATCGCCGACCGAAAATTGCCGTTTCCCGAGTACTGCCGGAGAATCAACATGAATTTCGTTTGATGGTACAATTAAATCCAGACGGGATCGTAGGTTTCTACCGTCCCCGCGCTGCGCCAGCACGGCGCCGAGTCCGTCCGGGCCCGCGTCCACCGTGAGAATGAGCTGCGCTGTCGGCTCGAAATGCGCCAGCACGCGTTCCGACGCCAACTCGCGGCGCACCGCAGCCATAGCCTGCCGCTGCCTCTCGCCCCACTCCCAGGGTGCATCGCGTCGCAATAGCTCGTGTAGAGGATTCAATAATGCCGAAGCGTTAGGTATAAAAGTCCTATAGTAATTTACTACGCCTAAGAATCTTTTTACTTCGGTGACATTAGTGGGCTCGGACGCGCTTATTATGGCCCTTACCTTATCGGGACTGGTCATTAACCCCGCTTTACTGATCACGTAACCTAAATAAAGTACGCTTTCTCTGAAAAATTCGCACTTTTCCTGTTGAAGGCGTAGACCGGCATCACTTAATCTACGTAACACTTCAGTTAGCCTTTCCAAATGGGATTTTCTATCAGGGCCTGTTATACATATGTCATCGAGCCAGACACTGACTCCGTCTATGCCCATTAAAAGAGTTTCCATAGATTTTTGGAAAATTGCTGGTGCGTTTGCTAGACCGTAAACTAAACGCGTATATTTGAAAAGCCCTTTATGCGTATTTATGGCGGTAAGTTCTTGTGATGAGTCATCCAAAATAAATTGGTTGTATGCATTTTTTAAATCTATTTTACTGTATAGCTCCCCCCCTCCAATCTTAACAAAAACCTCTTCAATCCTGGGCAAGGGGTACTTTTCGATTACGAGGTCCTTATTTAGAGTAACTGAAAAATCTCCTGCGATCCTAACCTTACCGTTCTCCTTTAATACAGGTACTATCGGAGTGGCATACTGCGCGTGGTCTATAGGCACTAAAATACCTAAACCTACTAAACGCTCTAATTCTTGCTCGACCTTGTCTCTTAGGGCAAAGGGTACAGTTCGCGGCTTATAAAACTTTGGAACATGATGTTCTTTTAGTTGTAAGGTAACTTTAAACTTATTGAATGAACCCAATTCATCAATCCACAGATCCGGGAACATTTTTAGTAATGTAAGTATATCGGTATCGCTACACTCTAATGACTTAATATCGGTTGTAATAACTAAATTAAAAGCGGACATGAAATCTCTTCCCAGCAGTGGCGGGCCTCCATTTTTGATAACAAAAACATTAATATATCGTTGCATATCATTGAATTTGGCTTTTATTTTGAAAAATCCTAATGGCGAGATTTTATCTCCATTATATAGGCACATTTTTACATTACAGTTTTCTAATTGGTACTGCGAGAACTTCTCAGAGTACAAGGTATTTGAAATTACACTGCTACCAGATCCTGAATCGAGTTCCATTTTAATAATATGATTGCCTAAAACTAATTCAATTTGAATAGGCTTATCTGCTACGTACCTTATATTAAAATTCTGGCACTCGCCACATACCGTATCCTGGGACTGATTACCACTGCATTCCTCGTTAGTATCGACATGATAAACGCACGGTGAGCCTTTAGAGGACACACACACTTTTTTCTTACCGCCATAAATACGCATAAAGGGCTTTTCAAATATACGCGTTTAGTTTACGGTCTAGCAAACGCACCAGCAATTTTCCAAAAATCTATGGAAACTCTTTTAATGGGCATAGACGGAGTCAGTGTCTGGCTCGATGACATATGTATAACAGGCCCTGATAGAAAATCCCATCCTCGTCGCCAGTGAAATGTATGGAGCAATGAAACGACCGTCTTACTCGGATACTAGTTTATTACTGGCCGCCGCGGAACGGCAACGCGCTGCGTATACACATCAGTTTGGATGTAAGTAAGGGGGCTGGACCAGATGGTATTCCTGCTCTTTTTATCAGAGAATGTGCCACAGGTCTTGTTGCTCCCCTCTACATAATCTTCAATAGTTCGCTCAGTTCTGGAATATTTCCTAACGAGTGGAAATTAGCAAAGGTTGTACCAATTTACAAAGACGGAGATAATACCCTTGTTAATAACTACAGGCCTATATCCATTCTTTCTTGTTTTGCTAAAATCTTTGAGTCCTTGGTTTGCCCCACTATACAACGTCATTTTAAGCAGATGGTCACAAATCACCAGCATGGATTTATTAGTGCCAGATCCACCAATACCAACCTTGTTTCCTTTAACGAAGTCTTGGTGGAAGGAATTGATGCTCATAAACAAATAGACGTTATATACACAGACTTTAGCAAAGCCTTCGATCGTGTTTCACACACTATTCTTATCCAGAAACTATCAGCTTGCGGTTTCGCTGGACCTATTCTGAAGTGGCTGCAATCTTATTTAAATGATCGTGCTTTCTATGTTGTCATCAATGGCTATAGGTCACTTCAAAAAGATATAACATCAGGAGTCCCACAAGGATCACATTTAGGCCCAATTTTATTTAACATTTTTATAAACGACATTCCATCTTGCTTCTTAAATTCTATCCCATTCCTCTATGCTGATGACCTTAAGTTCTGCAGGCGCATCGACTCCACCGCTGACATATTACTACTTCAGTCTGATCTTGATAGATTAATCAAATGGTGTGAAAAAAACGGTATGACTCTTAACCCTTTAAAATGTTTCCATGTTAAGTTCTCGCGCAAACATAATTGCCTTCCCTCTGTATATAAAATTTCAGGTGAATGCGTGCAGGAGGTTAATACAATTAAAGATTTGGGTGTTTTGTATGATGGGAAACTTACCTTTAGGCCGCATATAGAGTTCATTATCAAAAAAGCGTCTAAAATGCTCGGTTTTATAATCAGAAACGGGAAAGTCTTTCGAAATGCCAAAACAAAAATTCTGCTATACAATGCTCTAGTGCGCAGCAATCTTGAATACTGTAGTGTGGTGTGGCGTCCACACTTTGCCGTACACAATCTTAGGCTGGAAAGGGTTCAAAAGCGCTTTCTGTGGCACTTGGCTCGTTCGGCGGGGGTAGCTGCAAGGTATCCCTCTTATGGCGAAAGACTGAATTATTTTAATATGCACCCGTTATCCAAACGAAGGGATCTCATCGACCTACAGTTTTTGTATAAACTTTTTTGTAACCAGATAGACTGCCCCCAGCTTTTACAAAAATTTTACCTCAGAGTGCCTCGCAGATGCCCTCGCTATAAAACCAAGCTACTTTGCCCTCCACTCCGGAGGACCGTCCTTGGTATCAACTCGCCAATACCACGTCTCTGCAAGTTGTATAATGATAATGAGGACCTAGATATACATTCTCAATCACTTGCCTGTTATAGAAAATGTATACTCGATAAATTTAATATGTAATTAGACCTAGTTCACGTAGTTTAATATTTAGATTTTTTTTTATTTTTATATTTTTGTAAATTTTAGTATTTTAAGTATTTCGTAGTTAGTAAGTATAATTGTTTTCCATTTTTTTTGCATGTTGTGTTTGCCTTTTATTAGTTTAGTGCATTAAACCTAATATTTTTATATTATTATGTAACTTATATCAATGTACAAACTGTTGGCAGACCTAATAAATAATAAATAAATAAATAAATTTGTGAGAATTTTATTTACTTAGACAACTTGGCGGACTGAAGTTAAGTTTTCATTTGTTTATTTACAACTGCAAAGAACTAGCAAGTAAGTTTGCATTTACTAAAATAATAAGATACTGAAATAAACCCCGATTTACCTGAAAACTTCGTCCTTTAAACCTTCTGAACCAAGCGCTAACATTTGACAATTTATAATTAGCTGAGATTAAAAAACATAATTTTATAGCAGATCTAAACAGGACAATCAATAACTAACCACAATTATCGATTTAATTATTTAGTTATCTAATTCCTTTCAAAATAAATTACCTACATTTTTAATTCTGTCAAAAATGGGATCAATCCAACAATTTTGGATACCAAAACATTATTAATTGTGCCTTAAAAGAGCTATTTCAGAAACCATGAGTATATCCATTCATTACAATGTCTTGTCAATAGTACCATGTGTTCATAGGCAATCATTAGTTCACCTGAGTAACCGTTTACTGCGCTTGGATCATGCTATTACCAGTACTGTTGACAGCCGCAACCGCACAGCTGGCTAATTGACAACCATCTGGAATCTAATTGTTTATGCTACCCTGGTGCCATTGGAGACCTATTGATTGTTATCCTATTTGCAGTGGTTAAAGTCCGACTATAATCTAGGTCTTTGATTTTGATAAGCCAGCTTTATGTTTTGTAAATTGTTTCGGTAAAAGAAAGTCTCCTTGTGGGACACCTCGTTTAACTTTTACTTCTGCTTTCTAATTTAAACCATGAATGAAAAAAAATTGGTTGCCTGTAAAGTCGGTATACGGGCGAAAGTTTTACGTGACATCGACTTTGAGTGGTAAAATAATTTTAATGTGAATATTCATTCGTATAGTAGGAAGAAGGACGAAATAATAGTAACAATTTAAAACATAACGTCACGTAACGTGAGCGGAGCGTAACGCAGTTTCTTGAAGTGTCGCCCGGCAAACCAATTTATAAGACGTTGTCACGTCAAAAAGAACGATTTCAAACAAGCTTATTACAATTGTAATTAAAAAAATTGGTTGCCTGTAAAGTCGGTATACGGGCGAAAGTTTTACGTGACAACGACTTTGAGTGGTAAAATAATTTTAATGTGAATATTCATTCGTATAGTAGGAAGAAGGATGAAATAATAGTAACAATTTAAAACATAACGTGACGTAACGTGAGCGGAGCGTAACGCAGTTTCTTGAAGTGTCACCCGGCAAACCAATTTATAAGACGTTGTCACGTCAATAATTTTAATGTGAATATTCATTCGTATAGTAGGAAGAAGGATGAAATAATAGTAACAATTTAAAACATAACGTCACGTAACGTGAGCGGAGCGTAACGCAGTTTCTTGAAGTGTCACCCGGCAAACCAATTTATAAGACGTTGTCACGTCAAAAAGTTACCCGATATATCATTACAAAAAAATTGTTATTGTACACCCAGACAGAGCTACAAAACGATAAATTTAAAAAGTTTCTGTCAACTTCAGCTACTTAGTTAAATTGATTATCTCTGCTCCACACACACACACACGCATACACTCATTACTCGCTCACTTAGGTACACTACTACATCTACACAACTCACGCGACGACCCACAATCTGTTTCATTTTATAATTATTTATTTCTTAACTTTGTATTGTTTGTAATTTTGCTGTGTTGACGGTTTCCTTCTTTTTATTCAATAACTACTTTATGATATGTCTGTATAATGTGATTCTTTTTGGCTGTAAGCTGTGAATCTTGTAAATTAAATAAATAAATAAATAAATAAATTATATACAAATTAGAACTAGATTATAATTGGCCACAAGTCAGACACGACGATCAGTGCTAGCAATATGAACTTAATCGTGTTTGCGAAATTGGTGTAATACAGGACCGGCGCGGCCGCGGCCGGTCCAACCTCAAACCAGATTAATGTCATGTAATTAAGCCGTAATCAGTAATTAGGACCGTGATTACTAAACCAAAGGTAAGGCACCGAGCTGCGGTGGCGATTATATTGTATGCATTCATCATTATTAGCTATAATTTGATTTGAATAAATACATTTTGAAAGTACCTAACAAGACCTTATTTTTATTTCGCAACACTATCTCATGATAAACTATCTAAGTACTATCTTAGTACGGTAGAAGAAAAAAAAAATGATGTTTGTTACTCTTTTACGCCCGAATGGCTGAGGATAAAATTTGCCACAGAGTTAGAATACATTCTTGAATAACGCACAGGCTTTCCGTGATAAAAATACTACGGAAAATAATTGAAAACTCCCGGGATTTTGGGTATAACCGCGGGGAGCTACTAGTTAAGTGGTTATATGGTGGACATTAACCTGGGAGCAGGTAACCTAAATAGATATATGGGTCTCAAGATTCTAGCGATGCGAAAATCTTTCGTGATTTTGTTACTGCGAAAAAGAGACAAAAGATCTACAATTAATCCATTATGTTTTGCGTTCCGGTCCCATAATTTATTCATCTTTGACTTACTCTCAAATTTGAATGGAAATATTATTTCTAATTTATATCCTACCATAAACTCCAAATTCACGAGTACTTCATAGCTTTATCACTTCTACATTCATAAGCAATTGCCGAGAATCGTCTTTATTCATACTCTGTACCTGCGTCGTTTTATTTAAAGTACTTTAGCGAAGTGGATGTGACAATAACGGTGTAAATTAAGCTTTATGTGGTAAGGGACAGCGGACGATGGTGTAAGAACCGGCAAATATGGTGAAAGGGTCCTCAGGGTTGATAGTTCTTTAGTTTATGTTACTGCGGTTTCACCCGTTTCTAAGGAATCTTAAAATTGCCAAAATAAAATGCAGCCTAAGAGTTATTTCCGAACATATCTATATGTAGCAAGTGCCAAATTTTGTCGCTCTCTTCAGCCGTTTTGTCGTGTAAATGCAACAAAGATACATCGTATGTATACATATATTTATATTCACTATTTAAATGAAAGTTTGGAAGGATAGTAGGATAAGGTTATTTTTTGGAAATAATAGATTGGGATATATTATATCTATCTATATCTTTGGCTACCTTTAACTTTCTCAAGCTCTAGTTTTACTAGTACCAATTTTCATAAAAATCCGTTTTGTGATTTAAGCGTACTGAACAGACAGAGTGACATTCGCATTAATAATATTAGTATGATTGTTTTTGCATGTAGAATACTTATTAATTTTCAGCTGACTAGACGTTACTCTACCAACACTTTTTACTCGAGACCATATGCGCCTTAACCGGTCCATTCTATAATTTACTGAAAACAATAAATTGAGTGTAGCTAAGATAATACCTAAAGCTGTCATCACAAGTTTACCGCAGGGTTCTATTTTAGGCCCCTATTTTCTGAGGCCGCGTGGGTCAGCCGGCCTGACCTAACATTTCATAGGGTCCATTGTCTAAGTCATTTTGATTTATGGTCCTCTTGAATAGGGTGTAAATGTATCCATATCTCTTGGTCAAGTGATGCTTCGCTGAGTTTTAGACGGGTTATTCAAATAGGTGAATATTTCAAAGGGTGGTTTTAGCTTGAAGCGTTTGTGTTATTTGTCATACGATGTAAGTTTATTAATTCACTTTATTTATTTAACGATTAAGGTTGTTGGTACTGGGACTATTTTGCTACTTCTTTGGGTATATATTTTTTGAGAACTTACGCTGTTCAATACAAAGACAACTGTCCTTTATCTGTATTTGGTTTTCAATTTTTATTAATATTAGTTATTATTTTAAACTAAAGAAAAGAATATTAGGTACACGTAGGTAACATATTGACTCAGGTGTTCCCGTGCGGAAATCCTATAAAACCTAGGATTGTATTAAAGAGAACATACCTATCTTTATTTATTTTTTTACCGAGAAAGAGATCCAGCAGAATTATATATTTACCTAATACTATTTATTTAATAGAATCTTACTGTTGAATCGTAAACATAAGAATCGTGGCCAATAAAAGTGTTAACTACATCAAAAACCTCATCTCCTCTAACTTGGGCCACTCCTCTCAAAATAGGCACGAATAAGACTCTGTCAACACCAATTTAAGCTCCAAAATCAGTTTTTTTCCCTCCACTTAAGAGCCCTTATTTGCAGTTTGTTCGATTTACAAGGCGCAAAGTAAATTAGTGAATAAACAACCTTTTCACTCTTGATTTTATATCGCCGAGCGTATTTTCTCAGAGAAAATATACGCATAGACAAGTGTTCGCTTCATTTTATTTGAGATTGGTTTGAGGTGAACAGATTTTGGCTGAAATATGTATATAAACGTTATTATGGGCCAATATAAACTGCTTGGTTGCCAATCCAGTTTGTCTGACGAAGAGAGTAGATAGAGTACATAGGACTTCCAAAAAAAGATTATGTTCTCAAGAAAGCCGGATAAACCAGCTATATTATGTATATTTGTGTGTGTTTTATATATCTTTCTGTTTCTTAATGTGTAGGTAATTTGTTTTGATGTATTTATAATCTATGTTATGTTACTTGCAATAAATGAATTTAAATTAGTCTGAAGATTTAATAAAGCTGAAAAATATAATATTAGCTTTATAATATTAGTGTGACAAGCAAGCATTTTCCATTTATAACGGGTAGATACACAAATCGAGTCACACTCCCCTCAGCGTAAACAATATGTGTGAGGGTACGTCGCGTCGCCTCCGCAAGCTAAGTGACTGTTCATATAGCTTGTTTGCCTTTCAGTCTTGTAACATCATATTTACCTGCTTGTATGACATGTTTAAGCTTACATTTCTAAGAATTATGCGGAAGAAAATTATAACATCATTTTAGGACTTTAAAAAATTTCAAGCTATTTATAGAAAACAGGCACTTATGAAAGTCGAAGCTAATGAAGCTACTACTTTAGTAAACCTCATCAAAATTATGAGGTTTAGTAATAATTATTATTCTTTACAATAGCTTAGTTAAAATTATTTAATCCATTGTATAAAACCTTATTTTTTTGCCCCAGGAATTCCTACTTTGGGAGAACTGTTTCAGATTAAACCCCAGAAGTGGAACACAGAAAAAAACAGAATTGTTGATGCAAAAAAATGTTTTTGCTGGGTAGGTATTTTAACTTAACCACAAACAGACTGGCCAGATAAACGATTTAAAACTATACTCAATAGCAACAGCCAATAAAATAAACATAGTATCAGCCATAGACCTTTAATATAACTAGACAGTAGGTACCTTGTATGAAGACCAATCGTGTTATATTTTAATCACACACATAATTTCATAGTTACTCGCAAAAAACATAAAACAAATGCTTTTTTAATTGACAGAAGCACTTGTGGCTTCCCTCGGTTTCACCTGCGTACCCGAGAGATCTTATATTTTTCATTCTCGGGCTCTGTACTATCTGTGTACCGAACTTCATTTAAATCGGTTCAGTAGTTTTAGCGTGAAGGCGAAACAGTCAGAACGACCGACAGACAGACAGTGTTCAGTTACTTTCGCAGACTAAATGCAGCGGCGTAATAAGCAGTCATTATTGCTGCTTTGTGACACGAGAAGTACGCACACTTGTGACATCTAGTGACATTATAGATCTGTGTATTAAACGCTAAAATAGAGCGCAACAAATATTAATGGAATCATTAAATGGTCACAACACTGCGCTGGCACATAAAAGAATAACGCCGACCCGACTATAATGGCGTTTATCAGGTGCAAAATATCACGATTTATCGCAAATGCGGTGTTCTAGACCGCTGGCATGCCATTTGTGTCGATACCGAGTTATGCCAGACTGTGCCAGAGTGTTCGGTAAAATAGCTGGTTTATTCATGCCAGATTACAAGTCTCCGACGACTGAGGACTTTGTTCTTGTCGAATCTACGTAGATGTAATGTGGTTCCAAGTTATGTGATGGTTAAGAGCAATGGGGAATGGTGTTTTAATGATGTTATATTAGATTGGCTTCCGCTCCACGGTTTCATACACTTTCGCGGGGGATATAAAGGTTTCCCGGGATAAGGAGTAGCGTGTAGGTATGCTACTTCAGAACATTTTTGACTCTATGCCCATTGTCACCTTTAGCAGTGACAGAGTAACAAATATCTATATAAACATTCGAAAAAATAACTATACTAGCTTTCACTCTGCGGATTCACCCGCATAGTTCTCGTTCTCGTAAGAATACAAGAATATAATATAGCCTATAGCACTTTCTGATAATGTAGCTTTCTACTGGTGAAAGAACTTTTGAAATCGGTCCAGCAGTAAAAATCGAATCATTCCTCTTTATAATATTAGTGTAGATAGTATATAGAAGGTAATATAATATACGTGGCTATGTGCAAAAAATATTTAAAATTGATTAACAAATCGTACTTCTTTTATGGAAGCAGATAATAAACATTCACAATTGACTAGTGATATTTTGAATGAAAAACATTCAATCGCGTGAGATTAAAAATAACTTATCTACCTCCAAATCCAAAGTGCGATAGGAATATTTCCAAATGACAAACTTTCCACGAATCATATCTGGAATCGAATCAATTACTTCACTTGGAACTTTCGGCGAATTCATTTCGGGCGCGAATCGAAACTCGTTCTGATCTCACCCATTTAAATGTTGCCTTGTAAAATATTTCACTTTATTTATTTACAACTTATTGTATTTTTGATACGAATATAAAATAACTTCGAAATAAGAATATTTATGTATAATATTTTATTAATGCAAATTGAAGTTCGTCTTTAACGGTTTCACGCCAAACCACTGAAACGAATAAAAAAATTATTTCGCTAATAAAAAGCTACATTATCAGCCAATAACAAAGGCTATACTTTATCCCCATATTTCTACAGGAATTGGAGCTACGCGGGTAATCTCTTATCTCCATATTTCTACGATAACAGAACCTACGAAAGTAAAACTGCGTGGCGGAGTTTATTTGTCAGAATTGTCTTTCCATATCTGCGTTTCAGAGTCGGATTAGTTGAGATTTTCATATTGTCCTACAGATATACCTTTAACCGGTTTAAGTCTCGTATTATTTACAGTCATTAGCAAGAAGCCCAACGCATCAGCAACTTCCGTAAACTTCAAAGTCACTAATGAAATTGCTTCCCACGCAAATGAAATCGAAGGTTACCCTAATATCGACGAAGCAATCAGACAAAGTTGAACATGATTGATTAATAAATCTCATTAAATTAATTCGCGAATTATTCGTAAACAAAACATCACGGTCGGAATGTTTGTGAGTTTCACGAATTTCCATCCAAGTTTTGCGTAAATTTCCTTTTGGCGGATCTGTTATTACCACATTTTGGACTACGCCGCCGTTACTGTTGGCCGGTATCATGCGAAAGAGAAACATTCATTCTCTTATTTGAGTGTATTGAAATTTTGTCTGCGCTCCAAATTTGTTTGTGAGTGCCGTTTGTAAAAGGTTATTGCTTTGAAGTAATCGAAAGGTGTTCAATTCAAGATGTTATCAACAATTACATAATGTATCTATACAAATATCATAAACAGGAATGATTACATTTTTCGTTTGCTTGTAATGAATAGGCAAAACTACTGGGCCGATCTGAATAATACTTTCACGAGTGAAAAGCTACATTATTAGGAAGTAACATAGGCTATATTTTATCCCCATATTCTTACAGGATTGGAACTACGCGGGTAAAAATGAAACCTAAAGACAGTTTTCATAGCACAACCTGCAGCAGGTATCTATTTTATACTCCATAAATAATATAGATCGCTATATATAGCGAAAATGTTTCTTTAAAAACTTATTTTCACAGTCGGCGGTAAATATTTTGCGACCCATTCGGCGAAATGAAATGATATCTCAATGGCATCCATTGTTCAATTTTATTTTATACTTTATTTGATGTTCGGAAAATAATTCAACAAAGATAAAAAACGACCTGCGGTTAAAGGTCACACTTAAGTAGCATATAAAATGAAATAAAGCTCTTAGAAATCGACTGGGTGCATGAACATGACAAAAGAATCTCTTTTGTATCTGTATTCTTTTAAAAGTCGTAACTTTTTTTAATATATTTTTTATATTGTGTTGAGTCGATATATTACTAACTAGCTGCCTCCCCGCGGTTTTACCCGCGTAGTTCCCGTTCCCGTGGGAATACAGGGATAAAATATAGCCTATGTTACTCGGGGATAATGTAGCTTTCCAAAGGTGAAAGAATTTTTGAAATCGGTCCAGTAGTTTCGGAGCCTATTCATTACAAACAAACAAACTAATCTTTCCTCTTTATAATATTAGTATAGATAGTATAGATATATCGACTACTAATACTAATATTATTAATAACTATTCGTAGTTAGGTATCTCTATGACGCTTACGCCTAAACCTACCTAAGAATAGTTATTAAATCAACTAACACGGTGCAATATACGTGCAAAGTTTTACATATTATAAGTAGGTAATATCATCTTAAATTATGTGATACATAGCTCAATTGAAAATTTGAAAGTCAAGTGAATTCTGAAAATCTACCTTTTACATTCAGTAATAAAGTACATAATCGGTTTTCTAAGAATTATTGTTTTAATATTTTACGTGCCGAACGGAACTACGGTGATATTTTTATAAAAGTAAATCTTATAACCAAAATATACCTATATTTTATTTTGGTAATAAAACGATACTTCCAGATGTTACCTGCTAATAATAAACAACACAGAAAATCAATAGTAAACACTAGAAAGGGGTCAAATTTTTACACTTAAAAAGCTATTTAATTCACATGTCAACACGAACCCATTTACAACGGTAGAGATCTCATTTACATATAGCGACTGGGGTCTGGGGTTCGATTTGAAAAATGTATAAACCCAGCGTTCAGTGAAGTGAAAGGGCGGTGTTTGAACGAGACGTAAATTAGCTACGGATCCATTCTATTGGCAGACAGGAGTTGAGGTGGATAAAAAATTGGTTGCGGGTAAGGGTTGCTTGATTGTGAAGTTGGAAATCTCAAAATAATTGGCCTTTAGGGCTTTCAGCTAACATTTGAGCCTATTTTAGGCTGCCGGCTGGCTCGATGGAAAACACGTGCTTTTAGGTTTAGCTTTTGTGGAGAAGCTGATGTGTCAATATATTTGAGGATTTTAATAAAGTGATGTTATTGTGGTTAGTAGGGATGTGCAGGTAAGCAGTCGTTATGCTGGAAAGTTAAATGGAAAATTTGATGTTTTCTGGGCTAGTTGAGACATAATTTAATATGGTAGTTGCGTTTATATATTTGGCTATTGCCGGTGCTTTATGGATTTCCTTCGATAGAACGTTAGAATTTATGTTCCTGTCATTAAATAGGTAATTTCCATTTACTGTTCCCTAATTTCCGTTCTATCTACAAACATTTAATTACTAGGAAATAAATGTTAAATGTTGGATACAAAGTAAATATTACCAGAACGCCTAAAGGTGAACACAGAATCAGAATATATTTTGGCTATCACAATTTTGGCATTTGAAGGCATGTGAAGTCCGCCAATCCGCACTAGGCCCGCGTGGTGGACTATGGCCTAAACCCCCTCGATGTTAGGGGAGGCTCGAGCTTCTCGATGGAGACGTATATGAGCAGTTGATGATGATGATAATGATGATCACAATTTTTCCCCCAAGAACGCAGGTGGTACCTAATACAAAATATTTATGTGTATGCAGTGGAAGCTAATACAAAATAATTATTACACCTGACACCGAAATTGGCAATAACAATAAAACTCAATGCTCTGGCAACCCTGACACAAACGTCATTTCCAAAATGGCGTATCGCCGACGGGTTTATGGACCCTTCTATTTTAACCCATTTACTTTTTTTTCGGTAAATTTTGACGCCCGATAAAATAAGTCGATTATGAACGGTCCGACAATTTATGACGTGTTAATTGATTTTTGGGGAAATTCGGCGTGTGGTAATCGGCTGTGGGGAAGCGCAATAATTATTATACATACGTAAATATTATTATAGCACCGCGAGTAAGCCGTGGTGGCTCAGTTGGGAACGGACCGACTCACGATCATGAAGGTAAGGACATAAAAACTTACGTACGGATTCACACCACTGACTTTTGGTGAAGGAAATACATCGTGAGGAAACCTGCATGCTCGAGATGTCACAATTAAAGGCATGTGAAGTCCGCCAATCCGCACTAAGCCCGCGTGGTGAACTATGGCCTAAACGTCGTTGTTAGGGAAGGCTCGTGCTCCTTGGTAAAGACATATACCTATGAGCTGATGATTATCAATTTTTATTAATATAAAATATTCAGTCTGTTAATGTTTATTTTAAAATAACAAATATTTGAGCCACTACCAACAAGTTAATTCATAAAGTAAACTTGTTTGTTTGTTTCAAAGATTGACAAACATCAAAGAGATAATATTTACATTGATATCGTTTAAATTAGTACGGTGTACTAGTTGCTAGCCGCGGGTTTACCCGTCTGGTATACAACTTTTAATAACACCTTTCTGTGTAATCATATTTTTGTTTACTTTTTAAATAAAAAAATATAATCAATATAAAGCAGATGTTAAACTCGCCCCTTTAACCGACTCCAAAAAAGTGGTATATTATTATTATGTGATTGTAAAATATACCTTCATATTTATTTAATAAAGTAAGCCATTTAATGGGATACCGGAGGGAGATTTAAACATAAACCATTTATAATTAGTACATAATAAATTTTATATTTGTTTGTCACACAAAGAGTCAAATTATATACATATATTTTACTACACAAACGTTTCACATAAAATCAGTAATCAAACTCTCATTAATGCATATTCATTACTTTTCACGTAAAATACTAACTCATATTTTGGTTTAACGTTGAACACAAAGCACATAGAGCTTTGACAAAATAAATTAATACATTGACAATTGTAGGTATATATAATTTGAAATAATTTAAATAGCTGTGTTCCCAATTAATAGAATATATAGGTATAGATTGGCCGTGCGTGAAAAATGTCCCAAGATATTTATTTATTTATTTTATTTATAGGAATTACCATGGATTAACTAAGAACTATTAACTAACTACTAACTATAGCCGCTAAATTACTTCTTTCATAATACTATTTAATATATTGGCAACGATTTTACAAACTACCTAAAAACATAGTCTACATTTTTAATGAACTCTTAGTCTTCATTCGCACGTGAGTTTTTTTTATCAGACGGTAAAAAAAGCGTTCAAATACAACAAATGCATTCCTAAGTACCATAATATGGTTTATTTCTAACGCTTAAGATTGAAAATGAATTAAAAACGCCGTCGCGTCGCGTGGGACATATTTGGGAATCCATTTGTTGTAAAACGCTTTTTAACGTCCGCTAAAAAAATTCACGTGCGAATGACGTCTAAGAGTTCATCAAAAATATACTTAGATAAGGTTTTGAGGTATAGTTTGTAAAGTTAATATGTAAATAGGGAAATATAATAGGGAATGCATTTGTTGTATTTGAACGCTTTTTAAAGTCCGGTAAAAAAAACTCTCGAGTTCTTAACCATCTAAACCGTCCATAGCAATTGAATCTTCAATAGCTCTCAAACCAACGGTTTCCTGCTGATGTGGGGAACGCTTAGCGTGCCTTACCGAGGTTTGGCCGAGACCCAACCGAGCAAACAGTTTTACTGTGAAGATGGATGTATTTCAGATTGGAGCCAGTTGAATGGATGTTCTTTTAATCATTACTTTGCAGTGGTATTTCAGCTTCAAGTCTATCTATTTAAGATTAATTTAAATGCTATATTATATTCTAGTTTATTGTATTGCGTTTTACTGTTGTTATTTTACGGTACTCTAGCTGGCTCCGCGCGGTTACATCTGCGTTGTTCCCGTAGGAATACAGGAATAAAATATAGCCCATGTTACTCAGGGTGAATATAGCTTTCCAATGGTGAAATAATTTTTTAAATCGGCTGAGTGGTTTTTGAGTTTATTCATTAGAAACATAGACACAAAAAAAAAATCCTCTTTATAATATTAGTTTAGAAAAACTCCTACTTTGAGATGCAAGTCTAGTATATAACATACCGGACATTAACCGAAAATCAGTGCTTATTTTACCTACTACCACTACTACTACCTACTGGTTACCTAACACAATTTCACAGAGAAAAAATATCATAGACGCGTTACGTCATTAAGAGTTTGAATTTAAAAGGACAGTTTATCTTCACAAATGTTCTGTAAACTTTATGCTTAAACATAATACCACAGTAAACACCTTTATGTAAGTAACGGAATACGCCAGTTAAATACAACTTAATATCTGCTGCATGAGGGATCATTCCGGATTCCCAGAGCATTTGAGGCATTACATCTTTTTAAACACAATAAACTAGGGCCGGATAAACATCGTCCGGACGCCGTACGGCACCGGTCCGGCGCGGTATTAAACATTCATGGAATACCCGGTTTTATTCGGCCGTTAAACTTCATCCGATAAACAGAATTAAATCCCCGGATAGACCGGCGACTGTCGTTTTATTGCATTGTCAAGTTGATGCTATCTTTGGTGTTTTAGACATGTTTTATTTTTCAAAAAGATTTAATGGGAACGGATGGTAAAAAAATATATAATCCATTCTAATATTATAAGGATTATAAGGATTATAGAATGATTGAGTTTTTGTTTGTATATAAATAATAATTTGAATAATTCTTTCACTTAAGGTAAGCTACATTATCAGTAACTAACATAGGCCATAATCGTATTACTCCGGGAATTACACGGTTGAAACCGTGCGGAGGCAGCTAGTCATATTATAAAGAGGTTTGATTTTAGTCCTACTAATATTATAAATGCGAAAGTTTGTATGTATGGATGTTTGTTACTCTTTCACGCTCCAACGGCTGAAGGGATCTGCTTGAAATTTGGCACAGAGCTAGAATATGTTCTGGAATAACACATAGGCTACTTTTTATCCCGGGAACGCGGGTGAAACCGCGGGGAGCCACTAGTTTGTAATAAAAATAGGCTCAGGAACTTCTAGACCGATCTGAATGATTCTTTCACTAATGGAAAGCTACATAGGTATATCAATGAGTAACTTAGGCTTTTTCCCCGTAACCTGCGGTAGCGGAAACTACGCGGAGCAAATAGCTAGAAAAAAAACATCGTTTCATAATTGCTATCTAAAAAAACTGGAGTACAGTCAAAAATTTGTATACACCCAACATTTTCAGCACCATAAAAGAATAACCAATAAAATTAACATACACCTAAAACAAAAGCAAAATGCCGCTTTGTGTGTCATATCATATTACCGACAATCCCTATATATATATAGCCCTGGCTTTGTGGTTAGTGACCCTGACTTTCAAGCCGCGGGTCGTGGTTTTGAATCCCACCCAGGACAAACATTTGCATGCATGTATAAGTCTGTATGTTCTGTGTCTGGATGTAAATATCTATAATATGTATTTAATAAGTATTATATGTAGTATATCAGCTATCTGGTTACCATAACACAAGCTTCATTTGAAGCTTACTTTGGAATCAGATTGGCCGTGTGTGAGAAATGTCCTTGGATATTTATTTATACGTGCTTGGGAAAATGATCATACCCTGTAAAACTCCAGCGTACGTGTAAAATGTGGTATTTATCCGTACACAGCCCGCGGGTGAACTAGCTCAGGGGCACGCGATAAGCTCTACAAAAGCTGTATAATAGCTTTATAATAGTGAAGTCCCGCGAGAGCTATTGCAATCAATTTATACTCTATAGTATTACTTTATAGAGATAAAGCTGCAGCACAGTAATGGGAGTCCTATCGCAGTTTTCTATCGCGCCGTTAGAATTGATGTTTTAAATATATTCCCTTTATATTGTAGAATGGATTCAATAGTAAAAAAAACGATCTTTCTTTTTGGATCGATCTTTTTGGACGTCACTTTATCCACTTTATTTGTTTTTCAAAACAAAGCAAAGTAGACTAATAATCAAAATCAAAATCAAAATCAAATATTTTTTATTCAAATAGGCCTCAATAAAGCACTTATGAATAGTCACTATTAATGCTCGGTTCTGAAAGTTGTTTTTTACTGAGAAGAGCCGGCAATAAACTCAGTAATTACTCTTTTCAAAAAAACCAGCTTAGATCTAATACAATAGTGATTTTTACAAAATGTGTGAAATAGCCTGTAGCGAGCATTTCACTGCCAAGGGTCTTTTTCTAACAAGTAATCTGATACACTATAAAAGCCCTTTTGATATAAAGTTTTCTTCACTACCTGCTTAAATTTATAAATTGGTAAATCCTGAATATCTTTAGGTAGTTTATTGAAGAAACGTATACATTGCCCCTTAAATGAATTTTTGACTTTAGTAAGTCTAGTTACAGGTATAGCGAGTTTGTGCTTATTTCTGGTGTTGATACTATGAGTGTCGCTATTTTTCGGAAAAACATGTAAATTTTTACGTACATACAACAAATTTTCATAGATGTATTGTGAAGGTACAGTCAAAATATTAATATTTTTGAATTCATCTCGTAGAGAGTCCCTAGGACTCATATTGTATATAGCACGAACAGCCCTCTTCTGCAGAACAAAAATAGTGTTAATGTCGGCACCACTGCCCCAAAGGAGAATGCCATAAGACATTATACTATGAAAATAACTAAAATAAACTAATCTCGCGGTATCTACGTCAGTAAGTGCACGTATTTTCTTTACTGCATATGCTGCAGAAGCAAGTCTGTTCGCCAACCGAGAAATATGAGGGCCCCACTGAAGCTTTACATCTAAAGTGATACCTAGAAATACTGTGGTTTCTACAAAGTCTATATTTTCATTCTTAATTTTAATACATGTGTCTACTTGACGAACATTTGGTAGACTAAATTTGATACATTTGGTTTTCTTCTCATTTAGAAGCAGATTATTTACAGTAAACCAATTTACCACATCCGAGAGAGCATTGTTCACCTCGTCATAATTTAATTCATGTCGTTTCACTTTGTAAAGAAGTGAAGTATCATCAGCGAACAATACAACCTCATTTTTTTTCTCAACAAGGTAGGGTAGGTCATTTATATATATAGGAAAGGAAAGGACCTAAGATTGAGCCTTGTGGGACGCCCATAGCAACAGTTGATCCAGGGGACACCTTTCCATTTATATTTACTCTCTGAATTCTATTACTAAGGTATGAATTTATAAGACTGAGTGCTTGATTTCTTATACCGTAGTGGCTTAACTTCCTGATTAACAGTTCATGTTGGACACAGTCAAATGCTTTAGATAAATCGCAAAAAACCCCTATTATGTCTTTTGAATCCTCCCAGGCTGCAAAGATATGTTGAACTAGTGGCTCCCCGCGGTTTCACCCGCGTACCCGGGAGGTCTTCCATTTTCCCGGGATAAAAAGTAGCCTATATGTTAATCCAGGTTATAAGCTATCTTTATTCCAAATTTCATTCAAATCCATTCAGTAGTTTTTACGTGAAAGAGTAACAAACATCCATACAAACTTTCGCCTTTATAATATTAGTAGGATAAGCTCAACGCCGGCATCGGTTGTTGAGCGACCCTTTGTAAATCCGAACTGTTTATTATGAAAAAGATTATTACTATTAAAATGTCCCATTAATTGATTTAGTATGAGTTTTTCAAAGATTTTACTTAGTGTTGGTAGTACAGATATAGGTCTAAAATTTTAAGGGTCTGATGTACTACCAGCTTTAAAAAGAGGAATTACTTTACTATACTTCATTAAGTCAGGAAATATACCACTATTGATGCATTTGTTAAAGAGAGATGCTAAATGCGGTGCAATACAATCAATTATATAATTTATAAGTTTAACTGAAAGTTCCCATAGATCAACTGTTTTTTTCATATTAATTAATTTAAATGCCTTAATTATATCAATAGGGGTAACACAAGAAAATTTTAAGTTAACAGTACATTTAGTTACATTTTCCTTTAGTAAAGATTCAGCGAGGGTAGGAGACGAGTTAAGTGTTTTAGTAGTAAGAACTGGAATATCAGTAAAGAATGACTCGAACGCGGCAGCTACTTCTGTATCAGATGTAATGATATTATTATTTATCATAAGTCGAAACTCCTGGTCGCACGATTTGGTTTTGCCGGTTTCTGCATTAATTATTTTCCAGGTCGTTTTAACTTTGTCAGTACTATTTATAATTTTATTACTAATGAACTTTTGCTTAGCTAGTACACAAACACGTTTAAATAATTTTGAGTATTTTTTGACATAATTTAAAAAAATCAGGACTATGGTTAAATTGCTTTTCACTATAAAGTTCATACAATCTACGCCTACTCGTATGAACTCCTACCGTCGCCCAATCACTGAATGACCTATCAGCTTTCTGTTTAATAGTTTTAGATTTAAATACAGAATTATATTCGTTTTTGGTAAAGTCTAAAATCGCATGATAGTGGTCATTTACATTATCTTTAAAAGGCAAGTTCAATACTTTTTTCTCTACATTGTCTCAAAATTTTTTAAGGCGATATTCACTCATAGGTACACACTTAATATCTTTTTTTTTTACCATTTTCCCAGTTATATTGAATGATGCACTCTGACCACAATGATCAGAACTCAATTGACTAATGATGGACTTAGTGACTGGCTGCATGTTTGTAAATATATTATCAATACAGGTTGCTGAAGTAGATGTTATCCTAGTTGGCTCAAAAAAAAGATTTACAAGATTAAAGCACAGGAATAGTGATTTGATTCTATGACTCATGACATTATCATCTAAAATATTGACATTAAAATCTCCACAAATAATTATATATTTATTAACTTTATTTAATTTTAATATTGCTTCTTCCATACATTTTTCAAACAAATCATAACTCGCGGAGGGGGGTCTGTATACGCACATAACAATGAACTGCTCAAGCTCTATACAAGCTATTTCAAAAGTGCGCTCAATAGACAGGCTCACAATATCTTTACGGACTTTATACTTTAAATTATTTCTGATGAGTATTAACGAGCCACCATGTATAAACTGTTGTCTACTGAACGAACTTGCTACCTGGTGGTTATTGAAGCTAAATATGAACTGATGGTCCTTAAGCCAATGTTCAGTAATACATAAAATATCAATATTATTACAGTTCATGAATAGCTCCAGTTCTAATTCCTTGCCCAGAATTCCTTGAATATTTTGATGTACCAGGTTAACATGTTTTTTACATAAAATAGAATACTTGTTCAACTTATGAGGTAGTAAATTGTGTTTATTTTCTGGGCAGGATTCTAAACTAATATTATTTTTTCCATTATTGCCAGAGAATGCCTCTGTTGTCTCATAACTTAATTTAAAGAATTTGAAATACCTTTCAATGATGGTAGACTACTTGGAAAAACTTCCAAGGACTGTAAACAATTAATACTAATATTATTTTGCTCAATAGGAGCCGTTTGATTAGCCAAACATTTGGCTAGGTTTTTAAAATAATATGATAGCGATTCTGCTAATTGTCTCTTTAAATTATTGTAAAGATAAAAATTATCCTTAATCAAAACATATTTATTACCAAATAAACTATTGGTATCAAAGAAATGGAATTTATCATTATGACGACATGTCAAGGTATGAATAATTGTATTAAAATTATGCCTAGTCAAATTTTCCATCTGTGGCACACTTTTTATAAAGGGAAATGCAAACATTACAATGTGTCTGACATTTAATAAGGTCATTGAAGTGAAGTATTTAGTCAGGGCATGCTTGCTTACATTTCCCTTTCTACCAATTAATATAACCAAAGTGGTATTTTCTGAAAATAAACTATTAGTAATTTTGTCTAAAATCTGGGAATAAGATGCACCGGGCATGCAAGTGTTGATTATAGGCTGTCCTAAACAGTGGCTAAGTTGCACACCCATATCTTTTCCCATTTCATCACTAAACATTACAATATTTTGTGTATAAGAATTATTATTATTTTTACTACAGGAAGTGTTTTCTGGATCAGCACACATCACTTGTGGCTGATTAAGGGATGATGAGAGGGTACAGTCTGCTTGAGAACAGTCTGAGGGGCTTTTAAAACAATCACATTGGTGGTTAGATAATGATTGGAACCTTTCATTATTATATTTGGAAACCTCAACCAGTTCATTCATAGCTAGAATGTACTCATTCATCTCCTTTTGTGAAGTGTCATATTTATTTTTTATTGAACATAACATATCTTTCAGACTAATAATTTCTGACTGTAATTGATATGAAACTGATTCATAACTAATTTTGTTTTTTTTTTTCAACTCTAAGTGGGACATATTAACTTCATCTATTAAGTATCTACGCTCTTTCCTCAATTTATTGTTATTATTCCAAAAAACTTTATTTTTCTTTATTAATTTCTCAGTTTTCTTAATGATTTTTTTAATTTTTATATATTTCTTAAGTTTATTTTTACTACTCATAACTAGTACAGGACTGCTAGAAACATAAGAATCATTGTTAGTAAGATCTATAGTGACAGTGGGAATAATATTTGAATTTAAACCTGAATCAGAGATATCAGAAACCATGCCCGGGGCCGACCCAATTAGTTCTTCAAAGAGTGACTGATTGGTAGTTGTGATGTTATGATGGTTTGAGTCTTCTAGGTGAGAAATGTATTTCCTAGCATCAAATCATTCAGACTCCAATGCAGCGACGCGCGCGAGGGCATGATCAAACTCATGGCTACATTGGTCGAACTCATCAACTACTTGCTGAAGCTGGTCGCGTTGCTTAACAATTTCTTGGGTCTGTGCATGAATTTCTGCTAACTCTTTCTTAAGCTTTCTGTTACTATCAATTAAAACTAACACTTCCTTTTCATGATCAACATTTTCTGATAACAATTGTTCATACATAGACTTATAGGTTTTTATTTCCTGCAGGGCAAGTTGGAGTTTATCTTGTGCCTGACGGGCAGCAGTCTTGCGTGTAACCATCATTTTATTGGTATATTAGTAATAAAAATGACAATTAAAGATATAGGAATGAATAAATGTAGGAACAACAGTTAACAGACAATACCTACCTACTACTTATTATGTACCTATGTTCTATTGACAGAATATACTTATTAATACTGTTGGATGTAATAAGTTGTAAATTTGAAACTCAGTTCAATAAGATATTCTATCAACTTCCCTAAGTATAGGACCAAGAATTTTTAAATATCAACATACGGTTGGCGATGACACACACTTGTAACAGACGTATGCTTGTATTTTTACACTTTTTATACGTAAATTTTTATCACACTTATTTTTAATTACTTTTGTTTAGTGACGAACGTGATTTTTCTATTTAATAATGGGTTTATTTAATTATTATAAATATTTAAAATACGGAGATCTATTTTGACAACTTAGCCTAATAATAAAAAGCGAGAGCAAAATGCAAAAAATCTCTCTTTCACAGTGATTGATCATATTTTAAACGTAAATTACATCTAGAAATATAAATTTACACTTTCCAAATAAAAATCGAAGCAATTTGAAATGGAGCAACACTAAATCCTCGTTACGTCAGTGTACGTCAATTAACGAGGGTTGCCAGCACCTAAAATAGAACTGTTAGTGTTACCACCTACATTATAACTTATTAACTCACATACCACATGACCACTTGATGAAGTCACGTAACCTGATACTTCAACAATAGACCCTCACAAATTTATACCACAAACAACCTGACTCTTATTCCTTGAACTGTAAAGCTTATTATACAATTTAACGACCGCATTATTATATATGTTTAAGTTTCCCGACGTCGATGCGGTGGTACCAAACTTCCGATCAGCCATTATGATATAAATCTGTAGTCGTTTCCTTTAAATCCGGTATACATTGCTTGCTCAGCAAATCATTTAAAAGCCTTCTCTATAGTTCGAACAGTAATGTAATCTTAAAGGTATGTTTAGATATGATGATCGCAAAGTTTCGCGGTAAAGGATGTATACTGGAGCCAAAATGATTATTGACCGGGCAAGCATCAGCTCACAAGTATCGGTTAGCTGCAGTAGTGAAACTTAGTTTCTGACGATAATAGTTCTAGATTCTAAAGTTTTAAGTTAAAGTTTTAACCAAGGTTAAAATATTTAGAAAATTACTTCTAACATTTAATGTTTTGTAGTAACTCACATAGTTGTTTTCAATTATGTTGAATGTTATTAAATTCTATGAAACACTGATATAAAACTAGTATTTTAAGTGTATTGTGGTGGGTTTTTAGGGTGTCTGTCAAAAAGGTATCCTACGGGATCCTATTACTCAGAATCGTCCGTCTGTATGTCATGATCCAAAAGGTAGATAATTGAAATTTACACGTAATGTGTATTTCTGATGTTACTATTCGAAAAAAAAAAAAAATTTACACATTGCGGAACCCTTCATACGCGAAATCGAACATGGCCTAACACCCTAAAGGTAATTTCGTTAAGGACAGATACCCTCAACTATATTAGTGGGATGCTGATAAGCTGGAAGATAATAATGTGTTAAGCCTCATAAACTTCATTTTGAGAAAATGGCGTTTGAAGATTATAATGTATATGTGATTTATGACTATAGATAATACAAATTAGGTTATATATTGTCTAAAATTTTTAAGCTATTGCATAGCTTTTATCGCGGGCTCTGAGCGCGGCGACCGAATCAAGAAATTCCGTAACGAAAAAAACCTAACACATCGTCTAACGTCGTTTCAGTTCGGCAGACTTCGGCACAGTGTTTGTTTGCTATCTTCTTAACTCTTTGACGTTTTGAAAAAATGGCGTTTGACATTTAAAAAAAACAAAACTCAATTTCCGTATTCGCGCGTAATTATTTTGTTTCTATTTCGTGGCAAGGGTACCACGTCATAAAGCCTAAGTATTTAAATACGTATGCACATCAGAATGCATATTATTAAAAAAAATATATGCTCAAGTATTTTTACAATGTACAAGGCGTCCTTTCTAACCTAACCTTTGTTTACTTTTTTTATTTGCATTTCTAAGCACGCGATGTTGGCGTATTGGTACAAATGTTTGTACGTTGGGCCAACATGGCAATGAAATTAGACCTTTTCTCTAAGATTTATATGAGCTAGTACTTATATATTTTTAAGCTATTGCATAGCTTTTATCGCGGGCTCTGAGCGCGGCGACCGAATCAAGAAATTCCGTAACGAAAAAAACCTAACACCCCCCACTCCGACGGGCAAGGAGGTGTGGCTTGAAGGCCGTGCATCGTCTAACGTCGTTTCAGTTCGGCAGTCTTCGACGGCGTTGTGTGCGATTAGACGTATTGTACGACTCTACGAAACTCGCACGAATCGAGACGAGCTGCTCCGAAATCGGACGAATACATAAGCAGCTGTTTATGAGAAAGTATATAGGTGTATATGTATTTATGTACAACAGTGAATAGCTGTACTTGTAAAATTTGTGTATGAAGTGTTTTGAATATGAATGAACAAAGTGCATTTATTATTAAAATAAATAAATAAAATTATAATTGCATAAGTTGATACAAAATGCTATGCAATGCAATAGCTTTACCGCGGCAGTCCCCGAGTGCCTCACGTAATTTTTTTTTATTAAAAATTTTAATTGTGTTTTATGTATATTCCTACTCATGTTTTTTTTTGCAGTTATAGATAATTTTTTCATTTCCATTTTCATTTGTATGTTATATCATCCATTTTTTATGTACTTTTATGTTTTAAATACGCGATGCATTATGAAAATATATCAAAATCTATATTTTCGACTTTTTGTGGATTGACACATTATTGCTTATCAGCATCCAGTTGTTCTACTGTAGCTACTACTACTAGAGGCTTTTTGGCTTCCAGCCAAATGTCCGCTTGAGTCAGCTTGACACGACAAAGCGCGGCGGGTCCGACATCGCCACCTTGCCGCACGCTGCACGCCAAGCGCTTCAGCGCTGCCCCTACAACAAGCGCTTCAGTGATAAATCGCTTGTAGATACAAAAGGTATAGGCGGTTTGACTTTTGACTGAATGCGCGATATACGAATTTTTGTATGTTCAATGCTATAGAAGGGACATGGAATATACAGAAAATCACAAACTAATAGATAATAAATAAATAAATAATAAATAAATATCCTGGGACATTTTTCACACACGGCCAATCTGATTCCAAAGTAAGCTTCAAAGTGAGCTTGTTTTATGGTAACCAGATGGATGACATATACTACTTTTAAATACATACATATAAAGTTTAAAAGTCTTTAAAGTAGAAAGGATGATTTGTACATATAGCCTGGATAATGAATTAAAATGCGGGTGAAACCCTGGGATAGTTACTAGTACCTATGTCATATAATCATCCAATATGCTTACATTTAATTGTGGGGCGAGAGTTATTTCAGCGAAAATATGCGGTGAAATAAATTATCCGGCAAAATTAACATGTGAAGCGCGAATGAATAAAACCGCGGTATAAAATAAGTGTATAGAAATAAATTACAGAAAGCAAACAGAACTGTAAAAATGTGGTAACTTTTAATAAGTATTTTTAATGAAAATCAAGGCCTTCTTCCTGCTTTAAAATGTAATATTGCTGATACATTTTATCTGGGGAAAATGTAAGTACCCCGGGAATGGAGGTGAAACCTCGGAAACTTGTATACTATTTACCTTGTAATTTATTTTAGGAATTATATACACTATTCCTGTATCGCGATATCCCTTATCTCTTCAGTTTAAATTTAATAACAATTTTAGTGAAGTTTAATTTTAATTAATAACATTTTTAAAATCAAACCAAATTTCATGCGACCATACCTTTTCTATTCTTTAATACAAACACAAACTCCAAAAACGGACTTCTCACTCGATTTATTAACAAATGAAAGAGTCAGAACATTGAATTACTTACCTTATAGAATTGCACTTTAGGAAACCAATATACAAACAGTAGACTGACCACAGGACGGACGGTTGCACTGGTATGTGCAAATGAGTTAGGGAATAGATCCTCGATCAACGCATTGCTCGGCTCCAGTCGGTTTTACGGCGGAAAATACCGATTGAGTTCCAAAGTTAAAGCCACCACAGACAGCAGCGTTCATGTACACAGTCTAAGCCCTCATTCGCACTAGAGTTTTTCTTACGTACGTTAAAAAACCGTTCAAACACAATAAATTCATTTTCAAGTACCATAACATGCTCTATTTCTAACGTCCAAAGTTGAAAATACAACACTACTTGGTAAAAAAGGGGCGCGTTTTAAAAACGCTGTCGTGTGAATATATACTTGGGAATGCATTTGTTGTATTTGAATGCTTTTTTAACGTCCGTCAAAAAAACTCTCGTGCGAATGAGGCCTTAACAGCGTTCATGTACCTACACAGTCCAATTGAGAAGCTAGTTACGGCAGCTGATTGCTTTGTCGGACTGTGTGATTTCGACTGACGGCTAGATCAAATATTTTTGACGTATAAACACCGACATTGTCTGTGGTGACTCTTATGAAAGTCTTTGCGACGCAGTTTCGCCTTTAACTTTCAAATGATATATTTAACAAAGCGATTGTTTCAAAATCGTGCTATACATATAATCCATTTTTAAGGGTTTTCTGATAATCTGAGATTGCCCTGTAGGTATTTGTTTGCCGGAAAAAACTTTAGGTACATATAAATAAATTAAGCGGCACTTCCGCCTTTCCTAGAAAGACCCTTCCAAAACTACATCCATTTATTTAGAGACGTATCATTTTCCGGAAGACCTTAAGATCTGCGAGGGTTGTACCGTTTCATCGATGTATCGAGTACCATTTACTTAACTGTGTACTAAGTCTGAGTAGAATGAAACGTTTTTCTCATAGTGCCGTCTCTGTAACGGGAATTGAAGGCTCCACTCCAGATAACTTTCTAATTGTGATTGACTTACGAACTTTTGGGAGCCGGGTGACGGGAGACCCCGAGTTGTGGAGATATTTCTTAATTTTGTACAATTATTTTTATGAAGAATAATGGAGTTTTCGTATTGAATGAAGCTGTAGTGGAATTGACAGTTTAACGGTAGCTAGATTGAGGAGTTTGGAGATCAGGATACATACAATCAATGAGGTAAATAGTGCAGTGGAGCACTAAACCAATATTCTTTGTAGGTAAAAATTTGCCTAACAGTAAACCTGACGCTGCTTTTTCCCTAAGTTAATCTTTGTATATATTATTTATAATTATATTTTTCGACGAGCTTCCGCCGCGTGGTTTCACCCGTTCCCATAGAAGTCGGGAATAAAATATTACCTATGTCATTGCCTGATAATGTAGCTTTCCATTGGTTCTTATAGAGCTAAAAATTCTTCCTCTTTATAACACTAATTACATAAACTTTGCTTTTCATTTGTTACTCACACCAACCTTATAAGCTTATTTCTCTAATTTACCCACATCTTAGCCACTATGCCATCCGCATCCCATTGTCATAAACAGATGCTGCATCCGAATCAAATCGAAACCAAATTGCAGAAGTACAATGTTGTAGCGTAATTGACTTGTTAATTTATGCAATTAACACCCCAGTCCGGATGTTCTTGGGTTTTCCAATTTGGATGCCCGCAGTTGGCGTCCTGTGTGCTCCTGACTCGAATACAGATCCTATATTGTACTGGCCTTTGTGGTTGGCGAACCTGACTTTCAAGCAGTTCGTTGGTTCGAATCTCACCTAGGCCAAAACATTTTGGATTATTCTGTGTTTGTAATGCGGATGTAAATATCTATTCAATGTTTTAAAAAACAGTACGCAGTATGTTAGCAATTATAAGCTCTGCTTAGTTTGGAATCAAATTGGCCTTGAGTGAAAAATGTACCAAGATATTTTTTCCCAATCCTAATTTCATCTGTGATCAGCAAACATTACCTATCTATGATTCCAAATTCCAAAACATTATTGTAAATTATAAATGCCAAAGTATGGGAGTAAAAAGAAACTGTTTTTTTGTGCTAGATTTATTTAGTTTTTTTGTCTAACGATACTGTAACTGAACCTTTTGTCTTCGTTAATTGGTTGTTTGGTCCCTTACAAGTTAAACAAAGGTTGACTTTTATTTATTAGGGTTACGCAGGCACAGAATTTGACAATACAAAACCATACATAAAGTATATGGGAGTATAAAAAGGGTTTTGATTTGGTATGGATTGTTCAGGTTTAAGTAAATAGGTAGTAGATTTTTGTCCAGTTTTTTATTATCCTATATGAAAACTGCGGCGAGCGAGTATATATAATGTTTCTACTATTGTGGCTGATATTATAAACGCGATAGTAACATGTCTGCTTTCACGCATAAACCACTGAACTGATTTCAGACTGATTAAATTTGGTACAGAGATAGTCTAGATTTAAGTGTATGGATTACCTTTTATCCCGGAAAAGTTAAAAGTTACTCAGAAACGCAGGTAAAACCGCGGGGAGCCACTATAGCAAATATAATTTTATCTCGAACTCTCACTAATAAATCAACCATTTTAAACAAAACCTACATAAATAAAAACAAAATAAGCAAGTGCATTTATTTATCGTTTAAAATAGACACAATTTCACGTAACACCTCGTATATTTAATGTCCAAAATGCCATTAGGTAGTCCTATAACTAATTTACAAAGTTCCGCCCGGCTCGCTTGGCTAATTACAGTACCGATCGATACGGCGGCATTTGGCCGGGCTTTAATCAAATCCGATAAAAAAAACGATGGATTCAATTAACATAGTTGCTATGGCTGCTGAAAGGTCTGTGCTGTGTACCTGTTAAGGGTTTTGAGCTACGTGTATTAAGTGGGTAAATATCCTCTGACTTTTTGAATGCGGACAATTTGAGGTTGTATCATGGAAACTTGTCAGTCTACATGACTGGCCAATATACAAACCAATATACCAATATATATAAAATGCCACTTTATGACTTTTTATGTATGAATTTATCATCTTGTTTTGGTAACTAATTACATATTTGTTCATGTAATTCTCGCTAAATCTGTGATCATCATCATCATCAGCACATATACGTCTCTACCGAGGAGCTCGAGCCTCCCCTAACATCGAGGGGATTTTTTTAGGCCATAGGTCACCACGCGGGCCTAGTGACGATTGGCGGACTTCACATGCATTTAACTTTGACATCTCGGGCATGCAGGTTTCCACATGATGTTTTTCTTCACCGAAAACCAGTCGTGTAAATCCGTACGTAAGTGCTTATAAACTCAGAGGTACGGGCTAGGGATTTGAACCTGCACCCTCGTGATTGTGAGTCGGTGCGTTCCCAACTGAACCACTACGGCTCGGCACAAAGCTGTGATACCATCGTCTAAAGTATTTAGATACATATATACGAAGAGAAACAGGGCCTAAAACTTTGGATAGAACATTAACACTATACAAAACAAAATCTTTAAACCAAGGGACCTGCTAATGCAAATACCATTAATTAAAGAAAGGTATCATATTATAATCATCATATAAACTTCTTTTTAACGAGCTAAATGAAAAACCCGTAAAAAAAATCAAATCACGACTAAACGTTACATTGGTAAATCTCGTGAGAAAAATGGAGTAAAATTGTAAACATTACCTTTAAATCCTACAAGCTTTCATAACTTAACCATTGGCATAACTTGCACTTGAACTCCTGTCCTTGTCTAACACGTTGGGAGAGAACGTTGCAACTATATACAGAATGAATGGCGAAGTATAAGGCTAGTTACACATCTGACAATGAATTAATACCATAATTTAGTTTTTCTTATAATATTTTTCTGTCACAAATAAATATTTGTCTTTCTTCCAAAATAGAACGAAAGTTTCGTTAGGTAAAAAAATATTTGAATTTAGGTAATAAGAATTGCTTTTTATCTTGTGATATAAATAATTTATAAGATAAAAATGGCGTATATCTTTTTCAAACTGTCATTTGTCAATTTTCCAAATTGGATTTAAACTAATTTTGACAGGTCGGGTCAGTTTGATTGTAAAATTAGTTTTAACAAATAAAAAAATAATTCATTGTAATTATGGTAAAATATGTCTCAGGAACAAGGAATTCTAAGTTTTTATAAATATTAACTCACATGATGAAATCAGTATGTGCAGTCTGCACCCTACGGCGAACATTTATTTCAGACTTGTTAAATTAAATCTGTCTATTGTTATAATAAAATGAACGAGTAAAATACTACCTAATTAATGTTTATACATCATACTCAGGAATGGTACAATTGTAAAATAAATAATATACATTTTAACATAATTATTGCTAAAGGCATGATGTTTTGACCAATTTTAATGAAAGGTACCTACGGTACAAATTACATTTCTGTATTATTTAATATAGAATAAACTAAATTTATGTTATAATAACTAAAGTAAATAATAAACTTTTAATTTAAATACCTATATGTTTTAAAATTAATAAATTGGTAATGTTGAATAAAAAAATGGTCCAAAACTTCATAAATTATCATATTGTAATCACGAAGGATTTGATTAATATTGTTTGATGAATAAACAAACTACCAATAGAAAGTCACATTATCAGGGAGTAACGTAAACTATATTTTATCCCCGTATTCTTACGGGAACTGAAACTATGCGAGTTAAACCGCGCGAGGAAAGCAAGTTTTATTTATTTTTATGCATGATTAGTATTTAACATACCTATATTAATACCTAAGATTATAGATCTTAGCCTGGTAATAAATATAAGAGGAAGAAAGAAAAAAATATATATAAGAGTTTCTTTGTGAAAAATATTTTCAACTAAACGGGCGTTCTCGTTTCGAGTGTATTCATAGCTTTACAGTGTTGCAATTGGCAGGCGGTCTCGAATGCTAAGCTAGCTCTTTATTTATTTCGTATTGCATGCAGGGGTGCGCAAATTTTTGTTTTCCCAAGTGAAGTATTATCGGTTTTACCTACAACGTTCGTAGTCTGCGACTTATAGGGGCTTAAGGTCTGAATGTGCTGAGGTTTTATTCAATAGGAAATGAATATAACGCAGTGTCGTGCTGTCTCTTTCCTTTTCTATGCGATGAAGGGAGAAGGCAGTTGAATGAAATATGCTATACGTTTATCTATTAGGGGACTTTTTTCGCTTTGAGTCTTTAATGTTAATCGTTACAGAGTATTGATTAAATGTCTCTGTTACTGAACGAAACTTTAACATCCAGTGCTTTAAAAGTACTTGAAAAAAATATAGGTAAATCTCTTCTTCTTTTTCCTGCCTTTATTCTGTCTAAGCAGGGTCGGCACAATATGTATTTATCCACATTCCTCTATGTCAGCCGTCATTTCAGTCATCACTCCCCTCTTACACATATCACTTTTCACACATTCCATCCATACTTTCTTCGGTCTTCCTCTACTTTTACAATCCACCTGCACATTCACAACTCTCCTCGTAATCATAATCTTCATCCCTCTACATAGGTAAACCTAATCAAAGTAGTATGTATAGAATCTCTCACAAGTGATAATTATTATCTTGACTATCAGCTCATATACGTCTCCATTAAGTACAAGCATGAAAATGAATTGATATAAAAAAACATACCGGCCGAATTGAGAACCTCCTCCTTTGAGGGAAGTCGGTTAAAAATAATCTACTTCGAGCTCATATACGTCTCCAACTAGAAGGGCAACCCTGATAATGAATTGATTTAAAATTATATACATACTTTACTATCAATTTCTAAATATCAGCTCATTAATAATATCTAAAAGTAACAATAAAGACAAGCTTAAACAAGTAATCAAATAAAATATAGTAATAAGAATAAGAACAAAGCATTAGTGGTACGTATACCCGAAGTGAGTTCACCAGACAACGGAGGACTTTAGTACAATTATTATTGGCTTGGATTGTATGCACTCCGCTCCGGGCGATCTGGGTAGGGTAACCATGAAATAAAGACATGTTTCATGTGGCCAATCTGATTTCAAATTTAGCAGAACTTGTACTATGGATACCTGAATTTCATACTTATATTGATATTTAGATCTGAATATGGAGTGAAACATTAGATAACTAAGTTTGTCCTGGATGGGTTTCGAAAACACTACCGGCGCGGGTTCAATGTCAGGGGACTAATTACAAAGCTGACCAGTCTGCAATTAAGATTATTGGGAAAATACGGCAAAAGAAAAATGGCGATAATTTCTGTGAAAAGTTTTAAGGTTCGAGTTAGTTCTATGACAATTTTATTAACATTACAATAAATGACTGAACAACCACCATTTTTTTAAATCATTGCAACTTCGAAACTCTTTTCCAATTCTCCTCCTCTCTTACTATTATTTTTTCTGGTAAGCTAATTACACGATGACGTGATGACAAGTGAGAATATGCAAGAACAAACTTACAAAATCCGTCAGAACATGTCCCGTTTTTGTTCTAGAGAACGCTTGTCACCCGAGCAGTCTAGGAGCAAGTTTAAATAAGTTGGCTCAGTTTTATTAACGACTGGCTAATAATAAAGAAAGTACTCGCATTACAGTATTTAGTAGAAAGGTCGTGACAAAGCGTCCAATTAAAGTTTTGTAGTGGGTTTCATTGAGTGGCGCGGATCGAGTGCTATGGCCGCGATCAACTTGATTTAGTGATATTAAAACGTTTTATACGAGTATATTTTTTGGTTTTGACCACTGATTTGTTTCGTTTGATTATAAAAACACACATGTTGGCGATTAATGTAAACGTCCGCTTATTATAGATATTAAACCTATTATGTATAAAAACCTTATTGTGTAAATAAAAAGTAAACCGACTCGCCGGGCGCGCGCGGCAGTCGTGGTTGCACAAGCTTTTGGCGCTGACGGCCATATTTGTTTAGTTGTTTATGTTAAGTTTTCATTTTGGTTTGTATTTTTATGTGTTCTTAAGTTTTATTATATTTTTAAGTGGAAGTGAGCCTTTTTATTTGCCACACCGCGGACCGCCTACCGCCTACCTACAACACAGATATACATTATATCTTCTTGACATTGAAAAAACAGTATAAAAAAGGGTTTAGTTGTATAACTTAAACTTTTTCAGCCCCTTACTACCCATTTTTAAACGCGACTTAAGTATTTTTGTTTGGACAATATCCAAATAGTTGTACCGTTGTTCATAGACGTGAAGTCATTTACATGAAGTGTCACGTCACTTTGACAATTTTTTCATTCTTATGGCAACTAGTATAATTCTCGTACCTATACAAATCATGTATTTAGTTCGCGAAGGCTTAAAATTTCTGCTGCCTTTTTTGTAGGTACCAAGGTAATGAACCGTGTACCACCGTGTAGCCGGCACTGGTACTATGAAGGGGGCGCACCCTTCTAGCCTAACAAGTATATTATTGATTATACAAACCTTATTGTATTATTGTTATTTGCCTTTTTTCTTCAGGATACAAACATAAAAAAATCGGTCGAATTTTTAAGTATACGTTATGTGTAGTTTTGTAGATAATGGTGTTTATAAATATGTACTTACATCTTATTTTTTTTTTTTTTTTAACTGTTAAAAACTAGAGCTTGACCGCGATCCCACCTGATGGAAAGCAGTTTGCATAACGGTTTGCTTTCTATAAAGTGCTATAAAAACAATATAAAAATAGAAATAACGAATTAAAATATCCTGAGATATTCTTTATGCACGGCCAATCTGATTGCAAACTGACTATATAAGTGCATGTAAAAAAGGCTTATTTGAATAAAAATATATTGATTTAGCATGAGCTTGTAGGTACTATAGTAACCAAAGAGGTACTAAAACTGCATAGCTATGTAGATAATGTCAATATTTTAGATGATAATGTCATGAGTCATAGAATCAAATCACTATTCCTGTGCTTTAATCTTGTAAATCTTTTTTTTGAGCCAACTAGGATAACATCTACTTCAGCAACCTGTATTGATAATATATTTACAAACATGCAGCCAGTCACTAAGTCCATCATTAGTCAATTGAGTTCTGATCATTGTGGTCAGAGTGCATCATTCAATATAACTGGGAAAATGGTAAAAAAAAAAGATATTAAGTGTGTACCTATGAGTGAATATCGCCTTAAAAAATTTAGAGACAATGTAGAGAAAAAAGTATTGAACTTGCCTTTTAAAGATAATGTAAATGACCACTATCATGCGATTTTAGACTTTACCAAAAACGAATATAATTCTGTATTTAAATCTAAAACTATTAAACAGAAAGCTGATAGGTCATTCAGTGATTGGGCGACGGTAGGAGTTCATACGAGTAGGCGTAGATTGTATGAACTTTATAGTGAAAAGCAATTTAACCATAGTCCTGATTTTTTAAATTATGTCAAAAAATACTCAAAATTATTTAAACGTGTTTGTGTACTAGCTAAGCAAAAGTTCATTAGTAATAAAATTATAAATAGTACTGACAAAGTTAAAACGACCTGGAAAATAACTAATGCAGAAACCGGCAAAACCAAATCGTGCGACCAGGAGTTTCGACTTATGATAAATAATAATATCATTACATCTGATACAGAAGTAGCTGCCGCGTTCGAGTCATTCTTTACTGATATTCCAGTTCTTACTACTAAAACACTTAACTCGTCTCCTACCCTCGCTGAATCTTTACTAAAGGAAAATGTAACTAAATGTACTGTTAACTTTAAATTTTCTTGTGTTACCCCTATTGATATAATTAAGGCATTTAAATTAATTAATATGAAAAAAACAGTTGATCTATGGGAACTTTCAGTTAAACTTATAAATTATATAATTGATTGTATTGCACCGCATTTAGCATCTATCTTTAACAAATGCATCAATAGTGGTATATTTCCTGACTTAATGAAGTATAGTAAAGTAATTCCTCTTTTTAAAGCTGGTAGTACATCAGACCCTTCAAATTTTAGACCTATATCTGTACTACCAACACTAAGTAAAATCTTTGAAAAACTCATACTAAATCAATTAATGGGACATTTTAATAGTAATAATCTTTTTCATAATAAACAGTTCGGATTTACAAAGGGTCGCTCAACAACCGATGCCGGCGTTGAGCTTATTCAACATATCTTTGCAGCCTGGGAGGATTCAAAAGACATAATAGGGGTTTTTTGCGATTTATCTAAAGCATTTGACTGTGTCCAACATGAACTGTTAATCAGGAAGTTAAGCCACTACGGTATAAGAAATCAAGCACTCAGTCTTATAAATTCATACCTTAGTAATAGAATTCAGAGAGTAAATATAAATGGAAAGGTGTCCCCTGGATCAACTGTTGCTATGGGCGTCCCACAAGGCTCAATCTTAGGTCCTTTCCTTTTCTTAATATATATAAATGACCTACCCTACCTTGTTGAGAAAAAAAATGAGGTTGTATTGTTCGCTGATGATACTTCACTTCTTTACAAAGTGAAACGACATGAATTAAATTATGACGAGGTGAACAATGCTCTCTCGGATGTGGTAAATTGGTTTACTGTAAATAATCTGCTTCTAAATGAGAAGAAAACCAAATGTATCAAATTTAGTCTACCAAATGTTCGTCAAGTAGACACATGTATTAAAATTAAGAATGAAAATATAGACTTTGTAGAAACCACAGTATTTCTAGGTATCACTTTAGATGTAAAGCTTCAGTGGGGCCCTCATATTTCTCGGTTGGCGAACAGACTTGCTTCTGCAGCATATGCAGTAAAGAAAATACGTGCACTTACTGACGTAGATACCGCGAGATTAGTTTATTTTAGTTATTTTCATAGTATAATGTCTTATGGCATTCTCCTTTGGGGCAGTGGTGCCGACATTAACACTATTTTTGTTCTGCAGAAGAGGGCTGTTCGTGCAATATACAATATGAGTCCTAGGGACTCTCTACGAGATGAATTCAAAAATATTAATAATTTGACAGTACCTTCACAATACATCTATGAAAATTTGTTGTATGTACGTAAAAATTTACATGTTTTTCCGAAAAATAGCGACACTCATAGTATCAACACCAGAAATAAGCACAAACTCGCTATACCTGTAACTAGACTTACTAAAGTCAAAAATTCATTTAAGGGGCAATGTATACGTTTCTTCAATAAACTACCTAAAGATATTCAGGATTTACCAATTTATAAATTTAAGCAGGTAGTGAAGAAAACTTTATATCAAAAGGGCTTTTATAGTGTATCAGATTACTTGTTAGAAAAAGACCCTTGGCAGTGAAATGCTCGCTACAGGCTATTTCACACATTTTGTAAAAATCACTATTGTATTAGATCTAAGCTGGTTTTTTTGAAAAGAGTAATTACTGAGTTTATTGCCGGCTCTTCTCAGTAAAAAACAACTTTCAGAACCGAGCATTAATAGTGACTATTCATAAGTGCTTTATTGAGGCCTATTTGAATAAAAAATATTTGATTTTGATTTTGATTTTGATAGATATTTATAGGTACAATAATACAAGCAGAAATATGCAACACAATTTTTTGTCGTAAATGGGAATTGAAATCACGACCATTGGCACGCCAGGAACAGTATCTCACCGCTGTGCCAATTGGCATGTTTACATTAATGGCAATCAAACTTAATGAGGCAGTATTATGTATAAGTCATTAATGACTTAATTGTGTATTAATATAATGTTGTAATTAAATAGTGATGATTTATTTATAATAATTATTCCTTTTACAAAACACATTCAGATGTCGAATTTGGTCTACGTCCAGTAAAGGACTTATTAGACTGATAACGACAATACCTCATAGGTATACAAGAAAAGAGAGAATAAAAAAAATCATTTGTGTCTATCTACTGCATCACGGGAATAAGCCTCACTGATTACAGTGTCACATTTGCCTAGAATAACACTCTTGAGATTTGTTTTAGCATGTTCGAGGCATGGGTATAGCACTCGTTCTAGCAGAACTAATATTATTATTGTTAAAAAATTTGTTAAAACTTGTTTGAAAAGAGTAATTGCTGAGTTTATTGCCGGCTCTTCTCAGCAAAAGCAACCTTCCGAACCGAGCATTAGACACGACGTTTCATAAGTGCCTGTGAAGGCCTATTTGAATTAATAAATATATTTCATAATCTATTTATTAATTGAGATAGTAATAATAATAATTCAAAATTCAATTAATTATATTTATTCAATAATATAATCTTCAAGTGAAAGAAAACCGTCACAGCAAATGAATTATCCAAAAACTAGACACATTTCCAGAACTAAGTTACAGTAGTTAGTCGAAACTAAAACTGGAACTATACAGAACTAAATTTAAATTAGCAAAAGTTGGAGTTGGAATGTTCTCCCGAAACGCTATGATGTCGGCGACTGTTCCGCGGAACACTATTAAGTACCATTTCATATACAATGGACGGATTATATTTATTACTAGTTTCATCATCAGCTCATATACATTTCCACCGAGGAGCTCGAGCCTCCCCTAACATCGAGGGGGTTTTTAGCCCATAGTCCACCATGCGACCCTGGTGCGGATTGGCGGACTTCACATACGTTTAATTGTGACATCTCGGGCATGTAGGTTTCCTCACGATGATTTCCTTCACCGAAAGCCAGTGGTGTGAATCCGTACGTAAGTTTTTATAAACTAAGAGGTACGGGCCAGGGATTTCAATCTGCAACCTGAGCCAACTGAGCCACCGCGACTGGTTTACAAGTTATGAATGTGCAGGTGGATGGTCGTAAAAGTAGAGGAAGAGTGAAGAAAGTATGGATGGATTGTGTGAAAGGCGATATGTGTAAGAGGGGAGTGATGACTGAAATGACAGCTGACAGAGAGGAATAGAAGAAAAGCCATGTGCCGACCCTGCTTAGGATAATGGCAGGATGAAGAAGAAGGCTCCCCGCGGTTTCACTTGCGTGCGGACCTTCAACTTTTCCGAGATAAAATGTAGCCAAAGTCTTGTCTCAAGCTGTCTGTCTTATCAAAATCGGTTCGGTGGGTTTGGAGTGATAGCCTAACAGACAGAGTTACTTTCGGTTTTATATTATTAATAAGATTATTATTGGTATACAATATACATAGATGATTAGGTAAATTGATTTCCTGAATATATAAATATACAATATATAAATTGTTCTAAGAGGTGTGTATTTTTTATTATTATTCGAATTGTGTTGCCATTTCAAGGCTTCCTTAGAGTTTGTATCACTATGTCCATACTATGTCTATTGTGATCGCCACATATGCAAGATTTTTCTGCCAAGACCCGCAGCTATGAAAAACTGCACTATGTTCTTGACAGGAATTGGTTTTACCTCATCTGGGAGTAATAGGTGTGAAGAGGTGTGCATATGTTCCTGTAAAAGCCCGAACTACGGTAAATCCTAAGATTTACCAACACGATTCGGTAAATGTAAGAATATCTAGAAAAGAAACGTTTTTATCGGGCTTTTACCATTAGGATTTAGTACATGAGAATAAAGGTTAGGGTGCGGTGACTGAGCCGCGAACATGTTATAATTATTATTGTTTTACATATTCTTACATTTACCGACTAGTGTTGGTAAATCTTAGGATTTACCGTAGTTCGGGCTTTTACAGTAACACATACATTATGTCAGAAATCATTTAACACAGTACTTCTCAATTTATACAAAAGGTACCTACACACTAAACTCCTATAAGTGCTAAAGTTTAGCTCTAAGAACATTACATGTTATATTCTAGGTAAAATAGGTTTCCTAACGACCGTGTGAGTGAGACAGAACATGGGGATGCTAATAAGCAATAATAAGCTCAACCCACAAAAAGTCAAAGTCAAAGATTTTGATATATTTTTTAAATGCATCGCGTATTTAACATTCTAAAAAAGTGTTTCAAATCATCTATAACATATAAACACATAAAAAAAAACGATTTATATCATGCAAAAAGTCATAAATCACATAGACATTATAATCTTTAAACTATCTTTAAACGCTATTTTCTCAAATTGAAGTTTATGAGGGTTAACACATTATTGCTTATCAGCATCCTAGGTTATTCATTCACGTTGATCCTAGCACCTTGAGATAGATATATCTTCTTCTTTAAGTTTGAACATTACATTATGCTTCTTTACTTGCTGTGTAAAAGTAATTATTTTTCTCTTTTTGGTAAAAACGAACACTAAGTAATAATACAAGTACCAATACTTCACACATCTCGTTTAAAAGGATTAGATCGGCACTTGTTGTTTCATTGTGGGTTCATATCTTCAATTTCTTTTTTTACTCTGTGTTCTAACGTGATTTGAGTATAATCCATCCATAAACCCTTCACATTTTTAATATAAGTATGAAATTTAGAAACAACTAGTAGGTCTATCGTACACAGAACAATCAGCAATTCGACTGGCGAATTAAATTACCTGCCGCATGGCGTCGGGCGCGAACACTAATTCTCTCACCGCACCATCCGACCTGATTATCAGTTACAATTGCACTTGTGATTGCGCAATTGTTGCTTATTTACATAATCGCCGTGCGGCTATCAAATCAACATATTGTAGTGTAGTCGCGGCCGTGTTTCATAACGTGTTATAGCAATTTGTGTTAGGGATGCCTGTGGAATACGTGGATGATTCAAAATGGCGGATATATCCAGGGCTTTTTCAACTTTCAAAAATAACTGAAAGCAGTTTAAGTAGTTTTAATGTTATGTATATCAAACTAGTGGCTCTTTGCGGTTTCACGCGCGTACCGGCTTTCTCAGGCTCTAAACTATCTGTTTTAGCGTGACAGCGAGACAGACAAACGGACAGACAGCAGAGTTAATTTCGAATTTATAATATAAGTTTAGATAAGAACATAAAAATCTTCATTAGACAGGGAATTTTAGTGTTGAAGCTATAAAATTATTTCTTGTATATGGTATACAAGTAGTACTCTTAATTGTTTAAACTTATTTGTCAGTTTTGGTGTAATAATTTTGTACATTTTTTTCCGTTACATAAAATCCTATTACGGGAATAAGTAAGTATATAATTATTTCCATGCACAACTTCTTTTCTAATATTTAGATATATCATACAATTTATTTGAATCCGAAATATTTATAACTAGATGGCAACCCTATTCGTAAGTCAGATTATAGCACCTTGGCATTATTTACGTATACGCCTACGACGTAGCTTGGCTTCGTAGGCCGAGCTACGGCGTAGAGGGTAGGCGAGGTCACAGTATAAGTAAGCTTTAAATTATACTTGCATTGTAGGCTTTGGATACCTAGTGATGCGGTCATGTGGATAATTATCTATATAAAGCTATCTGGTTACCATAACACGAGCTCACATCGATGCTTACATTGGAATCCGATTGGCCGTGTGTGAAAAATGTCCTAGGATATTTATTTATTATTATTATTAAACAGGGATTAAGAAAGAAAAAAATCACTTTACTTTATGTATTACAGGTATGTGAATCTTACGGCTTCAATCTCAAGGTCGATAACACATTGACTATGAATTGAAACAATGACCGCTTACCATGAGCACGACTATTAGATTTATGACAATTAAAAACGTCGAGGCCAAAAAAGGTATATTTGTCTTTCATATACTACTCCTACTAATATTATAAATGTGAAAGTTTGCAGGAATGTATGGATGTATGCTTGTTACTCTTTCACGCCAAAACGGCTTAAGGGATCAACTATGAAATTTGGCACAGAGTTTTTTTTTTCACATTTTTCACACACGGCCAATCTGATTCCAAAGTAAGCTTCTAAGTGAGTTTGTGTTATCGTAACCAGATAGCTGATATATATACTACTTTTAAATTGATACATATTATAGATATTTACGTCCAGCCAGAACAAACAGATATATTCATGCATACAACTGTTTGTCCTGGATGGGATTCGAACCCACGACCGTCGGCTTGAGTCAAGAGAGTTAGAATATGTTCTGGAATCATAAGCTACTATTTATTCCGGGAAAATTAAAGATTACCTTAGAACGTGGGTGAAACTAGGGGGATCCACTAGTATAATATTTCTCTTTTTATACCAACTGATAGAATCATAAAATAAATGGATATTTTATGTAAAAGTTTCACTGTTAACACCCAATACATTATTCATGTTTTCTTTTTAAACTTGAAATTGATTTGTGGAACTCACATCTGCTGTCTTATCGTTCTAAGAAGTCGTTGACCTCGCTGTGATGAACAGATACAATGAATATTTCTACAAAGACGATAATGTACATAAAAAAGGTAAAAAGTTAAGATATTTAAATAAAAATATTAACCATTGTTGTCGTGATTATATCGCACACAAAATTTAATAAATGGACGAAAAAAAACGGCTTTTTAAGTGTTATATTCTGAGTAATGACTAATAATGTTCTATACTAATATATAAAGCCGCGGGGCGAAAGCTATAGGTAATATGATAAAGAGGAAAGTCTATTTTTTGTATATTTGTTATGAATAGGGTCTGAAACTGCTGGACCGTCTATCATCTAAATAATTCTAAAACACAAAAGAATCCACAATTTTTTTAGACCACGAATTTGAACATGCACCCTCATGATCGTGTGTCGACCATTGAGCCACCAAAACTACAAAGACATAAGATATTATTATTTTGATTGAACAACAACACAATACGACAATACGAGCTAATTAGTAAGTTGTTTGTGAATTATCCATTATATTTCTTGGGGCAATTTAGCAAATATTTATCAGACATTTCTTAGAAACAAAAACAATATTATTCGTCCCTCGTTATAAACATTACATTCGTCGTGTCACAAGATAATTAGGTTTGATTGAAGATGTTCAGATATTATCTTATTTATTCAATAATCAAAAGATTATTTTCCTCTGAAATAAAACATTATATTTAGCAAGCGTATAAATTGTATCTATACTTACTAATATTACTTATATAACTCACTAGTTATAGGCTCCCCGGGGGCTCTTCTATTTTAGAATAAAAAGTAGTAGGTATATATGTAAATACAGGTTATAAATAAATCTATGTTTTTAATTTTATCCAAATCCGTTCAGTAGTTTTTGCGTGAGAGAGTAACAAGCATACATCCGTTAGTAGGATCTATACTTCTATGCTAACATTATATAGCTTAAGTGTTCTTTTGATCGCACAAATCTCATTAACTACTAGTCTAAATTAAAATCTATTTCAGTTTTGAACAGTCTAGGCTAGGTCATATAACATCACGCTACCACTAGTAGGAGCAAAGCAACAATAAAAAATTTGGTCAAACGTTGTAGCTACGTAAGGCAGACAAAGTTGTGCGTGCCAGCTTACATAGCTACCATATTTTAGTGGCTTATAATCCGAATAGACTATTAATGAAAAAATTCGTTAATTAAGCGGTGGCCTGGGGGGCGGGGCGGGGCGGGGCGAGGGAGGGCGAGGGAGGGTGAGGGAGCCCACGTGCCTCAGAGGTGATAATATTCCTCATTACGCGGGGTCTACGAGACCACATTCAACCCGTTACGTGACTATGGAGACCTCAACCGGCTGTATGTTACACCGAATTAATAATAATAATATATATATTAAATTAACTTAATATTTTAAACGCGAATTTGAATATTTTTGTTACGCATTCACGCCTAAACCACCAAACTGATTTTACATCAATAGAAAGCTATTTATCAGGCAGAACCTAACAAAGGCTTTATTTTTTTTATCTCCGTATTTCTATAGGAACAGTAACTTCTCGAGTGAAACCGCTGGGCGGATGCTTGCATTTTATTCAGACTTTGATGGCCCTATAAGAGATATGATGGCACTAACTCTTTAGCTCTAAAGAAAAAGACTAAACAACATATAAAATTAAATTCTCATTTTTATAATCACCCAGAAAACTCGTCACCCCCCATTTATAATAACAAAACAATACATATTAACATAAAGTCTCACATAATTGCTTAGGCATTTTATTAGATTTTTTGATACCAAACTTTTATTGTTCTTAATTCGTACGGAACCCATATATAATAATGGTGTTATATGTACAGCGCGACCAGTTTCACTTTGATCCCACGACAAAGATATCACCACTATAAAAAGTTGACCACACCTCGTCAGTCGCGACAAAAATATTATTCTCACGTAGGCGTAATATGTTGAATAGTTACGTACTTTATATGAATTCACCATTTCACATACGCACTAAGGCTTTAGAAAATTATACTTTGTACTTTACTACAATAATAAATGTATATAAATAAAAATCTATTGCCATTCGTAAGTCTAACAAAAACTCGAGAACGGCTGGACTGATTTGACTAATTTTGGTTTTGAATTATTTGTGGAAATACAGGGAAGGTTTAAAAGATAAGAAAATATAAAAAAAATGCTAGGAATATAGTAAAAACAAAATTTTTTCCTTATATGCAGATTCGCTAAGTCTGAGAATCGGCTACTAACTATTTTTGATACCCTTGTGATAACGGGAACGGAAACTACGTGGGTGAAACCGCGGGGTGGCAGCTAGTTTATACATAAAACAGAACCTGTACAAAGCTTACTCGCAAGAATAATTGCTAAAATAGAAAGAAAGAAATGTTTATTTGAGACGAATATAACATAAAAAAATCATAAGCAAATAAAAAAATATCATCTTATAATTCTTCCCTTCTTAGGCGTCAAGTTTGAAGCTTCCGTTAAGCTTTACAAGCTCATATAAATCGTCTTTGAACGGACATACAGACATTATTTACCCGACTTCTGCAAAAATGAGGGAAAAGCCGTGGCCGCATAGCATTAAAATTCTACCATAACTAAGGATAGTTCATGCTTTTTACAGCCCGGTTGGCTTTGTGGTTAGGGACCCTGACTCTCAAGCCTCGGGTCTTGGATGTAAATATCTATATAAGTATGTTTTTAAAAGTAGTATATGTAGTATATCAGCTATCTGGTTACCATAACACAAGCTCACTTTGATGCTTAATTTGGAATCAGATTGGCCGTGTGTGAAAAATGTCCCAGGATATTTATTTATTTTAGAGTGTGATTTTTCAGTGATGTTACAAACAATGATCTGAATACAAAGAAAAAAGTAAAAACAACTTTAGAAATAGTTTGTAAAGTTCTAAAGATCTTTTTCCGTCAGCTAATCCGGTATACTAAAAAAAGTCCTTTTGATGTAAAGCTTTCTTCACTACCTTTTTAAATGTATTCACTGGTGAATCCTGAATCTTTACGAAGTTTCTTGTACCTTGTTTCATAAATAAAACATAATAATATGTTTTACATTTCATCATATTCAATCTATTTATCATTTTATTATTAACCGACTTATCTCACAAATTACGCGTAGGGTCATTATCATTTAAATAATTATCTAAAGGTGCTCGCACATCGGCGTATATTTATATTATAACTAGAAGCTCTGCGCGGTTTCACCCGCGTTACCGGGGATTTTAAATTTTTCCGGGATAAAAAGTAGCCTATATCCTTTGCCAGGCTCTAGACCACAACCACCAAATTTATTTTATATCGGTTCAGTAGTTTTAGCGTGAAAGCAAGACAGACAGAGTTATTTTCGCGTTTATAATATTAGATTTATTTTTGTAACTTTACTAGAGAGCAGCTAGACTTTCCTATCATCATCTTCAGCCTATTCATTCCACTGCTGGACGTAGGCCTCCCCTAATGCGCGCCACTTATCCCGGTCCTCCGCTCTCCTCATCCAGCCCCTCCCGGCAACCATACGCAGGTCGTCGGACCACCGGGCTGGAGGGCGTCCTACACTACGTTTGCCGAGACGCGGTCTCCACTCTAGGACTCGTTTGCTCCAACGGCCATCGGTCCTACGACTGATGTGGCCAGCCCATTGCCACTTCAGCTTGCTGATCCTGCGAGCTATGTCAGTTACCTTAGTTCTCTTACGGATATCCTCATTTCTGATTTTATCCGTAAGAGATACGCCTAACATAGCTCGCTCCATAGCACGCTGAGCAACTTGGAATTTCTGGACCAGCCCCATCGTCAGTGTCCACGTCTCGGCTCCGTATGTCATTACGGGTAGGACGCACTGCTCGAAGACTTTTGTCTTCAGGCATTGCGGAATGGTCGACGTGAAGATTTGTCTGAGCTTGCCGAATGCCGCCCAGCCCAACTGGATCCTCCTATTAGCTTCTCCCTCGAAGTTGTGGCGGCCTACCCGTATCTTGTGACCAAGATACACATACTCGTCCACAACCCCGAGGGGAACGCCATTGACGGTCACTGGTCTTGGCATGACGTGCTCGTTGAACATAACTTTCGTCTTGTCCAAATTCATGCCAAGACCCACTCGTCGAGAGGAATTGTTTAGGCCGTTCAGCATTTGGTCAAGCTCCTCCAGCGTCTCTGCAAAGATGACGATATCGTCAGCGAAACGGAGGTGAGAGATGCGCTCGCCGTTAATGTTTATGCCTCGTCCATTCCAGTCCAGGGTTTTGAAGACATCTTCCATCGCGGTAGAGAACAGTTTCGGGGATATAACATCCCCCTGTCTCACACCGCGGCGAAGAGGAATAGGCTTCGTCCTCCTGTCCTGGATCTGGACGGACATTGTGGCGGCGTCATACAGGCATCTCAACACCTCGATATATCGACAATCGATATGACATCTCTGCAGAGACTCCAGAACAGCCCAAGTTTCGATGGAGTCGAAGGCTTTTTCGTAGTCCACAAAGGCCATACACAGCGACTGATTATACTCATGCGTCTTCTGTATAATCTGTCGAACAGTATGGATGTGGTCCACGGTGCTATAGCCTTTTCGAAACCCGGCCTGCTCCGGAGGTTGGAACTCGTCAAATCTCCCAGCGAGACGATTCGTGACGACTCGCGAGAACAACTTGTAGACGTGGCTAAGGAGTGAGATCGGTCTGTAGTTCTTCAAGAGAGCCTTATCACCTTTCTTGAAGAACAACGCAACCACACTCTCTGTCCACGCCCTCGGCACAGTACCCTGGAGGATGACGGAATTAAAGAGCTCTGCCAAAGCTGTAAGGATAGGCAACCCTCCAGCCCTGAGCAGCTCAGTAGTAATGCCGTCATCACCCGGTGCCCTGCCGTTTTTGAGTTGTCTCAGAGCCGCCCTAATCTCGCATACGTCGACCTCCGGGATGTCTTCCGTATAGTGGCGCGTGAGTGGTGCCCGTGGATCATCAGTACCCTGGGTAGCAGGTTTCTCCGCCTGCGAAGAATATAGCAGTCCGTAGAACCTTTCAACCTCTGCCAGGATCTCATGGCGAGACGTATGCTCTACGCCATCTGCTGTCCTCAGCTTTGCTAAATGGCTCCTCCCCAGTGGCTTTGAGAAAACTTTAGACCCCCGGTTCTGCTCTATTGCGGCTTCGATTGCACGCGTATTAGAGCACCGGAGGTCTCGTCTTATAAGTTTTCTTATTTGCTTGGAGAGGGCTCTATGCTCAGCCGAGGCAAAAAGAGCAGGTGGCATCTCTCGTCTCGACTTCATGAGATCCAATGTTTCGGTTGAAAGTTCAGACCGCCTGTTTCTCCGTACAGGTGGAAAGTGCCTGCGACCCAGTTCTTGTACTGTCTTCACCACGTTGTCGGTCATCTTGTCAACGTCGCTTGTGGTTTCCAGCGATTCGAATCGATTTTGTAGTTCCAGCTGGAACTGTTCGGACTCACGGATCATTTGGGGCGACATAGGTCGGAGAGTAGATTTCACCAAGCGGAGTCTTTCAGCTTTGAAGTTGATATTTAGAGTGCCTCGTATAAGTCGGTGGTCACTTCCGGTATTAAACCGATTAACCACTGAGACATCTCTAAATATATGCTTCTTGTCCGCCATGATGAAATCTATCTCGTTCCTTGTCACAGTGTCGGGGCTTTGCCAAGTCCACCTCCTTTGGGGCCTCTTCTTATAGAATGAATTCATTAAGAAGAGTCCCTCGGATTCGAGGAAGTTAACCAGCATTTGCCCCCTGTGATTCCGTCGCCCCAAGCCGTAGGGTCCGATTCTCGATCCGTCGCATTCTTGTACTCCCACTTTAGCGTTGAAGTCCCCCATAACAACGCTGAAGTGAGCAGAGGTTGTGTCATGTATGGCTTTACGAATATCGTCATACATGACCTCAACCGCCTCGTCAGAGTATGTCGAGGTTGGCGCATATACCTGTACTACCTTCAGGGAATACCTGTCGGTGAGTTTGAGTACTAGGTAGGCTACCCGGTTCGACACACTACTGACTTCCACAACGTTGTTAACGAGAACTTTGTTCACAAGAAAACCGACTCCACCCTGGGAGGCTCTATCACCTTCACGGAAGTAGAGCAAGTGACCGGAGTCCAGGGTCATCGTGTCCTCCCCCTCTCTTCGGACTTCTGATAACCCTAGGACATGCCAGTTGATACGACTTAACTCTACTTCCAGTTCTTCGAGGTGTTCGTCCAGCCTAATCGTGCGTCCGTTATACGTAGCCAGGGTCAAGTTGGTGGGTTGGCAGCCTTCCGTAACCCGGAGATTCTTAGCACCCCCAGCCCCGCCGTTACCGCAACCGCTGCCGTAGCCGGGGATAGCGGGGCCACCGGGAACTGAGGGCCGTGCTCTATTGGCTTTTCTCATGAGGGGGATTTAATGCCATAGTCACCACGCTTGGCAGGCGGGTTGGTGACCGCAGTACCGGCCTATTCGCGTCGGAGATGCTGCTGCTCATCTCCGACCAGGAGGATTTTCTTAGGCCGGCTTTTTTGTGACAGTTATCCCGCTGTCAATCGGTCGTCAGAGCCTCGTTGGTGCAGAGCAGTGGCAGGGGGCACCGCGGGCAGGTGAGGTTGACATTTGGGTCTGCTGTACATTGCATTCCCCTTACCCCCCTTTCCTATGTCCAAACACAATTTGAAGAGTTTCGTACGAACTACGAAGCAGCTACAACAGTTTACGAGAAAAATGGTAATAGATACACATCAATAAAACCTTAAACATGAAAAGTTTCAATGTAGGTACCGCCTCCGTTCTATTCCTACAGTCGCGAAGTCGCCTAGTCGTGGATAAAAAAAAATTGTTTTCAAATTTAAAATTAAAATTCATAATTATACACTTTAACCACTAAGTGGGATGCAAATTACTGGAGTTAAGATACAACATACAGTGAAAATGATAATTACTTATTTATATTATTAAATTAATGCATAAATTAAGAATTATCTAATTAATAAAATGAACACATAAATAGGAATGAAAGACAAAATTAACAAACAGATTTTGATAATTTAAAGAATTCTTAGCTTAAATGTGATGGGTAGCTTTAGGTAGACGACATATCAGAAAGAACAAAACTGAATCAAAATAATAACATTTTCAAGGTTCAGATAAAAATATGACAGAGGTTGAATACCTCAGACAAATCGAACAAAACGATAACCGAGAGCGTGAGCACTGGGTTAAATATTTACATAAGTCTTAGATTTCCGCAATTTAATCAGACGTCGCGAGTGTATTCGCGTATCAAAAAGCAGCTAAAACATCTGCTTTCTACGCCGCCATTTTGCGATTGACGGTTATTGTTTTAAAAAAGTGACATAGTCTTCATACAGAGGTACTTACGTTATTTAGTTAGATGTGTGGTATAGTGAAATGAAAATGAATTTTTTTATATTCAAATAGCCCTTCACAAGCACTTATGAATAGTCACGACTCTAACGCTCGGTTCGGAAGGTTTGTTTTGCTGAGAAGAGCCGGCAATAAACTCAGCATATTTTAATCGTATCATTGATGATTATAGGGCCATATTTATTTATCATATAAAACATAAGAGTGGAGAGTGGTATGGGAGGATTTTGCCCAGCAGTGGGACAGCCCTGGTTTTAAATAATAATATCATATACCTAAATTTTAAATGTATATTTATTTTCTTATTTCTTTAAGTCAGTGTGTATTATGTTAACACATTTATGTTCGTTATTATAATAGTATAATTTTTCTAGAATTAACAAAAGTAGAAAGGTTCCTAATCTGATCAATTTATTTTTAGAGAGATAAATAAATCTACACTAGAATAAAGTCATTAGGGATTTTTATATTAGTCTGTTAGTAGATTTTTTAATAACAAAGATATTATTCGACAATCTAAATGTAGCACTAATGTTATTAATAATAAAATATATAGTTATTCAATTATAGTTTATATCTCAGTAACAACTATTACTTTTACAGCAAACATATCGTAGAATTTTTTGATCGAGACACAATGGATGGACAATACTATTATGAATACATTGTACACTTGATCTTCTTTTTTTTATGCTAGTAATATTATTAACATACTGTTCGTTTAAATTGAATTATTGGAAGAGAAGAGGGGTACTCCAATTGGATGGAACAAACAAAATCTTTGGAGACGTTAAAAATGGAATCCTATTCCGCACCCCACCAGGATACCATATGGGAGATATCTATCGAGCTGCACCATCAGACGCCCCATATATCGGGTTCTACATTTTCCATAAACCATGTCTACTATTGAGAGACCCGGAATTAATAAAACAAGTGTTTATAAGGGATTTCGATAAGTTCCCTAACCGCCACTTTGGTGGAAGATTGCAAAAAGACAGCACGGGGATGGTCAACTTGTTTGCTCTGAGAACCCCCGCGTGGAGATATGTGAGAAGGAAAATCACTCCAACCCTCGGTAGAGGAAATATGAAACAAATCCTTCCACTGATGATGGAATCTGGAGGACCAATGATAAGCTACCTGAACAGATACATCGGCAATGGTAAAGCTAAAGTTGTTGATGCTCAAAATATGTTCTACAAATACACATCAGATGTGATTGCCAATGTGGCACTTGGAACCAAGACTGATTCCTTTAACTACCCAAATTCTGGCTATAGCACGTTTCGTAAGTATATATTTGACTATGACCGTTGACATGTTTGTTTTGATCATACTCCCGAAAGATGTGGCTGAAGGATTTGAGCATTGCAAAATTTAGAAGGAAACTGGTTATGACGTAAAAAGCTGCTAAAACGAAGTAGTGGGTGCTTGACACCAGATTCAGAAGAATCAGTTTTACTATGTTAAAAAAAATTACACTGAAAGCTAAAGAAATTATAAGATTCGATTCCATGGCATATGCCTTTATGTACCATCTTTTAACGGTTAGACCTTGACTTTCGAATCGAATTGTTTAGATATTAATATAAAATATTTTCTTCCAGTTATGGAATATTTTCATTCATTCAAGAGAATGGTTGCGTTGCTCACCGTCTTTTATGTACCTGAAATTGTGGAAATAATTGGATCACCTGTGCTTTTTGACTCATCTTGCGTTCGTAAAATATTTTGGAGTGCCTTGGAACAGCGACTAAGTAGCGGGGAGAGAAAAGGAGATTATATTGATTCAATAATCCAATTAGAAGGTGGAGATCAGGATCCTTTATACAGTAAGTGTGTCTAACTAATAGTATTAACTTAGGAAGTTTAGATCTTTCGCCTCACAAACTTTAAGGAGCTTTTCGTGTTTGAGGGTTTTTAAGCTTTTTGTTTTTGATTGATTGAAAAAAATTTATGAGGCAGGTAGCTATTTCACCCATTTTTATTCATTCCAGAATTTGAAGGCAACAATCTTTTGAGTCAATCAGGGATGTTCTTTTCTGGTCTCGAATCTAGTTCGGCCATCTCAGCATTCACTTTAATGGAACTAGCAAAGCATAAGGATCATCAGCACCGTGCGAGGGAAGATATCAAAAATTCCATTGACAAACATGGATGGACTGTTCAGGCCTTTGATGGGATGAAGTATTTGGGTCAGTGCGTAGCTGAAGGAGTACGGTTGCATCCTTCAGCGTCCATCCTCGATCGAATTGCTCATGAAGATTACAAGGTAATTTTGTATGATTAAACGAGAATATTTCGATGAATTTTTGCTTTGATTCTCCTTAATTTATTTGGTTTGTTATTGAAAAATTATTATTTCTGTTTGTTCCGTTCAGGTATACTATAGATCTGGATAGTTTTATAGATTCAACTTTTTTTTAAGTAATGACGATTAGTAAAATTTCAGATACCATACACAGATGTGGTTATAGAAAAGGGAACACCAATTTTCATATCGCTGTGCGGATTGCACGGTGACACAAGATTTTTTGATGAACCAGATGTTTTTAACCCGGAGCGTTTTGGCGATGACAGAATTATATCCGATGCTTATATACCTTTTGGGACTGGACCCAGGAAATGTATTGGTTAGTATCTATTTTTAAAATAACTCTACAGTTACTGCAGGTGTATTTGATGGCCTGTGGTCTAATCCGAGCCTTCGGCTATCTTCTAAGGGATTCTGCATACTTATACTCCCGAGCAATAAAAAAAAATTAATCTATATAATCAGTTTAAGCCTATGAAAGGGTAGTTTTTATTTTTATAGTCTGACTAAGGTTAGTTTTTCTCTGTATTTTTTTTTTCTAAAAATACCAGTCGAATTGAGAACCTCCTCCTTTTTGAAGTCGTTTAAAAATTATTTATATTTAAACTAAAATCAAATGGTTAGTAGATCGTCCGCTATATGGACATAGGATGGAGAGAGAGGAGATCCATTTCAAGGATAAATCTAGTCGTATTAGCAAATAAATAAAAAAACATATAAACAAATACATTTTCAAGTCAACCATTATTTACAGGTATGAAAATAGGTGAATTGTTTGTTAAAGTGGCCCTTTCAATGGTATTAACTGAGTATGAAGTATATCTGAAGCATACTAAAGAAATCAAATTGGATTCCCGGTCTACATTCACCGCTGCTGCCGAAGGTATTAATCTTCAATTCACTAAACTAATTTAGTAACACATAAAAAATAAAGACATAATTATTACATAATTGTAATGATTATTTAATTTCCCTGAACCTCCTTGGACTAGGACAAACATTTGTGTGCATGAACAGTGGAAATTCTCCCGGGTACGCCGGTGAAACTGCAGGGAACTTCTAGTATGTTATATAAATCAGCTGTGTCCACAGAATATGTAGGTACCGTATCTACGTTTATATTAACGTATGTCCTACCGCTTTGCCTTAAATACACATAAGACTTGATGGATGAGGTGTCAAGTGATTGGTTATTATGCTCCGGGTGACATAGGCTACATTTCATTACGCGATTATGCAGAAGCTTAAATGAAAGGATAATACTTTTACTTTCGTGGTTATTTGTTAATGTTACGAAAACCTATTTTAAAAGACGTATTTGCTTATGTTGTAACAATCCTTACTAATATTATACATACAAAAGTATCTCTCTGTTATGCTTTCACCCTAAAACACTGAACCGATTTTGATGACATTTGATATAGATTACAATTTAGGAAAGAATATATACTACATTTTATACTGGGTAATTAAACGCAGGTAAAATCACGGGACAGTAGCTACTTTTATGATACAACCTGAGTTATTCATTCACTAATAGAAAGCTACATCATCCGCAAGTGCCGAAAGCCAAATTATATTCGCGTATTTTCACGAGAATGGAAACTACGCGGATAAAACCGTGCGGTGAAAGCTCGTATATAAAACAAGTTAGACCTAAGTTAATTGTGAGCTTTCGTATCAGATATACGTACGAAAGTTACGTTTAACAATTAAGAAGTTGAGATCTGATGGAACAAGCGTGCCCACTCGTTTCACATTCAGAATATTAGTAAGAATTTTAACAAACAAACATACAAACGGATGCTGATAAGCAATAATGTGTTAACCCTCATAAACTTAGTTTCAAGAAAATGACGTTTGAAGATAATCATGTCTATGTGATTTATGACTTTTTGTATGTTATAAATACATTTTTATGTACTTTATGTTTTAGTGACGTCACGGACGTCTGTGACAGTACAATATCGGTCGTGTGTTTCTTCACTTTAAAAATAGTAAAAGTATCAGTTTTGCACTCAAAGTACCGTTTATCCGTTTGGGCGATGTGATATTTAATGTGGCTAGTGTTATCAAGAGAAAACAACATCTAAAACACGAAAAAAGACGTTTTTGAACTTTCTGTTTGTGAAATCTATTAAGTGCTCATCTGTGATTTATTTGGTGGATACCCTACAATCAGCTGATAAATCAGCTGTGCTTGTTTACACTATCATAGCTCCCTAGCGCCATCTGTGAGTGGAGGTGTAAACTTTTTTCATTCCCTATTGTACATCGATTGCATCGGATATGGCGAAGTGTAGTGCTTGCGGTCGATTTATCACGCAGGCAGATGGCGTTAATTGCTCAACTTGCCCTTCAATATATCATCACGGATGTTTAGGGTTATCAAAAATTGGTTGCCTGTAAAGTCGGTATAACAACGACTTTGAGTGGTAAAATAATTTTAATGTGAATATTCATTCGTATAGTAGGAAGAAGGATGAAATAATAGTAACAATTTAAAACATAACGTCACGTTACGTGAGCGGAGCGTAACGCAGTTTCTTGAAGTGTCACCCGGCAAACCAATTTATAAGACGTTGTCACGTCAAAAACTTCTAAAATAGGCAAGTCTTGGGCGTGCCCAGAGTGCTGCAAAGATAAGCCTCGTGATAATAAAACTGAGACGCCAGTTAAAACGATGGTTGCCCAATCACCCCCAAGAGACAGCTCTCCAATTGCGGTTGAAGACGCTCGCAGTAACGCTATCTCCAAGAAAACTCCTGGAAACATAGACCTAGGTATGGAAATAAAATTATTTCGTGGCGAAATGCGTGCTTTGCAGGAGGAAATCAAATTAATGCGACAAGATATGCAGGACCTGCGCAGTACTATCACTATAAATAACTCCCGCATTGACTCACTAGAGGGCAGAGTGGAGACGTTGGAGCGCAATTACAATGACAGGAACAATACTGCTGCTCATCTTGAGACAATTATATCCCAGCTGAGAATTGAGTTAAATGAGAAGGATCAGGAGTTACTTATAAATGACTTGGAAATTACGAATTTAAACGAGTCACCGGGGGAAAATCCGTTACATTTAGTTTCACTTATCGCATCAAAGCTGGGTGTCGCTATCGAAGAGCGTGACATCGTATGTGCGGAACGAGTCGGCCTGCGACCCCATCGCCTCGGGCGCAGCGGGGCCGGCGACAGTAGCGATACCGTTACTGGTGGGAGCGCGGGTGCGGGGCGGCCGAGGCCGCTCGTCGTGCGGCTAGCGCGTCGCGCGCAGCGGGACGACATACTGCGAAGCATGCGCGTGCGACGGGGAGCGAGCTCTGCGGACTTCGGACTGGTAGGGGAAGCGCGCCCCTTCTACATCAATGAGCGCCTTACCAAATTCAACAGGCAATTGCTGTACAAGGTCCGTGAGGCGCGCCGACGCATGCAATGGAAGTATCTTTGGACGAAGCGAGGTAGAATATTTGTAAGGCTGGATGACGGGAAAACTCCATATAATATTCGTTCTGAGAATGATTTAATGCGTGTTTTTGGTAATGAATGCGTTAGTGGCCTCAATCAATAATTGGTGTACAATTTATGATAACATTTTATTAGCTGTTGGAAACATTACCATCCTAACGTTTGTCATTTTTTATTACTTTCATGTTTTAATATTAAATATTTATACATATAACGAATCACAATGTATATACCTTTATCATTTGTTACTTCCTACCTATCGTATGTCTGTATCTTTTTGTGTCTTTGGCTGTGTATGGTTATTTCTTGGTATACTCTTTAAGATATTATATAAACGAGTATGGTTGCATATATGGTGCTTAAAAGTATTGTGCACTTTTCATTTGCCTGATTTTTGGCTGAAGCGGGTTCAATTGTATGGTAGAGAGCACGGGTGTGTTTATTTTCTTTTGTGTCTTACTTACTTATTTTTAATTTATTATATAGCATATATTATGAATAATTATTGTGCAAGCAAATTATTAATTCCCAATGTATAATTCTAATTTTAAAGTTGGTTTACTTAATGCCGGATCACTTGGTACGAATCAAGATAATTTTATTGTGGCTATGCAAAACCATGCGGTTGACATCATGGCTATTAACGAGACGTGGTTGCGGCTTGGCGAGGAGGGTCGGGCACCGACCGTGCCTGAGTACCGCTTACGGCACACCCCGCGCCCATGTAGTATCCGTGCTGGCCGTGGTGGCGGTGTAGGTTTTTATATTAGGCGCGGCATCAGGGTCTTGACGTGTCCTCATATTGAGCATCAAGCCGTGGAACAAATGTGGTTGAAAACAACTGTCAATCAAAATAAACTAATAATTGGAACAGCCTATCGCCCCCCTTGGCTAGATGCAAAAAATTTTTTAGACGCCCTTATGGAATCTATATCATCGTTTTCTAATTTTGATTATGTAATCTTACTAGGCGACTTCAATATTAACCTTCTCAAGCAGTCAGACGTGAAAACGACTATGTTCAATACTTTATGTAATTGTACGGGCTTAAATCAAGTTGTGACAGAACCCACGCACTTCACTGACAGCAGTCATAGTCTAATTGATGTTGTATGTACAAATGCCCCTGTACGTAGTATATCTGTACACTCCGTTGGCATTATGAATGGTCATGCTTTTATAACCTGCGAGTTCTCGTTTCTTAAACCAAAAATACCACCAAAAGTTATTACTTACAGACCTTTGGCTGATATCTGCTCAGATCAATTTACCAGTGATATTGGCAAAATAAATTGGAATAGTCTTAAAGCTTTTAATGATATTGACGATATTGTGCAAGAACTAAGCAAAGTATTGACGTTCATTTTTGACTTACACGCGCCTACCAAAACGAAAACTATTAAGGAGTTGCCAACGCCGTGGATAACTGATAACATAAAATTGATTATGAGGTTACGCGATGCAGTATTACGCAGGTTTCGGCGTACCAATAAAGATACACATAGACAGTATTACAAAGATTTAAAAAAACAGTCAGAAGCCGCATTAATTTCTGAAAAGATTTGTTACTTTAAATTACACATCAACAGTAATATTAAAAACCCAAAAGTTCTTTGGAAAAATTTAAAATCAAAAGTTATTCCCCCTAAATCTTCTGAAATCCCCCAACATCTAAATGATCCCAACGCAATTAATACACATTTTTTAGATCTCCCTGACAACACAAATATTTCAATCTCTCGATTAACGTTCTTCGAATTTCATATTTTTTCTAGTTACACCTTTTCGTTAAAGACAGTGGAAATTTCGACTATTTTCAAAGTATTTAGGGATCTTCGGTCTAATGCCAGTGGCATTGATGGTATATCTTTAGATATGTTAACTATGGTAGGGCCTCATGCATTGGATATACTCACTACAATAGTCAATAAGTCTATCTTATCCTCAAAGTTCCCATCGGCATGGAAAACGGCGATCGTACGACCAATACCTAAAACCTCTAGAGCTACTGAGTATAAGGATCTACGTCCTATTAGTATTTTACCGTGCCTTTCCAAAATTTTAGAAAAAGTTGTAAGCTTACAACTAACACAGTTCCTCGAGAGCAATAATATTCTCCCAGACTTGCAATCGGGCTTTAGGAAGAATAGAGGTACTACGACTGCACTAATGGATGTTACAGATAATATCTTGTCAGCTCAGGATGAGGGTATGGGTACGTTGCTGGTATTACTGGATTTCTCGAGAGCTTTTGACTCAATAAATGTTTCTTTGTTATTATCGAAGTTGTCTTACTACGGGTTTGATAGTGGTGCGGTTAAATGGTTTCACTCTTATTTGAGTAACCGGCTGCAGTGTGTCCGTGTAAATAACATTGATGGGACCACTTGTCAATCAGACGTATTGCAGCTCGATAGAGGAGTTCCTCAGGGGTCTATCTTGGGTCCCCTTTTGTTTATATTATTTAGCGCAGATATAATAAATGTCATTAAGCACTGTCGATATCATATATATGCTGATGATGTACAAATATATCTTTCTTTCAAACCCGGTAAAGTAGATGAAGCGGTACTTAAAATTAATGAAGACCTTCAACGAATCTCAGAGTGGGCTGACCATAACTCACTTATTCTAAATGGGGGTAAAACCAAATATATGATTTTAGGATCTAAAAATCAAATAAGCAAAATAGGTGCGCGATGTCCACAAGTTATTATAAATAACGTACCCATTGAGCGTGTCCGGGAAGCACGTAACTTGGGCTTAATAATGGATGAAGAGCTGCGATTTGAAAGACATATAGCGGATACGGTTAAGAATTGTTTTTACAGACTTAAGGTGTTATACTCGTTTCGAAATTATCTCAGCGTTGAACTTCGTATTCAGCTGGTAGACTCACTGGTTCTCTCTAAGTTTAATTACGTTGATACTGTTTATGGCCCGAGACTACTTTCAAAAACGTCACATCTTATACAAAAAGTACAAAACGCTTGTGCTCGCTTTTGTTTTGACATTGCTCCTAGAAGTCACGTGACGCCATACCTAAACAATGCTAACATCTTAAAAATGAAGTACAGGAGAGAACTACATTTGGCTTCCATGTTGTTTGGGGTCGTGCGTGCTGAAGAGCCAGGTTATTTGTACGCAAAGCTTGACTGGTTGAATGAACATGGCAAGTGCTCAAGAGCGTCAACTCCTGTACTTCGTATTCCTTGCCATGGATCGGCTGCTTTTCGAGGCAGCTTTAAGTACAGTGCCACTAAGTGCTGGAATAATATACCACCACCACTGCGCAATCTCAAGTCAGTTCAGACACTTAAGGTAAAGCTGAAAAATATTTACATCAGCCTTCAAAAATCCAGCGCTTAGTCATTGTACTCCGTTTAGTTTTGTTATTTATTTTTATACGTATTGACTGTCGCAATTAATTATAATTATTATTTTTATTTTATTTTTTATATGTAGGTAAATGCATTTATATATGGATATGTATATATATATACTTGGATTATGATTGATATGGCTAATGGGTACTTGTATTATTATTTTTATGATAGGTATTTATATTGTATAATATTGTTACTGTCCCCGCTCGTCCGTGAACCACCGAGGCTTCAGCTGAAAATCAGCGCTAGGGAGTCATCTCTAGCACATGCTGAGCTGGGGCCATTTGGACCCAACATAATTTTTTTTTTTTTCGTAATGGTTGTGTTATGTTGTTGTAATCTTTTGTAATATTGTTTATTGATAGTTTATTAAGTGTATTGCTGTTTGTTGTATTTTTATGTTGTGTCCAATAAATGTTTTCTTTCTTTCTTTCTTTCTTTTACATGACTTGAAACACTTGTGTGTGTAGAATGTTAAATACGCTAAAATATATCAAAACCTTTGTTTTCGACTTTTTGTGGGTTGACACATAATTGCTTATCAGCATCCAAACATGGTAAACCACGCAACGTTTCCGAATTACCAACAACAAGTAAGTGGGTAAGAAACTCACAAACAATCGGATGAAACGGGAATTTACTTGGAAATGTAAAATTGTTTTGTTTAAACTTGAAAACATTTTGGGGAGTTAACCGTGTTATGAGTGCGGTTTGGATACTCGATATAAGGGCGTTTAATGCTTTATTAATAACATTTGCATTTGCAGTTTATTCGCTGTTTTAAAGTATAATGCTGGTAAAATAAAAATCAGTAAATAAATAGTACTGAAAATACCTTATAGAGAATTCACCCAACACTTATTTACCAATGATATCTATATATTTTTGTGTTATAATTTATTCGTTTCTCTATTAATACTAAAAGTTGGTAAAACAAATTATATTAAAACTTGCTTCTCCCTGCGGTTTCCCCCGTTCTACTGGATAAACTTTCGACTTTCCCGGGATAAAAGGTTTGAACCAGCACCTCCCCGGATTGAATTTCTGTCTCGTTAACCACAAAGCCAGCCCAGTCAAAATCTTCCCATCCTTTTCAATTTTCAAATTGTATATGAAAAATTGGGACCATTTGGGACCAATTCGTAGTAACTAACTCTTATTAATTAGGAACTGTGTTACTTAGGTAGGTATACAATTTAATTGATTCCGTATAATTAGTTGATTATGACCATTATTATGTCACTGAATTACATTAGCACTAATTAGGGTAGGTACATTATTATAGTAATTTCTTAGAGGGCGTTATTGTAAAAGTAAAATGATAGGTAACCGCCATGTTGTAAAACTTAAAAAGTCCATAAAAATTACTCAGAATAACATACTAGCTAAATAACCCTCTTCTGTTATTATGTCATTGACTGACTGTAACTTCAAACTTCCATCCATGTCAGTCTCTGTCGAACGTTTCACTCGATTGCATCGTAAACGAAAAGGACAGAGCATACAGGCTATATCAAAACACGTGACAAGGTGTCATTTACAGAACACTAAAGCAGGTTTTACCCCAAGCTGTTGCAGTCTGTCCCCCCACAGCGTTCCCGCGGCACGTCCTTTAATTCTGTCGGTCGTCTTTGTCGGCAACAACGAAGTTTGCGAGCGACAAACTCTCAAATAATACGTGCCCCAGTTGTGAACGACGCTAATATTACAGCCACTTGAGATTCAGTGGACGTGCGATTCAGTATCCTCTCATGTTACCTAAACTTGGCGTAAACTTGTTTTGTTTGATGTTAGAAGATTAGATGTGGTTGTTGCTCTGTATATTGATATGTGTTAACTTTTACTATCACCTTTTTGTTCAGGTTATTCTTTAAGTTAAGCTTGTATAACATAATCGGGACAATCAATTTAGTGTATCTTATTTATTATCTCGTTAATAGAAATGAGCAAAATAATCCTTGTCTCAGACGCAAGCTACCACCTACCGTTACAGACGTGTAGTTCGCGTTTCCATAATAAACAAGGATTAAATATAGCTTACGTTACTGCCTTATAATGTTGCTTTCCATTGGTGAAACAATAATTCAGATCAATCCGATAAAAACAAATGCAAGTGCGGACTGGACTTGACTGTCTTACATCTTCTAGTTGAATGTACAGCATACAGTAATGAGAAATTAATTTGTAATGTACCTAACAGTTTAAAAGATTGTTTAAATCAAGATGGATATACCCAAACGCTGAAATTTTTGAAAATGATTAATGTGTATGATTCGATATAAATGTAATTGTTTATTGTGGTCGCTAATGACCTTTGATGTTAAAAACCGACTTTAAATAAATAATTAAAAAAAAAAAAAAATCAGATCGGTTCAGTAGTTCCAGAGCTACAAGCAAATAAATAAATTCCTATTTATAATATTAATGCAGAAGAAGAGCATATCTAAAATGTCACTTATCTACAACACTTAGGTACAATGAAAAATTGCCAACAACTTACAAATACATTTATCAAAATGAGACAGTCTTCACTGAGATCCCTCACTGTGATATTTCCGTTCAAACAAGGGTTTTGTATATATTTTACAAAGAATCGAAACAAGTACGAATTTCTATTCATACATGGTAGTTACCTTAAAACGCTATGGCATACTTTTGGCATAAAGACGCACGCTTAATTTGACACAACCGCAGACTTCTACTGATAGGCACTTTGAGATGGAAAACAAAAACAAGCTGTGACAGACACCAGCAATAACAAAAACTAATATAATTATTTCAGTCCTGATCCGGAATTATGTCACTGCAAATGGTATATTATTAATAGATATTAATATTGTCAAATTTGCGCCGATAATGACAATCAAATATTACTAAGGATGCTTTTATTCATACATAATCCCTCTATGTTTAAATGAAACCACTTTAAACCCGTAACGCCATTACAGAGTTTTACCCATGACTGATACGTGTAAACGTTAGTTTAACAGTGCTGTTCTACCACCAAAAACGCCGTGCCTTTGTGCTAGCGGCGTAAATAAACGATGTTATCTTTGAAGTTGCCCGACGATTCTGACAAATGGTAACCATATTTTGTATCGTGAATAACATTCAAGATTTCATGCGAAAGCCGAAATAAATATATATAAAATATATCATATGAATGGTAAATCGACATGTATGGGATTATGCGTTATTATTATTGTATGGTTTTGTTTTGACCCATATTCTTGAATGAAGGGTAAGTTATTTATGGTAACTTAGATTTTTCCATGCAGTAAAATATTATATATTACATTTTGTTTTACTTATTGTAAGTATTTATTAAAGTTAAATCATTTTTTATTTAAGAGTCATAAAATTTGCAATGTTTGCAAACAAAGTTCATGAAACGTTTGTTCAGTAAAATAATATTTTGATATACCTTTGATATTCCCAATGGAGTACAGTATGGGCTTCTTCAAGAAAGGAGTGAAGAGATTTTTACAGGGTCGGCAACGCGTGAGTAACGCCCTTAGTGTTGCAAGCGTCCATAGGCGGTAACAGCTTCCCATCAGGCGGACCGTACGCCTGTTTGCCACCTTTGTGGTATAAAAAAACCTATATTCCATAGACAAATCGTCCCGATATCCAATCATGATTCCTTTGGGATTATCTCTAACCGATTTCAGAAAAGGAGGTTCTCAATTCATCGGCATCTTTTTCGAATAATCTAGAATATTTTTTGCTTAAGCTAAATCAAAACACAAACGACAAAAGGTCGAAAAGTCGCCATATATTTTTAAAAGTGTTAATTCAAACACGGAATTTTCTGTTCAAGTTTTAAATTAGGTCCGCTCTGGTTAAAGTACCTACAGAAAAACGTAAAGGAAATTTATTTAAAGCTCTAATTGGCACTCAACAAGTACGTAGCGGATCGAACAGAGGGAATTCTGCATTAACGCCTTCCTCCCACTTAATTATGAAAATTTTCAATTAAAAAACTAGATATTGAGTGCACTTTGCCTTATCCGATTGCACTTGAGCTCGAGTTGTTTGCTGAGTACAGACTGCCCTTTGAGGTAAGTTAAAAAAATACCTTTTTGAAGATAAGTATTTTATTTCCTCAAAACTTAGGACAGAGTTGTAAACACACAAAACTTTTTAAATACCAATAAATTTATAAAAAATACTATTCGTGTTTTAAAAGTAATTAGGTACTTAACCACCCAACCTGCAAGAATTTTACTATTTATTTAAAAGGCAAAATTGATTATTCACCACCAAGACACCATATCGATTGGTGTTCTCAAAGCAACTGAAAAGGGAATACCTACTTAACCACGTCCTCGAATGCATGTTAACGTAAGGCAGCCCCTAGACGATCAATTACATTGCGCAATATTTAGAATTTTTCAATATAGTTGATTCATCATCATCATCATCATCAGCCTATCCTGGTCCACTGCTGAACGGCCTATGTATATCCTCCAGCGCACGCCATTGGGCTCGATCCTTGGCCTTTCCCATCCAATTTTTCCCCGCCACCTTGGAGATATCGTCCGACCACCTGGCCTTAGGGCGTCCTACATCACGTTTGCCGATTCGCAGTCACCACTTAAGAACCCGCTTACCCCATAGTTGATTGATTAGGCTAAATGTTGAAGATTGCGCAATGATTGACATTGAAAACAACTTTCAGAACTGAGCAGTGACTATTCATAAGTGCTTGATTGAGGCCTATTTGAATAGAAAAGATTTTTGATTTGATTGAACAATAGTTTGAGCGTCTTTAATTTTTATTGTATCATATTTTTCCTTTGCCTTATGTAGGGCCATATTGTGCAATATTTTTTAGTCTCTTTCATCCTCACGTGGAAAATACACGCGCGCGCAAATATGGCGGAAAAACGAAAATTTTTTTTTGTGCAACATAATAGATCGTTTGGATGCAAAACACCTTTCAATCTTATTAAATAAATAAATATCCTGGGACATTTTTCACACACGGGTAATCTGATTCCAAAGTAAGCTTCAAAGTGATCTTGTGTTATGGTAACCAGATAGCTGATATACTACATAATATACTTCTTTTAAATACATACTTATATAGATATTTACATCCAGACACAGAACAAGCAGACATATTTATGCATTGACCTGCGGCTTGAAAGTCAGGGTCACTAACCACAAAGCCAACCGGGCTGTCAATAAAATGTATTGCACAATGTTATTGTAGGACTAGGGGCCGCCTAATGTAGTGAGTTTAAATGCAGTGTTGGCAGCATAGTAGCAACAGTGAGGTTAGGTCACAATCAGCCAGTAACCGCGGCGACTGGCGGCGGCTGGTAGGTACCTACCTCGCGAAGCATACTCGTGCAGTGTGCTTGACACTACCAAGCTAATAGCTTATCTACCTACACTAATATTATAGGAAAGATTTGTATTTCTGTATATAACGAATAAACTCAAAAAGTACTGGACCGATTTTAATAATTCTTTTTTCATTAGAAAGCTATATTATCACTGAGTAACATTGGCTATATTTTATCTCTGTATTCCCACGGGAACGGGAACTACGCGGGTAAAACCGCGCGGGGGCAGCTAGTATGTGATACATCAATGGCAACGTGATTAAAATATTACTTATTTTGATGGTGAAAAAGCCTTTTCTCATATGAGTAAACTTATCTATTAGAAAAAGTCACGACATAGGTCACTTCCATTAAGACTATATCGGAAGGCACAAACGGGGCTTCAGTAGCGACTGTGGAAATTGGTCGAACGTCGCCGGACCGTGCAATTTGCCCGGCGGCCCGGTGGCCCCATGGTGGCCCCTCGGTGGACCCACTGTGGCCCCATGGTGGCCCCTCGCTGGACCCAGGGTGGCCCCACGGTGGCCCCAACGGCGGCCCCACTACTCCCCTTTACTTGAAATATTTTCATTTCATACACCTACATGAAAAACTTCAAATCAATACTAATAAAGTAAAGTAAAACGTAGTAGGTATATGTAGTATATCAGCGATCTGGTAACCATAACACAAGCTCACTTTAAAACTCACTTTAGAATCCGATTGGCCGTGTGTGAAAATGTCCCAGGATATACCTACTTGATTCCTGGACAATTCATTAGTGCGTCTAAAAATTATGATTTTTAATGCATTTGAGTAAACTAACTTGCCTATATTTTTTAGAAAACTACCTTTTTAGCTAGCTTTTGACCCACGTTTTCACTCGCATAGTTCCCGTTCCAATTATAATACGGAGAAAAAATATAGCCTATGTTACTCCCTGATAATGTAGCTTTCCATTGATGAAAGAATTTATAAAATTGCTGAGTTTATTGCTGACTATCTCAGCAAAAGCAACCTTCCAAACCGAGTATTAGAGTCGACGTTTCATAAAGCCTATTTGAATTAATATTTCATTTCATTTCAAAATCAAATATTACATTTCCAATTATAATATTAAGTTAGACCACTTCTCAAAGGAGTGGTCCAGCAAAGCTCTGAACCGAGAGGAGTGGAGGAAAGATGGGGAGGCGTTTGCCCTGCAGTGGGACACTACAGGCTCATAATAATAATAATAATAACTTAATATGTTAGGTTTACCTTCTCCATCAGATATATTTTTCAACAAGTCATTCTATATTTTACGATTGAACTTTTATGATTAAAGTTAGAAGTCTAAAGTTATACCTTAAATCGTTACGGCTTCATGTAAACTTTCCTCTTGTAATTTTTTTTTCTTTTATAAAAAATAAAATAAAGTTTATTAAAAATTGTACCTTTGTGCGATACACTTAAAGGTTATATTTCATGCCAGACTAAGCTGTCTGTAAGGCGTCAAAATACAAGATTATTTGCTTTTTCTAGACGCTGAAATGACATCACGTTACGCTTTGAATAATTTAAGAGCGAATGGAGCTTTTAAACTCTTTATCTGTAACTTATGAGGTGTGAATATTTTATTACGTAAAACATTTTATTTCACACGTTAATATTATGAGTGTAAAATAATAAGATTATATTCATATTTGAAATAAAGACTACACTGATTATAATTTTATATCGAACTTTATTAACATTAAAATTTTTATACATAGTAGATCAGCTATTTCATTACTTATATTTATAGTCCACTATGTTTAAAAAAAGTATTTATTTTATACATGAATTTAATCTTATTATTTTACACAGATAAGTATAAATCAAAAAGCTCTACATAGTTCGGAATCAGATTGGCCGTGTATGGAAAATATCTTAACACATAACCGCTGGGAAAGACAAGTAAAGTTAATTCCTCTATAATATCCCTGTAGTATTAAGGCATGGCAATACTTCAGAGCTTCAAGAGCTTCAAAAGCTCGTTCGCCATAATGGCGGCATCACACCATACGAGCCGCTCACTGTCGCTGATTATTTAAATCAGGTCGATTGCGTGTTCCTTTACGACTGAATAAAGTGTGCTATGCAAATAGCGAGCTACGCAAGCCAAGAGCGATAGCGAGTAAATGATAGACGACGAAGATGACAAACTCTTGACTGCAGGAGTACGAGCCTCCCTTAACGAGGGAGGTTCAGGGCACAGTCCACAATGCGGCCTTGTTTGGATTGAGGAACTTTCCATGCCTTCATAGTGATATTGCATGCAGGTTCCCTTTACCGACTCTGTACTAGGCGCTCATAAAATGGTAAGACTTAGTAGTATGCATTGTATCATCAGTGCGCTTGCGGCCAAGTACGCGCACTGATGATACAATGCAAAAATTTCGATGGCCACCGCAACCTGGCCGCCAGTGCGCGCTTGGGCGTAGAGCAAGAAAAGAGGTACCTCTTCAGCTCATAGTTTGCACACAAAGCATTTACGTCCTGGCAAAGCTACAGTGATTTGTGTGGTTTGTGCGAAACGAATGGAATAGAAAATGAGATCATTCCTTCTTGCGCGCCGTTTTACAATAACTCTTCGCTCTATACCTACATGTTAGTGCGACAATACTAAAGTTTCATTGCAGCCAAGTGCTTAAAAATGTTGCTCTTGTTATTTATGATGTCTATACCACTTTGGTACAGGTGCTCAGAGTACATTTTATAGATACACAATTGAAATTTAGATACTGATATCGTGTGGGTATTGCTTAAATAGGTGTTTTTTTTAAATAACCTCTTATTGTTTTATCAAAACTAATATTATAAAGGAAAAATTTCAATTTCTTTCTTGTGATAAATAAACTTAAAACTATTGTGCCGATTTCATAAATTCTTTGCTACATTATTAGGGAATAACATAGGCTATATTTTATCTCCGTATTCCCAAAGGAATGAAAACTGTGCGGGTGAACCGCGTGGAGGCAGCTAGTACATGGTAATATTTAGGTACTAGTGGTAAATTATGTGTGTAAGCCTGCATGTCCAAATGGCAAGTGAAGTACTACGCCCCCATGGTGGACTATGGCATAAGCCCCCATGTTATTAGGGAATTTATAAACGGCTAATGATAAAAAAAAAATTGTACAAAAAAGTTTCGTGTACATTTTGTCGTCTTTTAGATTTAAACAAAAGAAAAAGGGATGTCATAATACTTTATTTGATATCATTACATAACGTTGTAAAAATTCCTACTACAAAAAAATATTACAATTACTCTGAGAATAACTAAGCTAAGCTAACTAAGAGAGAACTAAGCTGAAATAATTTATAGTAAAATGTACTTATACAGTTAAAATCATGCATCAGAGCAAAATACAAGATTTGATTATTATATTATTATTAGTTGACCCGGCAAACCTCGTACTGCCTCAGAATCAATAAATAAAAAAGCTGAATGATAAATTGCAGAATATTTAAATTTTAGTAAAAACATGTGGTCAAAACTAAACTTGAACAAAAAGTATTCGTAATCAAAAGAAATTGGTCGATATGAATTAGCTTATCTTTTTTATTTCATTCGATGTTGCTTGAAAAAAAGTTTATGTCACAAAGGTTATATCAGCAGTTTACAAAATAAAGTCTGTAATTTAAAGCTTAACACTTTCAATTGATTTCTGAACAACTTTTAAATTTCTAAACGTTAGACGGACATCAAATGTTCCACATCTAGCAGAGGTTTCTAAGGAAAAGCAAAAATGTTGTTTTTACTATATTATATACCGTTCCTGTACTTTCACAAATAAAATAATTCAAGACCAAAACTAGCCAAATCAGTGCAGTCGTTTTCGAGTTTTGTAAGAATAACGAACAGCAATTTTTATACACATAGATTAATCGTATGATAGTATAACTTTACAGTCCCTTTGAAGATTTTATTTCTATGTGGCGGGCCTTTCCACTACTTGTCCTGTCCCGGCGCCATTCGTTCCTAGTGAAATATTTACGTTTTGAAGAACTACATTATCAAAGTGGATGGTTCGAGCAGAGTTTGCATCGAGAGTAAGTTCTTTCTTTATCGCATTGCTTAGTAGAATATTAATAATCTGTGGTAAATCTTCTATTTTGTCGTTGATAGACCGTAATTCCTTTTTGATATCAGTATTGTTATCAGAAACTACAGGTTTTTGGTCGTCGCTTTGTTTGTCTGAATAATTGTTGGCAATAGTGCTGCTGGCGATATTTGTCGTAGTTTCTACAATTGGTTTTAGTATGTACAGTTTCAAATCCAGCATGTTATAGTAAATGAGATTATTTTCATTGTCAAACGCAATTTCTCTGGGATGATCAATTGTAACAATTTTTTCAATCGCATCACTGTCTTTCTTGACCTCATATACTCCGTCATCGCTTGAAAAATACACTTTGCCATTTTTATCCGTAGTCAGCATATTAAACGATAACTTTTTCTCGTATACAATCTGGCTTTTTGTAACTTTGTTGTACTTGTGCAAGGTATCGCTATTCGTATATATAATATTATCTTCGTCGTCTACAAGAAATTCGTATACTTCATTTAAACCTTCAATCTGAGCTGACTGTCCATTAACTAAAGTGAAGATATTAGACTCCAAATATTTCCTATAATATAAAATATCTTTAAAATATACTCTGAAGATATCGTCGCCATTAGCACCGACAAGTTCCGTTTTGTTGGTGTCCTGACTATATTTATATATGCCAGTGGCTGTCGCAATGTAAGCTGTGTGAGTAGCCTGATCGAAAGTTATCCACCGAGGGGCAGGTATGCCATTAATCGGTTTAATCACTTTTGTGTTTATATTAAATACAGCTGGTAAATCATTATTTACGGCAATGTATAAATTGTTGGTGGTGTAATCAACGGGTAGATTACTCCAAAAGAAATTGAAATGCCTTGATGTATTGTTAAATAATATTTCTCTGGTATGAGGAACTCCATTGACAAGGTAGACAGGCGGGTCGGCGTCTCCTCGGACGAGAGCGAGCCACGACAGCACCACCAGTAACTTCATGGTAATCTGGAATAATTTTGAATTTTATTTTTTTTAATATTTTCGGTGAAGGAAACACTATAAAGAAACCTGCATGCCCGAGACGTCACAATTAAAGGCATGTGAAGACTATGGCCTAGCTCCTCTCGATGTCACACAATAGGAATGGCGAATAAACATTGAGGAAGAAAAAAATTGTTCCCCTTTTTCACACATATGCGTGCAGCGTACTGAGAAAGCGCGGACGATAAATGCTCCGTAAATTTAATAAAAGAATTACTCATTGAGTTTAATCTACAGCTATCCTGTGAAGAGTTCTTCATATTTATGAAAGAGAAAAAGGATACTTTGAAAGAAGTAAAATCTTTACAGAAATATCAAGAATAAGTATTCTCTTATTGTAAGTTGCATTTTGTAACACTCAGTTCTCAGACTATTGTTTGAAGCGCATATTTTTTTCTAATGAATAAAACTTTTTTGATTTTTGTTTTTAAATTTTTTTATTTTTACTCAACTATTTAACGATAGGGTAAATTTGATTCGAAAAAATCATCATATATATAAAATTCTCGTGTCGCGGTGTTTGTGATTAAACTCCTCCGAAACGGCTTTACCGATTCTCATGAAATTTTGTGTGCATATTGGGTAGGTCTGAGAATCGGCTACTATCTATTTTTCATATCCCTGTGATCACGGGAACTACCTACGCGGGTGAAACCGCGGGGCAGCAGCTAGTAATTTTATAAAAATACAATTTCTATGGATATTCTTACTATTATTGTCACATAAACGTAATTTGAATTCAAATAAAAAGATAAATATTTAAATTTTTTGATTATATACGTACGTTTATTTTGCTATGTCCCGCTTTCGACGAATGAATCCCGACTTAGCAAAAAATATATCTGACAACGCTGGTACACATATACGATGTACTTAAAGGTTCGTGTCAATATAAAAGTGGAGACAAAATAGTTCAATGTCATTTTCTGTTGATTTTCGCTTGTTAATTACTTGGCCGACTATTTCAGGTTAAACTGTAAAGCCAACTTGACACACGACTCTACTAAAATTACAACTTTTAAGCTTCATATATCGTAAACGGACACTGAATTACAAAGCGTTCTTCACACACCTTTATTATTTATAATAACCTATCTAACGATATGCCACATAATAGGAATGGTTAGTAAAAAAAATGTTGTTCCCGTTTAGTACACACATTAAAAAAAAAAAAAAAACATTTTATGTAACATAGATATCTATCGGTCGTGGGTTTAAATACCATTCAGGATAAACATTTGTATGCATGAATATGTCTGTTTGTTCTGTGTCTGGATGTAATTATCAATATACGTATTACATGTTTTAAAGGTGATATGGTAACCTCTAGCTATTAGGTTACCATATGACAAGCTCTGCTTGGTTTGGAATTAGATGGGCCGTATATGAAAAATGACCCAGGATATTTGTTTATTTAATATTTAAGATAAATGTAAAAGTGAAATACTCTTGGTCCAGTCTAGCGACATTTATTTAAAATGTAAATTGCATGACTTATATTTGATTACTTAAAGTAAAAAAATACAGAGATATTTAACACAACGACCATGTTTCTTTTTATTCATATTCTGATTGTTAAGGTGGTAATTTTAATTAATTTTTTTTTCTTTTTGACCGAAAATGATAATATTATAAAATAAAGTTGTCAACTCACCGTACTGGAGTGAAGAATAGTTGTAACTAAATACAACGCATAAAATGTGTTATTTGTAATACGGTAGGTATACCACTGAGTTCTAATGAACTCTGATAACTGCGATAGGTGGTCAAGGTTATAATTATTTTTCATTAATAGAAAAACTATTGTTCTGCTTAGCGGTTACGCCCGCGTTACTATAATATCAAATTTAAAGACTGTTAAATTAAAAGTATCTTTTACATTTTGTTTCCATTTTTGTTAGATATTCCTTATCCAATTATTGACAGACCGTTTGGCTTTGTGGTTAGTGACCCTGACTTTCAAGCCGCGGGTCGTGGGTTCGATTCCCACCCAGGACAAACATTTGTATGCATGAATATTCAACGCCGCCAAAACGCAAGCGTGTTCACCGCTAAAAGGAGCCCGTTCACCTTGGCTCCTGCTTTCCGAAATGTATCCCTTGAGTGCACCGACCGCCTTCAGCTCTTGGGAGTTGAAATTTCCTCAGACCTTAACTTTGGGCGGTTCATTGAGTCCAAAGCCAACGTGGCTGCTAGGAAACTCGGCGTTCTTGCAAAGATCCGGCGGTACTTCACGCCGGGACAGCTTCTAATGTTATACAAAGCACAGGTCCGATCCTGCGTGGAGTACTGCAGTCACATATGGGCTGGAGCTGCAAAATGCCACCTGGCAGCTTTGGACTCGGTGGAAAGGCGTGCGGCGAGGCTAATTGGAGATCCAGATTTGGTTAAGTCCAATCTACAAAGCCTTGAGCACAGGCGTAAGGTAGCCAGCCTTTCGGTATTTTATAGGATGCATTTCGGAGAGTGTGCGCGGGAAGTGCATGATCTGATTCCGCCATCTCCTTTCTACCTTCGGACATCCCGTCGTACGGCCAGTATCCACCCTTACGTTGTTGAAACATCTACGATCCGGACTAAGCGTTTTGCCTCGAATTTTATACCGCGTACATCGAAGGAGTGGAACAATTTGCCTGCTGCGGTCTTCCCGTCTCATTTTAATTTAAGTGTCTTCAAGGCTAGAGTGAATAGGCTATTAAAAAACTAGTGCGCCTTACCAACAAAGATCGCATCACTGCTTTCCATCAGGTGGGATCGCGGTCAAGCTCTAGTTTTAAGCAGTTAAAAAAAAAAATATGTCTGTTTGTCCTGTGTCTGGATGTAAATATCTGTATAAGTATGTATTTAAAAGTAGTATATGTAGTATATCAGCTATCTGGTTACCATAACACAAGCTCACACTGATGCTTAATTTGGAGTCAGGTTGGCCGTGTGTGAAAAATGTCCCAGGATATTAATTAAAAAAATTGTAATACAAAAATAATAAAAAAATAATTTATCTTTTATTTAATACCATCACATATAACGTTGTAAAAATACACACTAGCAAAACACAAGATTTGATTTTTATATTATTATAATAGTACGATAATATTACTAACATAACCCTTTGAAGATTTTATTTCTATGTGGCGGACCTTTCCACTACTTGTCCTGTCCCGGCGCCACCGTCGTACCAAGTGAAATATTTACGTTTTGAAGAACTACATTATCAAAATGGATGGTTCGAGCAGAGTTTGCATCGAGAGTAAGTTCTTTATTTATCGCATTGCTCAGTAGAATATTAATAATCTGTGGTAAATCTTCTATTTTGTCGTTGATAGACTGTAATTCCTTTTTGATATCAATATTGTTATCAGGAACTACAGGTTTTTGGTCGTCGCTTTGTTTGTCTGAACAATTGTTGGCAATAGTGCTGCTGGCGATATTTGTCGTAGTTTCTACAATTGGTTTTAGTATGTACATTTTCAAATCCTGCTCGTGATAGTATATGAGGTTATTTTCATTGTCAAATGCAATTTCTCTGGGATGATCAATTGTAACAATTTTTTCAATCGCATCACTGTCTTTCTTAACCTCATATACTCCGTCATCGCTTGAAAAATACACTTTGCCATTTTTATCCGTAGTCAGCATATTAAATTTAAACTTTTTCTCGTATACCATCAGGTTTTTTGTAACTTTGTTGTACTTGTGCAAGGTATCGCTAATCGTCTATTATAATATTATCTTCATCGTCAACAAGAAATTCGTATACTTCATTTATACCTTCAATCTTAGCTGACTGTCCATTAACTAAAGTGAAGATATTAGACCCCAAATATTTCCTATAATATAATATATCTTTAAAATATACTCTGAAGATATCGTTGCCATTAGCACCAACAAGTTCCGTTTTGTTGGTGTCCTGACTGTATTTGTATATGCCAGTGACTGTCGCAATGTAAGCTGAGTGAGTAGCCTGATCGAAAGTTATCCACTGAGGGGAAGGTATGCCATTAATCGGTTTGATCACTTTTGTGTTTATATTAAATACAGCAGGTAATCCATTATTTACGGCAATGTATAAATCGTTGGTGGTGTAATCAACGGGTAGATTACTGTGAAAAATATTGAAATTTGTTGATGTATTGTTAAATAATATTTCTCTGGTATGAGGAACTCCATTGACAAGGTAGACAGGCGGGCCGGCGTCTCCTCGGACGAGAGCGAGCCACGACAGCACCACCAGTAACTTCATGGTAATCTGGAATAATTTTGAATTTTATTTTTTTAAATATTTTCGGTGAAGGAAACACCATAAAGAAACCTACATGCCCGAGACGTCACAAGTAAAGGGATGTAGATCCCTAGATCCTCTCGATGTCACACAATAGGAATGGCGAATAAACATTGAGGAAGAAAAAAAATTGTTCCACTTTTTCACACATAAACACAAACTAAAACTACATTTAAAAATTACTTTTTTTGTACATACTATAATGAAACAAGAACTTAGATGTATTATTATTTGGATTAAATGGCTATTTCAAGTCTTCTCAGAGCTTGTATTACTGCGACCATATTAGGTCTATTGTGATCGCCACATTAACCAAATTTCACTGCGAAGAGCTTAGATGTAACATAGTATATTTAAATTTAAGATAAATGTAAAAGTATAAGTCAAACTAAGCCAAGAAACTGTTTGTGTACACTAAGGTGACATTTGTAAAAATTTGCTAAATTTATAATTTGATTAAAGTTATAAAGATACACATATTTAACACAACAACTATGCTTCTTTTTATTCATATGCTTTCTTGTTAGGTGGTAATTTTAATGAAACATTTTATTTCGTTTTTAACCAAAAATGATAAAAAAAATAAAGTAGTCAACTCACCGTACTAGAATGAAGAGGAGTTATTACTGAATACAACGCACAAATATTTTTAATATTTATAATAATACCACTGGGTATCTTATGAACTCTGATAACTGCGATAGCCCCGGAAAAGGTTATCCCACCAAAAACATTCTGTAAAAAATGTCTCGATGGAGCTGCTTGTTTATCTCTAAAAAGTAATGAAATTTAGACTAAGTGCCAAGTCTTAGGTTCCGTAATGCAATTTTTCTTTATTATCATAGTTATTTTTCTGTTACTTGGCCGTTGAAGTGTTCACAAGGGTACAAAACTAGGTGCTCCATGACACCATTGCACCAATCTGTCGTCAGAACCGCTACCCATTGACGAATGAAAATCTTCGATTATCCAAATTTTATCGTTTTTACTTTATGTAGCTATTAAACCCTAACTCTGGACCAAATTTCAGCTCTCTGAGTTTATGAGAATCTACTAGTTCTATTTAGATGATCTTGAGTGAGTGAGTGTCATACTTGGAAAACTTTGCTTTCGCTTAACTTCGGAACTAAATGACCTACAGACTTGAAAATTTTTCGCGGCCAAGTGCGAGTCGGACTCGCTCATGAAGGATTCCGTTGCAGCAAGTAACATAATATAAAAATTCTTGTAGTTCGTTGTAACTTTGTACGATGTCTTAATAATAATGTTGCAGTTTACGTTTTATGATGTACTGTAGCTTCTGCCCGGGACTGCATCCGCCGGCCAAGACGCAGGCAGAAGTTATATTATATAAGGACGATTTGCGCGTAGATCTATATTATTTATAGATTAATTGCTGTTCGTTAGTCTCACTAAAACTCGAAAACGGCTGGACTGATTTGGCTAATTTTGGTTTCGAATTATTTGGGCAAGTCCAGGGAAGGTTTTGGGAGGGAGTTCATATGAAAAAATGCTTGGAAAATAGTAAAAACAACTATATCGCTTTCCCTTAGAATCAACTCCTAGCTGTCAAACATTTAATATTTGTCCCGCCCGTCGTTTTGAAATTTATTAAATTCATAATCGGATTAAATTAAAAATGAAGCTATTTTTTGGTATTTTATGTCTAATCTATTTATTTATTCAGTTACATACAACAAATTACAACTAATTAAAAACAGAAAATAATACATACAGATCTGAATTGCAACTTAAAACATATGTATACAAAAAAATATAATTTTGAATAAATACTAAAACTAATGCGACAAATATTTACAAATCATAATATTAAAAAACAAACAAAATTTTAATTATTCATTTTGTCTGAGCATAAGGTTGTTTCTGATAATTTTTAATCATTCAGAAATCAACTTAAAATAATTAATTCTTTCGTTTTTTCTATACTAATATTATAAAGAGGAAAGATTTTTTGTTTGTTTGTAATTAATGAAACAATTATGAATCTTTGCACACACACTAATTTATTCGTTACAGTTCAACACGGAATAGAGAATAGACAATCAACAGCATAGATACTACTAATGTTGCCAGTAGCTATAATAATCTTATTTTGATATACATATTTAACACACTCCCTTATCAAAATAATTGACATATTAAAAGAAAAATTAACAAATTTATTAGAAATACAGTAAACAAGTTTTAATTTATGAGATTGACACCTAATTGATTAACAAACTGATAATGTTTTTGACAACATAAACTTTTTGTCAATATATCTGCAGGCATATCATTCGTATTTAAGTATTCTATTGTTATATAATTATTTTCAACAGCTTCTCTAACAAAATGGAATCTTACATCAATATGCTTGCTTCTTTTGTGGAAAACACTATGTTTAGTTAACAACTGTGCACTCTGGTTGTCATTGTATAACAGAATAGGTGACTCATCTCTGCATTTCATTTCTAATAACAGATTTCTTAAATAGATAGCTTCCTTACTTGCCTTACACATAGCCATATATTCGGCTTCAGTACTTGATAAGGCTATAGTTATTTGTTTTTTACATTCAAATGAGATGACACTACCTGACATTTTAAACATAAATCCTGTATAAGACTTACGGTCTACACAATCTGATGCCCAATCAGCATCGGCATAGCCTATTATATCTAAATCATCTTTCACATATTTTAATCCAAAATGTTTAGTTTTTTGTAAATATTTTAAAATACGTTTTAAATGTTTCCAATGTGATTCAGTATAGTTGTTATTAAACTTACTTAAGTAACAAACAGAATAGAATATATCTGGCCTGGTTAACATTGATATATAAAGCAAACTACCAATTAACTGCTGATAAGGAAACTGAGTACTACAAGTATCTCCCTTTTTAAGTTTTAAATTTACCTCCATTGGTGTACTAACTAGTTTACAATTTTTCATATTAAATTTATTCAACAAATGATCAACAAACTGTTCCTGGTCAACAAAAATCTCACATTTTTTCCTTCTGACCCTCATACCCAAGCATTGTCTAATATCTCCCAAGTCTTTCAATTTAAATTTTAATTTTAATTCTGTCTTAAGATATTCAGTTTCTTTCTTGCAATTGGAAAAAATAAAGAAGTCGTCAACAAACAAAGCTATGTATGTTCTGGTAGTATTAGCTTGTTTTAAAAATAGACAAGGTTCATATACTGACTTCTTATAACCTAAGGATTGTAAACAATCATCTACACGCTTGTACCATACCCTAGCGGATTGTTTCAATCACAAACAACATGGCTGACTTTTGATCAGTTGGAGCTTACATTATAAATGTTTTTCGTTTACTATACACTAAAACATGAGTAAATTTTAATCTATATAATAAAGAGCTATTGTTAGTACCTTATTTGCATGGTACACTAATAATAAAATCCGCAAGTTACTTAAAAAGGCTGTCCATTTACCGATATTCTAAATGGTAGGCGCCGCGAAGAATATCAAAAAAGTTTTGAACGTTAAAAATTTAATTTTTGGGATACATTCCTTGATGTAACCACTATGCCTAGACGTGGTAACGAGGTAGTACTACTACCAATACCTCCGAAGAAGAAGACTAAGATGGTAGAAGAGACTCCGAGCCTAGACGTTAGTTTCAGTGATGACGAGGCTTTACCTCCAGGAATTGTATTTACTGATGTCTTACAGAAGAAATGGCGCATTGGGAAGCCGATTGGCCGAGGCAGCTTTGGTAGAATTTACCTAGCTTCCGATGAGATTCATGCTGATGTCTTGTCTTCCATAGATTGCTCTTTTAAGTTTTAATACTTTGTTCTCCCTATCATGACATTCAAAATTCTCAGGTAAGCACATATACACATCTTCATTTAAATACCCATTTAAAAATGCTGTGGTTACATCTAGGTGAGTTATATCTAGATTATATTTAACACTTAAAGCAAACAATAGTCTTATTGTTGAGTGACGAACAACAGGAGAAAAAGTTTCTGTGTAATCAATACCTGCTTTTTGTGTGAAACCCTTTGCAACCAGTTGAGCACGATACCTTATATTGTCATCACTATCTATTTTCTTCTTGAATACCCACTTACACTTAACCACTGTAGCTTTCTTAGGTTTGTCCACTATTACCCATGCTTCATTTTCTTTAAATGACTTTAATTCCTCTTGCATAGCTATACACCATTCTTTTGACTCTTGTCCATTTAAAGCCTCTTCATACGTTATGAACTGGTCTCCACATGGTTCTGCATCGGCACAAAAATTTGAAATATGAAGCCTGTCTGGTTGCTTCCTCACCCGCATAGGTCTTTGAGATTTGATATTCAGGATATCTTCAGTTTCAGAACCACTAGGTTCATATGTCTCATCATTTACATCCAGAAATGTGTCCTCCGAGCTAACTGTATTGTCAGATTCTGAGTTTGCTTCATCCATTTTAATTTCATCTTCTTCCCCCACTGAATCAAAACTCTGAGATGGAACTTCTATCTGACATTCAGATTCTGATTCCTTCTCAACTATGACCACATCTCTACTAGTCAATATTTTCTTGGTCTCTGGGTTGTACAGTCTGTACCCCTTTGTGTTTTCTGGATATCCAATGAGAATACATTTTTCTGATTTCTTATCCCACTTCCTGCGCTTCTCTTTAGCTACATGGACCATTGCAGTACTACCGAAGATTCTGATATGACTTATGTTGGGTTTACAACCAGTCCATATCTCATATGGCGTTCTATTTCCTAATGCGGCAGCCACACTTCGATTCTCTAGATACACTGCAGTGTTGGTGGCCTCACCCCAAAATTCTTTCCCTAGGTTGGCATCAAAGAGTAGGCATCTTGCCTTTTCAACAATTGTGCGATTGAATCGCTCGCACAAACCATTTTGTTGTGGTGTGTATGGATTTGTTTTTTGATGTATCACACCAGCACCTTTTAAGTAGTTGTCAAACTCTTTATTGCAGTACTCTAACCCATTGTCACTCCTTAATACTTTAATTGTCTTCTTAGTTTGATTTTCCACTTGGGCCTTGAATTCCTTAAAGCACTTCAGAGCCTCATTCTTGTGTTTCAGAAAATAAACAAACGCCATTCGACTACAATTGTCGACAAATAACAAGAAGTATTTGGACCCACCTATGGATACATTCTCCATGGGCCCACAGATATCTGTATGGATTATATCTAGTAGATTACTGCTTCTCTGGCTGATATTCTTGAAAGGTAAACGACACTGTTTGCCTTCACAACATATGGCACATGAAGACTTGCCTATATCTACTTTTTCATCAAAAGACATACCCTGTACTGCAGTCTTCATTTGATTCAGGTAGTCTTTATTAATGTGTCCTAATCTGCGATGCCATGTAACACCTGATATAACTGATGCAGCCAAATGTTTCTGGTTTACTGAGTTTACTTTGTATACTCCATTTTCTAGTAATGCTGTAGCCACTAACTCATTATTCTTGTTATATATTGAGCAAATACTTTCAGAAAAAGACACTTTGTTTCCTTTGCTTATGAGTTGGCTGACTGACAGCAAGTTAGTCGCTAAGCTTGGAACACAATGAACATCTTCAACCATAATGTCGTAATCAATATCACCAGTTGTAGTGGTAATCTTTACATCGCCAGAACACAAAACTGACAACTTTTCACTGTTCGCAACGATAATTTCCTTTTTCTGTTCATAAAACGCATTCACAAGCCAACACTCATTTGCCGTGAGGTGTACACTCGCTCCCGAGTCAATATACCATGCATCTTTGTTGAAATTCCCGCTTAGAAATACTGCGCTAAACGCATTAGACTGCATTTGGGGTTTTTCCTTAACGTTCGACGCGTTGTTTTCGTGATTTGTACATTGGTTTCGATAATGTCCTTTTTGTTTACACCGGTAACATGTCACTGTCTTGACGTTAGATTTTAACGTATCGGCAGTGCTACCAACATTGAAATTTTTTCTTGGCGCCATTTTATTTTTCTTACCAATGAACTTCGAACGAGCTGCAAATGCGCCGCCAACTTCATCGTGTTCTTCTGTTGTTGACTCCATGTCTAACAATTTTGACTTGATAGAATCAGCCGTTATGCTAATTCCCGAATGCTCTATTGCCATGATCATCGGTGAAAACCAATCTGGCAATCCTGCTACTAATAATGAACCTGTCCACTGGTCATTTATTTCGAAACCCGTGCCACTTAATTTTTGAGACGTATCAATAATTTGTGTCACGTAGGACGTCATTGAACTACAGTTTTCCAGTCTTATCGAAATTAGATTCCGTAACAGGTTTATCTTTCTTGAAAAACCGTTGTCATCGAATAACTGTTGTAGTTTTTCCCAGAGTTCTCTCGCTGTTCTTACATTTTTTACATGTACGTACAAAGACGGGTCGATTGTCATAATTAATTTTGCCCGGGTTTTTTCATCATCTGCAGCTCCTACAATCACTCCTTCTTCTGGCTTTACACATTTTTTCATTCCTTCGAGGATTAGGAAATTCTCTGCCGCGAAGCACCACTCGCTATAGTTCTCCCGCCCGCGTAGCTTGGGTACATTAACCAAGTAGTTGGTTGCCATCGTAATTCGGAGTAATCCACGAATGACCCACAAATTTCACTACACAGTGAAAACGCGTATTGAAAAAAGTCTTTAACACTCGTATTTCGAAATTCTTGTTATTTTAAAACCTTTTTTACAATTTTTCTGGGCCCATAACCTAATGAAACAATTATGAATATTTGCACACACACTAATTTATTCGTTACAGTTCAACACGGAATAGAGAATAGACAATCAACAGCATAGATACTACTAATGTTGCCAGTAGCTATAATAATCTTATTTTGATATACATATTTAACAGTAATGAATAGGCTCCGAAACTACTGGACCGATTTTAAAAACTCTTTCACCTTTGGAAAGCTACATTATCCCCGAGTAACATAGGCTATATTTTATCCCTGTATTCCCACGGGAACGGGAACTACGCGGTTAAAACCGCGGGGAGGCAGCTAGTTTTTGTTATTTTGATTTTCTACAATTTACAATGACAAGAAGAAGACGACCTTAGTTAGGTCGTTGAAGTCAATCTAATGTGCGAAGAGATACGACTATTTTTTACTACAGTTAAAACATTCTGCAACAATTATTATTTATCATTCAGCTTTTTTATATATTGTTTCTGAGGCGATACGAAGTTCGCCGGGTCAACTAGTATAATATAGATAGCATGGTGCCTCCGCGCGGTTTTAATAATAATAATAATATAATAATAAATCTTTATTGCAGGCTACAAGGCCCATAGCATATATACCTTAAAACTAAGAATACATATTGAAAACTAAAAAACATGTTTTCCTTAAACTAGGGCACGTAGAGACGGCGACGTGCTCGCCTGCGTGGTGGGTATTGTCCCGCGAAAACGACGGAACACCACACCTTTCGGCCAAAATTCCTCCTTCATGAAGGTTTCGAGAAATTGAGTTGGAACCCGCACCACAAACGAAGTAAAGTTGACGTTGTGACGCGACTCCAGCTTCACGACCCTCAGGATGTACTTGGTTTTCTTCTCTATGTACTCCACAATCTCCTCAACCTTTGTGGAGTATGTTAAACGGGAGACATACAGCTGCGTCGTCGGAATAGCGGGATGCAACAGATGGTTCGGTCATGTCGGGGCAGTACCGCACTGGTTGCGACAAGTAGGCTTCTTGCGTTTCCGCTCTACTTTAACGAAGCCGTCCTTGTCAGCTCGTCCTCTGCAGTACGCCTTCGGTGCCGGGTGCGACTGGGTCGTCGGCACCTGCTCGGGTTGAGGCCGCGGTTCTTGAGCGGGCTTGGCGACAGCTGCTGCGTAAGCACGTTGTTTCGCTGACTTGAAACTTGACGATGATGCATTGAATGCACCTCGACGCGTATTTACGTTGGACGCCTCGTGTGACCTACATTCTGAAATATTGTGACGTAAGTCCACTACCTCAGAACGCAGTTCACAGATGGTACTCTGTGAAGCTTCCAACTTCAGCTGCATCTCGGCCAGGCTCGCCTTCATGGATGTAATATCCTTTAAAAGCCTGGTGACGTCTACGTGGTCGAATGTGACGGGGGGCAATCGCTGTAGATCCTTCGCCACAAAGGTCGGCACGTCATCTGGGTCAACCTCCTTCAGCAGGTTGATAATATCCTGCAAGCTTCTTGCGCCTTTTTCGTCCAGCCTACGCAATGGCATTCGGTCAGCCCTGCCGACCGACTCGTACAGCAGCTTCTTGCCAATCTGGATCTCGTCCTCCCTGAAGCTCGAGGTACAGATCTGCATCATGCTGATTTCGTCCATGACATCCATCTTATTTTGGATGAATGCCAGGAGCTCGTTAACCATATGTGTTTCTGACAACATGGCGACGATCGCAGTTTCGGCAGCGGAATGTTCCGCGCCAATCGCGAATTAGTTGTAATATGAGGCGCGACCGTTTCCAAGCGCTCACACAATGCGACTTACCCGCGTAATATTGTAACTAAACCTGCATGCCCCGGACACGTAAAGTCCATCGCTCCGCACTAGGCCCCCACTTTATTAGGAGATGATTTATAAACTGATAATGATACCAAAAAAAAAAAGTTTATTTACATTTTGTTTCCATTCTTGTTAAATATCCCTTAACTAATTGAATTACAAAAATAATAGTTAACTCTTAAATGAACAAAAGTAAGGGCGATGTCCTCCATACAATATTTTATTTGATATCATCGCATATTACGTTGTTAAAATACCTATGACAAAAAAAAACATTACAAAGACTCTGTCAAACTTATTCCTAGCAAGTAAGATCAAACAATTTATAGTAAAATGAACTTACAATGATACATCAGAGCAAAATACAAGATTATTATAATATTATAATAGTACGATAATATTACTAACAGTCCCTATGAAGATTTTATTTCTATGTGGCAGGCCTTTCCACTACTAGCCCTGACCCGGCGCCATTCATAACTAGTGTAATGTTTACGTTTTCAAGAACTAAATTATCGAAGTGGATGGTTCGAGCAGAGTTTGCATCGAGAGTAAGTTCTTTCTTTATCGCATTGCTCAGTAGAATATTAATAATCTGTGGTAAATCTTCAATTTTGTAGTTGATAGACTGTAGTTCCATTTTGATATCAATATTGTTATCAGGATCTACAAGTTTTTGGTCGTCACTTTGTTTGTCTGAATAATTGTTGGCAATAGTGCTGCTGGCGATATTTGTTGTAGTTTCTACGATCGGTTTTAGTATGTACAGTTTCAAATCCTGCACGTTATAGTAAATGAGATTATTTTCATTGTCAAACGCAATTTCACTGGGATGATCAATTGAAACAATTTTTTCAATCGCAATAATATCTTTCTTGACCTCATATACTCCGTCATCGCTTGAAAAATACACTTTGCCATTTTTATCCGTAGTCAGCATATTAAATGATAACTTTTTCTCGTATACAATCTGGTTTTTTGTAGCTTTGTTGTACTTGCGCAAGGTATCGCTATTCGTATATATAATATTATCTTCGTCGTCAACAACAAAATTGTATACTGAATTCAAGTGATCCATTTTAGCTGATTGTCCATTAACTAATGTGAAGATATCGGACCCCAAATATTTCCTATAATATAATATATCTTTAAAATATACTCTGAAGATATCGTCGCCATTAGCACCAACAAGTTCCGTTTTGTTGGTGTCCTGACTATATTTGTATATGCCAGTGGTTGTCGCAATGTAAACTGCGTGATTAACCTGATCGAAAGTTAACCACTGCGGGGAAGGTGTACCGTTAATTCGTTTGATCACTTTTGTGTTTATTTTAAATACGGCAGGTAATCCATTACTTGTGGTAATGTATAAATCGTTTGTGGTGTAATCAATAGGTAGATTACTGTGAAAAATATCGAAATTTTGAAATATATTGTCATATAATATTTCTCTGGTGTGAGGAACTCCATTGACAAGGTAGACAGTCGGGTTGGCGTCTCCTCGGACGAGAGCCAGCCACGACAGCACCACCAGTAACTTCATGGTAATCTGGAATGATTTTAAATTGTATTTTTTGAATATTTTCGTTGAAGGAAACACCGTGAAGAAGCCTGCATGCCTGAGATGTCACAGTTGAAGGCATGTGAAGTCCACAGTTGAAGCCGTGGTAGCTCAGTTGGGAACGCGACAACTCACGATCACGAGGGTGCAGGTTCAAATACCTTGCCCGTACCTCTGAGTTTATAAAAAGTTACGTACGGATTTACACCACTGGTTTTCGGTGAAGGGTAACATCGTGAGGAAACCTGCATGCCAGTGATGTCACAATTAAAGCAAAGTCCGCCAATCCGCACTAGGCTCGCGTGGTGGACTATGGCCTAATACCCCCTCGATGTTAGGGGAGGCTCGAGCTCCTCGGTGGAGACGTATATGACCTGATGATGATGATGATGAAGTCCACCAGATCGCACTAGGTCCGCGTGGTGGATTATGGCCAATTTCTCGATTGCACACAATAGGAATGGCGAATAAAAATTTAAGTGGAAAAAAAATTGTTCCCGTTTTACACACATAAACACAAACTTTTATTATTATTATTAAAAATAAATTGAAAAATTACTTTTTTTGTACCTTCTATAATGAACTAAGAACTTTGATGTAGCATAGTATATTTATTTAAATATTAGTTAAATGAAAGAGCGCCATTATCGCCAAGGAACTGTGCAGTATGGCGACATTCTTTAAAAAAGTAAAGTGCTAAATTTATAATTTAATTTTGATTAAAGTTAAAAAATACAGATATTAAAACACTATATCTGTTTCTATTTATTCATGCTTGTTTGTTAGGTGGTATTTCGAATGTTTTTTTTTTTACTTTTTAGCCGAAAAATATAAAAAAATAAAGTAGTCAACTCACTGTACTAGAATGCAGAGCAGTTATTACTGAATACAACGCACAAATATTTGTGATACCTATTTATAATAATACCACTGCGTTTCTCATGAACTCTGATAACTGCGATACCCCCGGAAAAGGTTATCCCACCAAAAACATTTGATAAAAAACTAGCCAAGTCTCTATAGAGCTGCTTGTTTATCTCTAAAGAGTAATGAAATCAAGACAAAGAAGTGCCATGTCTAAGGTGCTGAGATTTTTTTATTATTATAGTTAATGTTGTGTGACTTGGCCGTAAGCATTGCACCCGAGCGAAGCCGGGGCGAGTCACTGGTTTTAAATAAACCATTCAAACATCTTCTTGATATTTTTATTCACTGCTGCATGCTGAGTAATAAATAGATACACATAACAAACACATACAATGAATATAATTTATTAAAATATTTAAAAATGTTCGTCATTTAAAGTGTCTGGAATTTCCATAAGAGCTACTGCTGCTTTTTAATTTTTGGGAATAATTATATTATCTGTAGTATCTAATAGTCTCTTCTGAATTTTATTTTGTTCATGTGCAGCAATTAAAGAATTTAAGCGGGAACACTTCGGTTCAGATACTACTAAGTTCAGATTGGTCAAAAATTTTTGTAAGACAGGCAACTTTACTTTGTTGATCCAGGATCCAAAAAAAATGTTAAAAGTTTATGTCCTACATTTTGTTTTCAAGAATTAATGGAATGGAATGGAAACAAGACAAGACTTACTGGATAAGTCTAGTTGTATGATTGATTGAGCACTACACCCTGCTAGTGCAATGACTGTCCCATGTCCTATACAACCATTCGGGCAACAGCCCCCATGAACAGTCTGATATCCCTTATCTAGTAGTAATACAAAAAAAATTGTTAATTCTTAGATATGAACAAAAGGAGGGGGTCATCCATACAATATTTTATTTAATATCATCACATATAACGTTGTAAAAATACCAACTACTAAAAAAATATTACAAAAACTCAGTTAAACTTACTCCTAGTAAGTAAACTCAAATAATCGAGGCGAAGGCCCTAGCTCGTATATACCACTGGTACAAGGAGCAGCAGGAGCAGGGCATGTGCCCCCCAAAGAAGTGGTCGGAGTTGTGTGTAGAATGGGAAAGCGTACCCGCGATTCCGGCGACGGCCAGAAGGGGACACGGGGAGGTTTTAGTCCGAGCAAGTCGGACATAACCCGTCGCTGTGCCCTCAGCGGCGGGTATGCGCAGGCATTTCCTCCTCGTTAAAAAAAAAAAGAAAAAAGTAAACTCAAATAATTTATAGCAAAATGAAATTACAGAGTTAAAATCATACATCAGAGCAAAATACAATATTTGATTATAAGAAATATGTATTTTAGTAGTACTTATTACTAACAGTCCTTTTAAAGATTTTATTGCTATGTGGCGGGCCTTTCCACTACTAGCCCTGACCCGGCGCCATTCATACCTAGTGAAATGTTTACGTTTTGAAGAACTACATTATCCAAGTGGATGGTTCGAGCAGAGTTTGCATCGAGAGTAAGTTCTTTCTTTATCGCATTGCTCAGTAGAATATTAATAACCTGTGGTAAATCTTCTATTTTGTCGTTGATAGACTTTAATTCCTTTTTGATATCAATATTGTTATCAGGAACTACAGGTTTTCGGTCGTCGCTTTGTTTGTCTGAACAATTGTTGGCAATAGTGTTGCTGGCGATATTTGTCGTAGTTTCTACAATTGGTTTTAGTATATAAAGTTTCAAATCCTGCATGTTATAGTAAATGAGATTATTTTCATTGTCAAACGCAATTTCATTGGGATGATCAATTGTAACAATTTTTTCAATCGTATCACTGTCTTTCTTGACCTCATATACTCCGTCATCGCTTGAAAAATACACTTTGCCATTTTTATCTGTAGTCAGCATATTAATTGCAAACTTTTTCTCGTATACCATCCGATTTTTTGTAACTTTGTTGTACTTGTGCAAGGTATCGCTATTCGTATATATGATATTATCTTCGTCGTCAACAACAAAATTGTATACTGAATTCAAGTCATCCATTTTAGCAGATTGTCCATTAACTAATGTGAAGATATCAGATCCCGTATATTTCCTATAATATAATATATCTTTAAAATATACTCTGAAGATATCGTCGCCATTAGCACCAACAAGTTCCGTTTTGTTAGTGTCCTGACTATATTTGTATATGCCAGTGGCTGTCGCAATGTAAGCTGTGTGAGTAGCCTGATCGAAAGTTATCCACTGTGGGGCAGGTATGCCATTAATCGGTTTAATCACTTTTGTGTTTATATTAAATACAGCAGGTAATCCATTATTTACGGCAATGTATAAATCGTTGGTGGTGTAATCAACGGGTAGATTACTGTCAAAGATATTGAAATCTGTTGATGTATTGTTAAATAATATTTCTCTGGTATGAGGGACTCCATTGACAAGGTAGACAGGCAGGTCGGCGTTTCCTCGGACGAGAGCGAGCCACGACAGCACCACCAGTAACTTCATGGTAATCTGGAATAATTTTGAATTTTTATTTTTTAAATATTTTCGGTGAAGGAAACACCATAAAGAAACCTGCATGCCCGAGACGTCACAATTAAAGGCATGTGAAGACTATGGCCTAGATCCTCTCGATGTCACACAATAGGAATGGCGAATAAACATTGACGAAGAAAAAAAATTGTTCGCCTTTTTCACACATAAACACAAATTAAAAATACATTTAAAAATTACTTTTTTTGTACATACTATAATGAAATAAGAACTTAGATGTATTATTATTATTATTTGGATTATATGGCTATTTCAAGTCTTCTCAGAGCTTGTATCACTGCGACCATACTAGGTATAGATCACAATAGTGTGATCGCCACATTAACTTGATTTCACTACCAAGAGCTTAGATGTAACATAGTACCTATATTTAAATTTAAGATAAATGTAAAAGTAAAAGTGTTAAAAAGCGCCATTATTGCCAAGGAACTGATTGTACACTAAGGTGACATTTGTTAAAAATTGCTAAACTTAATAATTTGATTAAAGTTATAAAGATACACATATTTAACAATACAACTATGCTTCTTTTTATTCATATGCTTTCTTGTTACGTGGTAATTTTAATGACTTTTTTTCCTTTTTAACCGAAAAGGATAAAAAAAATAAAGTAGTCAACTCACCGTACTTGAATGAAGAGGAGTTGTTACTGAATACAACGCACAAATATTTTTAATATTTTTAATAATACCACTGGGTTTCTTATGAACTCTGATAACTGCGATAGCCCCGGAAAAGGTTATCCCACCAAAAACATTCTGTAAAAAACTAGCCAAGTCTCGATGGAGCTGCTTGTTTATCTCTAAAAAGTAATGAAATTTAGAAAAAGCCAATTCTTAGTTTCCTTAATGCTATTTTTTTATTATTATAGTTAATTTTCTGTGACTTGGCCGTTGAATTGTTCACAAGGGTACAAAACTAGGTGCTCCATGACACCATTGCACCAATCTGTCGTCAGAACCGCTACCCATTGACGATGGAAAATCTTCGATTGTCCAAATTTTTATAGTTTTCACTTTATGTAGCTATTAAACCCTAACTCTGAACCAAATTGCAGCTCTTTGAGTTTATGAGAATCTACTAGTTCTATTTTGATGATCCTGACACTCACTCAGTGTCATAATTGGAAAACTTTGCTTTCGCTTAACTTCGGAACTAAATGACCTACAGACTTGAAAATTCTTCGCGGCCAAGTGCGAATCGGCCTCGCTCATGAAGGGTTCCGTAGCAGCAAGTAACATAATATAAAATTTCTTGTAGTTCGTTGTAACTTTGTACGATGTCTTAATAATAATGTTGCAGTTTACGTTTTGTGATGTACTAGCTTCTACCCGGGACTGCATCCGCCGACCAAGTCGCAGGCAGAAGTTATATTATATAAGGATGATTTGCGCGTAGATCTATATATATAGATCAATTGCTGTTCGTTAGTCTAAAACTCGATAACGGCTGGACTGATTTAGCAAATTTTGGTTTCGAATTATTTGTGCAAGTCCAGGGAAGGTTTTGGGAGGGAGTTCATATGAAAAAATGCTTGGAAAATAGATAAATAGATAATTAAAACAACTATATCCCTTTCCCTTAGAACTCCTAGCTGTCAAACATTTGATATTTGTCCCGCCCGTTGCCGCGTCGTTTGAAAATCAATTAAATTCAAAATCGGATAAAATTAAAAGTTAAGTTATTTTTTTGGTCATTTATGTCAAATCTATTTATTTATTCAGATACATACAACAAATTACAACTAATTAAAAAATTGGTTGCCTGTAAAGTCGGTATACGGGCGAAAGTTTTACGTGACAACGACTTTGAGTGGTAAAATAATTTTAATGTGAATATTCATTCGTATAGTAGGAAGAAGGATGAAATAATAGTAACAATTTAAAACATAACGTGACGTAACGTGAGCGGAGCGTAACGCAGTTTCTTGAAGTGTCACCCGGCAAACCAATTTATAAGACGTTGTCACGTCAAAACAGAAAATAATACATACAGATCTGAATTGCAACTTAAAACATATGTATACAAAAAAATATAATTGAGAATAAATACTAAAACTAACGCGACAAATATTTACAAATCATAATATTAAAAAACAAACAAAATTTTAATTATTCATTTTGTCTGAGCATAAGGGTGTTTCTGATAATTTTTAATCATTCAGAAATCAACTTAAAATAATTAATTCTTTCGTTTTTTTTTGTTATTTTGATTTTCTACAATTTACAATGACAAGAAGAAGACGACCTTAGTTAGGTCGTTGAAGTCAATCTAATGTGCGAAGAGATACGACTATTTTTTACTAAAGTTAAAACATTCTGCAACAATTATTATTTATCATTCAGCTTTTTTATATATTATTTCTAAGGCGATAGGAAGTTCGCCGGGTCAACTAGTATAATATAGATAGCAAGTTGCCTTCGCGCGGTTTTACCCGCGTAGTTCCCGTTCCCGTGGTAAATATTATGACTAAACCTGCATGCCCCGGACACGTAAAGTCCGCCGCTCCGCACTAGGCCCCCACTTTATTAGGAGATGATTTATAAACTGATAATGATACCAAAAAAAATAAAGTTTATTTACATTTTGTTTCCATTCTTGTTAAATATCCCTTATTTAAGTGTAATACAAAAATAATAGTTAATTCTTAGATGAACAAAAGTAAGGGCGATGTCATCCATATAATATTTTATTTGATATTGTCGCATATAACGTTGTAAAAATACCTATTACAAAAGAAAAACACTACAAAGACTCGGTCAAACTTACTCCTAGCAAGTAAGCTCAAACAATTTATAGTAAAACGAACTTACATGATACGTCAGAGCAAAATACAAGATTATTAATGAATTATAATAGTACGATAGTATTGCTAACAGTCCCTTTGAAGATTTTATTTCTATATGGCAGGCCTCTCCACTACTTTTCCTGTCCCGACGCCACTCGTACCTAGTGAAATATTTACGTTTTGAAGAACTACATTACCCAAGTGGATGGTTCGAGCAGACTTTGCATCGAGAGTAAGTTCTTTCTTTATCGCATTGCTCAGTAGAATATTAATAATCTGTGGTAAATCTTCTATTTTGTCGTTGATAGACTGTAATTCCTTTTTGATATCAATATTGTTATCAGGAACTACAAGTTTTTTGTCGTTGGCAATAGTGCTGCTGGCGATATTTGTCGTAGTTTCTACGATTGGTTTTAGTATGTACAGTTTCAAATCATTTACGTGATAGTATATGAGATTATTTTCATTGTCAAACGCAATTTCTCTGGGATGCACAATTGTGACAATTTTTTCAATCGCATCATTGTCTTCCTTGACCTCATATACTCCGTCATCGGTTGAAAAATACACTTTGCCATTTTTATCTGTAGTCAGCATATTAATTGCAAACTTTTTCTCGTATACCATCTGATTTTTTGTAACTTTGTTGTACTTGTACAAAGTATCCTCGTGGGTATACAAAATATTATCTTTGTCGTCAACAATAAAATTGTATACTTTATTTAAGCCTTCTATCTTAGCTGATTGTCCATTAACTAATGTGAAGATATCAGACCCCAAAAATTTTCTGTAATATACTATATCTTTAAAATATATTCTGAAGATATCGTCGCCATTAGCACCAACAAGTTCCGTTTTGTTGGTGTCCTGACTATATTTGTATATGCCAGTGGCTGTCGCAATGTAAGCGGCGTGAGTAGCCTGATCGAAAGTTATCCACTGAGAGGAAGGTATGCCATTAATCGGTTTAATCACCTTTGTGTTTATATTTAATACAGCAGGTAATCCATGATATAAAGAAATATATAAATCGTTGGTGGTGTAATCAACGGGTAGATTACTGTTAAAGTTATTGAAATCTGTTGATGTATTGTTAAATAATATTTCTCTGGTATGAGGAACTCCATTGACAAGGTAGACAGGCGGGTCGGCGTCTCCTCGGACGAGAGCGAGCCACGACAGGACCACCAGCAACTTCATGGTAATCTGGAATAATTTTAAACAGTAATTTTGGGAAAGAAGTTTCTTATGGGACAATGCGGAGGGGTATGGTGTGTCATCGGTGTAACATCTGTCTGTTTGGAATCATCTGTTTCCAATTGGAATGTCATTCGAATTTTACACATAACATGACAATTTTACACAAACACATAACGCTTAAATAAAATTACTTACAGCTTTAACGCTTAATATTTTGTAATGGGAACCCTAAATTTAACATAGTACCTACCTATATGTATTTAATTTTTAAGATAAAGTTAAAGGTGAAAGTGTTTAAAGAGCGCCATTATCGCCAACCAACTGTTTGTACAGTATGGCGACTTTTGTTAAAAATGTAGTGCATGATTTATAATTTGAATAAAGTTAAAACAAAAATTTACACAACAACCATGTTTCTTTTTATTCATATTCTTGTTGTTAGGTGGTAATTTTAATGATTATTTTTTCCTTTTTAACCGAAAATGATAACAAAAAATAAAGTAGTCAACTCACCGTACTAGAATGAAGAGTAGTTATTACTGAATACAACGCACAAATATTTGTGATATTTATGATAATACCACTGGGTTTCCTGTGAACTCTGATAACTGCGATAGCCCCAGAAAAGGTTACGAGTATAATTATGTTTTATTTAAAACTATTGTTTGCTTAGCGGTTACGCCCGCGACACAAATCAGATTTAAAGACTGTAAAATTCAACGTATCATAAATGACAAGACATATTTCAAGTTCTAAGTTCTAAACCCTATTTCTATTTAGATCATAAATTCCTTGACCGATTAAATAATGCCAGTAGCTAGAACAACATTTTAAATAAATCATTCAAACATCTTCTCTTGATTTTTTTTGTTTAAAAACTCCATGAGTGATAAACATTCAGACTGACAATTTGTTTTGTATACATGTACAATGTATGTATGCAGGTATGTTTAGAATAGAATAGAATAGAATAGAATAGAATTTTATTGACAGCAGAAAAAAATTATAATAAAACAATAACAATAAAAACAAACAAGGAATTATAAAATAAAGCAAAATAAAAAAAACAAATAATACAATGGTAGAAGTGCTGCCAAAGGGGGACCAGCTCAGCATGTGCTGCTGAAGTCAGCAGCGCTGATTTTCAGCTGGCACCTGTAGTGACCACGGCTCAAGAAATAAAAAAAGTTATATATATAGTTAACAAATACACAGATAAATGGAGCAAGATAATAGTGAGTACATACTTAAAAACATTATATATATATATAAAATAATAAAGTCAACAATCTCGCTGCGCAAGACATCGCCCGAGACTGGCGGGATCGTTCCCATTCTATAATTGTTTGTAACAGTGTCCCGCTTTGCCGGCCGAGGCCTATCTATATCTATACTAATATTATAGATGCGAATGTAACTCTGTCTGTCTCGCTTTCACGCTAAAACAACTGAACCGATTTAAATCAAATTTGTAACACACATAGTCTAAAGCCTGAGAAAGGAGGGCTTTTTATCCCGATAAAGTGGAAGATCTCTCGGGAATGCGGGTGAAACCGCGGGAGTCACTAGTGATTCAATAAATCAACTTGCGTCCTTAAGCACAGGCGTGTTTACTTGTCCCTCGATTATATACCTATATTCCGAGATAGTTAACACAATTGATATGTTTAAAAATAACCGTCATTTTATGAGAAGTATACATTAGTATGGGTGGAGGGTTCCACCAACAAGTGGAGTGGTGGTATATGAGCTGATGATGATGATAAAATAGACACGGCCAATCTGAACTGTAAAGTCTTTCGACACATTGATAGCAACAATCACTATATACAAAACCTGATGTTTTTCTTTACACGGAATGCAGAAACATACAACTTAATTAATCTATTTGTAAGCATTGACGCGAGAACCGTATGCATGTTTCCGTTTGTGTGGCATTTGTGGTCGAATGTGGTCGGGTAAAACCGCAGTAAAGCTATACACTTCCCCTGTCCGGTAATGTTAGTTAAAAACAAATTAGTTGTTCTATAGAATACCTTTTTTACGGTAGCAAATAAAAAAAAAAAATATTAATAGCGACCGGTCCGGACTTTGGAGGGGCAAAAACACACCGTCATAATCCTATACATTAAAATCTTAATAAATTATACAAATAAAGTTTCCGCTTTATTACTATATCTATTGATAAATACCGTTGCGTAGTTTAAAAAAAAAACCGACTTCCAAAAATACTAAAACGCAAAAAATAACTAACGCAATTTATAACACTTTCCTCTACTTAACTACTGACTACTTATTCTCTCCGCTTACTGCTTGGTTTGAAGTTGGTGCCAAGCCACAGCATAATTAGTAAACAATATACAAAAGATCTTTGTTAAGATTCTCCATGTTTTAATAAGGTCAACAAAAACTTTGGCACCGTTTGCATTTAAATTTCTAAATTTTAGAAATAAACGGTCCTTTACAGGACCACTATAGTTGTAGAATGTAAATTACATATATCTCATCGTCGTTTTCATTTGTTTCTTATTGTCATTTATCGTCATTTCTGATTTATTTACGTAGGTTAGTACTTAGTAGGTTATCGTGTAGAAATTTATTTGTTACACCATTTTTTTTCTTTAAGTAATTTTTTTATTCATATATGGCTTGGCACCGACTTCAAACCATGCAGCAAGCGGAAAGAATAAGTAGTCAGTAGGTAAGTAGAGGAAAGTGTTATAAATTGCGTTAGTTATTTTTTGCTTTTTAGTATTTTTGGAAGTCGGTTTTTTTTAACGTAGTTTTATTTTTATTTTTTGCTTTTTAGTGATTTAAGTATGGGTAGGCTTATTATTTATTTAACAATCACAGAACACTATTAAACCTAAACGTTAATGAGATTAACCTTCAAGGTCAACCTAATAGCCTCAAGGAATACTATTCTCTATCCATATGCACGTATAATTTTGAAAGAATTTTCTCTGAACTCCTATCCTTTGAGGAGTTGTACCTTCCATCATCAGCTCATCCATAGGAAATCATCATCAAACGCAAATAATTGAACAAACTGTATGGTATTGACTGAAACGTAACAGTTATATGCTTATAATTTGAGTGTTCTTCACGATTTCCTTGGGATCCCATCATCATATGCTGACTAGATGACCAGGGTACCAACTTGAATATGTACCCTAACGAACAAAAAAAGAATTACGCAAATCGGATTAGAAATGTTAAAGTTATCGACATACTAATATACAAAGTATCGTCAAAATGACATCGTCGAAATAACAATAATGCTTATAAAATAAAAACTACTAAACCAAACTGAAAGAAATTTTTGGACCATTTGGCAGCTATTTCGCGTCGAACAAAAAAAGAATCACGCGAATCGGTCCATTAACCGCGACGTAATCGATGTACATACATAGAAAAAAAAAAAAAAAAAAAAAAAAAAAAAAACATACCGGCCGAATTGAGAACCTCCTCCTTCGTTTTGGGAAGTCGGTTAAAAAAGCTAAAGGGACATATGTCTTACACTATTTACAAATAGGTTTTAAAAATGTTGATTAGGCAGGCATTTAATACATCATGCAGAGTTTATGATGTTAATATAATTGATAATGTGAAACAATATAGAAACAGCTCACGTTAGATAAAAATATATAAATGCCAAAGTAACTTTCTAGCATACTTTCGCAAAGTATGTTTGTCTGTCTGTCTGGCTTTCACGCTAAAACTACTGAACCGATTTTAATTAAATTTGGTATACTCTAGAGCCTGAGAAAGGACATAGACTACTTTTTGGGGAAAATAGATGATCTCTCGGGTACACGGGTAAAATCGGTATCAGTAGCATAAACTAGAGATTGATAAAAACGCATAAATTGTTAAGGGCACTTAGTCATAAATAATTCATTACTATATGTAAAATTTGTTGTGAATTCCATAGCTCAATATTATGTATGAAATGCACTAATAAGAAAAATATACCTCCAAGTCTTGCCTATAAGAACTATTTTCCGACGTCGCACAATAATTCATGAGGCAATTTTTTACCATCTTCCACGCTATTAATAATAACGTCTATTTCTTGTATCCCTCTTTAAAATAACTGTTTCAAGATTAAACGCTACTTTTATAAAACAATGTCAAAGCTTTGTTTTGTTAAATTATCGGACGTAGAAAACTTTTTTAATTGCCAAAGTTTTGTAAAATGTGTCCACGGGGCGTACAAAAGGACGTAGATTTAATTTTTGTCTTTGTGACTTAGCGGAATAGAAATAGGTAGGTATAATTTGGGTGGTGGACAAACAAACCAAAAGTTTTGTCTAGTATATTAGATACAGTCTGAGTATAGTTACGATTTTTAAAGGGTCGGCAACGCGTGAGTGACGTCTCTGGTGTTACAAGTGTCCATAGGCTACGGTAACCGCTTGCCATCAATAAAAGTATTTTTTTTATAAAGGTAACTTCCACCCCGCGATTTCACCCGCATTTTTGGGACCATCAACATTTCCGAATTTAAAAGGTAACCTAAATCCTTTCCCAAGTCCTTAGTAAGTACTATACGTATACCTATCTGTACCAAAATTCATAAAAAAACGGTTCACTGGTTTGAGCGTGAAAGCGTGGGTGAAACAGAAAGACAGAGTCGCTAACAAAAATGATGCAAGGATGTAATTATCTATATAAGTATAAGTATTTAAAAGTATTATATGTAGTATATCAACTATCTGGTTACCATAACACAAGCTCACTTTAAAGCTTACTTTGGAATCAGATTGGCCGTGTGTAAAAAATGTCCCAAGACATTTATTTATTTATAATTATGACAATAACCCACAAAATCATAAATATACCACATAAATAAAAATCCTATTTCCAACATGTTCTTTATAAATAACACATAATCAGTAACACGCTCATCCCAACGTACACGTATTTGAAAATAGCAAAACTGGATCACGAGTCAGCTTTATAGATTCACACTCGTTAGTGAGAGCCAGATTTATCACGTAGGATCATCGATGTATGAAACGTTAGATTCACTATTCTAAAACGAATACTTTTAATAAATATCCTGGGACATTTTTCACACACGGTCAATCTGATTCCAAAGTAAACTTCAAAGTGACCTTGTGTTATGGTAACCAGATAGCTGATATACTACATATATCTAATAATTTTAAATACATACATATTATAGATATTTACATCCAGGCAGAGGACAAACAGACATATTCAATTCATGCATACAAATGTTTGTCCTGGGTGGGATTCGAACCCACGACCCGCGGCTTTTACCAACATAATTAGCACTTGCATTTATTAAACGTAGATTCTTATGCACTTTTGTTCAGCAGTGGACTCCGATTGTGAGGAGTGTCTTACCAGCTGGTGATGATATATTTATAATTGCGTTCATCATAGTCAGGAACTTTTTAATATTAATGAGCTAGGCTTGCAGTAGCTAATTATTTTGTATCTTAATATTTAATGCCAATATTTGTCTTTATAGAAAACATAACTGCCATAAAAGTGGGTCAAAGTATATTATTAAAAATTTTACTTAGTTGTTAGGCATTGGACCTATCATTCTTTTATAAAACACAATCACAAATTAGTTGTCAGTGTGTATCTAATTTTTGTATATCGATGTTTGAAGTACATAGAGGTACCGCCGCCGCCGCGCCGCGCCGTCGCGTTCAGCTTGCCGTTTGATGTCACCGCGCGTTAATGAACTGGATTTACTAATAGCAAATACAGAAATAACGTTTGATAATAATGTGTAGGTACTTGGATGATGTTACATAAAATTCCAAGGAATCAAAGGAATAAATATCAAAGTCTTAAACGTCACTTTACTATTTGGCCGATGTATGTCGCATTCTTAAGTTTGAAGGCGTTATTTACATAAATAAAATATATTTTCATGTTCCTTCATTCAGTCAAATGTATTTTTATTATACCCGTTTTAATACTCAAAATTTACTCTTCAAATAGTATCAATAAGTCATTAAACCTACACGGAATATACGTTTACGAATCAACCGAAAAATACGTTCTATTGAAAAGAAAAACAAAATTTGACAGCCCGGTTTGCTTTGTGTTTAGTGACCCTGACTTTCAAGCCGCGGGTCGTGGGTTCGAATCCCACCCAGGACAAACATTTGTATGTATGAATATGTCTGTTGGTTCTGTGTCTGGATGTAAATATGTATTTAAAAGTATTATATGTAGTACATCAGCTATCTGGTTACCATAACACAAGCTCACTTTGAAGCTTACTTTGGAATCAGATTGGCCGTGTGTGACAAATATCCCAGGATATATAGGTAGGTATATAAAATAATATCGCGTTATTGTCCTCGAACAGCGTTGTTGTCTTTGTCAGCATAGTATTGGAAATAAAGCCAAAGCACAGTAGTTTATTGTTAGGAGGCCGTGGTTTTATGACAAATATAAATTATCATGAAATTGCCGGGGCGTCGATCTATGTATTTATTTATACAGGTTTTATTTAAATACTTTTTACATACTTACATTTCAACAGCACTTACATAATATTCCTTAGAAATATATTTACGAGGGTACACCACAAATATAGTTGTTACCGCTCCGACAGCCGACGACGGACTGAGCGTTTCTCTTTTTTTTTTTTTTTTTTTTTTGAATGGACTAGAAGGTGACAGCCTCAGATGGCTTTTACACCGTTACGCGGACTTTTTCGGTGAGCGCAGATGGCTCTCAACCGAAGGAAAATTTAAGCGACAGCGCTGAGGGTGTCCCCTGCGGGACCGTGCCTCGGCTCAGGGCGTCACTGGGGGAAGTGGGGACTCACTTGGCATGATTATTTAGGGAGCGGACTGGGTCGTTGCTGCGGCACGGGCCGCACTAACAAGACGAGACTGGGTGGGACGTCGCGACGGTCCTCGCCGGCGAGGACGGAATCGGATTTGTGTGTTAGTGTGGGGTTGTGTGTCGCGAGCTGAGTTATCGGCTGCAAGCTGGTCTTGAATTTTGGTGGTTTCGTCGTCAGACTCGGCAAGGACGATCCTTGGTCTGCGTACGCTAGATATTCGGGAAAGCGAGTAGCTTGCAGCTTGCACGATTAACGGATTATGACTGTTAACGGCGGAATCGAAATAGCGACGAGAGGCCCGTTTCATGAATTGCCTGATGGTCGGCAATTTTAAGTCGACGTGCAAGTCGACGTTGCGAACGTACCACGGGGCACCCGTGATTTTACGCATGAACCGGTTCTGTAAAACTTGAAGTGGCTTTAAACGCGTAGGTGAAGCCTGAGCGAAGACCGTACTAGCGTACGTCATAATTGGACGAATACACGCGGTATAGAGTCTAACTTTACATTTTAAGGAAAGTTTAGATTTTGAATTGAGGAGATAATGGAGCCGACCCATCACAAAGGCGGCACGCGCGCGTACTGCCTTTATGTGTGGCCGGAAGCCCAATCTATCGTCAAGAGTTACGCCCAGGTACTTGGCTGACCTACCCCAGGGGATCGATTCGCCGAAGAGCGTTACTGGTGTCGAGGGGAGGTCTCTAGAGCGACTACCACGACCGGTGGGTCTGCGAAAGAGAATTGCCTGACTTTTAGAGGGGTTTATTTCTATTCTCCATTTGCGGAACCAAGCGCCTAGGGCGTTGGCTGCACGTTGGAGTTTACGAGTTATGGTCTGAGGGCTAGTGCCTGAGCAAAATATGGCGGTGTCATCCGCAAAAAGGGCTAAGTTAGTGAATTTATCTAACCTGGGCATATCGCTGGTGAATAGCGTGAATAATAGGGGGGAAAGTACCGAACCCTGAGGGACTCCGGCACGTATAGGGTGAGGGGAAGACAGAACGCCCTCGACTCGGTAGCGAAATTGGCGGTTCGACAGAAAGTCTCGTAAGATGGTCACGAGTCTAGGTGGGACACCCATGGTGTAAAGCTTATAAATTAAGCCTTCGTGCCACACCTTGTCGAATGCCTTCGCCACGTCGAAGAGGAGCATACCTGTTTTCTGACCGCGCATGAATTTACTTGAGACGTGTTCGACAATACGATGGACTTGTTGAACACACGAATGTTTGGTTCGAAAACCAAACTGTTCGTCAGGAATGAGCTTATTTGCGTCTACAAAGGCTTTGAGTCTAATATAGAGAAGCCTCTCATAAATCTTGCCCATGACGTTGAGCAGACTTATGGGGCGATAACTGGAGGGCTCGGATCTAGGTTTGCCGGGTTTGTGAATGCCTATCACGGTGGCTTCCTTCCACTGTTGTGGAAATAAATTACAAGAGAGGGCAGCGTTAAAAATAGATGTTAAAAGCACTATAAGAGTGGCTGGGAATAACTTGATCACCTTATTGGTGATTTTATCTGGCCCCGGGGCTTTCCTCGGGTGCAAGTTCTTGACGATAGATTCGACCTCCTCAGGGGTCACGGGGGGTATGGGCTCCGTTACCTCATCGGCGTCGACTACTGTGGCTACTGATGGCTCAGCGGAAGGCTGAGTTAGCGGGAGTGAAGCTCTCCGTTCTATTTCTGAATTAACCAGCTCCCCGTGACGCGGGTCGACCGGGAGAGAACTAGGAGTACATTGAAGCGCCAGGCTGTCGGCGAGGCATTCGGATTTTTCGTCACTTTCAAACGCGAGAGGTTGATTTGGACGCGAGAGGGGAGGTACCGGAACTATCGTATTCTTAGTAAATTTTCGCGATAACTGCCAGAAGGCTTGATGAGATGGTTCGAGGTCGTCGAGGGTACGGTCCCAACACGTCTGACGCCACTCGTCCACGCGGTCCTTGATGACCCGTTGGAGAGCGCGCAGATGAGCCCGGACATGTAACATCGGACGACGATCGTCCACGTGCTTGACTGCGTTCTTCCGCCTAATCAGTTCACGTATGTCATCGGGCATTTGCCATTTACGATCGCTCGTGTCCGGCACTGTCCGTGAGCAATCGTTAACTAACGATTGCACGTGATCTGTTAGGCAGTCGATTGCGCCTGTTACGTCGTCCGCGGTGACGATATTATCGGGGATTTTATCTAAGTGAACGGACGAGGTTGACTTGAGGCTTTCGCCTAGCCTAGCCCAGTCCGTCGAAATTTTGGTGGGAGAGGGTCGACCTGGATCGGGGGCACCTACTCGCGGCATGAGTTCTAAGATCACAGGTCGGTGGTCCGAATTTAATTCATGATGTACTGTTATGCCGTGCAAACGTAAGTTCACATTTTGTAACAGTACAACATCTAATATGTCTGGTCTATGGTCTAAGTTCCCGGGAAAATGAGTCGGTTCGAGGGGCGCTATTAAATCTATATTCAACGGCACTAAAAGGGTTTCGAGGAGTCTACCTCTGGAATTCGATGCGACGCAATTCCAGATGGTATTCTTTGCGTTTAGGTCGCCCGCCACTATGACAGAGCTACCGAGACTGAAAATTAACTCTAAGTCGCTCCGGAGCAACGAACGGGTAGAAGTCGGAGAAAGATACGCGGACACTAGTGTGATCGAATCATGACCAGTCATGCCGAGCCGACATACCGACGCCTCAATGTACTGGAGGTTGGGAGGAGGATCGAGCGGCGTACAGTGCAAGGACCTTCTGTAGTAGATCAGGGTCCCGCCTAGGGCGGAATCTAGCCTATCGTTACGTACCACGCAGTAGTTCGCAATTCTAGGTTCCCTGTGCGAGGGTTTCAAAAAGGTCTCTTGAACAAGTAACACGTCTATCTGATGGTCCCGGAGGAAGATTGCTATCTCCTCGCGTTGACCTGCAATGCCGTTGGCATTGAAGTAGCCTACTATTAGGGATCTGGGTTTGACTCTACACGTTACAGATGTATTATCCATTATACGTTGATTTTAAATGACGCAAGAGACTGTGCGATTTTCCGGAATCGCATGGCTACTAAGGCGAGGGCCATACCGTTGCCCTCATTTTTGCGGATCTGATCCGCGAAGTTCTCGATTTCGTCAAAATCGATTGAGCTGACGAATCGTTCTACCAGTGCGAAGTCCGTATCTTCGCACTGTGTGTTGTTTACGACGGGCGCGGGGATTTCGCGGGGTTTAACCGGCGTTTCGCGGGGTTTAATAGGTGTGGGCGCGATAAGAGGCCGCGGAATTAAAGGTTTCTCCCAAGCGGAAGGCTTGGGAGCGGGGGCGGACGTCGCGATAGGTGCCGCCGACGGCACCTTTGGCACTGAAGGTGCGCTTGCCGCTTTCGCTACTGTGGCCGGGAAGTTACGGTCGTAATTGACCTTTGTCCACGGGGACGGACGCTGCGGGGCGAGGACCACCTCGCCGTTCGCGAGAACTAGCGGGCGCCTCATTAGGGGCGGGATCGCGGTACGCGGTTTCGGACGCGGGGCTTTCGAGCAGCCCCGGTAATTGGCCGTGTGCCCTACCGTTTGGCACAGGACGCACGCGGGTTTTTCGGTTTGCTCCGAAATATTTTTTGGGCGCGGACACTCCGGAGTGCCATGATCTCCCAGGCACTTGACGCACCTGGGTGTGGCGTAGCAATTGCGCGACGAATGCCCGTACAGTTGGCACCTATGGCACTGTGACGGGTAGTTATTTTTACGCGGAGGCTCTACATGAATGCCCGATAGATGGCATACCGTTCGGATTTTAAATATGGCTTTCGCCGCCGCGTTCGGCTCGAGGGCGACGATCACCATATTATACGGAAGGCCAGCGCGGCCCTTGTACATGCGGTGTACTGACATAACGGGGAGGGACTGCTCCAGAAGGGAGGTTTTTACATCGTCCGTGCTGATTTCTTTGGGGACGCCGCGGATTACAACACGGAGGGCTTTCTCCTCGGGGAGGGCGTATGTGTGGAAAGGCACACTGCGTTCACGGAGGACTTTAGTAAGTTGACGATGGTCGGTGGAGGACACGACCGTAATTTTGATTCCGTGCTCGGTAGGCCGAGCAGACGTATAAGCGATGTGGTGCTCGTTGCACCACGAGGACACCGATGTCCATTTCCCCTTATCTTGGAGGAAGATCGGAGGGGGAGAGGCTAGCTTCCTTGAAGCGGAAGCTGCCGGTTCGTTTCCCGCTGAGGGCGGGGACGTGGCGGCCGGTGCCGTCTGAGTCTCCATTGGAGACGGGGGTCGAGAAGCGACCTTCGCGACGAGAACGGGGGCGGGGGCGGGGGCTGGGCTCGGAGCGTTTCTCTGTGACGGAGCAGTATTTATACCCTCAGAAAGCAACATCAAGCGATGTTGCTAACCTCAAAATTAAATTAATAGTCTATGAGTTATTAATAAATTAAGTTAAATGTAAACTGAAGCTGACATTATGTATATTATAAAACAACAGGGTGCCTCGGGTAGATGGCTGCCATTGAGACCGACCACTTTGTTGACCAGTAAACCAATAAAACGAGGTCTCTGAGCCGAGAACTTCACCAATCCAATAATAAATTCTTATTTCACACTTAAAATGTGGTGTAAAATGTAGACTGAAGCGCGGGGATTGAAATATAATCTCATGTGGGGAGTTCGTGTTCACTCTTGCCACATGGTCGGCGAAAATGGGACGGGGAAGTGGAAGATAGAAGTAGCAATGTCAATATATATTATTAAACTAGCTTCCACCCCGCTATTTCACCCGCCCAAAACCTTCAATATACCCGGGATAAGTTGTAGCTTATGTCTTTCACCAAGAAGTAGTCTATATCTGTACCAAATTTCATTATAATCGGTTACATGGTTTAGGCATAAAAGGGTAACAGACAGAGTTAAATTGACATTTATAATATTAGCAGGGATAATTATTGCTATCTATCTAAATATGTGTGGTGGCTTATGATATAAATCTCATCTCATATTAATCTTACTAATATAATAAATGGTAGTTTTGTTACTCTTTCACGCCAGAACGGCTGAAGGGATCGCAAAGGAATTTGTCAAAGAGTTAGAATATGTTTTGGAATATCACACAGGCTACTTTTTATCCAGGGAAATCCCGCGGGGAAAAAATATTGCAATAGTTAATATACCTACATTTTATTTCTTTATTATTATTGTAGAAACTTAGAATTCCAAAGTATTTCAATTAGTTAAAGAAGTGAACAAACTTCTTGTTTCCCAAAATTTTTTATTTTCTCTTCTCATTAATTACATTCAACAATTTATTAATAAACGAATTCATGGCAAGAAGTAAGTTATAAATAAATAAATATAAATATCCTGGGACATTTTTCGCACACGGCCAATCTGATTCCAAAGTAAGCAGAGCTTGTGATATGGTAACCAGATAGCTGATATACTACATATACCTTCTAGTTTTAAATACATACTTATATAGATATTTACATCCCGACACAGAACAAACAGACATATTCATGCATACAAATGTTTGTCCTGGGTGGGATTCGAACCCATGACCCGCGGCTTGAGAGTCAGGGTCACTAACCACAAAGCTAACCGGGCTGTCATGTAGGTAAACCTAAATTTGTAGAATAAACTTCTAAACTTAGATCTTGAATACACGTAACAAATAGAAATAACACTAAGTAGATTTAAACAACAGTTAATATTGAAGATAATCTTCCTTCCCTAATAAACCGTGACCGTATAATTTACTACGGCATTTGAAGGTACTTCCTAAGACTATTTCATTGAAGGCACACGCTCCCCATATATCACTTGGAACACCGCCGAAGGGTTTTGTGAAAGGGAAATAAAGTGCTGTACCTTGCTGGACCCTGGCGGGTCCGTGGGTCAGCGGATATTGAAATAAGGTTACCTATTGAACAGACCTGGGGGTCTAATTTTGCCACTTTACCCGTAACATATATGAGTAATCTATAATTTTCTTATATAAAAAACTAGCGGACCCGGCAGACTTCGTTCTGCCCACCAGCGCCACCTACCGGGTCCAAATTGATGTATTATAGATAAAAACCTTCCTCCCGAGAAAGGAAACTTTTCCTGGGAAAATTTAAGATCCTCGGGAACGCGGATGAAACCGCGGGAAGCCACTAGTGATTAATAAAAATATGATTGAATGAATATACTTTACTGACATTCGTCCCTCGATTTCACACCAATCTTCAATTTAGCCACGATAAAAAAAATTTGCTTATGTACTATCCCAAAATATATAACTCTGTGGCATATTTCATCGAAATCCCTTCAGCTGCTTTAGCGTGATTGAGAACAAACATCCATCCAAACTTTACCATGTATAATAGAAGTAAAATTGTATAGAAAAAATCAAAAATATGCAACTACATATTATCGATTTGGACGTATGACATATTTCTATTATATTAAGTGTTAAGGCAAGACAGGAGGCTTAAATTAAAGATGTCATTACAAGCTGAAGCGGATATTATGATTCTGTTATTGCATCGGTATATATATGTTTCGGGTAAAATCGGCGGCATTAGTCCCCCTAGTATGTGCCCGCACGTTTTTATTATTTATGCTTTGTGTCAGCGTTTGCCGTAATCCACTTTAAATAATATCTTTACCTTTTTTAATAAACTTGCGTAATAGCGTTGGTAACTTCACCGCTTAGGCTTTGTGCACATCGGGGTTGAAATATAGGACAAATTTTATACCATTTCCTTGAAATTTGGATGGGAGAAGAATCGATATAGTACGATTTGAGATGACTATAGGAATATTTTGTCAGTTTCTTTTTATGTGATGGATAATTGGACGCTATTATAAAATACTCTTGCAGTTTTTGTTCAGCTACTAGCTTGCCCCTGCGACTTTGTTTTCATGAAATTTACTTCTTAATTCCACAAGTTAATAAAATTAAGTTTATATTTACACTTGCAGATGCCGGTACTGGATACATACTATCAGGGCAGTCAGCATATCAGCTTATATACGTCTCCACCGAGGAGCTCGAGCCTCTCCTAACACCGAGGGGGCTTAGGCCATTGGCGGACTTTACATGGCTTTAATTGTTTCCTCGCGATGATTTCCTTCACCGAAAGCCAGTGGTGTGAATCCGTACGTAAGTTTTAATAAACTCAGACGTACGGGCCAGGGATATGAACGTGCACCCTCATAAGTTGATGCGTTCCCAACCGAGCCACCACGGTCAGCATATACCGTGGCTTTATTTATCATTCGACAGTAACTCTTCGTTTTTCCAATAGAACAGATTGTGTGAAGTCGAGACGTGACTAAAAGTCCATTATAGTAAATGGAGTAAATTTGTACTGAATACTGCAACACATTGCACTCGGTAAATGCGAGGGTATTCCGAACGAAATGTGTTAAAGAGACTGTGAACATTTAGCGTTACTGTAACGTATTTATTGTTATCTATATATAAATAAAAATGAATCGCCGTAATGTATGTATGTGTGCAACTTCTGAACGAGTGGAACAAATTGGGTGTATGTTTCTGTGTTCGTTATTGTCAGCACTAGGTTTGTATAGATAAAAAAAACTGGAGTTTTTATGAAAAATGTTTGGAAAACGGAAAAATTGTGACAGCGGCCGGGTCAGCTTAGTATCCTTGCTTATACTGATATTACTTATCGATAAGGGAGCTTGTTATTTCATTTAGTTTAATTCATATTAGTTAACTAGCTCCCTCCGCGCGGTTCCACTCGCGTAGTTTCCAGTCCCGTGGGAATAGGGAATGAAATATAGCCTATGTTCACAGGAGATACTGAAGCTTCCCAACAGTGAAATATTTTTCAAATCGGTCGAGTAGTTTCGATGCAGACAAACAAAAATTTTTTATATACATATATATATTAGTATAGATTTATTCTTGTTCTATCAAATGTGTATATATCCTAAGGAAATATCGCTTTGTATAGACATGTAATTAAAAACATTTTATAGACCTCCCCCGCCATTAACTTGCACCTCTTTAACTCATATTGCTTGCCTTCTATGTAACGTTTTGTAGTATTTTATGGTAGGTATCTTACTTTTTAAAAGCTTACCATAATACTTTGTTTTTTTTTTATAGGAAAAACTGTCAGTGATGTGTCAAATTAACCTAGATTTACTTTAAAAAATGACTGCAAATTTACATCTGTAGAAAAAAACTTTTAACATAAATAAAGGTAAAAAAATCATTGAACTGTGCTATAATAGTATGTGGGTACAGAAATGATATAAAAATATTATCTCAAACATCAAATTCGGTTTGTTCTCATTATTTGTTCGAACGTAAAAATCTGAATATCCATTTTTTTTCTGTTTAATTATGTAGGCTTTGGAAAAATACGTTTCCATTTGCTAAATGAAATGGTAACCATTGGTGTACCATATTTTTTTTTAATTTTAGTGTTTTAAAGCCCATTTATCGAGGAAAGCTATAGGTTGTATAACATCGCACTACGACCAATAGCAGCGGAGGATCGTTGCAAAGTTGCAAAAACGGGAAAGATGTGACGTAGACGATGGTCAGGGTTGTACCTAGAGTCGAATATGAGGTAGGGCAGCATTGGTTACTGGTAGGGGGAAAGTAAATAATGCTGTTGTTTTTGGAACGTAGTTCCTTATCGCGGGTTGTGAAAGGGGGCTAGACGGAAAAAATTCTTACGAAAAGTTGTCATGACACTTTTCCGAGCGGGGCCGAGCGTGGCCGAGCTTTGCCGAGCGGCGCGTTGCCAAGGCGCGGCCTACTAGTTCCGCGCGCACTATACTAGCTACTACTTGATGTGTGTACAAAAAAATATTATTACAACAAAAAAAATATATATTAACATTTCCTTCACTTATTAATCGAAAGGAACTTCGTTCCATCCGGGTGTTCCTTGACACCTCTCAAGTTTTTTATTTTTAGATGGTGTCTCAATTTGACGCCCTTTTAGACATCACAAAATCATTTTTTTTTGGTATTTTAAGGTAGGGCATTGCCTCACAATGCCCCCCCTAGCTACGGCCACGACGATGTCGCGTGATAGTTAGTCCAAATTAAATATATTATTACAATAAATTATGTACAAAAACATATAGGTACCTATAATAAAGGTACCCACGGCTTCAAAGGGGCAGGATGACCCACGATCTATCAAAAGTATTGACTAGAAGGTCCACATCAAAGGGACTCAATTTCCGATACTTTATACGTATTTGCGGCGGAGATTCAATGTTTTAACAAGTATATACTACTGAATATGTAGCAGTACAGTTTCAGTCCGAAAATGTACACAACCTTAAGGTTTATAATTGCCTGCACACACCTATGTCAAAAGGTATAAGACTTTCTAGGAATTCCTACTCTTTAATCCTTACTTCCTTAGAATACCTAGGAAGATCGGTCGCTCTAGTAGGTTGCTAGATATAATAGTTAAAGAAAACTATTTATAAATAGCAGAGAGACAAAAAGGATATGGACAATCGGACTAAGCATAGGCCTGAACAAACTTGTTACTAGAAATTATTCTCAAACCAACTATTTTTGAATGTCGTTTTAAATTAGGAAATGGTGCTTGACAATTTTAAAAATTAACTAGCCGCCGTCGCGCGTTTGTACCCGCGTAGAGTCCGTTCCCATTAGAATTCGGGGATGAAACATAGCCTTTGTTATTTATGAATAACGTAGCTTTCTATTAAGAAAGAAGAAAGAAAGAAAGAAAATAAATTTATTCCAGACAACACACAACATTACAAAATATAAAAACAGCAGACGTGTACAAAACACACAACACAAAGAAAAATAAAAAACAGAAATGTAATGTTGTGTGATGCCAGGAAAAGGTCCCGACTCAGCATAAGGCTTAGGCTAGCAAAAAACTAGCCCTCGCGCTGGTTTTCAGTCGGAACCCCTCATGACATCACGTACAACCAGAACTAGGTATACACAAAAATTACATAAAAAATCTAAAAATAACAACAATAATAATAATATAAAGGATATAAAATTAAATTTATTTGATACAGATAATTTATAATCGGTGCGTCATGGTTTGACCATGCCCCGTGGAGAAAAAATAACCTAACCTAAAATAACCTAATTTAGAACGTGATGATGTTTTACCTACATATAGTAATATTTTATGGAACCTATTCAATCAACATAACGTACCTCACCAAGGCCTGTTGGGCACCCCTAAATAGTAAGTACGGATTAAAACAATAGAAAATCTTAGAACCTACCTCTTATTCTATTTTATTATTATAATAATAATATGACTTATTCTATTTTATGACTAAATGACCTTGAAGAGAAGTGTGCCTACTTATAAAACGTTTTTTTGACATTTTAAAAGGTAATTCTTCATATGAAGGTTAAATGTTTTTTTTGTTTTCAGAGCCCGCATAGGTGGTGGCAGGTCATTCCAACAGCGACTGGCAGAAAATTTGAAACTTCCACGAAATGCCACTGTTTTATGTTTAGGCAACAGTATCAGATACTCAGAGGCCCTGGTATTGTGCCTACGATTTTCATGGGCCCATGACAGTTTACGCAGAAGATACTCAGGTTTGCCTGTAGCAATTATACCAAAGAGCAGACAAGCAAAATGTAGCTGTCTACGAGCTTTCATTTTCAAAAGGTTGGAATTATTGAGAAATGGAGTAATATGGGAACGAGCAGGGACATCAAAACAAAAACGAGCACATGCATTCTGAACTCTCTGAATGAGTCGTTCAGATCTGGATAAGAGACAAGGACCATACACAACATCTCCATAGTTCAGCTTAGATAAAATAAGTGATTCACACAATGTAATTCTTAGATCTACACTAAGGTAAGGTCTCACTCTGTAAAGGATTTTTAACCTGTAAAAACAATTTTTTACTGCCTCTTGTATATGCTGTTCAAAGTGGAGATGGCTATCCATTAGTACACCCAGGTTACGTGACTCATTGATGTGCATTATTGGCTTGCCCATGATGGATATCTGAGGGTTATGACGAAAAACAAATTCAGTTTGTTTTTTTGAGCCCATTACCAAGAATTTTGACTTAGCAGGATTTAGGACCATGGAATTGGTCGTTGACCAGTTACCCAACCTATCTAAATCATCATTTATATTTTTAACAGCAGTGTCAGTGTCATTTGGATGGAAGCTCAGATAAACCTGCAGATCATCTGCGTAAATATGGAATTTACAGTGTCTAATACAGTTGATTAAATCTGAGCTATACAATATAAAAAGAATTGGACCAAGAATTGATCCTTGGGGTACGCCTCTGAGATTGTATGTGTGAGAGGAAGATGCTACTGTACCATCCACACCGGTCACCTCCACAATTTGGGACCTTAGAAGAAGATAACTGTGAAACCAATTTACTGTGTTGGAATCAAAACCGTAGTAGGATAATTTGGATAACAAGAGATTTACATTAATTGCATCAAATGCACGAGAATAATCAAGAAGTACGAGGATTGTACCCATTCCATTGTCTTGAGCTGCAAGCACATTATCCACGACATCAAGTAGAGCTGTAGCCGTACCATGATTTTTTCGAAAACCAGATTGGGTTACGGGCAAAATTTTTTTATCCTCAAGGTATTTTATAAGTTGTTTACAAACAACTTTTTCAAGGATTTTCGAAAGACATGGTAAAATACTGATAGGTCTGAGATCTCTGACAGTCATAACATTTTGTGTTTTAGGAATGGGTTTAATAAGAGCTATTTTCCATAAGTCAGGAAAAGTACAACTGACTATTGACAGATTTACTATCCTTGTGATAATTTCCAGAGTATGAGGCAGAGTCATTATGATCATATGGAGAGAAATGCCATCAACACCCTCTGCATTTGAGGTTAATCCCTTGATGACAGTTGCCACAACATCTTCACTAACAGTCTCCAATTTAAAAACAGAAGAGTTGAAACGATGATATTCATAGTAAGTCAGGTTTGAAATATTCACATTCTTGCCACCAGGTACATCCAGGAAATGAGAGTTTATTGTGTCAGGATCATTTGCAAAAGAGGGTAATGTAAAATTATTTTTAGAATTGGGAATAATTGTAGATTTTAAATTTTTCCAAAGTTTCTTAGGGTTATTAATGTTATTGTTGATATGTTTATCAAAATATACCTTCTTTTCCTGAAACAATGCTCTATTTACTATTTGCTTCATATCCCTATAGCTACCTCTATAAGTTTCAGATTTTGTCAATTGATATTGCTTATGGTAACAATCCCGAATAGTCATCATTTCCTTGATAGTGTCTGTTATCCAAGGGTAAGAGTTCTTTTTAATATATACAGATTTTTTAGGGGCGTGAAGGTTAAAAAGATTTAATATGCACTCATTAAATGTAAAAATAAGTTCATTTATATTGCAAGTGTTACCGATAGTTTGCCAATCAATCATATTTAAATCTGAGTTAAAATAGTCAATTAATATATTTTTAAAAGGCCTGTATGTTATAAAATGTGGAATGGGTTTTAATGCTTTAATGTTTAACTCAACGGATATTATTGCATGATTTCCCAAGTCTGGAATATGAGTAACATCAATGGTGTGAGTAACGACATCAGTACATACTAAGTCTATTAGCGTTTCACTGTGCTCAGTAAAATGAGTAGGGACAGAAATGCGCTGCTTGAGGTTGGTGTAATTGAGAAATATCTGTAACAATTTACTTTTATTTTCAGACGGTGTAAGCATATTAATATTAAAATCGCCAAGTATAACAAGATGATCATATTGTGCAAAACTGGCCACTGACTGAGTAAGCCCATCCAGAAAAGTATTAACATCTAACCAGGGAGGGCGGTAGGCCGTTCCGATGATTATCTTTTGCGAACGTACCTTTAAGCTTACCCACAACTGTTCAACCGAGGCGGTGGGAGGGTGCGGGCAAACCCGGACATGAATACCTCGCTTGATGTAGAAACCAACACCCCCGCCACGACCCCCGCGCACTGCTGAGGGGCGAGGCGTGTGGCGCAGGCGGTAGCCGTCCACTACGGGTGCGCGGTCATCCTCCCCGTCCCTAAGCCAGGTTTCGTTTATGGCCATTATGTCTACAGCCAACCTCTCCATGGCTGCGATGAATTCGTCATGCCGGGTACCCAGTGAACCAGCATTAAATAGACCAACCTTTAACCGATTGTTAAGCTGAGAGATGACTTACAATAATATACCCAATCCTTACAGCCAATGAAAAACAGTTGCAAAAATAATAAAATTGACAAGCCTATAAAATATTGCTTATAAAAATATTTACTAAATACAAACCAGTTAATTCTACTTAGTGTAAGTAAAATAGGTATAGCAAGACACAAAGTATAACTAATTGATGTGATGTAAACTATAAAAGACTTGTTAGCAAAATATCTAATCATAAAATTAAAAATATATACATACGTACATTTATACTTAACTGGAAGAGTTTTATAATTAATTAATGATTGGTTCATACTGATATATATCAGTTTATTAGGTACCCATTTTATAAAATATATTAAAGTAATAAAAATATTAAAGTTAGTATGTAAATTAAATTTGCTTAAACATATAATATATTTAAATGTATAAATATCATAATAACATACATTTAATATGTTGAAACACTTGTTGGTAAAAACAAAAAACCTACTTACTTGGTGACTTATTAACATTTTTAGTTTTTCCCCATGGCGTACAATTACTAAACCTAATAAAAAAGCAGTAAACAAAAAACAAAAATTAAACAGTAAAAAAATAAATAAGTAAAACATAGTATTAATATGGAATTTAAGTAGCTGTTTATACGAGTGTATTATCCGTAAGGGGGCCAATATTATCCCAGATGTCGCCTTCAGAGCGGATCCTGAGTACACCCTGTCCCTGAGTGCGCCGCGCAAGTACTCGGCCGCGTTGTGTCCAGATAAACTGCCAACCATGTCGACGTCCCGCATCGCGCGCCAAGCGAAATAATTGCCTGTTCGTCTTTGTTAGGCGCTCATTTATATAGAAACGATTCGGTTTCCCAGGTAGGCCTAGGTCTGCAGTAGTGGCGTTGCGTCGTACCCGTGCATTTTTCAGCAGCTCGTCGCGCAAGTCACGCCTCGCCACACGAACCACTATGGGGCGGGGGCGCGACTCCGTTGCCCCTTCTGAAGAAGTCGAGTTAAGATGACGGCCACCTAATCGCTCCACGCTCACAATATCCCGATCAACGATTTTTACACCTAACTTCGTTGCTACCAACCCCATCAGGTGCATTGGGTTTTCCCCCTTTTCTTCAGGAATATTTCTTATCTCTATATCGTTTATAAGGAGGTCCTGGTCCCGATCGTTCAAATCCGCTCTGAGCTGGGATATCACCTTATTCACCTCCACAGGTGCTTCATTTTGCATCAAGGAGCGCTGCTCAAGTATCTCCAACCGGTTTTCTAGTCCATCAATACGAGCGTGACAGGCCTGCATCCCGGTTTTCAATTCGGTGATTTCCCTACGGAAATCCATGAACTCGAGGCGTAACGCTCGTATCTCCACAATAATATCACTATTAGTGTATTTATTTGGAGAGTCGCCCTCCCCTCGCTGCGTACAGGGCAACCCGGTGCTTTCGCGCGACGGATAACTGCTAGGACTCGTGTCATTACCATGGGTAGACATAAGTGTCGATCCGCCCCTCACCGGGGTCTCATCCCTGTTATCCCTAGTTTCACCCTTCTTGCATTCGGGGCACCGCCAGGTGGAAGCCACATTACTCTTAGCCGGCAGCCCCACACACAACCGATGTTGAAGATTGTTGCATTTACCACACCTAGCGCCCTCTGTAGGTGATATGTACTTACGGCAACTTCCGCATCTTTCCGCAGGCATATTTGATGTGATAATGTGTCGCTGATCGATACTACTACCGGACTATTCTCATAGATGTCGCCACTAGCAGGCAAGCAATATCCACTCAGTGTGACAGTTTACACGACTAGAGGTATTGACTGCGGTCGATAGATGGCGCTGTCACAGTTAAGACTTTAGGGTGGTCTTATGGTGAAGTTGTAACACCATAAACAAATCGTGCCATAAGCTAATATTTTCTAAGGCGCACTTCACACACTGTACAATCGTACTTCACTATTTTTAAAGAAATATATATTTTTATTTAGATATCGGGTAGGAAGAATTGTTCTCACAAGCGATTTATATTAAAATTGCTGTTATAATAGATATTATCACTGGTTAATAATGTATATAACGTATGCCACCTTAATGTCAACTTTTACATTAAAACTTTTATATATAAGAATTGTTTTTCAATTATAACTATTTAAAAACACGGAGGAATTATTAAGGCACTGACATCAGAACTGTCACTCTTACTGTCACGTTTCGTATTAGTGAAAGAATTGTGCAGATCGGTTCTGTAGTTTCGGAGCCTATTCGTTACTAACAAACAAATCTTTACTCTTCATTATAATAGTCTAGATATAGATAAGCACCTTGATATAGTATTCTGGGCTTTACTGCACACACTGTGATAAAGAATCTAACTTAAAAACTGGTAAACGTTTCTAGACCGACCGTACTACCTACTACCAACTAGGTACTTCGGTACCTGCTACTCATGAAATGACCAGTGTTACATAAATTCGGCTGGCAGTTGTCGGCAGCGGACCGGGAAACTACGCTGCTGTTTTATACTGCTCCATTATATTTAACCTTTTTATTACAGTGCAAGATTATTTTATAGTCTTTTATATAAACACTAGCTGCTGTTACGCGGTTTCATTTAAGTTTTTTAAGGATCTAATGTAACTTTTATCCTATATATACTAATTTTATAAAGGTTGTTTGTTTGAAATCTCAGGGACTATGCGAAAATTTTATTCAAGTAGAGCCAGTTTTTGAGATTAGCGCATTTAATGAAACAAAATTTTCAGCTTTATAATATGTATTACTAGTGGCTCCCCGCGGTTTCACTCGCGTACGCGGGAAATCTTCGAAATCGGGATAAAAGTAGAATATGTCCTTTCTCAGGCTCTGGACTACCTGTGTACCAAATTTTATTTAAATCGGTCCGTTAGTTTTAGCATTAAAGCAAGACAGACAGACCGATAGGTATACATACAGAGTTACTTTCGCATTTATAATATTACTAGTGACCCGCCCCGGCTTCGCACGGGTGCAATGCTCACACATCATAATTAGAAATCTCAAAATTTACAGTGTTTCTCTAACATATTTAATAATTAAAAACCTTCCTCTGCCATCACTCTATCTATTAAAAAACTAAACTGCATTAAAATCCGTTGCGTAATTTTAAAGATTTAAGAAGACGGGGACAGACAGCGGAAAGCGACTTTGTTTTATAATATGTAGTGATATAGATAATTTCCAATAACGGGAGTTGCGGACAAATTTCCCTACAATCTAACCACTTTGCCGGCGCTTTTATCTTGACTTGGATAATAAAGTTAAATCTTCGATAGAGGCCATTAACCTCAATGTATCTCATGTCAAATCAGCGTTTCATGGCTGCCTTGCTCTTAGTTTTACGACCTTGTTTAAGACATGTTGTTTTGATGTTTTACACTTAGAGAGATATGGAATTTAGTAGTATAAGTATTCCTATATCCTTCTAAAGATGTAAATGCAAAAGTGTGTATGTTTGTTATTCTTTTGCGCAATAACTACAGAATAGATTTGAAGGAAATTTGAAACACAGTTTATAACCTGGAATCGCAAAGGTTACTTTTTATCTCGGGAAAATTGACGGTCACATGCCTACAAATGTTTTGTCCTGTATGTGATTCGAACCCACGACCGCTGGCTTGAGAGTCAGGGTCACTAAACACAAATTCGGTGTCTCACTACATGCCTGAAAGATGGGCCGCACTCTTCACTCAATCGTGCTATTTCACTCGTCAGCGTTGATTAGCCTTCGTTAGCTTATGTAAACCGAGAGGGGGAATTTTATTCTTTCCTGTTTTGAAATGTACTGTCGTAACTTTAGTCTACCAAAACCTAAAATGTTTCAGGGATTTGTCCTAAAACGGTTACCTACGAGAAAATATTCTTGTCTGTCTATTTGTCTGTTACTTTATCGACTAAGTGGCATATACCTATAATAAAACTATAGCATTAGTTCATGATCACTGGCGGGATAAGGGCAGGAAGAAGAAGAAGAAGAAGAAGAGTTCATGATCAATGTTTAAAAGGGGAGGTATGACTTAAATAACGGCTGACAGGAGGAGAAGGGAGAAAAATGTTATGGTGTCCCTGCTTAGGCGGGATATGGGCAGGACTTTATATTTAAATGGGTATTATTGATAGTGCCAATGATTTTTGTAAAAAACTAAGAAGAATTACCTAACTAAGCAGAGCTGGTATTTTATAAATCAAACAGCTAATATACCTACTTCATAATATGTATATTCCCAAACGGACAAAATGTTTGTCCTGCGTGGGATTTAAACCTACGACGGGTGACTTACACGTCAGGGTCATTATTTACTTACCAACTGGTCGGTCAATTAAATAACATTTTAATGCAAAATGCCTCTCAAATACGGATAGCAGCATTAATATTTCTGTTATTGATGCAAGAATGTACACTGAGCGGAATATTTAAAACATTTGCCGGCACCAACGGAGTATTTAACGTAGTTTAAAGGTACAGGACATAGACCTATAATCTAACTAGATAACGTAAGCACCTAAATTTGTATGAAGACAACCGTGTCACGTTTTCTTTGACGTCTGAAGGGTATAACGGTCGATCGCGGACAAAATGGCGGCGTAGAAAGCGACAATTTTTTTGGAATCTACAAATCAATATATTTGATCTCTTCTACCCCTTTTTTCTACCACAATCGGGAGTTATCGACAAAAAATCCTACCTATCCTACGGTTGAGAGCCCTCAGCGCTCACCGATTGCCCGTGTAAAGGTGTAACAGCCATCAGAGGCTAACACCTTCAAGTCCCTTAAAAAAAAAAGAGTCAATAAAATGTAGCTACTCAGGGAATATTTACTTGATAGTAATCAAGTGCATGTTCGGTGGAACCTGGACTATGACGGCGTAGGAGGCAGTTTTTTTTGCAGCTTTTTGACACGTGAAGTTCATACACTCGCGACGTCTAGTTAGAATACAGGTCTGTGAGCTGTATATATATGGTAGTTGGATATTGTAGTTTGAATTGCATTACAATAAAGTTGCATCAAAGATCCTACTTATTTATAGAACTGAGACACATCGTGGATATTGGTATGTAAATTGCACAATACAAAGTTATCGTGATAAATAAAGGATTATGTACCTACTCTATTTTTATATCACAACTTCACAAGAGAAGTGTGGCAGTGTTTTTACATTAAATTTAGAGATAAACTACTATAAAAAGCAACGTATGTCCTTTTGCGAGCTCTATTTAATATCTGTAGGCAAACATCATAAAAATCGGTTTGATGGTTTTTTAGCTTGATAGCCTAACAGACAGACAGAGTTACTTTCGTATTATATTTTATAATAGTACATAACTGATATGTTTCACTAATCACCTTGAGCGCTAATTAATATCCTTTTAGATTAGATCAAGGGAATTCTCCAAATTTGCCAATTTAAAATCTGCAGCACAGCACTTAAAATACTCTAAAGGTACTCACTAACTATCTATAACTATATCAATACCTACACGTGATAGTAATATTAATATAACTTCAAAGTAAACTCTTCAAAATGCCAAGCGAACTTTAAACTTTCGTCTCATCTTTTTTCTTTCGAGTCTGTTTGATTGAAGCCAAAAGTTGCCAGTGGAATAAGTTTAGTTTCCAACTGCGACGTTAGAAACTTTTTACTAGCACTAAATATACCTTTTTTTTAAATTCACCGGGAAGTACCGCTCGCTGGCGTTAAATGAAGGTCCCGGGCTGAAAGAAACTTAAATATCACACGTTCGTGGTAGTACTTGTCGCAGGTATATGAAAGACTGGACCGCTACTTGCGTTTTTCGAAATAAATTAAGTAATTTTAGGGAAAATAAATAGATGTGATTATTAGGTATAACCCGTAACAATTAATCAGTGTCTCACAAAAGGCTATATCGTCTCCTGTATTTCAACATTTGGATTCACTTTTTCATTAAATTTAAAACTCTGCTAATGATGAACCTTTTATTATTTTAAAATATTAAAACCAAAATATAGAAAGCAAGATAAATGATAATAACACTCGGATGTAGTGCCCGCTCTTTAAAGCAAAATTAACTTTCCAACCCGAGCGTTAGAGTCGACAATTGTTAGCTTATAAAATCCTATTTGATTGAAAACATACATAATTTTTTATTAAGTAACAAAATTTTCGACTCCAACGCTCGGCTTGAAAAGTTGAAGTGTACCAAATTGCTTTTCCTAGTATCAACGATTCCCAGAGCATTACACAAAATTCCTGACAAATTCTCACTTACATTGATAAAAATCCTTTAATCTAGAAGCGACAAAAGATCGAGAACCTACCGTACAGTCAGACATACATGTACTGTACGTCACCAGTCACGTATTGTACGACCATTACCGCACCTTCTTTGTCCCGGGGTACACTTAAACGCAATAACCCGGGGGACGTGGTCAGCCCCGGGCTCGCCGCTTCTATGATCTCCACGTTAAATGCATTGTCTATTGCCTCACATTCCTTTGAATGAGCCAATGAGATTTTATGAAGACTCTATACCGAGGGGCTATCTATAAAGAACGTCACACGTGTTTCATGATTTTAGCCCTCCCCCTTAATTGTCACAGGTGATCACATTTGTGACCCCCCCATCCTAGAGTGACGAGCAAAATTTGCAATTTTACATCAAACATTTTTTTTTGTTTACACTTTATTTATGTTGTTACCTTTATACTTAATAGTATTTTATTATGTGTGATCAATAAAGGGAATTTGTATTGTATTGTATTTGTTGTATTTTTAGTTTAAATTAATATTTCAAATTCCGCGATTCAATTTATTAAATTTGAAATGTGATGTCACAAAAATTTGGACCCCTTGTCACACCATGTCACATTTTTCGACCCCCCCACCCCTTTACATGTGACGTACTTTCTGGATGCCCCCTAGGGATTCTTGTAGTTAGTGTCGTAAGAATATACTCGATGGTTTTAAGTTAAATGGCTTGAAAGAGTAAGTGTAGGAACATAATAGAGTTGGTGTATGAATCCACACGACTAGACTGTTTGTTCTTTCTGGATGAATATTTACATATTCATCGCTTTTCAATGTATTCCGTAGATCGAGAATAATGGCGGAACAATGCCAGATATATAAATCAAATTATACTAAATCAGCCTGCCACTTTGTCTGGGACGCATCTTATTCGTTTACGAACATTTATCATGATGCTCCGCTCTGATTGGACGTAGCGTGATGTAGCTTCCTCAGTAAGTAAATAGGCTATCCAATACTAAAGTTGTTTTATCTCGGCGGCAATTCAATATAAAACAAAAAGTCAAGTCTTTCCTCTTTATAATATGTATTAGTGTAGATATAATAATAGATATACTTTAAAATACATACTTTTATAGAAATTTACGTCTAGACAGAACAAATATGTTCATACACAAATATCTTATTCGCACCCACAATTATGGCTTGAAACTTAGTGTCACAACCACAAACCCATAAAGTCAGATGCGAAGCTTCAATCGACTGATCTATTTTCAAATATTTATTTCTAGTCATTGCTGCACTGCATCAGGTAGACAGTAATTAGACCAATATAACAATCAACATACAAAACAATATTCCACCGAATGCATAAATCGTGATCAATATTAAATGACCTTTAATACCTGAATTTAGGAAAACTAAAATAGACTTTCAGTGTTAATAATTAAGGTATGAAATGGAAGCAGTGCGATGTTGCATTACGGAACATTGAATAAATAATAATTAACTGTTATTCGGTATATAACAATATCTGCTGATGGCAGGGTCGTGGGACGAATGTTTATTGAAAATTTGTCTGTATGAGCGAGGTAGTGGAATTTATCATATACAACTAGTATATGATAAATTCCACTACCTCGCTCTCTACTCTACGCTACTCGCGCTCATTGCTTTTCCCATGATAATAGTCATTTTCTATCCTGAAAGCCAATAAAATTTTTCATCATTATTTGATACACTGCTTAGTTGGAAACGCACCGACACACGATCATGAGGGTGTAGGTGCAAATCCCCTGCCTCTGAGTTTATAAAAACTTACGTACGGATTCACACCACTGGCTTTCGGTGAAGGAAAACATCGTGAGGAAACCTGCATGCCTGAGATGTCACAATTAAAGGCATGTGAAGCCCGCCAAATCAAATCTTTCATCTTTATAATATTAAAATCTAGATTAGTTTAGAAGCATAGTCAGGTGAATTTGAATATCCCCGGGTACGGGATTACTCCCGGGAAAATCATTCCAAAAAAACGAAATCAATTTGTAACTATAATATTTCTGCGAATCGAATCAATTACCGTAGCCCTATTAGATATTGATTTCAATTAATTTCGCCTCATTTCAGATATCTTTAGCCTGTCGCCTCACAGTGTTTCCATAAATAGGCCTTTGTCTATCATGGCGGAGGGAAATAGGCCATTAGCTTTATAGGCCTATTAAAGGTACCTCAGTAACTATTAATTTGTTATAAAATCAAGTGAAAATTTTCGATGGGCCTTAATTAATTTCTATCTCAATTCAATTTGGAAACCTTCACTTCATTATTATAAACTAGTGGCTCACTCGGTTTCACACGCGTTCCCAGGGGATAATATAATATTATAAGGATTAAAGTCTCCCGCCGCGCTGAGCTTGTGTTTGTTCGGGCTTATCTCAGAAACTTATGTATATTACTAATGGATATTTATACATTTTTTACTTATACAAAGAGGGATTATTAATTAAGTAAATGCTACCCATTCGAAGCCGAGGTGGATGCTAGTATTAATACCTATATTGCCAAAGCAATATAGGTCCATTAAAATAATTTACATGTGAATAAGATAGCTTATTATTTTTTGTTGTATTTTTTTCATACATATTTTTATACAAACGGGTATAAATTCATTTAATTACTGCTCAGTCCTATTTACTACAGTGGCCTCTCCCAAACCCTTCCTCTTATAATACTTTACTCGAACTGTAGTATACATATTGATTTATTAATAACCACATTAAAATGTATGAGGCTTTCAAATAGGCCACATCGGCCCGCAGGCGGCTCTCGTAGATCGAAATATTGATAGTAACAATTCTCTGCCAAACTATAATTAACTATCAATGGTGAGCAATTATAGTTCAAAATAATAATATAACAAACACAGAGTTATAATCTAACTAGATAACGTAAGTACCTCAATATGTATGAAGACCAACCGTGTCACTTTTTTTTTGACGTCCGAAGGCAATAACGGTCGATCGCGGACTAAATGACGGCGTAGAGAGCGGACATTGATGCTGCTTTTTGAAACACACTTGCGACGTCTAGTTTCTAACTAGACGTCACAGGTCTGTGATACTAAGTATATTTAGGTACAGTACCTATAGTATTTATGGTAATTTGTTAAACTCGTTCCCGGGTATTTTAATTTTTCCCAGGATAAAAAGTTGGGCAAAAAAACCTATTAATCACCTCCACTATCACCACCTACCATAATAAAATCCTACTAATACTTACAAAAAGGAAAAATTTGTAAGTATGGATGGATGTTTATTACTCTTTCGCGGAAAAACTACTGAACGGATTTGGATAAAATTTGGTAGTTTATAATCCGGATTAGCACGTATGCTACTTTTTAACCTGATAAATTGAAGATCTCCAAGGAACGCGAGCTAGTTCTCTTATACAATACAATACAATACAAATACTCTTTATTGGGCACACATAATAAAAATAACAATAAGTACACAGGTGATAACAAAAATAAAGTGTGAACAATTTAGGCGGCCTTATCGCTGAAGCGATTTCTTCCAGGCAACCTAGGGCAATAGGAGATAACGAAATTAGGCTAGTGAAGAATAACATAGTAAAATAAAATACGAATAAATAACAGCAAAATAATCCTAATACTTACATTACAATAATAACATAAACTAATATATATTCATATAATACAATAAATAATACAATTACATCAAATAAAAACAGCAATACAACAGGCTAAGTGAAAAACTGATTTAAATATTTAGAAAATGAGTGAACAATTGAGATTTGAAAGAGTTGATAGTTTGGGCTTGTCTTATCTTTACGGGAAGTGAGTTCCACAATTGGACAGCTTGTACAGTAAAAGATTGAGCTACGAAGTTAGAGGAATGAGAAGGAGTGTCAAGACGGAGAATTTGAGAATTACGGAGAAGGTGAACTTGGGAACTAAAATATTCAAACCGTTCTTTGAGATAAACAGGGGCACTAGGATTGAATAAGATGGAGTATAAGAGAGAAAGAATGTGTGTGTTCCGGCGAAGGCGGATGGGAAGCCACTTGAGTTTTCGACGAAATTGAGATACATGGTCATATTTGCGTAAACCAAATATGAACCTTATACAAAGATTTTGAAGTCGCTCAAGTTTATTCAACTGGTCTTCAGTGAGGTCAAGATAGCTGACATCCGCATAATCAAGAATTGGTAGAAGCAATGATTTGGCAAGCGCAATTCTAGTGTCAATGGGAAGGAAATTACGCAGGCGTCGGATCGATCCAGCCGCAGCAAACATCTTCCTACTGACTTCCGCTACTTGTGGCCCCCAAGATAAAGTACGGTCGATGAGGATGCCGAGATTCTTGACCACATCGCTGTAAGGAATTATCACTCCATTAAAGGCAACCGAGGGTAACTGTTCAAAATCAACCCGAGAAATCTGAAATTTGCTACCTATGATTATCACTTTAGTTTTATCTGGGTTAACGATAAGGCCGTAACGCTTGCTCCAGTCAGAGATACAATTTAAATCATTATTGGTTGCTAATATAGCACTAGGGAGAGAATTAAGAGAGGATTGTCGGTATATTTGGAGATCATCTGCATAGAGGTGGTAGAGGGAAGATATATTTTTGGTTATAGACGATATAAAAATTGAAAATAAAAGAGGGGATAAGACGCCACCTTGAGGTACCCCGGCAGACGTTTCACACCAAGATGATAAGGACTCATCTACGCGTATACGCTGCCGGCGTCCATACAAGTAACTACGAAACCAGTCAATTACTGTTGGAGATATGCTAAGAGAACAAAGAATGGAGAGAAGAATATCAAAATCCACAGTATTGAAAGCGTTACTAAAATCTAACAACGTTAAAACAGTAAGCTCTTGCTTCTCCATACCAGAACGTATGTCATCAGTAATTTTAACTAACGCTGTTACTGTGCTATGTCCAGGCCGAAAACCAGACTGAAAAGTATTAAGAAGGTGATTTTTAGAGACGTGTGTGCTTAATTGATGATGAACTAATCTTTCCAAGACTTTAGACAGGAATGGCAATATAGAGATAGGTCGAAAGTCAGAGAAAGAAATAGGATTCGTTTTTTTAGGTAAGGGAATAAGTTCAGCTTCTTTCCATAGCGAGGGAAAGGAGCCTGTAATAATGGAATTGTTAAGAATAAATGTAATGATAGGTACAAGAAGGTCTAAAAGAGGAAGAATCATCTTACGACTAATGCTGTCACATCCTACGGCGTTAGATGAAATGGAAAGAATATGCCTCTTAACATCACAATCAGTAAATTGACTAAAAGCAAATGTTGGTGAATTGGGACTATGCAAAGAGAATATATTTTTTAATGTATTAGATTTGGTGGCAGCATCGAAGATAGCTGTCGAAGAGAAATGTTGATTTAAAGAGTCTATATTTAAATTCGTTGGAATAGGGTTATTTCTAGATTTACCAACTCCCAATGATCTCAAAAATCTCCAGACTTTAGCTGGATCACCGTTTTCTACAGATTTGTGAATATGGCGTCGTTGTGCGTCTCTACACAGCTTATTACAGTGATTCCGTGTCTGTCTGTATTTTTCACGATATTTGTCAGGGTCGGATTTGAATTTGGCCTTTGCAATGTTCTTTTTAGCTTGTAGTGATTTGATTTCATCTGTAAGCCAAGGAGCAGGAAGATGTTTCACTTTGACTGGTCGAATCGGAGCATGAACATCATACAACTGTAATAAAAGGTAGTTAAAAATTTCTACTTGTTCATCAACTGTACTTGCGTTTTGAATTAAAGCCCAGTCCAATTCTTGAGCATCTTTGTGAAGACGAACTAAATCCATGCCACTAAAATTGCGTTGCAGAAGAATTCTTGCTTTATGCTTAGGGGGACGAATTTTATAAGATAAATATACAAGATCGTGAAAAGAAAATGCGTCAGCTGCGCACTGACCATGCAAAGCTACATGTTCAAGGGAAGTTACTAGTATCAAATCAAGAAGAGAAGGATCACAGTGCGGAAAAAAGTGTGTTGCATTAAGTGGAAGAATATTAAGGTTACAAGAATTAGCAATTGATCTGAACTGACTCGAGCGGTGATCAGATTTGAGGAGGCATGTATTAAAATCCCCCATTATTATAGTGTGAGCATATAAAGGAAGTAAGTTTTCTAATAAAGTTTCAAAGGAGGGAAAATAATTAACAGTTAAAGAGGGACTATAACAAACACCAAGTAAAGTTTTAACGCCTGAAAGACATAATTCTATGAAAAGGTACTCGGCAATAGGAGAGGGACTCTGCGGGGACATACTGATCACGGTAAAAGGAATGTGAGAGCGCAGGTAGATAGCAACCCCACCACCTCCTCTACCGATGCGATCATTACGGATTAACCGAAATCCAGGTAAAGAGTATGAAGCAGAAGATAAATTAGGTTTGAGCCATGACTCCGAAACAAGGATAGCATGGATATTATTAATATTGGAAAATGATGTCAGCATATCGGGATAGTGGGCCGGAATACTCTGAGCATTAATATGGACTGCATTAAAATTTTTAGGAACAGATTCGAGGTTAAAATTTAAGATATCGCAGAGAGAAGGAGGAATACTGTGAAAGCTGTCGTTGCTACTCATACTCGAAGAAGAAAAAAATGAATGAAAATGGTTACTATCACTGTCTCCATCAGACATAATGAAAAAAAAAAAAAATTATATAAATAAAGAAAAGAAAGTCAAATAAGTTAAAATTAACACAGAATATGTACCTTAGAATGGTACAACAAAATAATCACTATTACCAAGATTACCCGCCTGCAGAGCAGAGTAATAACTAAAAAGAAAATATACAAACATAAACAATCTGTCACTATTTTAAAGGTAAATTAATACACGTGATATGGAACGCACCAAAACACTAGCAAGAAATAAAAGATTATTAAAGGACTGGCAACCATAGATCAAATATGTCAAGTGTCACATCTGTCAATTCTTATTCTGTCATTCACAAGTCATTATTATTTAATAAGTAATGTAAACAGAAATGGGTAAACAGTTTAAATAGTTTGGATCTAACGGAAATAATTAATACCTATAAAATAAAATATGAAGACACCCACTTCGATACTTATAAATTTATGTGTGAATGTTCACTATAAACACGTAGGTATAGCCTGCTTGATCTACGGCCGCTCATCTTTAAGATTGAGAAACAAACAATAAGTGGACTAAATCTATTTGCGGTTTGATCTCTTGACTTTGGCCAGAGGCAAACCCCTGACAACAGACGTCTCACCACTCCCAGAAGTAGTCTCCCTGGACGCCAGTGTAGTGGGAATTTCCGCGAGCTCAGAGACATTACTAATACGATGTCTTACTCCGTCGGCAGCAATAATGATCACACACCCATCACGAGTCCAACATTTTGTAATTCCGAATCGTTTGCGTGCCTCGATGAATGCCAGGTGTCGATCTCTGGTCAGGAACTCGGACAATGTAACACCGGTACCTTTAAGAGTAACTTTATTGTTCCATGCTTTGTCACGAGTAAATGTATCCTTAAATTTAATGAGAATGGGTCTTGCCTTAGAACTTTTAGAACCCAAACGATGACACCGACTGATATCTGACTTGCTGAAGTTACTGAGCTTGAGACGGTTGTTTGCTAACTCAGTGACAATAGTAGCCTCATCCTCACTGTCCTGTTCAGCGACTCCATGGATAAGAAGGATTTTCCTCCGGCTCCGGATCATAAATAGACTATATATATGTGCAAATATTAACTGTATGTATTTTTAAATATTAAATAAAATTGAGCTCAAAAAAATATGTCTACTCTCTCACACTACCCACAAAAAAAAAAAAAAAAAAAAAAAAAAAAAAAAAAAAAAAAAAAAAAAAAAAAAGACTTCTTAGTCTTCGACGAGCCACCGCCCCGTGGCTTCAATGCTGCTTCTCACGTGATAGCATAGTCACAGAAAGAGACAGAACATGAAGACTACATTGAACTATCGTCGAGATAGTGGCCTATTAGTATAGTGAATAGAGAGGCTAGTATATAGGCTTAGTATACGCTACATAAACGTTAGCCGCGGTCGCTCTTGCTCAATTCTGTTAATGAATGTGAACTGAATCGCAACATTACGTTTGGCCACGAATATAGCGTATATTTTTCCGGGACAACTTTATTTTAATATACCTATTAGTTAGGACAATTTTTATGACAAGCCACTATAATTCATGATTGATATATACAACAATTCGCGTGTGGACTATTATCAAATTATATTATTTTGCTTAACTCGGTGTCGAGTCTACGCGCATATCGTCCCGGTATATATATATATACGTAAATTTATCATGAATTAAGTTCGTGAAAAAATTAAAAAAAACACTATCATAATGGTTAAAAAGGTGGACAACAATAACAATACATCTGTGACTTGGCTACTTAACGTGCAAGAAAGTCGTTGAAATAAAGAAATACGTATTTGGTTTATATTCTGGGTAAAATTTCATACACGGCCATTCTGATTTCCAACATACATAATTATATAGATGTTTACATCCAGACATAAAAAGACACATATGTTTGTACTGGGTGGGATTCGAACTTACAACCGCCGACAAAGTCGACCGGCCAGTCTATATTTGACTTTGACATTGTATTTTAGATCGGTTTTCCGCGGTCACACTGTCGCATAGTCGGGTAAGGAGGGACAAAAACTAATTCTCTCGTAATTAAAGGCCCCACATTATAATCATTACACACGACGTTTTCGAGAGGCCCACCGCGACGGTTAATAAGCTCGGAACGTCACGGCCACCACCCTCGGCCACTTTCGTGCCCTTCAATGTAATGACCAATTCACGGGTCAAACGTATTCATTGTCTAATGGACAATTGGACAAGTGGGCCACTAAATAGGACAATTGTCATTGTTACTTTAATATTTATCACTATATTCTATACTAGCTGCCTCCGCGCGGTTTTACCCGCGTAGTTCCCGTTCCCGTGGGAATACATGGATAAAATATAGCCTATGTTACCTACTCATCGTTTTAGAAACCTCAAAAATAACAGTATTTATCCACTATTTAATGGATGTTATTAAACATTTAAACCTTCCTCTTCAATCACTATCTATTAACATCAAAATCCGTTGCGTAGTTTTAAAGATTTAAGCATACATAGGGATAGTGATATAGGGACAGAGAAAGCGACTTTGTTTTATACTATGTAGTGATGAGTGGATGTATGTTTGTCACTCTTTCACGCCAGAAAGCAAGCTCTTTAACCAAGGATCGCATTACATTTTGGCAGAGAAAGTATGTTCGAGTATGGCGACTGAAGACCTTTCAGGAACGCGGGTGAAACCGAATGATAAACTAGTAAGCAGAAACCACATATTTTTTACCCGACTGCACTAGAAAGAGGGTTATTATTTATACTAATATTATAAATGCGAAAGCTATTCTGTCTGTCTGTGGTCTGTCTGTCTATCTCGCTAGACTACTTTTTATCTCGGGAAAATTGAAGATCCCCCGGGAACGCGGCTGAAACCGCGATGAGCCAATAGTATATATATATATATAAATCCTTTTTAGTTCCATAGTACAAGAGCATGCAATCAACGTCGCATGACTTATGCATGTAATAAATTAATATTTGCAGCCCCGACTCTGCCCCTGTTTCAATTTCAATTCATTTTTGTTTGCACTCACGAGATGTAACGTAAAATTGCAATGAAATCCATTGTAATGATTTTGGGACGTTCCTTATCGCGCGTTGCGGAAAGGGGCTAGACGGAAACAAATTAAGACCAAAAGAGTTGTAACGACACATTTCCGAACGAGCGGGGCCGAGCGTGGCCGAGCGGCTCGTGGCTAAGGTGCGGCGTACTAGTTCCGCACGCACTATACTACCTACTACTTGATGTGCGTACAAAAAATACTATTATAAGTATAATAACTCAAAATAAACTTTTTTTTTACAATTCTTTCACTAATTATTCGAAAGCAACTTCGTTTCATCCCTTCGTCCCGTCCGTTGACACCTACCAAGTTTTTTATTAACATAATATGTATATCTGGTGCCGCTATAAAATGTTTACGGTATAGTAAAGTATTAAATAATAACATTGTATTAAATCTAGTACGATAGTGCGGAACCGTTCAATAAATGTGTTTCTTTCATGCTATCCAACACACACTTGGCCGGTTTTTCTTACGTAGTGAGAGTAGACAGAAGAGAACGAAAATAATTCTTCATTTCATAGACTTTATTAAAACTGGGGATTAATTCAGTTGCCTACACTCAAGCCGGACAGGTCTAGACACTTTGTTCTATACTTTTATTCGACCTTGTACTAAGTCACTGGTCTGTCCGTGGATTTTTATATTAAACTAGCTGCCTCCCCGCGGTTTTACCCGCGTAGTTCCCGTTCCCGTGGGAATACAGGGATAAAATATAGCCTATGTTACTCGGGGATAATGTAGCTTTCCAAAGGTGAAAGAATTTTTGAAATCGGTCCAGTAGTTTCGGAGCCTATTCATTACAAACAAACAAACAAACAAACAAACAAACAAACAAACAAACAAATCTTTCCTCTTTATAATATTAGTATAGACTACGGCTCCCCGTGGTTCCATCCGCGTTTTTGGTATCTTAAATTTTCTCGGTTTAAATAAAGCCTATGTGTAATTTCAGAAAATAATCGAATTTCACCCAAATCCCTTCATTGACCATACATCCTCACTAGCGTCACTAGGAATAGCTAGCGATATACCCCGCCTTCGCACGATTAGCCGAGCCTTGATTTTCGAACATCTTAAACGATCTTTGCCGTATTTCTGGAAATTAAAAAATAACTAGGTATACCTATAAATCCTTTAAACCACACTATCTATTGTTAAAAACCCCGTTAAAATCCGTTGCGTAGTTGAAAATATCTAAACAGATAGACGGGTATTGACTTTTATATGTAAAGAAGTTTACAGCTAATAAAAAACATACCGGCCGAATTGAGAACCTCCTCCTTTTTGGGAAGTCGGTTAAAAAATAAAGTTAAATGACTTTTCTCATTTTTTTTTGTTTTATTTCCATTAATCATGAACAATACACTTGCTCTTTACATAAAAACGCTGTTCCTAACCACCACCTTGTATTTTTTTTAAGCAATTTACCAGCGAAAATTTAATTAATTTCTGGCGTTAAAAAGTCACCCAACAGACAGTTTGCTCGGCATTTTTTATCTATGCCACTTTCCAACGAGTGAGGGAGAGCCACCATTCTTTTGTTTACCTTTCATTTACCCGCTCTAATCTTAATTGTTAATTCTCATGGGGTTAAATTCAGTACGGTATATTGACACTCGATAACGTCTTTATGCTCTGTCCCTTTCATTCACTATGCTTTCACGTGAGAAGCCTGCTACTCACTCGCTCGCTGAAATGTTTGTGTTATGGAATATGCTGACGATTTTCTGATGATATTTCTGGGTTGTTTTCTTACTGAATGTAGGCATTCATTTTGTTTTATTATTTCAAAAGAAAATCAGGACAGATTCATTTGCAAATTAATTACAATGACAAACTCCTATAGAGGCATGTTTTACATTTTGAGTATAATTTTTTATTATGTGATGTATTATTTGAATTTAAATATACATTTCTGTCAAAAAGTGAAGGTAATACTTTGTAAAAATTTCAGTTTTAATGTGAATGTTATAGTAAAATAGAAGAACAATATTTCGCATAATAATAATTTACATTTTTAATGTAAGATTAAAATGTTTAAATACAACTTTAAATTTATGCCAACAAACAATAACTAGTGCTCAAATACTCAACTACTTAATACTACTTACATAATTGTTTCGAAGGAACTTATAATTACCACGCATCGAGCATGTAACCAATAGAGTAGAACTGTTGGTAACATGCTCGATGTTACCACGTATTCAAATATTTCACCAACGGATTTTCGGGAGAGCTTTAATAAGCATTCATTTAGTGTGCCAGTATATTCAGTTGGTTATGTAAAAGCACGTTGGGACATTCGATTGAATGAAACGCAAACTGAATGTGAACTGAGTATGTCCATCATCATTCACCATTCATTAGTGAATGAATGACAGAATCTGTGGGCATTTCCATCGAGGAATGCTGAAATTATTTGCTGGGAAAGGTTTTGCGTGTTTTTGATATAGGTATTAAGGTTTTATTTACGCAAATATTAGTTGTCGTAGCTTTAAAGGTATGTTGTTGAGAGTGGTCGTCAGTTCGATTTCCTTTGGGGACAAATATGTAGATGTGAACATGTGTTCGTTTTGTGTGAATGAAATGAAAAACTATAGCTAATTAATCAGTTAAATAATATAATAAATTGGTCGGTGATAAAGAATATCCCGGAAAAACACTAATTAATACACTAAAAACTTATCATTAGAATACTAAAGGGGAACCATATATATTCAAACATTAACTAAACAGTATCTAGTGTTTTGAGAAATAAACACTTCTTAAAAAAATATATGTAATACATAAACAAACAATTTTAATTTCCTCCTTTATGTGGGAATCTAAATTAAAAAAAATGTTCGGACCACCTCCACATACCTAAACTTCATACCAATTTATAAAACTGTTTACAAAACTCTTGCATACGCGAAAAACCGTCCGAGCTAAATTGAACCGCCTGTATATAGCGCCGTTTTGGTACCGAGCATTAAAATTAACAACCTGTATCAGAGTAGACTGCAAATAACAACCACATGACAGCCGGTAGACTCCTCATACCTATTTATTCTAGAATTGAAGCAATTCTGTCAACCAACCCGTACTCCTTTTTAACGCACTTGTGGCTCCTCTGGTGTTGCGGGTGTCCACGGGCGGCGGTAATCGCTTACCATCAGGCGATACGTCTGCTCGTTTGCCTACCAACACATAAAAAACTAAAGAGTGTGTGGAACTCACTATCCATTGGTCTGCTCATGGTCAAGGAAAATCCTCTTGGTCGTTACTTCTGTTTTATAAAGCTGAATATGTAGTTTGTTTGCTTGAACGCGCTAATCTCAGTAACTATTGGACGGCTTGAAATAATATTTTAGTGTCAGATAGTTTATTTTAAATAAATAAAATCAAATTATTATCGATGTCAACTAGTAAATAAAATTCTGGGACATTTTACACGCATAGCCAATCTGATTCCATACTAAGCAGAGCTTGTGATATTGTAAACAGATATACTACTGTTAACTACATACTTCTATTGTAGATAGTTACATTCAGACACAGATCAAACAGATATATTCATACATACAAATGTAGAGGCGGCTTGAAAGTCAGGCTTGAACATTACAAAGCCAACTAGCTTGTTATGGCCAACACTTTATATATTTATGTAATGACTACATTTGCACTGTATTAGGAGTATATCAAGATAATGTCGATGGCAGATTGTAATCTGCTAAACTCAAACTTGTGACTTAAGCTTACAGATAGAGCATACAAACTGAACTAAGTAAATACAAAGTTTACACTCGTACCTTCTCGGATGGCCTTAGTGAGCGAGTGATGTGATTATGTTCATGAAAATATCGATGATTTTAAGTCATTAAAAAATTGCATCTTGAAACTCTGAGTGCAGAGTAGAAGTCAACTAATGTTTGTGTGAAATATGAACTATGAAATTTATTTAAGATATAATGATTCAATTAAAATTTGGGTCTTTTATACAATATTATAAGAAAACGAGTATGATCATTTAGTGGATCAATTAAAGTTAATCTTAAATGAATAATTATAATTTTGATTCAAACTTGATTACCTAAATTAAACTATTTTTTTAAATCTTTAGCAAAAATCTACAGATACTACTAAAAGTACATATAATCAAGAATTTTTAAGAATTTCCCTCACTGAATATGAAGCCGAAAACATTGCCTACATAGAATACATACCTATAGGTAAGTACACTCTTAAAATTAAGGGTTAGAGTAATCCTCTAAGATTATTTTGAAATGCAATCCAATCACTATAATGGGTGCCTGGTACTGTCTAAACCCAAACACATGAAAATCCCATAAGCCTCCGTCACCCTTCACAGTAGTCGCAATGAAATAATTGCATTTTTATCGATGTCGATAAAATTAATGGTGTACGTATTACTAAACTTTAATTAACTAAAATCGTAATGTGTAATCGATCGTAGTATAAAATTAGCTATGGTATTTATATAGCTTTAGTTTATATAAAACTATTTATAGTTTCATTAATAGCCATTTTATCAAACGATAATGCAAAGAGCAAAGAGATTCTGTCGATTTGACTCTTTGACTATGATTTGACGTTTGTTTGTTTGTTTATTATACTAATGTACCGATCTTAATAATAATTGTATCATTAGAAACCTACATTATTATGGAGTATCTTAGGCTATATTTTATTTACCAACGAGGCGAGAACTGTGTGGCTGAAACCGTGGTTTATATTTTATTAAATAAATATCTTGGGACATTTCTCACACACGGCCAATCTGATTCCAAACCAAGCAGAGCTTGTGATATGAAATGGACGTTACTTAGATCTTCCAAAGGAACTGCGTTGCTATAACTAAGTACACTACTTATATTAAAGTACTTAAACTTACCTACACTAAAAACAGATTTATTGCAGTAAACAAAACCGCACTCAAAATGCATCTTTATCCATCTGACCCAACAGAATCCGCATCTAAAATCAATCCGTACTACGTCCTTTGAAACTTCAAAAAATAATTCCGAGCCGTCGCATCGCATTCGGCAATCGCTATCACCGTTCCAATATATCCAACCGGCAAACGAATATTTTCCAGGCATCGATAAATAAATATTATATTTTTCAAGTACTTTCGTGTTTCTTGAAATTGCAGCGGAGTGCGGCAGATTGCAGGCAGGTGGGCGCGCTGCTGGCAATATTGCTAGAAATTTTATCTAGTTTCAATTTCCTTACGATACGTTTCCGAGATTAGATCTTCTATCAAACTTTCGTTTAGTTGCATTTCAGACGAACGATTCGACGGATTTATCTGTTACTTGTGTACCAGATTGTAGATTCTGCCTTTAAATCGGACATTGTTGTGTTTATTGAACATCTGTCTTTTGCCATGCTTCTATTAAATGATAGCTAATCTAAATCTTAAACATGTCATGAACTCTCTATTGCTTATTATATATGTAATAGTGGGTATTATTAAGTAAGTAGGTATATAATTTCATATTTCATTACCTGTATAAGCGTCGAAAGTCTAACATATGTCTATAGTAGTATATTTTAAGCTATTACCTATCGAAAATCTTACTTTCTCTTACACTTCTGACCTGCAACTTTTTACTTAACTGCGACCGACATAATACGAAAACAATACACAATAATGAAAAAATAAGTAGACAATTCTATCAAGTTTTGTCTGGAGCGAGCTTTACGGGGTTCGATTAAAAAGCTCAGTCAGCGACTTCCGTAAGTTTCCTACGTAAATATATTTTCCGGAGCAACGACGTCAGCTAGCGGACCATCCACTCCAATAACGACTTAGCGTTACTTCTCTATATAACTTTTGATGATATTGTTTAATGGCCCTATATTGTTCTGGAACTGGGTATTAAAAGTTGTAGATATCTTTTTGGGATGGATATTTAGGTTTAATCGACTAGTCTATTTTTTTGTGTTTAGTCTTTATTGGTTTTATTCGTAGAATGATTGAAATAGTACACACAATTTGACATACTTATCTATTTAAATAAAAGAAAGTTGTGTTAGTTACACTATTTCATCATATCAGCCATAGGACGTCCACTGCTGAACATAGGCCTCCCCCATTGACTTCCATGCAGACCGGTTGTACGTTGCCTGCATCCAGCGGGTTCCAGCGACCCTTGTCAGGTCGTCAGTCCACCTTGTGGGTGGACGCCCTACGTTGCGCTTGCCGGTGCGTGGTCTCCACTCGAGAACCCGCACACTATTTATCCCGGAAAAATTGAAGTTTCAAAATTGAGTATAGATTTCCTTAAATTAAAATATCATATACCTGATTCTTCAAGGTTAAATTTCCATCAATAACATTTTGTTATAAATACATTGTCGCTTCACACAATAACTTACTCTGTCTAATGTATTCAGGGCTCTGCAGGTGGACTGCACGCTTGAGTCCACATGAATATACTTGAGCACTTGACTAATGGAATCCAATTAATTGGACTGAGAGTCTGAGAGCCAATTTAGCTGATTGTATCCAAAATTATGTTCGGTAAAACTGCAGTGTAACTGCTTACAATAACCGCTTTTATTATTGAAAGCGAATTGGGACTTAGCTAAATAGTTGGATGTTTTTTCGCAACGAAACTTTTATAGCAATTCATTATTTTACGATGTTTTATTTTGATTTATCTCGTACAACATTATATACTCGCCTTGCATATATATAATATTTAGTAAATAATACATATATATAATCTGTAACGCGAATTTCAAAACGTTTTTTTAAAACCCTGTCAGATAATTTCCAACGCTACATCGTCAGCGTCATGGATTTGCAACATTTTTCATTGATGCTCCGCTCCTATCGGCCTTAGCGTGACGTTATATACCCTAGAGCATTCCTCGATAAATCATCCATCACTAAAATATTATTTCAATGCGAAGCTATAATGTCTGTGATTAGCTCGTTCACACAAACTTTTCAGCTTTATAATATTGAGTATATGTAGATTCCTCTGCAAGGTTAAGCGGCTTATATATTTTCTAGTGACATATTATAATGAAGAAGTTTGAAATGAAATGAAGATGTTAAAGCCAGTTGAAATTCATAAGCAACCTTATATTGTAGTAGAGCTGTATCATAACGTATTTAGCTTGGCAGATAGCTTTGTAAACCTTGTTGCGAATTCAGGATAGAATCTAATTAATTAGACTTATGTATGCGGAATTGAAACTTAGTTTGTCCGGGTCTGCTGTGGATCTAGGCTGTGTGATTATAACAATAGGGGTTGGATTAGTTAAGCAAGTTGAACGCAATTAGGTCTAATTTGGGTGGTGTTTGTCTTGGAAGACTTTACAATTTGGTAAAGCTTCGATACTAAAACAGTATTTGTTTAAAAAGTAAGTAAATGTGAAAGTGCTAGTTAAAAGTGATATTTATCATACATAGTCTTAAGGTATTGTATACTAAAATAATGGAATTTATTTTCTGAAATATAATGTGATAAATAAATGAAGTGAAATAAATAAAAAAAATAAAAGGTGTCCATTCCAAAAGTCCTTCCTAACTAATATTAGAATTGCGAATCTGAAATTGTTTGTCACTCACGCCTAAACCACTAAACAGATTTTAAAATTAGTTTCACTAAAAGCTTTAAATACAAACATTATCAGGGAAAGTCATAGGCTACATGTTATCCCAGTATTCCCACGGGAACTGCGCGGGTGATACCGCAGAGTGGAAGTTTTAAATATAATTTCTCCTCAGATGAATCAGTAGCAGCTTTAGTTTCTTCATAAGTGCTCTGTTAGGAAGCAAACAGATAATATACAACTAGACAAAAGAAAAGTCCCCAATTTTTTTGTCTGTATTTCAATGTAACAACGCCTACTAATATACCTAAATACACAATGTATCTCGAGTTTCCAGCCCCAATTTCTCTAGCGTACCGATTCGCGAATGAATTTTCTCCCATTTTATTATTATTATTTTTCTTTTTTCCCTTTCCCCACAATCCGGTACCAAATCGCGTTAACCATTCCGCTCAATAAAGTAAAGACTTTCATAGTCGAACAAACATAATAATAATCTAAATTCAATTTAGAAAGTACCCTCGGTCGGACAGAGATAATAACAAAGTTTAGGAGAAAAAAAGGGAAATACAAGAAAGGGCTATCTATACCCGTTCCGTTTCGAATGGCACTTGAAACTTTGGAAAGTGTTTTGTTAAAGATTTATTATAATAAAGTTTTGTTGTCAAGACAACGGTAGGTATAGATGTGGGTAAACTTGATGGTTATACAGTTTTATTACATGCTGTAAACGATTTATTGTTTGTTGACGTTTCACCAATAGGCTTACTTACTTGGTGTAAGTAGTAATTTTTTGGCTGAGCTTTAATTTAAATAAGATAAAAATTTATTTCATAGGTACCTATTCTCTTTTTCGTGAGCCTTTTTAAGTTTAAATATGTTTTACAGTAACAAAGTATACACAAAGTATATATGTAATTTATTATTCTAGAATATCTATAATAAATTGATTGAAAATTTATGATATTTTATTTTGTCTTATTTGAATCTTATCCTTGTTGTAACTACTTTTAAATAATTAGAACTAACTTTCTAATAAAATAATAATTAATAATGCTTACTTTTTATCCAGGAATATTATAGGTCTCTAAGGAATAGGTAGGTACGGGTGAAACTGCGGCGGACCACTAGTATTATTTATGTGAGACATTGCTTGATAAGATATACGATCGACTAACTCTGAAATAAGTTATTCAGATTTAGATCAATAAAAATGAATTGTTAAATCACATATCTATGTTAATTACTATTTAAGTTGTGTAATAATTTATAAATAACCGTAAAAACAGAGGGTGATATTTAATATTGCTTTCATTGGGTCGTATAATTAATTAATAATAACTTTCACTATATTGAGATACAATTTGATGGCGATTTAATATATTTAGGTTTACAATAAATTACCACGTTTTTGTGTTCACAAATAAACAGTAGCAATATAAATTTCAACCAATTACAATTTCATAGGGCAGTTGGTAGTAACTTCTGTTTTATTGTTTGTTTGAAGGGAATTCTAAAGTAGGTTGCTTATTCTATTTACCGACTTCAAACTAAAGGAGGTTCTATGTTTCGATGTACTAATATTTGTATTTTTTATCGATGATAAAAATGTATATTTATAGGTATATAGGTTTTATCAGTAAGGGCATGACGTTACCAATGGAAGAAATCTTAAAGCTTCATAGGAAAGAGTACTTAACTCGTATTACCATACCTAGAATAATTACGAAATAAACCGTTTATAATTTGATTAAATTGAGAAATAAGAAATTTTAAAATAAAAAAAATATCCTTTCTAATATTATTTAAAAAGTGAAAGTAACTCTGTTTGTCTCAGATATAGCGTGAGAAAGGACTTAGTGACCTAAGTCCTTTTCTTTTAATCCTAAAAAGTCGAAGAAACCGAGGGGCGGAAACTAGCATCAATTCTGGTTATTTTTAAACGAAAATTATACGGGATTGTCATTCGAATAATTTATGCATATTATTTTTTTCCTTCCGCCATCTTGGCAATTTCCTTATTCGTACAAGCATCGCTGTTATTAGCGACCACACTTACATGTCGAGCGATATAAGCAAAGTGCTTAGATAAGCAACAACGGCCCGAACTGAGACACTAAACTGGAATTCGTGAGATGTTAACTTGTCTTGTCATTGTGGGGTGACCATGGTGGAAGTATTTTTTGGATAAGAAAAAAAAGGAATTTTATTTTTTCTAAAATTGAAATAGCAATTAAAAAGTATTAATATTAATACAAATTGATTCCAATTTGAAAATTTGAAAAAATGTAGGTCTTCAATCAGTATCTAACTACGGATGAAACAACATAAAAACTTTCTTAAACTACATTCTATAAACTACTGTCAATCACTACATGTCACAAGTCCTCCGCCCTCGAGCATGCCCTCGTTTCTATATGTGCAATATTTGTTCAGAAACTTTAAATATACCTACGTATTGTTATACCAACAATAAATTGGAAAATCTAGAAAGTTAGAGCTATAAAATGCAAAGCTAGCCTGTACCTATACCTATTAAACCCTGGAAAAAAATTCACACATTGTCAATCAGATTCCAAACTAAGGAGAGCTGGTAAAAGCACACATTTTTTTGTCCCGGGTCGGATTCTAACCAACTGGCGGTCAGTATAAGAAAAATAACATCAAATGTGAAGTCATAGTGAAGACTTGGTGACCCTAATCATGATGGTTGAGCTCTAAACAACGTTGTAACGACCACGGCGGCGGCGGCGACGTTCACAGTAAAGTGACGTTTATGGGCCATTGGTCTCCCCTAACGGGCCGAATACAATGGCGCAAGTTATAGGGAAATTATTGATGTTTTATTATTTACGCATTCGTCTACGACGCGACGGATTTCATTAGGGATGTAATCGACATGTAATTTCGGATACGGATCATGAAATCGAGCCTTCCCTAACAACGAGGGGGTTTAGGCCATAGTCCACCAAGCGAAAAGTGCGGATTGGTGCTTCACATGCCTTCAATTGTGAATTTCAGCCATACAGGCTCTCTCTCGATGTCTTCAAGGTGTGTGAATTCGTAGATACGTACCTTACTTTTTTTAAACTCGGTACTACCGGTCAGGGTTTCCAACCAGCACCCTCATGAGTGCGTTCCCAACTGAGCCACTTACACGAATACTATTGGTTACGGTTGCGAATATAAAATTTCTAAGTAGGTACAAGCTCGTAAACAGCATCATAATCCTACAATAAATGTTCTTACGTTAAGAAGCACACGTGATAAACAATGCAAAAAAACCTTCGACTAGTGTTTGACATTAAAACTTCGCCCTCACTCGAATTTTCAAACTTTCATATCGGATTCGGTTACGTATTTTTTCGGATATCCGATAGTTTCGGTTACGGTTCATGACAACCCTAGTTTTCATGTCAATCGTTTAGGAACAGTTGAGGATCTGATATAAACAGTTACGAGCTCACTTTATGCATTACATAATACTTTATGTCTTAAATTTATTTAGCTTGTTGTTGCTATTCAAAACTGGCCAATATTCAATATATATATATTTTTTTTTTTTTTTTTATAAATATCCTGGGACATTTTTTTTTTTAAATATCCTGGGACATTTTTCACACACGGCCAATCTGATTCCATATTAAGCATCAAAGTGAGCTTGTGTTATGGTAACCAGATAGCTGATATACTACATATACTACTTTTAAATACTTACTTATATAGATATTTACATCCAGACACAGGACAAACAGACATATTCATGCATACAAATGTTTGCCCTGGGTGGGATTCGAACCCACGACCCGCGGCTTGAAAGTCAGGGTCACTAACCACAAAGCCAACCGGGCTGTCAACCGGAATGTCAACCGGAATGTCATTTTTGACTGGTGTTTATGAAACATTCGCAGAGTAAATTCATGATTTATATATACGAGTATAACAGAACCATTCGTGCTTGGACTATTATCAAAATAGTTTCGATCTTGTTGATCAGTCTTCTCGTGACAACGATCAATGCATTTTTTACTGTTTGATATCAGCTATGAGACTGGAACACAAACAGACTACATTTCTACTGTATTTATTCTACTGATATTATAGGGAGGTTGTGAGGGTCAATGTATGGATGGATGTTTTACTCAGTCACGCAAAAACTATAACGGATATGGATGAAACTTGGAACACAGATAGTTTATAATCTGGATTCACACATAGGGAATAATTATATCGGGAAAAAAATGAGAGCTCCGGGAACATTGGTGAAATATTCCACAAAATATTTTAACTCTGGTATTTCATATTATGTATTAAATACCTATAATACATAAACTAATACGTTCCTGGAAAATTCACGATCCCGGGAAAGCTAGATATATTAAATTTTCAACATTTCAAATTATTTAACAGCATCAAGAGATTTCAAATAGAAATACCAGCGCTATCAATAAATGCAATCTAAAACGGTAGTTCAATCTATGAGAATATTTCAAACTAATAAACTTGATAGTGTCCCATCTATTTAACTGGGTCACGAGCAAACAGAACTTTTATTTCCTCGACGATATTTTCGATTTATGTTTCAAAAGATGTTTCTTTACATTTTCAAAGGAAAAATTCCAAAAGTTTTACCTCAAACCTCAAACATAAGTTTCGAGGTTGGTTTTGAAGGTAAAAAATACCATTAACAAAAGGTAATGCATACATTAATAATAATAAGCAAGTAGAGAGGTATTTTTTTAAAACATTTTTAACATAATTATCTATGTAAGGATTTTTGCAGTAGAAAACATTAATTTAATGTAGTTAGTTAGTTTTGAAATTGTTATTTCAAAACTAACTAACAGTGTTCTGTAGAATCTTATTTTATGTTTCATATAACTTACATTTATTTAAGCTTACGGGTCATATGTAGTGCTTTTAGAAATCGGGAACTTAATTTATGATTTACATATTTATACTAATATTATAAAGAGTAAAGGTTTGTTTGTTTAAAACGAATAGGCTCCTACGAATAGGCTCCTAATTGGAAGCTACGTACCTACGTATTCATAAATAATATAGGCTATATTTCATCCCCATAATCTTACAGGAACGGGAACAACGCGGGTAAACACGCGCGACGGCGGCTAGTTTTATATATAGGGATGATTCGCAAGTAGATTATAATCAAAATAAATGTTGTCTAAGCTTCGACGTTTCGACTATTAACCTAAGGGTCGTAGTATATCAAAAATATAGATTTATTAACATAAAGAAAAATGTCTGCGTTAAAAAGAGGGTTCATAATCATGAAAATATGAGGGAAACGTTGAAAAATGTGGGGAAAGAATCAGATTTGTTACGTCAATACTTTGGTAGCGCCGTGACGTCACGCGTAGCAGGGGTTGTAAACCTATTTTTAAATATCTATTTTTTTCCTTAACGTTCGACGCGTTGTTTTCGTGATTTGTACATTGGTTTCGATAATGTCCTTTTTGTTTACACCGGTAACATGTCACTGTCTTGACGTTAGATTTTAACGTATCGGCAGTGCTACCAACATTGAAATTTTTTCTTGGCGCCATTTTATTTTTCTTACCAATGAACTTCGAACGAGCTGCAAATGCGCCGCCAACTTCATCGTGTTCTTCTGTTGTTGACTCCATGTCTAACAATTTTGACTTGATAGAATCAGCCGTTATGCTAATTCCCGAATGCTCTATTGCCATGATCATCGGTGAAAACCAATCTGGCAATCCTGCTACTAATAATGAACCTGTCCACTGGTCATTTATTTCGAAACCCGTGCCACTTAATTTTTGAGACGTATCAATAATTTGTGTCACGTAGGACGTCATTGAACTACAGTTTTCCAGTCTTATCGAAATTAGATTCCGTAACAGGTTTATCTTTCTTGAAAAACCGTTGTCATCGAATAACTGTTGTAGTTTTTCCCAGAGTTCTCTCGCTGTTCTTACATTTTTTACATGTACGTACAAAGACGGGTCGATTGTCATAATTAATTTTGCCCGGGTTTTTTCATCATCTGCAGCTCCTACAATCACTCCTTCTTCTGGCTTTACACATTTTTTCATTCCTTCGAGGATTAGGAAATTCTCTGCCGCGAAGCACCACTCGCTATAGTTCTCCCGCCCGCGTAGCTTGGGTACATTAACCAAGTAGTTGGTTGCCATCGTAATTCGGAGTAATCCACGAATGACCCACAAATTTCACTACACAGTGAAAACGCGTATTGAAAAAAGTCTTTAACACTCGTATTTCGAAATTCTTGTTATTTTAAAACCTTTTTTACAATTTTTCTGGGCCCATAACCTAATGAAACAATTATGAATATTTGCACACACACTAATTTATTCGTTACAGTTCAACACGGAATAGAGAATAGACAATCAACAGCATAGATACTACTAATGTTGCCAGTAGCTATAATAATCTTATTTTGATATACATATTTAACAGTAATGAATAGGCTCCGAAACTACTGGACCGATTTTAAAAACTCTTTCACCTTTGGAAAGCTACATTATCCCCGAGTAACATAGGCTATATTTTATCCCTGTATTCCCACGGGAACGGGAACTACGCGGTTAAAACCGCGGGGAGGCAGCTAGTTTTTGTTATTTTGATTTTCTACAATTTACAATGACAAGAAGAAGACGACCTTAGTTAGGTCGTTGAAGTCAATCTAATGTGCGAAGAGATACGACTATTTTTTACTACAGTTAAAACATTCTGCAACAATTATTATTTATCATTCAGCTTTTTTATATATTGTTTCTGAGGCGATACGAAGTTCGCCGGGTCAACTAGTATAATATAGATAGCATGGTGCCTCCGCGCGGTTTTAATAATAATAATAATATAATAATAAATCTTTATTGCAGGCTACAAGGCCCATAGCATATATACCTTAAAACTAAGAATACATATTGAAAACTAAAAAACATGTTTTCCTTAAACTAGGGCACGTAGAGACGGCGACGTGCTCGCCTGCGTGGTGGGTATTGTCCCGCGAAAACGACGGAACACCACACCTTTCGGCCAAAATTCCTCCTTCATGAAGGTTTCGAGAAATTGAGTTGGAACCCGCACCACAAACGAAGTAAAGTTGACGTTGTGACGCGACTCCAGCTTCACGACCCTCAGGATGTACTTGGTTTTCTTCTCTATGTACTCCACAATCTCCTCAACCTTTGTGGAGTATGTTAAACGGGAGACATACAGCTGCGTCGGCGGAATAGCGGGATGCAACAGATGGTTCGGTCATGTCGGGGCAGTACCGCACTGGTTGCGACAAGTAGGCTTCTTGCGTTTCCGCTCTACTTTAACGAAGCCGTCCTTGTCAGCTCGTCCTCTGCAGTACGCCTTCGGTGCCGGGTGCGACTGGGTCGTCGGCACCTGCTCGGGTTGAGGCCGCGGTTCTTGAGCGGGCTTGGCGACAGCTGCTGCGTAAGCACGTTGTTTCGCTGACTTGAAACTTGACGATGATGCATTGAATGCACCTCGACGCGTATTTACGTTGGACGCCTCGTGTGACCTACATTCTGAAATATTGTGACGTAAGTCCACTACCTCAGAACGCAGTTCACAGATGGTACTCTGTGAAGCTTCCAACTTCAGCTGCATCTCGGCCAGGCTCGCCTTCATGGATGTAATATCCTTTAAAAGCCTGGTGACGTCTACGTGGTCGAATGTGACGGGGGGCAATCGCTGTAGATCCTTCGCCACAAAGGTCGGCACGTCATCTGGGTCAACCTCCTTCAGCAGGTTGATAATATCCTGCAAGCTTCTTGCGCCTTTTTCGTCCAGCCTACGCAATGGCATTCGGTCAGCCCTGCCGACCGACTCGTACAGCAGCTTCTTGCCAATCTGGATCTCGTCCTCCCTGAAGCTCGAGGTACAGATCTGCATCATGCTGATTTCGTCCATGACATCCATCTTATTTTGGATGAATGCCAGGAGCTCGTTAACCATATGTGTTTCTGACAACATGGCGACGATCGCAGTTTCGGCAGCGGAATGTTCCGCGCCAATCGCGAATTAGTTGTAATATGAGGCGCGACCGTTTCCAAGCGCTCACACAATGCGACTTACCCGCGTAATATTGTAACTAAACCTGCATGCCCCGGACACGTAAAGTCCATCGCTCCGCACTAGGCCCCCACTTTATTAGGAGATGATTTATAAACTGATAATGATACCAAAAAAAAAAAGTTTATTTACATTTTGTTTCCATTCTTGTTAAATATCCCTTAACTAATTGAATTACAAAAATAATAGTTAACTCTTAAATGAACAAAAGTAAGGGCGATGTCCTCCATACAATATTTTATTTGATATCATCGCATATTACGTTGTTAAAATACCTATGACAAAAAAAAACATTACAAAGACTCTGTCAAACTTATTCCTAGCAAGTAAGATCAAACAATTTATAGTAAAATGAACTTACAATGATACATCAGAGCAAAATACAAGATTATTATAATATTATAATAGTACGATAATATTACTAACAGTCCCTATGAAGATTTTATTTCTATGTGGCAGGCCTTTCCACTACTAGCCCTGACCCGGCGCCATTCATAACTAGTGTAATGTTTACGTTTTCAAGAACTAAATTATCGAAGTGGATGGTTCGAGCAGAGTTTGCATCGAGAGTAAGTTCTTTCTTTATCGCATTGCTCAGTAGAATATTAATAATCTGTGGTAAATCTTCAATTTTGTAGTTGATAGACTGTAGTTCCATTTTGATATCAATATTGTTATCAGGATCTACAAGTTTTTGGTCGTCACTTTGTTTGTCTGAATAATTGTTGGCAATAGTGCTGCTGGCGATATTTGTTGTAGTTTCTACGATCGGTTTTAGTATGTACAGTTTCAAATCCTGCACGTTATAGTAAATGAGATTATTTTCATTGTCAAACGCAATTTCACTGGGATGATCAATTGAAACAATTTTTTCAATCGCAATAATATCTTTCTTGACCTCATATACTCCGTCATCGCTTGAAAAATACACTTTGCCATTTTTATCCGTAGTCAGCATATTAAATGATAACTTTTTCTCGTATACAATCTGGTTTTTTGTAGCTTTGTTGTACTTGCGCAAGGTATCGCTATTCGTATATATAATATTATCTTCGTCGTCAACAACAAAATTGTATACTGAATTCAAGTGATCCATTTTAGCTGATTGTCCATTAACTAATGTGAAGATATCGGACCCCAAATATTTCCTATAATATAATATATCTTTAAAATATACTCTGAAGATATCGTCGCCATTAGCACCAACAAGTTCCGTTTTGTTGGTGTCCTGACTATATTTGTATATGCCAGTGGTTGTCGCAATGTAAACTGCGTGATTAACCTGATCGAAAGTTAACCACTGCGGGGAAGGTGTACCGTTAATTCGTTTGATCACTTTTGTGTTTATTTTAAATACGGCAGGTAATCCATTACTTGTGGTAATGTATAAATCGTTTGTGGTGTAATCAATAGGTAGATTACTGTGAAAAATATCGAAATTTTGAAATATATTGTCATATAATATTTCTCTGGTGTGAGGAACTCCATTGACAAGGTAGACAGTCGGGTTGGCGTCTCCTCGGACGAGAGCCAGCCACGACAGCACCACCAGTAACTTCATGGTAATCTGGAATGATTTTAAATTGTATTTTTTGAATATTTTCGTTGAAGGAAACACCGTGAAGAAGCCTGCATGCCTGAGATGTCACAGTTGAAGGCATGTGAAGTCCACAGTTGAAGCCGTGGTAGCTCAGTTGGGAACGCGACAACTCACGATCACGAGGGTGCAGGTTCAAATACCTTGCCCGTACCTCTGAGTTTATAAAAAGTTACGTACGGATTTACACCACTGGTTTTCGGTGAAGGGTAACATCGTGAGGAAACCTGCATGCCAGTGATGTCACAATTAAAGCAAAGTCCGCCAATCCGCACTAGGCTCGCGTGGTGGACTATGGCCTAATACCCCCTCGATGTTAGGGGAGGCTCGAGCTCCTCGGTGGAGACGTATATGACCTGATGATGATGATGATGAAGTCCACCAGATCGCACTAGGTCCGCGTGGTGGATTATGGCCAATTTCTCGATTGCACACAATAGGAATGGCGAATAAAAATTTAAGTGGAAAAAAAATTGTTCCCGTTTTACACACATAAACACAAACTTTTATTATTATTATTAAAAATAAATTGAAAAATTACTTTTTTTGTACCTTCTATAATGAACTAAGAACTTTGATGTAGCATAGTATATTTATTTAAATATTAGTTAAATGAAAGAGCGCCATTATCGCCAAGGAACTGTGCAGTATGGCGACATTCTTTAAAAAAGTAAAGTGCTAAATTTATAATTTAATTTTGATTAAAGTTAAAAAATACAGATATTAAAACACTATATCTGTTTCTATTTATTCATGCTTGTTTGTTAGGTGGTATTTCGAATGTTTTTTTTTTTACTTTTTAGCCGAAAAATATAAAAAAATAAAGTAGTCAACTCACTGTACTAGAATGCAGAGCAGTTATTACTGAATACAACGCACAAATATTTGTGATACCTATTTATAATAATACCACTGCGTTTCTCATGAACTCTGATAACTGCGATACCCCCGGAAAAGGTTATCCCACCAAAAACATTTGATAAAAAACTAGCCAAGTCTCTATAGAGCTGCTTGTTTATCTCTAAAGAGTAATGAAATCAAGACAAAGAAGTGCCATGTCTAAGGTGCTGAGATTTTTTTATTATTATAGTTAATGTTGTGTGACTTGGCCGTAAGCATTGCACCCGAGCGAAGCCGGGGCGAGTCACTGGTTTTAAATAAACCATTCAAACATCTTCTTGATATTTTTATTCACTGCTGCATGCTGAGTAATAAATAGATACACATAACAAACACATACAATGAATATAATTTATTAAAATATTTAAAAATGTTCGTCATTTAAAGTGTCTGGAATTTCCATAAGAGCTACTGCTGCTTTTTAATTTTTGGGAATAATTATATTATCTGTAGTATCTAATAGTCTCTTCTGAATTTTATTTTGTTCATGTGCAGCAATTAAAGAATTTAAGCGGGAACACTTCGGTTCAGATACTACTAAGTTCAGATTGGTCAAAAATTTTTGTAAGACAGGCAACTTTACTTTGTTGATCCAGGATCCAAAAAAAATGTTAAAAGTTTATGTCCTACATTTTGTTTTCAAGAATTAATGGAATGGAATGGAAACAAGACAAGACTTACTGGATAAGTCTAGTTGTATGATTGATTGAGCACTACACCCTGCTAGTGCAATGACTGTCCCATGTCCTATACAACCATTCGGGCAACAGCCCCCATGAACAGTCTGATATCCCTTATCTAGTAGTAATACAAAAAAAATTGTTAATTCTTAGATATGAACAAAAGGAGGGGGTCATCCATACAATATTTTATTTAATATCATCACATATAACGTTGTAAAAATACCAACTACTAAAAAAATATTACAAAAACTCAGTTAAACTTACTCCTAGTAAGTAAACTCAAATAATCGAGGCGAAGGCCCTAGCTCGTATATACCACTGGTACAAGGAGCAGCAGGAGCAGGGCATGTGCCCCCCAAAGAAGTGGTCGGAGTTGTGTGTAGAATGGGAAAGCGTACCCGCGATTCCGGCGACGGCCAGAAGGGGACACGGGGAGGTTTTAGTCCGAGCAAGTCGGACATAACCCGTCGCTGTGCCCTCAGCGGCGGGTATGCGCAGGCATTTCCTCCTCGTTAAAAAAAAAAAGAAAAAAGTAAACTCAAATAATTTATAGCAAAATGAAATTACAGAGTTAAAATCATACATCAGAGCAAAATACAATATTTGATTATAAGAAATATGTATTTTAGTAGTACTTATTACTAACAGTCCTTTTAAAGATTTTATTGCTATGTGGCGGGCCTTTCCACTACTAGCCCTGACCCGGCGCCATTCATACCTAGTGAAATGTTTACGTTTTGAAGAACTACATTATCCAAGTGGATGGTTCGAGCAGAGTTTGCATCGAGAGTAAGTTCTTTCTTTATCGCATTGCTCAGTAGAATATTAATAACCTGTGGTAAATCTTCTATTTTGTCGTTGATAGACTTTAATTCCTTTTTGATATCAATATTGTTATCAGGAACTACAGGTTTTCGGTCGTCGCTTTGTTTGTCTGAACAATTGTTGGCAATAGTGTTGCTGGCGATATTTGTCGTAGTTTCTACAATTGGTTTTAGTATATAAAGTTTCAAATCCTGCATGTTATAGTAAATGAGATTATTTTCATTGTCAAACGCAATTTCATTGGGATGATCAATTGTAACAATTTTTTCAATCGTATCACTGTCTTTCTTGACCTCATATACTCCGTCATCGCTTGAAAAATACACTTTGCCATTTTTATCTGTAGTCAGCATATTAATTGCAAACTTTTTCTCGTATACCATCCGATTTTTTGTAACTTTGTTGTACTTGTGCAAGGTATCGCTATTCGTATATATGATATTATCTTCGTCGTCAACAACAAAATTGTATACTGAATTCAAGTCATCCATTTTAGCAGATTGTCCATTAACTAATGTGAAGATATCAGATCCCGTATATTTCCTATAATATAATATATCTTTAAAATATACTCTGAAGATATCGTCGCCATTAGCACCAACAAGTTCCGTTTTGTTAGTGTCCTGACTATATTTGTATATGCCAGTGGCTGTCGCAATGTAAGCTGTGTGAGTAGCCTGATCGAAAGTTATCCACTGTGGGGCAGGTATGCCATTAATCGGTTTAATCACTTTTGTGTTTATATTAAATACAGCAGGTAATCCATTATTTACGGCAATGTATAAATCGTTGGTGGTGTAATCAACGGGTAGATTACTGTCAAAGATATTGAAATCTGTTGATGTATTGTTAAATAATATTTCTCTGGTATGAGGGACTCCATTGACAAGGTAGACAGGCAGGTCGGCGTTTCCTCGGACGAGAGCGAGCCACGACAGCACCACCAGTAACTTCATGGTAATCTGGAATAATTTTGAATTTTTATTTTTTAAATATTTTCGGTGAAGGAAACACCATAAAGAAACCTGCATGCCCGAGACGTCACAATTAAAGGCATGTGAAGACTATGGCCTAGATCCTCTCGATGTCACACAATAGGAATGGCGAATAAACATTGACGAAGAAAAAAAATTGTTCGCCTTTTTCACACATAAACACAAATTAAAAATACATTTAAAAATTACTTTTTTTGTACATACTATAATGAAATAAGAACTTAGATGTATTATTATTATTATTTGGATTATATGGCTATTTCAAGTCTTCTCAGAGCTTGTATCACTGCGACCATACTAGGTATAGATCACAATAGTGTGATCGCCACATTAACTTGATTTCACTACCAAGAGCTTAGATGTAACATAGTACCTATATTTAAATTTAAGATAAATGTAAAAGTAAAAGTGTTAAAAAGCGCCATTATTGCCAAGGAACTGTTTGTACACTAAGGTGACATTTGTTAAAAATTGCTAAACTTAATAATTTGATTAAAGTTATAAAGATACACATATTTAACAATACAACTATGCTTCTTTTTATTCATATGCTTTCTTGTTACGTGGTAATTTTAATGACTTTTTTTCCTTTTTAACCGAAAAGGATAAAAAAAATAAAGTAGTCAACTCACCGTACTTGAATGAAGAGGAGTTGTTACTGAATACAACGCACAAATATTTTTAATATTTTTAATAATACCACTGGGTTTCTTATGAACTCTGATAACTGCGATAGCCCCGGAAAAGGTTATCCCACCAAAAACATTCTGTAAAAAACTAGCCAAGTCTCGATGGAGCTGCTTGTTTATCTCTAAAAAGTAATGAAATTTAGAAAAAGCCAATTCTTAGTTTCCTTAATGCTATTTTTTTATTATTATAGTTAATTTTCTGTGACTTGGCCGTTGAATTGTTCACAAGGGTACAAAACTAGGTGCTCCATGACACCATTGCACCAATCTGTCGTCAGAACCGCTACCCATTGACGATGGAAAATCTTCGATTGTCCAAATTTTTATAGTTTTCACTTTATGTAGCTATTAAACCCTAACTCTGAACCAAATTGCAGCTCTTTGAGTTTATGAGAATCTACTAGTTCTATTTTGATGATCCTGACACTCACTCAGTGTCATAATTGGAAAACTTTGCTTTCGCTTAACTTCGGAACTAAATGACCTACAGACTTGAAAATTCTTCGCGGCCAAGTGCGAATCGGCCTCGCTCATGAAGGGTTCCGTAGCAGCAAGTAACATAATATAAAATTTCTTGTAGTTCGTTGTAACTTTGTACGATGTCTTAATAATAATGTTGCAGTTTACGTTTTGTGATGTACTAGCTTCTACCCGGGACTGCATCCGCCGACCAAGTCGCAGGCAGAAGTTATATTATATAAGGATGATTTGCGCGTAGATCTATATATATAGATCAATTGCTGTTCGTTAGTCTAAAACTCGATAACGGCTGGACTGATTTAGCAAATTTTGGTTTCGAATTATTTGTGCAAGTCCAGGGAAGGTTTTGGGAGGGAGTTCATATGAAAAAATGCTTGGAAAATAGATAAATAGATAATTAAAACAACTATATCCCTTTCCCTTAGAACTCCTAGCTGTCAAACATTTGATATTTGTCCCGCCCGTTGCCGCGTCGTTTGAAAATCAATTAAATTCAAAATCGGATAAAATTAAAAGTTAAGTTATTTTTTTGGTCATTTATGTCAAATCTATTTATTTATTCAGATACATACAACAAATTACAACTAATTAAAAAATTGGTTGCCTGTAAAGTCGGTATACGGGCGAAAGTTTTACGTGACAACGACTTTGAGTGGTAAAATAATTTTAATGTGAATATTCATTCGTATAGTAGGAAGAAGGATGAAATAATAGTAACAATTTAAAACATAACGTGACGTAACGTGAGCGGAGCGTAACGCAGTTTCTTGAAGTGTCACCCGGCAAACCAATTTATAAGACGTTGTCACGTCAAAACAGAAAATAATACATACAGATCTGAATTGCAACTTAAAACATATGTATACAAAAAAATATAATTGAGAATAAATACTAAAACTAACGCGACAAATATTTACAAATCATAATATTAAAAAACAAACAAAATTTTAATTATTCATTTTGTCTGAGCATAAGGGTGTTTCTGATAATTTTTAATCATTCAGAAATCAACTTAAAATAATTAATTCTTTCGTTTTTTTTTGTTATTTTGATTTTCTACAATTTACAATGACAAGAAGAAGACGACCTTAGTTAGGTCGTTGAAGTCAATCTAATGTGCGAAGAGATACGACTATTTTTTACTAAAGTTAAAACATTCTGCAACAATTATTATTTATCATTCAGCTTTTTTATATATTATTTCTAAGGCGATAGGAAGTTCGCCGGGTCAACTAGTATAATATAGATAGCAAGTTGCCTTCGCGCGGTTTTACCCGCGTAGTTCCCGTTCCCGTGGTAAATATTATGACTAAACCTGCATGCCCCGGACACGTAAAGTCCGCCGCTCCGCACTAGGCCCCCACTTTATTAGGAGATGATTTATAAACTGATAATGATACCAAAAAAAATAAAGTTTATTTACATTTTGTTTCCATTCTTGTTAAATATCCCTTATTTAAGTGTAATACAAAAATAATAGTTAATTCTTAGATGAACAAAAGTAAGGGCGATGTCATCCATATAATATTTTATTTGATATTGTCGCATATAACGTTGTAAAAATACCTATTACAAAAGAAAAACACTACAAAGACTCGGTCAAACTTACTCCTAGCAAGTAAGCTCAAACAATTTATAGTAAAACGAACTTACATGATACGTCAGAGCAAAATACAAGATTATTAATGAATTATAATAGTACGATAGTATTGCTAACAGTCCCTTTGAAGATTTTATTTCTATATGGCAGGCCTCTCCACTACTTTTCCTGTCCCGACGCCACTCGTACCTAGTGAAATATTTACGTTTTGAAGAACTACATTACCCAAGTGGATGGTTCGAGCAGACTTTGCATCGAGAGTAAGTTCTTTCTTTATCGCATTGCTCAGTAGAATATTAATAATCTGTGGTAAATCTTCTATTTTGTCGTTGATAGACTGTAATTCCTTTTTGATATCAATATTGTTATCAGGAACTACAAGTTTTTTGTCGTTGGCAATAGTGCTGCTGGCGATATTTGTCGTAGTTTCTACGATTGGTTTTAGTATGTACAGTTTCAAATCATTTACGTGATAGTATATGAGATTATTTTCATTGTCAAACGCAATTTCTCTGGGATGCACAATTGTGACAATTTTTTCAATCGCATCATTGTCTTCCTTGACCTCATATACTCCGTCATCGGTTGAAAAATACACTTTGCCATTTTTATCTGTAGTCAGCATATTAATTGCAAACTTTTTCTCGTATACCATCTGATTTTTTGTAACTTTGTTGTACTTGTACAAAGTATCCTCGTGGGTATACAAAATATTATCTTTGTCGTCAACAATAAAATTGTATACTTTATTTAAGCCTTCTATCTTAGCTGATTGTCCATTAACTAATGTGAAGATATCAGACCCCAAAAATTTTCTGTAATATACTATATCTTTAAAATATATTCTGAAGATATCGTCGCCATTAGCACCAACAAGTTCCGTTTTGTTGGTGTCCTGACTATATTTGTATATGCCAGTGGCTGTCGCAATGTAAGCGGCGTGAGTAGCCTGATCGAAAGTTATCCACTGAGAGGAAGGTATGCCATTAATCGGTTTAATCACCTTTGTGTTTATATTTAATACAGCAGGTAATCCATGATATAAAGAAATATATAAATCGTTGGTGGTGTAATCAACGGGTAGATTACTGTTAAAGTTATTGAAATCTGTTGATGTATTGTTAAATAATATTTCTCTGGTATGAGGAACTCCATTGACAAGGTAGACAGGCGGGTCGGCGTCTCCTCGGACGAGAGCGAGCCACGACAGGACCACCAGCAACTTCATGGTAATCTGGAATAATTTTAAACAGTAATTTTGGGAAAGAAGTTTCTTATGGGACAATGCGGAGGGGTATGGTGTGTCATCGGTGTAACATCTGTCTGTTTGGAATCATCTGTTTCCAATTGGAATGTCATTCGAATTTTACACATAACATGACAATTTTACACAAACACATAACGCTTAAATAAAATTACTTACAGCTTTAACGCTTAATATTTTGTAATGGGAACCCTAAATTTAACATAGTACCTACCTATATGTATTTAATTTTTAAGATAAAGTTAAAGGTGAAAGTGTTTAAAGAGCGCCATTATCGCCAACCAACTGTTTGTACAGTATGGCGACTTTTGTTAAAAATGTAGTGCATGATTTATAATTTGAATAAAGTTAAAACAAAAATTTACACAACAACCATGTTTCTTTTTATTCATATTCTTGTTGTTAGGTGGTAATTTTAATGATTATTTTTTCCTTTTTAACCGAAAATGATAACAAAAAATAAAGTAGTCAACTCACCGTACTAGAATGAAGAGTAGTTATTACTGAATACAACGCACAAATATTTGTGATATTTATGATAATACCACTGGGTTTCCTGTGAACTCTGATAACTGCGATAGCCCCAGAAAAGGTTACGAGTATAATTATGTTTTATTTAAAACTATTGTTTGCTTAGCGGTTACGCCCGCGACACAAATCAGATTTAAAGACTGTAAAATTCAACGTATCATAAATGACAAGACATATTTCAAGTTCTAAGTTCTAAACCCTATTTCTATTTAGATCATAAATTCCTTGACCGATTAAATAATGCCAGTAGCTAGAACAACATTTTAAATAAATCATTCAAACATCTTCTCTTGATTTTTTTTGTTTAAAAACTCCATGAGTGATAAACATTCAGACTGACAATTTGTTTTGTATACATGTACAATGTATGTATGCAGGTATGTTTAGAATAGAATAGAATAGAATAGAATAGAATTTTATTGACAGCAGAAAAAAATTATAATAAAACAATAACAATAAAAACAAACAAGGAATTATAAAATAAAGCAAAATAAAAAAAACAAATAATACAATGGTAGAAGTGCTGCCAAAGGGGGACCAGCTCAGCATGTGCTGCTGAAGTCAGCAGCGCTGATTTTCAGCTGGCACCTGTAGTGACCACGGCTCAAGAAATAAAAAAAGTTATATATATAGTTAACAAATACACAGATAAATGGAGCAAGATAATAGTGAGTACATACTTAAAAACATTATATATATATATAAAATAATAAAGTCAACAATCTCGCTGCGCAAGACATCGCCCGAGACTGGCGGGATCGTTCCCATTCTATAATTGTTTGTAACAGTGTCCCGCTTTGCCGGCCGAGGCCTATCTATATCTATACTAATATTATAGATGCGAATGTAACTCTGTCTGTCTCGCTTTCACGCTAAAACAACTGAACCGATTTAAATCAAATTTGTAACACACATAGTCTAAAGCCTGAGAAAGGAGGGCTTTTTATCCCGATAAAGTGGAAGATCTCTCGGGAATGCGGGTGAAACCGCGGGAGTCACTAGTGATTCAATAAATCAACTTGCGTCCTTAAGCACAGGCGTGTTTACTTGTCCCTCGATTATATACCTATATTCCGAGATAGTTAACACAATTGATATGTTTAAAAATAACCGTCATTTTATGAGAAGTATACATTAGTATGGGTGGAGGGTTCCACCAACAAGTGGAGTGGTGGTATATGAGCTGATGATGATGATAAAATAGACACGGCCAATCTGAACTGTAAAGTCTTTCGACACATTGATAGCAACAATCACTATATACAAAACCTGATGTTTTTCTTTACACGGAATGCACAAACATTAAACTTAATCTATGTAAGCATTGACGCGAGAACCGTATGCATGTTTCCGTTTGTGTGGCATTTGTGGTCGTATGTGGCCGGGTAAAACCGCAGTAAAGCTATACACTTCCCCTGTCCGGTAATGTTAGTTAAAAACAAATTAGGTGTTCTACAGAATATATTTATTAATAGCGACCGGTCCGGATTTTGGAGGGGCAAAAACACACCGTCATAATCCTATACATTAAAATCTTAATAAATTATACAAATACAGTTTCCGCTTTATTACTATATCTATTGATAAATACCGTTGCGTAGTTTAAAAAAGCTAAAGGGACATATGTCTTACACTATTTACAAAAAGGGTTTTAAAGATGTTGATTAGGCAGGCTTTTAATACATCATGCAGAGTTTATGATGTTAATATTATTGATAACTAGTGGCTCCCCGCGGTTTCACCCGCGTTCCCGGGATAAAAAGTAGCCTATGTGTTATTCCAGAACATATTCTAGCTCTGTGCCAAATTTCAAGCAGATCCCTTCAGCCGTTGGAGCGTGAAAGAGTAACAAACATCCATACAAACTTTCGCATTTATAATATTAGTAGGATGTGAAACAATATAGAAACAGCTCACGTTAGATAAAAATATATATCCTAAATATTATTATAAATGCCAAAGTAACTTTCTAGCATACTTTCGCAAAGTATGTTTGTCTGTCTGTCTGGCTTTCACGCTAAAACTACTGAACCGATTTTAATTAAATTTGGTATACTCTAGAGCCTGAGAAAGGACATAGACTACTTTTTGGGGAAAATAGATGATCTCTCGGGTACACGGGTAAAATCGGTATCAGTAGCATAAACTAGAGATTGATAAAAACGCATAAATTGTTAAGGGCACTTAGTCATAAATAATTCATTACTATATGTAAAGTTTGTTGTGAATTCCATAGCTTAATATTATGTATGAAATGCACTAATAAGAAAAATATACCTCCAAGTCTTGCCTATAAGAACTATTTTCCGACGTCGCACAATAATTCATGAGGCAATTTTTTACCATCTTCCACGCTATTAATAATAACGTCTATTTCTTGTATCCCTCTTTAAAATAACTGTTTCAAGATTAAACGCTACTTTTATAAAACAATGTCAAAGCTTTGTTTTGTTAAATTATCGGAGGTAAAAAACTTTTTTAATTGCCAAAGTTTTGTAAAATGTGTCCACGGGGCGTACAAAAGGACGTAGATTTAATTTTTGTCTTTGTGACTTAGCGGAATGGAAATAGGTAGGTATAATTTGGGTGGTGGACAAACAAACCAAAAGTTTTGTCTAGTCTATTAGATACAGTCTGAGTATAGTTACGATTTTTAAAGGGTCGGCAACGCGTGAGTGACGTCTCTGGTGTTACAAATGTCCATAGGCTACGGTAACCGCTTGCCATCAATACAAGTATTTTTTTTATAAAGGTAACTTCTGCCCCGTGGTTTCACCCGCATTCTTGGGACCATCAACATTTCCGAAATTAAAAGGTAGTAAATCTTTTCCCAGGTCCTTAGTACTATACCTATCTGTACCAAATTTCATAAAAAAACGGTTCACTGGTTTGAGCGTGAAAGCGTGGCGTGGGTGAAACAGATAGACAGACAGAGTTAATAACAAAAATGATGCAAGGATGTAATTATCTATATAAGTATGTATTTAAAAGTATTATATGTCAACTATCTGGTTACCATAACGCAAGCTTTGGAATCAGATAGGCCGTGTGAAAAAAATGTCCCAAGACATTTATTTATTTATAATTATGACAATAACCCACAAAATCATAAATATACCACATAAATAAAGCGAATAAAAATCCAATTTCCAACATGTTCTTTATAAATAACACATAATCAGTAACACGCTCATCCCAACGTACACGTATTTGAAAATAGCAAAACTGGATCACGAGTCAGCTTTATAGATTCACACTCGTTAGTGAGAGCCAGATTTATCACGTAGGATCATCGATGTATGAAACGTTAGATTCACTATTCTAAAACGAATACTTTTAATAAATATCCTGGGACATTTTTCACACACGGTCAATCTGATTCCAAAGTAAACTTCAAAGTGAGCTAGTGTTATGGTAACCAGATAGCTGATATACTACATATAATAATTTTAAATACATACATAATATAGATATTTACATCCAGACAGAGGACAAACAGACATATTCATGCGTACAGATGTTTGTCCTGGGTGGGATTCGAACCCACGACTCGCGGCTTTTACCAACATAATTTTTAGTACTTGCATTTATTAAACGTAGATTCTTATGCACTTATGTCTAGCAGTGGACTCCGATTGTGAGGAGCGCCTTACCAGCTGGTAATTATATATTTATAATTGCGTTCATCATAGTCAGGAACTTTTTAATATTAATGAGCTAGGCTTGCAGTAGCTCATTATTTTATCTTAATATTTAATGCCAATATTTGTCTTTATAGAAAACAGAACTGCCATAAAAGTGGGTCAAAGTATATTATTAAAAATTTAATTTAGTTGTTAGGCATTGGACCTATCATTCTTTTATAAAACACAATCACAAATTAGTTGTCAATGTGTATCTAGTTTTTATATATCGATGTTTGAAGTACATAGAGGTACCGCCGCCGCCGCGCCGCGTCGTCGCGTTCAGCTTGCCGTTTGATGTCACCGCGCGTTAATGAACTGGATTTACTGATAGCAAATACAGAAATAACATGTTTGATAATAATTATGTAGGTACCTGGATAATGTTTGATAAAATTCCAAGGAATCAAAGGAATAAATATCAAAGTCTTAAACGTCACTTTACTATTTGGCCGATGTATGTCGCATTCTTAAGTTTGAAGGCGTTATTTACATAAATAAAATATATTTTCATGTTCCTTCATTCAGTCAAATGTATTTTTATTATACCCGTTTTAATACTCAAAATATACTTACTTACTAATCAAATGGTATCAAGCATTAAACCTACACTGAATATACGTTTACGAATCAACCGAAAAAATACGTTCTATTGAAAAGAAAAACAAAATTTGACAGCCCGGTTTGCTTTGTGGTTAGTGACCCTGACTTTCAAACCGCGGGTCGTGGGTTCGAATCCCACCCAGGACAAACATTTGATTGCATGAATATGTCTGTTGGTTCTGTGTCTGGATGTAAATATGTATTTAAAAGTATTATATGTATTATATTAGCTATCTGGTAACCATAACACAAGCTCACTTTGGAATCAGATTGGCCGTGTATGAAAAATGTCCGACGATATATATATAAAATTACTAGCTGCCTCCGCGCGGTTTTACCCGCGTAGTTCCCGTTCTCGTGGGAATACAGGGATAAAGTATAGCCTATGCTACTCGGGGATAATGTAGCTTTCCAAAGGTGAAAGAATTTTTGAAATCGGTCCAGTAGTTTCGGAGCCTATTCATTACAAACAAACAAAAAACAAATCTTTCCTCTTTATAATATTAGTATAGATATAGATATCGAGTTATTGTCCTCGAACAGCGTTGTTGTCTTTGTCAGCATAGTATTGGAAATAAAGCCAAAGCACAGTAGTTTATGTATATTATAAAACAACAGGGTGCCTTGGGTAGATGGCTGCCATTGAGACCGACCACTTTGTTGACCAGTAAACCAATAAAACGAGGTCTCTGAGCCGAGAACTTCACCAATCCAATAATAAATTCTTATTTCACACTTAAAATGTGGTGTAAAATGAAGACTGAAGCGGGATGATTCAAATATAATCTCATGTGGAGAGTTCGTGTTCACTCTTGCCACATGGTCGGCGAAAATGGGACGGGGAAGTGGAAGATAGAAGTAGCAATGTCAATATATATTATTAAACTAGCTTCCACCCCGCTATTTCACCCGCCCAAAACCTTCAATATACCCGGGATAAGTTGTAGCTTATGTCTTTCACCAAGAAGTAGTCTATATCTGTACCAAATTTCATTATAATCGGTTACATGGTTTAGGCATAAAAGGGTAACAGACAGAGTTAAATTGACATTTATAATATTAGCAGGGATAATTATTGCTATCTATCTAAATATGTGTGGTGGCTTATGATATAAATCTCATCTCATATTAATCTTACTAATATAATAAATGGTAGTTTTGTTACTCTTTCACGCCAGAACGGCTGAAGGGATCGCAAAGGAATTTGTCAAAGAGTTAGAATATGTTTTGGAATATCACACAGGCAAATTTTTATCCAGGGAAATCCCGCGGGGAAAAAATATTGCAATAGTTAATATACCTACATTTTATTTCTCTATTATTATTGTAGAAACTTAGAATTCCATAGTATTTCAATTTGTTAAAGAAGTGTACAAACTTCTTGTTTCCCAAAATTTTTTATTTTCTCTTCTCATTAATTACATTCAACAATTTATTAATAAACGAATTCATGGCAAGAAGTAAGTTATAAATAAATAAATATAAATATCCTGGGACATTTTTCGCACACGGCCAATCTGATTCCAAAGTAAGCAGAGCTTGTGATATGGTAACCAGATAGCTGATATACTACATATACCTTCTAGTTTTAAATACATACTTATATAGATATTTACATCCCGACACAGAACAAACAGACATATTCATGCATACAAATGTTTGTCCTGGGTGGGATTCGAACCCATGACCCGCGGCTTGAGAGTCAGGGTCACTAACCACAAAGCTAACCGGGCTGTCATGTAGGTAAACCTAAATTAGTAGAATAAACTTCTAAACTTAGATCTTGAACACACGTAACAAATAGAAATAACACTAATAGTGGAGTAAACGAAGCGAAAAATACGGTCTTACCTCCGAATTTTTTTACTGTGAACCGATTTGCATGAATTTTTTGGAATTAGGCTCATCTTACCCTTAACTTTAAAAGTGAAAATGATCTGAACTCCGCCTATTATTTTTAAGGGGTGTAAACCACCCCTTAATGGAAAAAATTACATTGAGCCATTTTATCGCTAGAAAACATGTCTAATAGCAAATGGTGAAATTGTAAAGTATTTTCTTACATAATTACCTCATATTAAAATCATTTTCAACCCCTTGAAAATCTTACAACCCTTGCAAATGTGTCATAGTATGGTATAAATATATACCATATAAATATATTATGGCGATAATATTTGTGTATTATCGCCATAATATATTATTAATATAGGTTAGGGTGCGGCGAGGGTGGCCCTTGGGCCACCCTTAAGCCTCGAACGTCTAAATGTTCTGAAATGAACACAAAAAAGGTGACAAAGACTTACTGTCCTAACATAACATTGATTACTACGCCCAAATATAGTTTTTTTACACATTGCCGGTGGACCAGCAGGTATTCCATATAATTCCGAGGAAATTTATACATTTCCTAGGATATCTATGCATTAAATAGTTTTTCAAACAATATTGTACACAGTTCCTAAATAGTATCGGAACTGTACACATTTCCTAGGATTTGTATTCAATTCCTTGATTTCATACATTTCTAGTAGCATATAAACACATTACAATAGTTGTGGGTCTCTATTATACTGCGTACTTTCACATTGCTCCAAATATTCGCACGCCGAAATTTTCAGTTACTAAGTAGATAAAAATATGTTAAGTTTTTGGACCATAACTCCTTCAATTTTCATGCTATCACAAGTTATAAAACACCATTGTAAAGGTAATTAAAAGAGCTACAACATCCTTTATTGCAATATATAGTAAAAAACCTTTTTCTGAAGGGTTAAAGGGCTTAGGAGAGGCTGTGATTCCGCTGCCACGCGCTCTTTAAACAATCATAACTCCGTCAATTTTTGTTTCACAGAAAAACCAAAACATCCAAATTGTTTGTCAGAAAATTATCAATTTTTTTATTGCCACACCTTTATACGTATCTGTCGTCCTTTTTGAGATATTATGAAAAATAGGGTGGAATTTTATAAATATTTGAAAGTTTGTTTTTTATATAATCATGAATTTTTTGAAAAATACGTGTCCTGAAGCAGCCAAACTGATACTATCCATCAAACTCTTCATAATAAAGTTAATTCTAGGCGGAATACGATTAATTTTAATTGTGGTGGAAATGGCACTTATGAAACCCATTGATTTAAAAGAAAAAAACATTAGATGCTCCCCTTATTTGCAATACAGCTCACTTATTTTACGTGCAAAAGACTTTAAATAGTGCTCATTTTAAAGCTTATTTTATGCGCTACAAAACCCTTTTGTATTAGAATGCATAAAATGCATCTGCTCGCCACTAGATGGCATTGACCACATCGATTAAATTTCAGATAAAATAAAACACGGCTTTGATCTTTAATATCTAGCTTAATATTGCACGTAGAATACTTTATAAAATACCAAATTGTTCATTGTTTTACCTGCTACAACTTTGTTCTTGATGAAATTTTCGATAAACGTATATTTTTGGAGATATTTGCAAAAAACCGATGAAAACCGTGAAAAAATTGCAAATTTTCAATAGCCAATAACTTGAAAAGTATTGGATTTTTTGAAAAGCTTTATATGTGATTTTTGCTTAAAATTAGGCCTTCTATTGATATCCGAAGCAATTTTGAAAAAAAAGAAATTCACCCCCGAGAAGGGGTGGCAACCACACCCAGGGTGGTTGCGGAGTTCAAATCATTTTCACTTTTGAAGTTAAGGGTAAGATGAACCTAATTCCAAAATTGTATGCAATTCGGTTCACAGTAAAAAAAAACGGACCCATAATGCTTCGTTTACTCGGCTATAAGTAGATTTAAACAACAGTTAATATTGAAGATAATCTTCCTTCCCTAATAAACCGTAACCGTATAATTTACTACGGCATTTGAAGGTACTTCCTAAGACTATTCATTGAAGGCACACGCTCCCCATATATCACTTGGAACACCGCCGAAGGGTTTTGTGAAAGGGAAATAAAGTGCTGTACCTTGCTGGACCCTGGCGGGTCCGTGGGTCAGCGGATATTGAAATAAGGTTACCTATTGAACAGACCTGGGGGTCTAATTTTGCCAGTTTACCCGTAACATATATGAGTAATCTATAATCTTCTTATATAAAAACCTAGCGGACCCGGCAGACTTCGTTCTGCCCACCAGCGCCACCTACCGTCCAAATTGATGTATTATACATAAAAACCTTCCTCCCGAGAAAGGAAACTTTTCATCCTGCGAAGATTTAAGATCCTCGGGAACGCGGATGAAACCGCGGGGAGCCACTAGTGATTAACAAAAATATGATTGAATGAAATTTACTGACTTTCGTCCCTCGATTTCACAACAATCTTCAATTTAACCACGATAAAAAAAATTGCTTATGTACTATCCCAAAACATAACTCTGTGGCATATCGACAGCCCGGTTGGCTTAGTGGTTAGTGACCCTGACTTCCAAGCCGCGGGTCGTGGGTTCGATTCCCACCCAGGACAAACATTTGTATGCATGAATATGTCTGTTTGTCCTGTGTCTGGATGTAAATATCTATATAAGTATGTATTTAAAAGTAGTATATGTAGTATATGAGCTATCTGGTTACCATAACACAAGCTTCATTTGAAGCTTACTTTGGAATCAGATTGGCCGTGTGTGCAAAATGTCCCAGGATATGTCCCAGGATATATATTTCATTGAAATCCCTTCAGCTGCTTTAGCGTGATTGAGAACAAACATCCATCCAAACTTTACCAAGTATAATATAAGAAAAATTGTATAGAAAAAAAAAACAAAAAAATATGCAACTTTTATCGATTTAGACGTATGACATAATTGTATTAAATTTAGTATCATGTTAAGACGGGAGGCTTAAATTAAAGATGTCATAATACAAGCTGAAGCGGATATGATTCTGTTATTGCATCGGTTAATATATGTTTCGGGTAAAATCGGCGACATTAGTCCCCCTAGTATGTGCCGCACGTTTTTATTATTTATGCTTTGTGTCAGCGTTTGCCGTAATCCACTTTAAATAATATCTTTACCTTTTTTAATAAACTTGCGTAATGGCGTTGGGAACTTAACCGCTTAGGGTTTGTTCACATTGAGGTTGAAATATGAGACTAATTTTATACCATTTCCTCGAAATTTGGATGAAAGAAGAATAGATATAGTTCGATTTGAGATGTCTATAGGAATATTTTGTCAGTTTATTTCTATGCGATGCTATTTGGACGCCATTATAAAATACTCTTGCAGTTTTTGTTCAGCTACTAGCTTGCCCCTGAGACTTTGTTTTCATGAAATTTACTTCTTAACTCCACAAGTTAATAAAATTAAGTTTATATTTACACTTGCAGATGGCGGTACTGGACACATGCTATCAGGGCAGTCAGCATATCAGCTCATATACGTCTCCACCGAGGAGCTCGAGCCTCCCCTAACATCGAGGGGCTTAGGCCACCACGCAGGCCTAGTGCGGATTTACATGCCTTTAATGGTTTTATTACGATGTTTTCCTTCACCGAAAGCCAGTGGTGTAAATCCGTACGTAAGTTTTAATAAACTCAGACGTACGGGCCAGGGATATGAACGTGCACCCTCATAATCGTGAGTTGGTGCGTTCCCAACTGAGGCACCACGGTCAGCATATACCGTGGCTTTATTTATCATTCGACAGTAACTCTTCGTTTTTCCAATAGAACAGATTGTGTGAAGTCGAGACGTGACTAAAAGTCCATTATAGTAAATGGAGTACATTTGTACTGAATACTGCAACACATTGCACTCGGTAAATGCGAGGGAATTCCGAACGAAATGTGTTAAAGAGACTGGGAACATTTAGCGTTACTGTAACGTATTTATTGTTATCTATCTATATATAAATAAAAATGAATCACCGTAATGTATGTATGTGTGCTTCTGAGCGAGTGCAACAGATTGGGTGTATATTTTTGTATTCGTTATTGTCAGCACTAGGTTTGTATAGATAAAAAAACTGGAGCTTCGGTAAAGATGTTTTGAAAACGGGAGAAATGTGACAGGGGCCGGGTCAGCTTAGTATCCTTGCTTTTACTGATATAATTAAGGAATACTGGAATGAATCAAAAACATATTTTAGTGTGACACATTACTTATCGTTAAGGGAGCTTATTATTATATTTAGTTTAATTCATATTAGTCAACTAGGCTCCCCCGCGCGATTCCACTCGCATAGTTCCCGTTTCCTTGGAAATTCGGGGATAAAATATAGCCTAAGTTCTTCGGAGATAGTGTAGCTTCCCAACAGTGAAATATTTTTCAAATCGGTCGAGTAGTTTCGATGCAGACAAACAATAATTTTATATATATATATATTAGTATAGATTATTCTTGTTCTATCAAATGTGTATATATCCTAAGGAAATATCGCTTTGTACAGACATGTAATTAAAAAGATTTTATGGACCTCCCCCGCCATTAACTTGCACCTCTTTAACTCATATTGCTTGCCTTCTATGTAACGTTTTGTAGTATTTTATGGTATCTTACTTTTTAAAAGCTTACCATAATACTTTGTTTTTTTTTTATAGGAAGAACTTTCATTGTTGTGTCAAATTATCATTTTTACTTTTTAAAATGACTGCAAATTTACATCAGTAGAAAACATAATAAAAAGGTAAAAAATCATTGAACTGTGCTATAATAGTATGGGGGTACAGAAATGATATAAAAATATTATCTCTAACATCAAATTCGGTTTGTTCACATTATTTGTTCGAACGTAAAAATCTGAATTTCCATTTTTTTTATTCCTGTTTAATTATGTAGGCTTTGGAAAAATACGTTTCCATTTGCTAAATGAAATGGTAACCATTGGTGTACCATATTTTTTTTTAATTTTAGTGTTTTAAAGCCCATTTATCGAGGAAAGCTATAGGTTCTTTAACATCGCACTACGACCAATAGCAGCGGAGGATCGTTGCAAAGTTGCAAAAACGGGTAAGATGTGACGTAGACGATGGTCAGGGTTGTACCTAGAGTCGAATATGAGGTAGGGCAGCATTGGTTACTGGTAGGGGGAAAGTAAATAATGCTGTTGTTTTTGGAACGTAGTTCCTTATCGCGGGTTGTGAAAGGGGGCTAGACGGAAAAAATTCTTACGAAAAGTTGTCATGACACTTTTCCGAGCGGGGCCGAGCGTGGCCGAGCTTTGCCGAGCGGCGCGTTGCCAAGGCGCGGCCTACTAGTTCCGCGCGCACTATACTAGCTACTACTTGATGTGTGTACAAAAAAATATTATTACAACAAAAAAAATATATATTAACATTTCCTTCACTTATTAATCGAAAGGAACTTCGTTCCATCCGGGTGTTCCTTGACACCTCTCAAGTTTTTTATTTTTAGATGGTGTCTCAATTTGACGCCCTTTTAGACATCACAAAATCATTTTTTTTTTGTATTTTAAGGTAGGGCATTGCCTCACAATGCCCCCCCTAGCTACGGCCACGACGATGTCGCGTGATAGTTAGTCCAAATTAAATATATTATTACAACAAATTATGTGCAAAAACATATAGGTACTTATAGTAAAGGTACCCACGGCTTCAAAGGGGCAGGATGACCCACGATCTATCAAAAGTATTGACTAGAAGGTCCACATCAAAGGGACTCAATTTCCGATACTTTATACGTATTTGCGGCGGAGATTCAATGTTTTAACAAGTATATACTACTGAATATGTAGCAGTACAGTTTCAGTCAGAAAATGTATACAACCTTAAGGTTTATAATTGCCTGCACACACCTATGTCAAAAGGTATAAGACTTTCTAGGAATTCCTACTCTTTAATCCTTACTTCCTTAGAATACCTAGGAAGATCGGTCGCTCTAGTAGGTTGCTAGATATAATAGTTAAAGAAAACTATTTATAAATAGCAGAGAGACAAAAAGGATATGGACAATCGGACTAAGCATAGGCCTGAACAAACTTGTTACTAGAAATTATTCTCAAACCAACTATTTTTGAATGTCGTTTTAAATTAGGAAATGGTGCTTGACAATTTTAAAAATTAACTAGCCGCCGTCGCGCGTTTGTACCCGCGTAGAGTCCGTTCCCATTAGAATTCGGGGATGAAACATAGCCTTTGTTATTTATGAATAACGTAGCTTTCTATTAGTGAAAGAATTGTGCAGATCGGTTCGTTAGTTTCGGAGCCTATTCGTTACTAACAAACAAATCTTTACTCTTCATTATAATAGTCTAGATATAGAAGCACCTTGATATAGTATTTTGGGCTTTACTGCACACACTGTGATAAAGAATGTAACTTAAAAACTGGTAAACGTTTCTAGACCGACCGTACTACCTACTACCAACTAGGTACTTCGGTACCTGCTACTCATGAAATGACCAGTGTTACATAAATTCGGCTGGCAGTTGTCGGCAGCGGACCGGGAAACTACGCTGCTGTTTTATACTGCTCCATTATATTTAACCTTTTTATTACAGTGCAAGATTATTTTATAGTCTTTTATATAAACACTAGCTGCTGCTGCTGTGATGCAGTTTCATTTAAGTTTTTAAATATCTAATGTAACATGTATTATTTATATATATATACTAATATTATAAAGCTAATGTTTGTTAGTTTGGTTGAACGCGTAAATCATTATGGACTATGCGAAATATTTTTTCAATTACAGCCAGTTTTTGAGATTAGCGCTTTCAAACAAACAAAATTTTCAGCTTTATAATATTACTAATGGCTCCCCGCAATTTCACTCGCGTACGCGGGAAATCTTCCGTTTTCCCGGGATAAAAAGTAGCTCTGGACTATCTGTGTACCAAATTTCTTTAAATCGGTTCGGTAGTATTAGCATTACAGCAAGACAGACAGACCGATAGGTATACATACAGAGTTACTTTCGCATTTATAATATTACTAGTGACCCGCCCCGGCTTCGCACGGGTGCAATGCTCACACATCATAATTAGAAATCTCAAAATTTACAGTGTTTCTCTAACATATTTAATAATTAAAAACCTTCCTCTGCCATCACTCTATCTATTAAAAAAACTAAACTGCATTAAAATCCGTTGCGTAATTTTAAAGATTTAAGAAGACGGGGACAGACAGCGGAAAGCGACTTTGTTTTATAATATGTAGTGATATAGATTATTTCCAATAACAGGAGTTGCGGACAAATTTCCCTACAATCTAACCACTTTGCCGGCGCTTTTATCTTGACTTGGATAATAAAGTTAAATCTTCGATAGAGGCCATTAACCTCAATGTATCTTATGTCAAATCAGCGTTTCATGGCTGCCTTGCTCTTAGTTTTACGACCTTGTTTAAGACATGTTATTTTGATGTTTTACACTTAGAGAGATATGGAATTTAGTAGTATAAGTATTCCTATATCCTTCTAAAGATGTAAATGCAAAAGTGTGTATGTTTGTTATTCTTTTGCGGAATAACTACAGAACAGATTTGATATTCTTTTGAAATAACTACAGAATAGATTTGAAGGAAATTTGGAACACAGTTTATAACCTGGATTATCGCAAAAGTTACTTTTTATCTCGGTCAAATTGACGGGTCAGTTGCTTACAAATGTTTTGTCCTGTATGTGATTCGAACCCACGACCAGCGGCTTGAGAGTTCAGGTCACTAACCACAAAGCCAACCAAATTCAGTGTCTCACTAAATGCCTGAAAGATAGGCAGCACTCTTCACTCAATCGTGCTATTTCACTCGTCAGCGTTGATTAGCCTTCGTTAGCTTATGTAAACCTATAGAGGGGAATTTTATTTTTTCCTGTTTTGAAATGTACTGTCGTAACTTCAGTCTACTAAAACCTAAAATGGGGTCTTGCCCTAAAACGGTTTCCTACGAGAAAACACACTTGTCTGTCTGTTTGTCTGTTACTTTATCGACTAAGAGGCGTGTATAATATATAGCATTAGTTCATGATCAATGTGTAAAAAGGGAGTGATGACTTAAATAACGGCTGACAGGAGGAGAAGGAAAAAAATGTTATGGTGACCCTGCTTAGGCGGGGAATGGGTAGGACTTTTAATTTAAAATATAGTAAATTTTGATAGTGCCAATGATTTTTGTAAAAAACTAAGAAGAATTACCTAACTAAGCAGAGCTGGTATTTTATAAATCAAACAGCTAATATACCTACTTCATAATATGTATATTCCCAAACGGACAAAATGTTTGTCCTGCGTGGGATTTAAACCTACGACGGGTGACTTACACGTCAGGGTCATTATTTACTTACCAACTGGTCGGTCAATTAAATAACATTTTAATGCAAAATGCCTCTCAAATACGGATAGCAGCATTAATATTTCTGTTATTGATGCAAGAATGTACACTGAGCGGAATATTTAAAACATTTGCCGGCACCAACGGAGTATTTAACGTAGTTTAAAGGTACAGGGCATAGACCTATAATCTAACTAGATAACGTAAGCACCTAAATTTGTATGAAGACAACCGTGTCACGTTTTCTTTGACGTCTGAAGGGTATAACGGTCGATCGCGGACAAAATGGCGGCGTAGAAAGCGACAATTTTTTTGGAATCTACAAATCAATATATTTGATCTCTTCTACCCCTTTTTTCTACCACAATCGGGAGTTATCGACAAAAAAATATCCTACGGTTAAGAGCCCTCAGCGCTCACCGATTGCCCGTGTAAAGGTGTAACAGCCATCAGAGGCTAACACCTTCAAGTCCCTTAAAAAAAAAAGAGTCAATAAAATGTAGCTACTCAGGGAATATTTACTTGATAGTAATCAAGTGCATGTTCGGTGGAACCTGGACTATGACGGCGTAGGAGGCAGTTTTTTTTGCAGCTTTTTGACACGTGAAGTTCATACACTCGCGACTTCTAGTTAGAATACAGGTCTGTGAGCTGTATATATATGGTAGTTGGATATTGTAGTTGGAATTGCATTGCAATAAAGTTGCATCAAAGATACTACTTATTTATAGAACTGAGACACATCGTGGATATTGGTATGAAAATTGCACAATACAAAGTTATCGTGATAAATAAAGGATTATGTACCTACTCTATTTTTATATCACAACTTCACAAGAGAAGTGTGGCAGTGTTTTTACATTAAATTTAGAGATAAACTACTATAAAAAGCAACGTATGTCCTTTTGCGAGCTCTATTTAATATCTGTAGGCAAACATCATAAAAATCGGTTTGATGGTTTTTTAGCTTGATAGCCTAACAGACAGACAGAGTTACTTTCGTATTATATTTTATTATACCTAACTGATATGTTTCACTAATCACCATGAGCGCTAGTTAATATCGTTTTAGATTAGATCAAGGGAATTCTCCAAATTTGTCAATTTAAAATCTGCAGCACAGCACTTAAAATACTCTAAAGGTACTCACTAACTATCTATAACTATATCAATACCTACACGTAATAGTAATATTGATTAAACCTCAAAGTAAACTCTTCAAAATGCCAAGCGAACTTGAAACTTGCGCCTCATCTTTTTTCTCTCGAGTCTGTTTGATTGAAGCCAAAAGTTGCCAGTGGAATAAGTTTAGTTTCCAACTGCGACGTTGGAAAGTTTTTAGCAGCACTAAATATACCTTTTTTTAAATTCACCGGGAAGTACCGCTCGCTGGCGTTAAATGAAGGTTCCGGACTGAAAGAAACTTAAATATCACACGTTCGTGGTAGTACTTGTCGCAGGTATACGAAAGACTGGACCGCTACTTGCGGTTTTCGAAATATTTTAAGTAATTTTTGGGAAAATAAATGGAGGTGATTGTTTATACCCTTAGGTATTTTTTTTATAATCTTGATAATTAAAACGTTGTAACAATTAATCAGTGTCTCACAAAAGGCTATGTCATCTCCTGTATTTCTACATGTAGATTAACTTTTTCATTAAATTTTAAACTCTGCTAATGATGAACCTATTATTATTTTAAAATTAAAAAACCAAAATATAGAAAGCAAGATAAATGATAATAACACTCGGATGTAGTGCCCGCTCTATAACCCTTTACACCCGAGATTGTACAATCGTGCGTTCAAACTTTGAAAAATTCTACACCGTATAGGAATCATTTTTTGCAAACGCAACCGACGTCGATCAATGGTGAGTCTATTTGTGAGTGCGCCAAAATATACTTTATAGTCATAGAAACAAGTTAGGACTTGTCAGACAACGAAAGGTCGCGGTGAAGAGGGCTGCGTTTTTTGACGACAGCGCCCGCTCAAGTAAGTACTTCTTATTTACGTGAATAAACGAGATTTTTAAATGTTTTTTCCTGTATATTGCTTATTTATTAGATGTTGGATAAGTTCATATGTGTTTTTTGTACATAACGTTTAAAGTTTGTCGAGAATTTCTTTTGAAATTTAAAGTCGCACGAACATAGCATAGCGGTTGTAGTATCTGAAATTTATATTACGTACTTTTCTGCCTCTTTTTTGTTGTTTTGGTGTTTTGTGGCCTTGAATTAATGTTTTTTTATTTCTATAAGGACGTCAAATCACGGAACATCATTTGTGTCTTTTTAGAAAATGGCAATATCTCCGAGAACGAAGATTTGGGCGACGATGACGTAGAATTTGATTCGGATGTCCTATTTCGGCAAACAGCTGGAAAAAATGAAAATGAAGAGGAGCAAGTCGACAAAATGATTAATAAAAGACCGTGTACGACATTTAGCTCAACTTTTTCATTGATTCAGCCTCAGTTACTGCCGATTGAGTCACCTCTTCCGTCAACACCAAGGGCCAATACTATGCGAGAATCAAGAAGTTCACGTAAAAGGCGTTCCCCTTCTGCCCCAAATGATAGATCGAGATCCCCTGCCAGTAATCGTGAAACTATGTCTATTTGTGGAAGAAGACCTATATTGGTACCTAGAGATACGAGGAACCGAAAGCAAACTGCTTCCACACGAAAGGCCCATGACCATCCTGCATTGCCCACAAAGCCAGTAAGACGTCCAATAGATTATTTTAACGACTATTTTGACACTCATTTTTTTGAAAAGATCTCTCACTGTATAAATATATATTATCAACGCACTACAGGCCATGAAATCAAATGTACAGGCGCTGAAATTGGTAATGTAAAGTATTTGCAAGACACATCATCATGGGATGAATTATTTATCCTCGAGTACCAATGTATTGGAAGTCTGGCACAAAATTAGGCCGTATTTATGTTCTGATGACTAGAGACAGGTTCCTTACACTTTGTAATGCCCTCCATGTTGTCAATTCCAACTCTCCAGCTGCAGACGAAATGGATAACCTGCTACGAAAGTGCAACCCATGATTGACAACGTAAAATAAACCTGTAACAAGCTGGAAAGAGTTTAGGGCTTCTATTCTATTGACGAACAAATGATACCTTTCACAGGACGCTGTAAGTTACGCCAAGTTGTAAAACATAAACCTGAAGGTCTAAAAAACATTGTTCTTCTGATCATCATCTGAAGGATTGATGTTAGATTTTGATATTTATAAAGGTGCCAAGTCAAACTTCGGTGAATCAAATCTCGGTCTCGGTCCGTACGTAATTTTACACTTGATAAAAAGTATTCCATCTGGCAGCTGTGTTTTATTTCCATTATTCAGGATAATGTAGCCCAATGATGATACACACTCACGATCGTGCGACTTTCAATTATTTCCTGAAACTCACGCTCGTGAGGGTCTGATTGCTGGAAACCAGCGACGACAGGATTTTTTTCAGTATTTTTCTCATATGTTCTGGACACTAAGGAAACCACTTAACTACATTTTAACTTTATTTTAAGAAACAACATGTCTCGGGTGTAAAGGGTTAAAGCAAAATCAACTTTCCAACCCGAGCTTTACAGTCGACAATTGTTAGCTTATAAAATCCTATTTGATTGAAAACACATAATTTTTTATTAAGTAACAAAATTTTCGACTCCAACGCTCGGCTTGGAAAGTTGAACTGTACCAAATTGCTTTTCCTAGTATCAACGATTCCCAGAGCATTACATAAAATTCTTGACAAATTCTCACTTACATTGCCATAACAATCCTTCAATCTAGAAACGACAAAAGATCGAGAACTTACCGTACAGTCAGACATACATGTACGTCACCAGTCACGTATTGTACGACCATTACCGCACCTTCTTTGTCCCGGGGTACACTTAAACGCAATAACCCGGGGGACGTGGTCAGCCCCGGGCTCGCCGCTTCTATGATCTCCACGTTAAATGCATTGTCTATTGCCTCACATTCCTTTGAATGAGCCAATGAGATTTTATGAAGACTATATACCGAGGGGCTATCTATAAAGTACGTCACACGTGGTTCATGATTTTAGCCCTCCCCCTTAATTGTCACAGGTGATTACATTTGTGACCCCCCCATCCTAGAGTGACGGGACAAATTTGCAAGTTTACATCAAAAAAGTTTTTAATTAACATTTTTTTTCTGTTTACACTTTATTTTTGTTGTTACATTTGTACTTATTGTTATTTAATTATGTGTGATCAATAAAGGGAATTTGTATTATATTGTATTTATTGTAATTTTAGTTTAAATTAATATTTCAAATTCCGCGATTCAATTTATTACATTTGAAATGTAATGTCACAAAAATTTGGACCCCTTGTCCACCATGTCACATTTTTCGACCCCCCACCCCTTTACATGTGAATTACCTACTTTCTGGATGCCCCCTAGGGGTACTTGTAGTTAGTGTCGTAAGAATATACTCGATGGTTTTAAGTATAAAATGGCGTGAAAGAGTAAGTGTTGGAGCATAATAGAGTTGGTGTATGAACCCACACGACTAGACTGTTTGTTCTTTCTGGATAAATATTTACGTATTCATCGCTTCTCAATGCATTCCGTAGATCGAGAAAAATGGCGGAAAAATGCCAGATATATAAATCAAATTATACTAAAGCCTGCCACTTTGTCTGGGACGCATCTTATTCGTTTTTGATACATTTTTCAATGATGCTCCGCTCCTATAGGTCGTAGCGTGATGTCGTTATAGCATATAGCCTTCCTCAGACATTCGATTTTTTGTCGAACGATTTAGTATCGGAGCTTATTCAACATAAAAAAAATCTTTTATCAATATAATATTAGTGTAGACATAATATTTATACTTTTGAATTCATTATTTTAAAGAAATTTCGTAACGTCTACACAGAACAAATAAAGGCACATGTTCATGCACACAGATGTCTTGGATAGAATTCGAGTTAGTGTCACAACCACAAACCCATAAAGTCAGATGCGAAGCTTCAATCGACTGATCAATTTCCAAATGTAATAAACATTCTAGTCATTGCTGCACTGCATCAGGTAGACAGGTAATTAGACCAATATAACAATCAACATTCAAAACAATATTCCACCAAATGCATAAATCGTAATCAATATCAGATGACCTTTAATACCTGAATTTAGGAAAACTAAAATAGACTTTCAGTATTAATAATTAAGGTATGAAATGGAAGCAGTGCGAGGATGCATTACGGAACATTGAATAAATAATAATTAACTGTTATTCGGTATATAACAATATCTGCTGATGGCAGGGTCTTGGCATGAATGTTTATTGAACAATCAAACTAGCTTACCTGTAAGCGACGTTCGATTGAGATTATTCCTGTTGTAGTCTCGTCCGAAGATGATGAAGAATTAACAATGTAGTATGTTCCCGGTTACCTGAGGGCGCCACATAAGTTTAAATAAAAAAATTGGTACTAGAACGCTCCCTATGACAGCTTACCGCTACATTATCTATGGTCTTCATTTAGTTAACAGCCAACGTGGTATCTAATTAGTACAACCTTCGAGGGCCGTTGTGATTCATCCGCAACTGGAAATGGGTGGGTGGGACTCATCATCTTCGGACGAGACTACAACAGGAATAATCTCAATCGAACGTCGCTTACAGGTAAGCTAGTTTGATTGTTCAATTATACCAGTTGTAGTCTCGTCCTCGATGATGAAGAATTAACAATGTAGATGTTCAAAGTTAGTTGTACAATTAGATATTTTATAAAAGTATATACCTACTTATACTTTTGTGTATTAAAGTATTTATTTATATAAAGGCACTACTACTTTTGGAAATATGAAAATTAAAAACATATTAAGAAAAAACAAGCTATGTTTTAACTACAAAGCATTTATCAGTAAATATATGATGGTTATGACTGTAACTTTGTATGTACTCCTCTAATCATTTAGTAATATTCAAATGATCAACAACAACCATGTCCTGTACATATCCATGATCTGTCTGTTAAAAAATTACTCTAACTAGTAGTTGCATCCCATTGGGTGTGGATGTTCTCAATAGTTTACGTGTTTGAATATACATTAGGTACATTATCTTCAAGACAGTCAGAATCAATATCACTAACCTATTCATTTTCTAAAAAGCGTAACGTGGTTATGTACCTTCTAACTTGAGAATTGACTTGGGTAATTTGGAAAGTATCAAAAAAGCATGCAATAGCACTGAAAACAATGCGTAAGAGCAATATGCAATGTGAATTCGTGGACAACCTAGAAACCTCTATTCATAGAGCATTATTAACTGATAGCTCAGAGAGATGGATCTCTCGATGTAAATCTGTCTTTCTGTATAGGAAATAATATATTATATATGTTTATTTAACACAGATAAATATAAAATAAATTCCTAAATCTAACAAGGAATTATATAACAATTATTAGGCAGGTATATGTCAAAATACCTTGTCCAGAAGTGTTTTAATAGAGATATTGAAATAATAAGGTTTTTATGTAAGATGGTATGCCCAGATTACGAATGTATTCAAGAAAGTACTGAATGTGTTCATGTCCTTTTTATGATTTTTGTATATCCTTATGTTGAAATACAGTGTAAAAGAAAGATATCTAAAACAAGAGCAAATCTTACAAAATTAATTATTGATTCCTGAATTGTAAGCATTAACATATCCAAAAATAATCCTATATCAAAGCAACAAAATCACTGTTGACCAGTGTTATTGTAATTTGTTCATAATAATTTAATCTCTAATTATAATTAAATATTTAGTTTTACTTAGCATGAGATCTGACATTCGGCCTATTAATTTTTTAACAAAATAGTAGCTATGTGTCTTAATTTTGCATGTTGAAAAACAAACCAAACCAAATATTGTAAAAAGAATGTCATCTTCTAATAACCCACATTTAAGCATTGCTTAAGCAATTGACATGCAAGCATTTGCATGTCATAAATCAGTAATATGCTGGAACCATATATTGTAAAAATATTGACATCTAATGACCCACACTTAAGCAATAAATGAATTTCAATCTATTTTCATGCTGAAAAACATTAATGTGCTGAAACCAAATATTGTATATTTGGTATATCTTATAATAAGCCACAGTTAAGCAATAAATGAATTTAAATCTTTAAAATATAACACCTTAGACACATTCCATGTGCGTTAAATGCTTAGTTTGACTTGGTCTTTATTTAAAGAATCCTCTAAATAATTTATAATGGTACTATGTGTACCTATCAATAGGAGAACACCACTATAATAACAAGGCTGACCTGGCAGAGATCAAATGACAAACCTTTATAATACTTCTCTGCAAGTTAATTCATTATTTCTGAATATTAACCATAAGTGTACTTATTTCATTTGTATGGCAGTATGTTATCTCGCAGTTCGAGGTAGAGCAAAGAATTGTCTACCGCATCTTCACTTAACTATGTTGTCATAAAAACTATGACGGAGAAAAGTACATTCATTAATGTTAGGTTCCCATAGTAGTGGTTGAACAATTTTATCAATGCATTTTGAAGTCATTGAAAAAAGTGGAAATAACATAGAAATAAAAGATTGACCAGTCATTTGTAGAAGTATCAAATAATACTTGTTAATTATTTGATTAACATATTAGTTGCTAAGTTCCCATTCTGCTTGACCTAAAACTAGCAACACTATTTCTGTGTAGGATGAATAAATCCATTTGTTTTGTTTTTCACTCACCTGCCATATTGACTTTGAAAACATTATTAAAAATGTTGATATTGAATTCCAGCTAACCAATTTATATAAAAAATGCCAGTGGATCACAACTTACAACAACTTGACAACAGTCAATTTCCATATTATGTAACAATCATACAGATTATAACCATATTTAATATTAATAGCTGGACAGACTTATGGTACATATCTATAACTTGAGCTAAAAAAGTAATTGAAAAACTTGATTTAAGTTTTGATAGTAGCTCTAAGCACCTTAATATCTTGTCTGGGTCAATTTAAATGTACATATGTACATTTGATGACCATATGGTGAGTATTAAAAGGAGAACCCAAGAGTTTGTACTATTTGTGCTGTACAATTTTAGTGTAACCAAATCTATGATATAATTAACTTGATTTCAAAATTCTGAACAAGACAATTTGTTATTATACATATTATACATGTATTGTCATTATTGTCAAGGTACTGCACCACCTTTATACCTCTTTTTCTAATTGCTGACAGAAAAAGTGTACTTACACCTTCAGTACAAGTAAACAGTAAATTGGTATAATTTATCCTCAAGAAAAGAGCCAAGGCAATATCTTGATCTTTTTGAATACTGATCCTGTCATAAGCAACAGCAAAGCTTAATAGCCAGAATTCTTATTAATAATAACAATTTTCTCTAAAAATTGTTTTAAGCAGAATATTCCCCGGGATGGGGTTTTGCAAAATTCTTATATACACAGATACCCGAGTCAAGTTACTGGGTCATCTGTTCATGATTTCCATTTAACTATGAAAATTTTTAATTTGCCCACCTAATGTTTCACTTCGACCTGTGGTAGTGTTGTTGTATGGTGGGCAGGTGGTGATAGCGTTTTCTTGTATTGGGTAGCTATATTTATCACCTTCTCTCTCCTGGCATGACACTGATTTTTGTTCCTGGAACTGCAGTTGGTGTGTTTGTACTACTGAGTAGGGGCCCACTAGTTTAAAGACTTAAGTGGTATAGTTTAGGTGTGACATTATTAATTTTTCAAATCCACTGCAGACTTATGCAATGCTTTTGATTATTTTATTCTATGTATACACTCTTCCCAAAATAAATTCATCTAGATCTCCTTTTAAGGAGTCTTTCATTTGCTTATTTACAGCCTGTTAAATAAGAGGTCTGCTACTTTAAGTTTCATTTACAATAATGTCAAATAATACTTTACCAACATCATTAAAATTTCATGTCATCAACCCAAAAAGGTTGGATTAAGAATAGAAAAACATTGTAAGCATGTGGTTGGGCCACTGTTAATGTTGCAGCCATACTTTTGTTGGCTTTTTATAACACTATCTCAGCATTTAACTGGTTCGGTTATGGCCTTTTAAATTCTGGTTTTACTTTGGTGGTATCAATGTTGGGATATTGATAAATGGGGTGTATAGCATTAGAAGAAGTATCTTTTCTACTTTCTTAGCAACCTTGGTCAATATAGGTGTCCAGCGCTAAGATATTTCTACATAAGCTGGGAGCCCACTCTATTTCTTCTTCTATGGTCCCAATCTTTCAAGATTTCTGTATCTATTTCTATTATATTAATAATTTCTACTGCCTGTATCTTCAGATGTAAAGGTAGCACTGATTCCACACTAATAGGAGTCTCAGTCTCTGTCTCTCTGATGTTATTTCTGAAGAATTCTGGTATCTGAACACTTGGTGAACAACTACCTGATGACTGGGTTCAGAAAATATATGTGTGACTCTTATATTGTCAACAATTCTGACCTGTAGTTATTCGATACTCGTAACAGTATAGCAATAACGTGTCACTACGATTTGTTTGACATTTCCATTCTAAATTTATTTTACCATTATTGTCCGATACTCAATAAGCATAGCGACAACCAACAAATTTTACCATTACGTATATTGTCCGATACTCAATAAGCATAGCGACAACCAAGAAATATCTGAGGAGGTAAGTCAATTACCTATTGGCACAAATATGTATTTGTTATTCGATACTCATATTATACGATAATATAGTATAGCAACAACATTAGCCAATTTATATGCTATGAAATAGTTTTTCAAAATGGCCTCAGTCCGGATCAAGCCGGTTTGATTTTAGAATGTAAATAAAGTTACCCGGTACTCGTAACAGCACAGCGATAACTATTACAATCATTAAATATGTTTGGAAATCCATATAATTCTTCATTTTTGATATTCTTAGTACTTTAAAACTGAAAAGAAAGGAAAAAATGGGCGTGCGCAGGCACGCAACTAACCTGGAGATTTATCTTTAAATCGATCGATTTTCCATTGGAATCTTCGGAGTTTTCTTTGTAACTCTTCTTTTCCTTTAAGTTTTTCCATAATATAGTAGATTTACTGTAAAGAATCACTAAAAATCTGAAAAAGAAATTCGGGAGCGTGTGACGCCTCAAGTGACATAAGAAACGAATGAAGACCATAGATAATGTAGCGGTAAGCTGTCATAGGGAGCGTTCTAGTACCAATTTTTTTATTTAAACTTATGTGGCGCCCTCAGGTAACCGGGAACATACTACATTGTTAATTCTTCATCATCGAGGACGAGACTACAACTGGTATAATTGAAAATTTGTCTCTCATACGAGCAAGGTAAATGGACTTTATCATATACTAGTTGCGCTCATTGCTTTTCCCATGATAAAAGTCATTTTCTATCCTGAAAGACAATAAAATTTTTCATCATTATCTGATATACTGTTTAGTTGGAAACGCACCGACACACGATCATGAGGGTGTAGGTGCAAATCCTCTACCTCTGAGTTTATAAAAACTTACGTACGGATTCACACCACTGGCTTTCGGTGAAGGAAAACATCGTGAGGAAACCTGCATGCCTGAGATGTCACAATTAAAGGCATGTGAAGCCCGCCAAATCAAATCTTTCATCTTTATAATATTAAAATCTAGATTAGTTTAGAAGCATAGTCAGGTGAATTTGAATATCCCCGGGTACGGGATTACTCCCGGGAAAATCATTCCAAAAAAACGAAATCAATTTGTAACTATAATATTTCTGCGAATCGAATCAATTACCGTACCCTTATAGGATATTGATTTCAATTAATTTCGCCTCATTTCAGATATCTTTAGCCTGTCGCCTCACAGTGTTCCCATAAATAGGCCTTTGTCTATCACGGCGGAGGGAAATAGGCCATTAGCTTTATAGGCCTATTAAAGGTACCTCAGTAACTATTAATTTTGTTATAAAATTAAGTGAAAATTTTCGATGGGACATAATTAATTTTTATCTCAATTCAATTTGGAAACCTTCACTTTGTTATCATAAACTAGTGGCTCACTCGGTTTCACACGCGTTCCCAGGGGATAATATAATATTATAAGGATTAAAGTCTCCCGCCGCGCTGAGCTTGTGTTTGTTCGGGCTTATCTCAGAAACTAATGTATGGATATTTATACATTTTTTACTTATACAAAGAGGGATTATTAATTAAGTAAATGCTACCCATTCGAAGCCGAGGTGGATGCTAGTATTAATACCTATATTGCCAAAGCAATATAGGTCCATTAAAATAATTTACATGTGAATAAGATAGCTTATTATTTTTTGTTGTATTTTTTTCAATCTACATATTTTTATACAAACGGGTATAAATTCATTTAATTACTGCTCAGTCCTATTAACTACAGTGGCCTCTCCCAAACCCTTCCTCTTATAATACTTTACTCGAACTGTTGTATACATATTGATTTATTAATAGCCACATTAAAATGTATGAGGCTTTCAAATAGGCCACATCGGCCCGCAGGCGGTTCTCGTAGATCGAAATATTGATAACAACAATTCTCTGCCAAACTATAATTAACTATCAATGGTGAGCAATTATAGTTCAAAATAATAATATAATAAACACAGAGTTATAATCTAACTAGATAACGTAAGTACCTCAATATGTATGAAGACCAACCGCGTCACTTTTTCTTTGACGTCCGAAGGCCATAACGGTCGATCGCGGACTAAATGACGGCGTAGAAAGCGGACATTGATGCTGCTTTTTGACACACACTGGCGACGTCTAGTTAGATTACAAGTTTGTGATACTAAGTATACATATTATGTATTGTAATTATGGTAATTTGTTAAACTCGTTCCCGGGTATTTTCATTTTTCCCAGGATAAAAAGAAGGTAAGCGTCCTATGGAAAAACCTTTTAGTCCTATCTAATACTTTCAAATCCGAAAAGTGAGTATAAATGGATGTTTGTTACTCTTTCACGCAAAAACTACCGAACGGATTTGGATGAAATTTGGAACACAGATAGTATATTGTCTGAAATAGCACTTAGGCTACTTTTTAACTTGATCAAACTGAAGATCTCCAAGGAACGCGACCTAGTTCCCTAACATATAGAGGCTACTTTTATTCCGATGAAATTGAGCGCAAACTAGTTCCATAATATAATCTTCACCAACAAACCAGCGCCATGTGGCTTCTATGCTGCTTCTCACGTGATTGTATAGTAAATGAAAGAGACAAAACATGAAGACTACATTGAACTATAGTCGGGATAGTGGCCTATTAGCATAGTGAATAGAGAGGCTAGTATATAAGCTTAGTATACGCTACATAAACGTTAGCCGCGGTCGCTCTTGCTCAATTCTGTTAATGAATGTGAACTGAATCGCAACATTACGTTTGGCCACGAATATAGCGTATATTTTTCCGGGACAACTTTATTTTAATATATTAGTTTGGACAATTTTTATTACAAGCCACTATAATTCATGATTGATATATACAACATCGCGTGTGGACTATTATCAAATTATATTATTTTGCTTAACTCGGTGTCGAGTCTACGCGCATATCGTCCCGGTATATATATAGGGAAATTTATCATGAATTTAGTTCGTGAAAAAATTAAAAAAAACACTATCATAATGGTTAAAAAGGTGGACAACAATACATCTGTGACTTGGCTACCTAAACGTGTAAGTAAGTCGTTGAAATAGAGAAATACGTATTTGGTTTATATTCTGGGTAAAATTTCATACACGGCCATTCTGATTTCCAATATACATAATTATATAGATCTTTACATCCAGACATAAAAAGACACATATGTTTGTACTGGGTGGGATTCGAACCCACAACCGCCGACAAAGTCAACCCGCTGTTGCATTTGACATTGACGTTGTATTTTAGATCGGTTTTCCGCGGTCACACTGTCGCATAGTCGGGTAAGGAGGGACAAAAACTAATTTTCTCGTATTTAAAGGCCCCACATTATAATCATTACACACGACGTTTTCGAGAGGCCCACCGCGACGGTTAATAAGCTCGGAACGTCACGGCCACCACCCTCGGCCACTTTCGTGCCCTTCAATGTAATGTCCAATTCACGGGTCAAACGTATTCATTGTCTAATGGACAATTGGACAAGTGGGCCACTAAATGGGACAATTGTCATTGTTACTTTATTATTTATCACTGTAATTTGCTATCCATACTAATATAAAGTAACTCTGTCTATCTGTTACGCTTTCACGCTAAATCTACTGAACCGATTCAAATGAAATTTGGTACACAGATAATCCAGAGCCTGAGAAAGGACATAGGCTACTTTTTATCCCGGATAATGTAGCTTTTGAATGGTGAAATAATTTTTAAAACCTTCCTCTTCCTTCTATTAAAAAAAAAAGCCAATAGTATTATATAAATCCTTTTTAGTTCCATAAAACAAGACCATCCAATCAACGTCGCATGACTTATGCATGTAATAAATTAATATTTGCTGCCCCGGCTCTGCCCCTGTTTCAATTTCAATTCATTTTTGTTTGCACTAACGAAATGTAACATAAAATTGCAATGAAATCCATTGTAATGATTTTGGGACGTTCCTTATCGCGCGTTGCGGAAAGGGGCTAGACGGAAAAAAATTAAGACCAAAAGAGTTGTAACGACACATTTCCGAACGGGGCCGAGCGTGGCCGAGCGGCTCGTGGCTAAGGCGCGGCCTACTAGTTCCGCACACCTACTACTTGATGTGCGTACAAAAAATACTATTATAAGTATAATAACTCAAAATAAACTTTTTTTTTTACAATTCTTTCACTAATTATTCGAAAGCAACTTCGTTTCATCCCTTCGTCCCGTCCCTTGACACCTACCAAGTTTTATATTAACATAATATGTATTTCCGTTACCGCTATAAAAAAGTTTACGGTTTAGTAAAGTATTAAATAATAACATTGTATTAAATCTAGTGCAATAGTGCGGAACCGTTCAATAAATGTGTTTCTTTCATGCCATCCAACACACACTTGGCCGGTTTTTCTTACGTAGTGAGAGTAGACAGAAGAGAACGAAAATAATTCTTCATTTCATAGACTTTATTAAAACTGGGGATTAATTCAGTTGCCTACACTCAAGCCGGACTGGTCTAGACACTTTGTTCTATACTTTTATTCGACCTTGTACTAAGTCACTGGTCTGTCCGTGGATTTTTATATTAAACTACGGCTCCCCGTGGTTCCATCCGCGTTTTTGGTATCTTAAATTTTCTCGGTTTAAATAAAGCCTATGTGTAATTTCAGAAAATAATCGAATTTCACCCAAATCCCTTCATTGACCATACATCCTCACTAGCGTCACTAGGAATAGCTAGCGATATACCCCGCCTTCGCACGATTAGCCGAGCCTTGATTTTCGAACATCTTAAACGATCTTTGCCGTATTTCAGCAAATTAAAAATAGCTAGGTATACCTTTGAACCACACTATCTATTGATAAAAACCCCGTTAAAATCCGTTGCGTAGTTAAAAATATCTAAACAGATAGACGGGTATTGACTTTTATATGTAAAGAATTTTACAGCTAAAGAAAAACATACCGGCTGAATTGAGAACCTCCTCCTTTTTGGGAAGTCGGTTCAAAAATAAAGTTAAATGACTTTTCTCAATTATTTTTTTTAGTATTATTTCCATTAATCATAAACAAAACATTTGGTAGGTATTTACATAAAAACGCTGTTCCTAACTACCACCTTGTATTTTTTTTAAGCAATTTACCAGCGAAATTTTAATTAATTTCTGGCGTTAAAAGTCACCCAACAGACAGTTTGCTCGGCATTTTTTTATCTGTGCCACTTTCCAACGAGTGAAAGAGAAGCACCATTCTTTTGTTTACCTTTCATTTACCCGCTCTAATCTTAATTGTTAACCCTCATGGGGTTATATTCAGTACGGTATATTGAGACTCGATAACGTCTTTATGCTCTGTCCCTTTCATTCACTATGGTTTTACGTGAGAAGCCTGCTACTCGCTCGCTCGCTGAAAAAATTGTGTTAGAGAATATACTGGCTGATTTTCTGATGATATTTCTGGGCTGTTTTCTTACTGAATGTCGTCATTCGTTTTGTTTTATTGTTTCAAATGAAAATCATGACGGACTCATTTGCAAATTAATTACATTGATAATCTACTATTGAGGCTTAGTAAGGCCCAAAATTACAAAGTTGTATTAAACATAGATATTATTGGTTATTATGTGATGTTTTATTTGAAATGAACATACAACTTACTACCGTTAAAATGTGAACGTGATTCTTTCTAAAAATCTAGTTTTAATATTTGTACAGATTTATTAAATAATAAAATAGTCATTTATTAATGGACAGTGAAAGTAAAATTGAATAAGAATATTTTTAATGTAAGATTAAAAATGTTTAAATACAACTTTAAATTTATGCCAACAAACAATAACTAGTGCTCAAATACTCAACTACTTAATAGTACTTACATACATAATTGTTTCGAAGGAACTTATAATTCCACGTAGGTATTCAATTATTTCACCGACGGATTTTCGGGAGAGCTTTAATAAGCATTCATTTAGTGTGCCAGTATATTCAGTTGGTTATGCAAAACCACCACGTTGGTACACACGACTGAATGAAACGCAAACTGAATGTGAACTGAGTATGTCCATCATCATTCACCATTCATTAATGAATGAATGACAGAATCTGTGGGCATTTCCATCGAGGAATGCTGAAATTATTTGCTGGGAAGGGTTATGCATGTTTTTGATATGGGTATTAAGGACAAATTGACGTAAATATTAGTAGTTGTAGCTTTAAAGGTATGTTGTTTAGAGTGGTCGTGAGTTTGATTTCATTTGGGGACAAATATGTAGATGTGAATATGTGTTCGTTTTGTGTGAATGAAATGAAAATCTATAGCTAATTAATCAGTTAAATAATATAATTTATGTTCCTCTTACTTTAATATTTAATTGGTCGGTTATAAAGAATATCCCGGGATAACATTCACAAATAAGTACAAAACTTATCATTAGAATACTAAAGGGGAACCATATATATTCAAACTTTAACTATACAGTAGTGTTTTGAAAAACATTCTATCATAAAAAAAAACGGCCAAGTGCGAGTCGGACTCGCGCACCGAGGGTTCCGTACAAACCTGCAAGGTTTACAAAGTTCGTTCATTACGACAATCGAGTCATAACTATGGTATTTTTATTGCAAAGTATTTGATATGAATTTCAACTTGATAGCTCTACGCGTTCATGAGGAAAAAAGTAATAAGTTTATATTTATTAAAAAATATATATTTTGTAATGTAACTAAAAATTTAAGGTTTTCGGAATTTTTCCTTTATGTGTGCTATAAAACATTGCTTCATGCCAAATTTCAAGATTTTAGGTCGACTGGAAGTACCCTTTAGGTTTTGATTCCCTTGGGAGTACTTGCGAGTTTCAAAATATGCAGCTTAAATTGCTGTTTCTTTTGATTGCGTTGACATAGAAGTTTGATTTTGTTACAGCTTAAAGGTATTATAGACCTGAGTATTTGGTATGAATTTCAATTTAATACCTCTACGCGTTTATGAGGAAATGGGTAGTAAGTTTAAAATTATATAAAAAAATATATTATGTGATGTAACTAAAAATTTATGGTTTTCGTAATTTTTCCTTTATCTATGCTATAAGACGTTGCTTCGTACCAAATTTCAAGATTCTGAGTTCACGGGAAGCACCCTGTAGGTTTTGATTCCCTTGCAAGTGTCGAAAATTTGCGGCATAAACGGCTGTATCTTTTGATTGCGTTGGCTTAGAAGTTTGATTTTTTCACAGCTTCAAGGGACAGTAGACCTGAGTAATTGATATAAATTTCAGCTTCATACCTCCACGCGTTCCTGAGAAAAAGGGTCTTGACAGACGGACGGACGGACGGACGGACAGACAGACGGACAACAAAGTGATCCTATAAGGGTTCCGTTTTTTCCTTTTGAGGTACGGAACCCTAAAAATATGTGTAATACCTATACAAACAATTTTAATTTCCTCCTTTTTGTGAGGTATTCCACGTAGCCCACCTAAACGAAGCCCACCCAGGGGAAGCCCACCTAAAGTATTCCACGATGCCCACCCGTAGGTGGGCTTCAAATAAAAATAAAAATTAATTAATTTTCTATTCCACGAAGCCCACCTAAGAATATCACTCGCATAGTGTGGGGACAAGAAATAAAAATGTCGTTAGAAAAAAATATTTATTATTTAAAAGACTTAACTTAAATTTCTAACTACCTGGTTAGTGAATAATAAAAATATCATCATCATCATCATCAACAGCTCATATACGTCTCCACCGAGGAGCTTGAGCCTCCCCTAACAACGAGGGGGTTTAGGCCATAGTCCACCACGCGGGCCCAGTACGGATTGGCGGACTTCACATGCCTTTAATTGTGACATCTCAGGCATGCAGGTTTCCTCACGATGTTTTCCTTCACCGAAAGCCAGTGGTGTGAATCCGTACGTAAGTTTTTTTTATAAACTCAGAGGTACGGGCCAGGGATTTGAACCGGCACCCTCATGATCGTGAGTCGGTGCGTTCCCAACGGAGCCACCACGGCTTGAATAGAAAAATATAGCTATGAATAATAAAAATATAGTGAATAATAAACATATAGCTACCTGGTAAGTGAATAATAAAAATACTTTACTGTAACATATAAATACCTACTTGGACAAATATCAAAAACATTGTAAATATAGTTTGACAGCCCGGTTGGCTTTGTGATTAGTGACCCTGACTTTCAAGCCGCGAGTCGTGGGTTCGAATCCCACCTAGGACAAACATTTGTATGCATGAATATGTCTGTTTGTTCTATGTCTGGATGTAAATATCTAAGTATATAAGTATGTATTAAAAAGTATTATATATAATTAGCTATCTGGTTACCATAACACAAGTTTAATTTGAAGCTTACTTCGGAATCAGATTGGCCGTGTGAAAAACATCCCAGGATATTTATTTATTTATTATAGTTTTACATAGATATCCATGTTGATGTTTTCTTTAAACTTTTTTATGTTACAGTAGAGTATTTTTATTATTCACCAAACAGTTAGCTATAAGAAAACTTCAACATAGATCTCTATGGAAAGCTATATTTGCAATGTTTTTGATACTTGTCCATTTTTTTAATTTTGAAACAATCGGTGATTTTATTAAGAGCACAAAAAAGGAAAATAATAGAAAATATTTTTTTTGGAATGATAATTAAATAATCTGTGATTTGAAACCTTGTACCTAAGATTACAAAAAATGACAAATAATGTCTCACATAATGAAACTGAACGATTATAGAAATTTAAGTTAGTCTTTTAAATAATAAATATTTTTTTCCAACGACATTTTTAATACTTGTCCCCACACTATGCGTGTGATATTCTTAGGTGGGCTTCGTGGAATAGAAAATTAATTAATTTTAATTTTTATTTGAAGCCCACCTACGGGTGGGCATCGTGGAATACTTTAGGTGGGCTTCCCCTGGGTGGGCTTCGTTTAGGTGGGCTACGTGGAATACCTCCTTTTTGTGTGAGAATCTAAATTAAAAAAAATATTCGGACCTACCTCCACATACCTAAACTTCATACCAATTTATAAAACTGTTTATAAAACTCTTGCATACGCGAAAAACCGTCCGAGCTAAATTGAACGCCTGTATATAGCACCGTTTTGGCACCGAGCATTAAAATTAACAACCTGTATCAGAGTAGACTGCAAATCACAACATGATAGTCGGTAGACTCCTCATACCTATTTATTCTGGAATTGAAGCAATTCTGTCAACCAACCCGTACTCCTTTTTGACGCACTTGTGGCTCCTCTCGTGTTGGGGGTGTCCATGGGCGGCTGTAATCGCTTACCATCAGGTGATATGTCTGCTCGTTTGTCTACCAACACATAAATAAAAAACTAAAGAGTGCGTGGAGCTCACTACCCATTCTGTCTGGTCTGCTCATGGTTAAGGAAAATCCTCTTGATCATTACTTCTGTTTTATAAAGCTGAATATGTAGTTTGTTTGCTTGAACGCGCTAATCTCAGTAACTATTGGACGGCTTGAAATAATATTTTAGTGTCAGATAGCCAAATTATTATCGATGTCAACTAGTAAATAAAATTCTGGGACATTTTACACGCATAGCCAATCTGATTCCATACTAAGCAGAGCTTGTGATATTGTAAACAGATATACTACTGTTAACTACATACTTATATTGTAGATAGTTACATTCAGACACAGATCAAACAGATATATTCATACATACAAATGTAGAGGCGGCTTGAAAGTCAGGCTTGAAAATTACAAAGCCAACTAGCTTGTTATGGCCAACACTTTGTATATTTATGTAAGGACTCTTTTGCACTGTATTAGGAGTATATCAAGATAATGTCAATGGCAGATTGTAATCTGCTAAACTCAAACTTGTGACTTAAGCTTACAGATAGAGCACACAAACTGAACTAAGTAAATACAAAGTTTATACTCGTACCTTCTCGAATGGCCTTAGTAGTGAGCGAGTGATGTGATTATGTTCATGAAAATATCGATAATTCAAGGATCAAACGAACTTACCTGAAGTGAAGTTCGATCTTGATTGTCCTGTCTTCGTCTGAGAGATTTGTTTATGATCACATGTAGTAGCCCCGCTACTCTTCGACTCACTCGCACATAGTTTAGCGCTAGAAAGAGACAACTATCTCTCAACAGCGCGTGCCACATTGCCACATTCATTCGTTTTAGAGAAGGCACAAGGCTCATAATTAACAACATTGAAACTGATCAAGGGGTTGGGATCTGGGAGGGACTTTATAATCTCTCAGACGAAGACAGGACAATCAAGATCGAACTTCACTTCAGGTAAGTTCGTTTGATCCTTGAATTGTCCTGTCTTCGTCTTTCGAGATTTGTTTATGATCACATGTAGATGTTTAGAGGAGTTATCAATGTTGTGGAGTTCATAATAAAATTAGTTATGTAGAATCAAATAACATATATTTTTTAAAGAATTTGGACAAATAAAGCGACCACTAAGTCTTGATAAATTATAAATATTGGTAAATTATATAGTGACAGCACATAATTATCTGAATAAAGCATTAACAAAATTTAAATCACTTTGCTCTATTGGCCTATTATAAAAATTTGCGAACACTGAAGATTGATCAGACCAACCAGCAGTCCTTCTAATGGTATCGACACTAACACCGCTTAGCCGTGCGGCCGAAGTGGCGGCGTGGCGTGTGCTGTGAGCACTAAACACCGAAGTGTTGATACCACTAGCAGCAAGGGTTTGTTTAACCCAGCGCCCGATACTCTGAGACGAGGCAGGGTGGTAAGGTTTTTTATATGTTAAAATTAACTTATCATCAGTCCCTGCTTGGTGAGATGCAGTTATATTTTTGTAGGCTATCAATGTCTCAGCCGGACAAACACTAGGACGTTGAATAAAAAAAGGTAGGTCTAATACGGGTTGTGATCTACCTATCCCAGATGTCTTAGTAATGTCTGTAATTATAATTATTATTCTGTTACTATTAATTCTTATGTTAGGAAGTCTTATAAGTGATAAGGTTTGACATCTCTGTCCAGTAGCTAAGGCTAATAGTACAACCAACTTTTTACTTAATTGCTCTAAAGTCAATGAACTATTTGGATACATATTACCGAGGTAATCCAGTACAATATTAGGATTCCAGGTTGTAGTGTATTTTGGAAACGTAGGTTTTATCTTAAAAACACCCTTAAAAAATCTCTTTACACGTTCGTCTTCACCCACCTTATTTATCGAAATAAGGGATAGAGCAGAACGATGGTTGTTTAAAGTACCGTATGAAGAACCCTTACTTAAACAATTACTCAAAAAATCCAACATATCATAAATGACAATATCTAAAGGGTCAATGCTCCGCGCCTGGCAGTATTCCCACCATAGTTTAAAGCTACTGGCATATTGTGATATAGTTCTGCTGGACAAAGACGAAATGATTACGTTCATAGCTGATGATGGCACTTGTCGTCTTGAAAAGGCTTCCCTGATAATATGCTCGCAGCCAGGGAAAGGCGACGGTGTAAGGGATGTATTTCTCTGAAATTAGACGATAGTAAATATTTATAAGGTGGAATTATCATAATTTTACTGACAGCAAGGGACTTAAAAACTGGATACCACGGCTGTGAAGGCCAGTTCGGGACGACTACAATACCCATGGCTCTGTCAGTTTTTATTTTTTGCAGAACCTTCAGTTCTAAAGCAAAGGGAGGAAAGGCGTAGAAAAGCATTTGATCCCATTTAACCGTAAAAGCATCTACATTAAACGCATACGGGTCTTTTTTCCAAGATATATAAATATCTTCGAATGCGTTTGGGTGTATTTCCCATTCAATATCAATATTTCGTGATTCCGTATCAGCTTCTACATTCTGCGAGGATTTGATATATGATGCAAATATATGTATACCCCGTCTCTCACACCATAACCAAATTTTCCAAGAAATTTCATGTAAGTGTGGGTACTGTACCCCTCCCATCCGATTGATATAAGCTAAAGCTGTCATATTATCAACGCGTAATAGAATATCGCAATTGTTACGTGATTTAGCAAACGACATAACGCCGAAGAATGCCGCGAGGAGTTCTAAATAATTTATGTGATGTGTTTGCTCCTCGGAATTCCATGACCCACCTATATTCTCTCCTTCACATGCTGCTCCCCAGCCAAGTAAAGATGCGTCCGTAAAAATTTCAAGCTCAAAATTTTTTGGCGTGATAGAATTTGTGGCTGATAAAATATTTGTTCGCCACCATATGAGATCATCATGCAAATTACTTGATACATCCATATAGGTATTTGTCGTAATCATCATCATGTAACAAGGCAAAAAATTTAGCCCTTTCAAGTTTTTTTTGTGTATAACCAACCATAAGCAACAGCAGGGCAGGCAGCTGTAAGGGTGCCCAAATAACGAGCAAATTTGCGGATAGGTAGGTTTACAGTATTAAGCATTTGATTGGTACGTAATAATATATCATGTCTTTTTTTTTTTTTTTTTTTTCTATCTGGTAATTCGAAAGTCATATCCTGTGAATTGATGATAAAGCCTAAAAAAGTACAATATTTTTTTTTTGGAATCAATGAGCTTTTTTGGTAATTTATCAAAAAACCTAACTTAGTGAGACATAACATAATTTCATTTAGGTTTTTAAGGCAGTCATTATAACTATCACCAAAATAACAGCTATTGTCTAAGTAAAACACAGACTTAAAGCCTCGAGTTCGCAGACTAGTCGCGACTGGTTTCATTAATTTAGTAAATGCATGTGGGGCAGAACTTAAACCAAAAGGCAAAACTAAAAATTCATACAAATCCTTATTAAAGCAAAAACGCAAATACTTCGTATAATCATCGTGCATAGGAATAAGAAAATAAGCCTCTTTAAGGTCAATATTAACCATGAAGCACCCAGGAGAAACTAATTTAATAGCTGTTCGAATATCCTCCATTTTAAAATGGACGGCATTGACAAATTTATTTAATTTTTTGAGTTTTAAAATTAACCTCTTTTCGCCATTATTTTTTGGGACAATAAATATGTTAGAAATAAACTGATCTTTACACGGTGAACACTTTCGGATAGCTCCCATGTTAACTAACCTTGACAATTCATTTTCAATCATGTATCATATCCTCCTTGGGTAAGGATAATTTTTGATATTGATTTAAAACCTGGAAAGGTCTTACTTTAAAGGGAATTTTATAACCTAAAACAGTATTTAAAATTGTCTCGTCATTGGTTTCGACTCGACTTAAATATTATAACTCGCCTTCCACGCTTTAATATAATATTTAAGTCGACCAGCATGTACCTGTGGTGTTAATGTCTGTACTTGTTGGGCATTGTTGACGACATCTGCCTGCGACGTGGTGGTGGCGGCGGTGGTGGTGGCGGCGCTGGCGCCGGGCGCGCCGTGTGAAATCGTGGCGACTGCGCTGGCTGCGCTAGCGCACCGCGGCGACGGGGTACGTTCGCTCGAGCCCCACCGCTGGTACGCTTCGTCTGTCCCCATGGATCGCGGCGTGCCTGTGTTCGTTGCGGCGGGCCTTTCGAGTTTAAATTATTGAAATTCGATGACGATTGGATCAGTTGCCCTGTCTTCTGAATACCCCTTGATGATTTTATAAATTCACCCAACTTCTCACCAAATAGGTGATCATCTCTCTTCCGATCTTTGAAAGGTTCAATGAACGTAACATCTACCATAGGAGTAACAAGAGCGCGTCTTGTTTCAGTTTCTGAGAAGTGTGAATCCGACAATAATTTTGTCGCGTCTGTGAGGTAACGTAGGATACCTTGTGTATCCACAGACTTTGTGAGGATTTCCGACATTACTTTTCCAAGTATAGATAGTATGCAACCCAATTGACTTTGTTTTTTAAAAAGCCTCGTGTCACGGTTTTTAGCCGACTCGGTTAGCATAGCCGCGATTTCCGGATTTAGGAGTGGAGGTTTCGTCAATTTGCAGTTTTTCGGATATAAATATTTCTTCAGTAGGTCACTTTTAGTCTCCTTCTTAAGTCCATCTCTTAATAGGGGTTCCCACCTTTTTGCGAGAGCGTCCACTATGTCAGGACCCCATTCGGTCGTTTCAGCCTCGCAATCACCTAAGGCCAACAAAAGCTCTGGGTCTGTCAAGGTGTCAACCGTGGAGATATGGTCTGCTTGTACCTCCCCAACAGCTTGTTCGTCTGGGGTACATACGGATAGCGGCACTGGTGCTGGAGATTCAATGGCCCCTGGCGGTAGGTCGGCGGTCGGCGGCGAGTACGGCGCCGACGGGTGGACAGATGTTGGTGTGGCAGCGACAGGGTAAACAGCATCCGCGCCGGTGTATGAGCTGGCTGCCACCAGAGATGGGACTGTAGGAGTGAACGATAGCTCCATATCGTCTGGGTTAAAAAAATAAAATATAGGTCAATATCTCGTATTGACTCTGTAAGGTTGCTGCTGATCAATATCTCGTATTGATTCTGAGCGAAAATAAATAACTTACAGTCTAACATCGCGTGTTAGATCGGAAGACTAACATTTAATTAATTAATTATTAATATAAAATTTTGAAGGTAATTTTATATACCGTCACTCGATTCGATACGAAATCGTTTTCGTTTTAATTTTTGCTCATATTTTTTCATCTTCCTCTTCCATCGATCTTCATTACTTTCTTCTTTCTTTCTTTTCGGCATTATTTATATTTAAACCAAATGGAAATAAAACTATGCTTGAATAAAACGGGAACCTTTTTTCACTGTGTGCGGTAGCCGTGAGCGCACGGAAACGAATGAATGTGGCAATGTGGCACGCGCTGTTGAGAGATAGTTGTCTCTTTCTAGCGCTAAACTATGTGCGAGTGAGTCGAAGAGTAGCGGGGCTACTACATGTGATCATAAACAAATCTCGAAAGACGAAGACAGGACAATTTTAAGTCATTATAAAATTGCATCTTGAAATACTGAGTTCAGAGTGGAAGTCAATTAATGTTTGTGTCAAATGTGAACTTTGAAATTTATTTAGCACATTTAAAATTTGGGTCCTTTTACACAATATTATAAAAAAACGAATAGGATCATTTAGTGGTTAGTATCAATTTAAGTTATTCATAAATGAATAATTTTGATTTCAACTTGATTACCTGTGTTATACTTTCTTTTTATAAATCTTATAGCGATAATACATATACGACCAAAAGTACATAAAATCGAAGGAAAGAAAGAATTTCCCTCACTGAATATGAAGCCGAAAACATTGCATATATCTAAATTTGCTGACTGACATTCAGAATAAGTACATATTTTATATAGGTATGTAAGTACTCTCTTAAAATTAAAGGGTAGAGTAATCCTCTAAGATTATGTTGAAATGCAATCCAATCACTATTATGGGTGCTTGTTACTGTCTAAATCCAAACACATGACAATCCCATAAGCCTCCGTCACCCTTCATGGTAGTCGCATTGAAATAATTGCATTTTTTATCGATGTCGATAAAATTAATGGTGTACGTACTACCGAATTTTAATTAACTAAAACCGTAATGTGTAATCAATCGTAGTATAAAATTAGCTATGTTATTTATATAGGTTTAGTTTATAGAAAACTATTTATAGTTTCATTAATATCCATTTTATCAAACGATTATGCAAAGAGCAAAGTGATTTTGTCGATTTGACTCTTTGACTATGATTTACACAAATATTATAATAAATAGAGGAATGATTTGATACTTGTTTGTTTATTAAACTACTGGACCAATCTGAATAAAAATTTTTATCATTAGAACGCTACATTATTAGGGAGTATTAGGCTGTATTTTATTTATCGACGAGGCGAGAACTAAGTGGTTGAAACCGTTGTTTATATTTTATTAAAAAGTAATAAAATATAAGTAGACCCCCAGGAACTGCCATGCTATACCTAACTAGCACACTATATTAAAGTACTTAAACTTACCTACACTAAAAACAGATTTATTGCAGTAAACAAAACCGCACAAAATGCATCTTTACCCATCTGACCCAACAGAATCCGCATCTAAAATCAATCCGTACTACGTCCTTTGAAACTTCAAAAAATAATTCCGAGCCGTCGCATCGCATTCGGCAATCGCTATCACCGTTCCAATATATCCAACCGGCAAACGAATATTTTCCAGGCATCGATAAATAAATATTATATTTTTCAAGTACTTTCGTGTTTCTTGAAATTGCAACGGAGTGCGGCAGATTGCAGGCAGGTGGGCGCGCTGCTGGCAATATTGCTAGAATTTTATCTAGTTTCAATTTCCTTACGATACGTTTCCGAGATTAGATCTTCTATCAAACTTTCGTTTAGTTGCATTTCAGACGAACGATTCGAAGGATTTATCTGTTACTTGTGTACCAGATTGTAGATTCTGCTTTTAAATCGGACATTGTTGTGTTTATTGAACATCTGTCCTTTGCCATGCTTCTATTAAAAGATAGCTAATCCAAATCTTAAACTTTTCATACATTCTCTACTGCTTATTTTTTATGTAATACCCACTTAAAGTAAGTATATAATTTCATATTTTGTCAGCTGTTTGAGCGTTGAAAGCTCATTCTAAACCATTTATCTACTAAAATATAAACTTAATATGGGAAATTTTATTTATTGGTACACTTCTGACCTGCAACTTTTTACTTAACTACGAACGAAATATGAATCTATATGACGGGGTAAGGTCAGGTACAGCGTCAGGATGATCGGCACCGGTATCCATAACTGTGGGCGCTTGTGGTGCCGGTAGTTAGCCACGAGTACTCTAATAATCGTAAGGGCTGGTTGCACGGAACAATTAAAACACCGGCTCAAGTTAAGATGATAATTATAATCGTAATCAGCACAGTCTATCAACACAGTTTAGCAAAATCACAAAATCAATTAGGTAATATTATAGTCAGAGGCGAGGTCACGTGGTGTTCCCGAGGTGCGCGTGCGACTCGACCGCCTTGCTCGATAGCTCTCGCTCGACTATCCAGCGGACGCCATCTTGCACCGCACGCCGATTACACCCGAGCGCAGCTCCGCTCACGCTCGACGTTCTTCGTCTCCGACATATATATAAAGAAAGTCGTAAACCGATTTGGTTGAAAATTGGTAGGGAGGTAGTTTAGAACCAGGAGACGGACAAAGGATACTTTTTATCCCGGGAAAACAGAAGTTCCCCGGGAACGCGGGTGAAACCGCGGTGAGCCACTAGTATATAATATAATATGAAAACAATACACAATAATGAAATCCACAATCCTATCAAGTTCTGTCTGGAGCGAGCTTTACACGGTTCGATTAAAAAGCTCAGTCAGCGACTTCCGTAAGTTTCCTACGTAAATATATTTTCCCCGGAGCAACGACGTCAGCAAGCGGACCATCCACTCCAATAACGACTTAGCGTTACTTCTTCATATAACTTTTGATGATATTGTTTAATGGCCCTATATTGTTCTGGAACTGGGTATTAAAAGTTGTAGATATCTTTTTGGGATGGATATTTAGGTTTAATCGACTAGTCTATTTTTTTGTGTTTAGTCTTTATTGGTTTTATTCGTAGAATGAATGAAATAGTACACACAATTTGACATACTTATCTATTTAAATAAAAGAAAGTTGTGTTAGTTACACTATTTCATCATATCAGCCATAGGACGTCCACTGCTGAACATAGGCCTCCCCCATTGACTTCCATGCAGACCGGTTGTACGTTGCCTGCATCCAACGGGTTCCAGCGACCCTTGTCAGGTCGTCAGTCCACCTTGTGGGTGGACGCCCTACGTTGCGCTTGCCGGTGCGTGGTCTCCACTCGAGAACAAGTCTGCCACACTATTTATAACTCAAGAATGGGTAAACCGATTTGACTGAAAATCGGTGGGTGATACTTTTCCGGGATAAAAAGTATCACCCACCGATTTTCAGTCAAAATTGAAGTTTCAAAATTGAGTATAGATTTCCTTAAATTAAAATATCATATACCTGATTCTTCAAAGTTAAATTTCCATCAAAAACATTTTGATAGAAATACATTGTCGCTTCACACAATAACTTACTCTGTCTAATATATTCAGGGCTCTGCAGGTGGACTGCACGCTTGAGTCCACATGATTATACTTGAGCACTTGACTAATGGAATCCAATTAATTGGACTGAGAGTCTGAGAGCCAATTTAACTGATTGTATCCAAAACTTATTTCGGTAAAACTGCAGTGTAACTGTATACAATGACCGCTTTTATTATTGAAAGTGAATTGGTACTTAGCTAAATAGTTTGACGTTTTTTCACAACGAAATTTTTATCGCAATTCATTATTTTACGATGTTTCATTTTGATTTATCTCGTACAACATTATATACTCGCCTTGCATATTTATAATATTTAGTATAGAATACATATTTATAATCAGAAACGTGAATTTCATTACGTTATTTTTAAAACCCTATCAGATTATTTTCTTATAATAGACATCGACAGCGGCATGCTTTGTTGTTTTTGCCCCATTTGTCATTGATGCTCCGCTACTATTAGTCGTAGCGTGATGTTATATAGCCTAGACTCTAGAGCATTCCTCGATAAATCATCCATCACAAAAATATTTTTTCAATGTGAAGCTATAATGTCTGTGATTAGCTCGTTTAAACAAACTTTTCAGCTTTTTAATTATAAGTTTAAATTCATTTGCAAGGATAAGCCGCGTATATACTTTTAGAGACAATTATATGTAAAGGTTAGAAATGAAATGAAGATTGCTGTGTTGCAAGCGTCCATAGGCTGTAACCGCTTCCCATCAGGCGGACTGTATGCCTGTTTGCCACCCTTATGGCATAAAAAAAAAGAACATAGAACGTCTTATGCAACCTTATATTGTAGTAGAACTGTATCATAACGTATTTAGCTTGGCAGATAGCTCTGTAAACCTTGTTGCGAATTCAGGATAGAATCTAATTAATTAGACTTATGTATGCGGAATTGAAACTTAGTTTGTCCGGGTCTGCTGTGGATCTAGGCTGTGTGATTATAACAATAGGGGTTGGATTAGTTAAGCAAGTTGAACGCAATTAGGTCTAATTTGGGTGGTGTTTGTCTTGGAAGACTTTGCAATTTGGTAAGACCTCGATTATAAAACAGTATTTAAATAAATAAATAAATATCCTGGGACATTTTTCACACACGGCCAATCTGATTCCAAACTAAGCAGGGCTTGTGATATGGTAACCAGATAGCTGATATACTACATATACTACTTTTAAATACATACTTATATAGATATTTACATCCAGACACAGGACAAACAGACATATTCATGCATACAAATGTTTGTCCTGGGTGGGATTCGAACCCACGACCCGCGGCTTCTGAGTCAGGGTCACTAACCACAAAGCCAACCGGGCTGTCGAATGTGTTTAAACACTAAGTAAATGAGATAGTGCTAGCTAAAAGGTCTCCTGTCCATTCCAGAAGTCCTTTCTAATTATCATTAGAATTGCGAATCTGAAATTGTTTGTTAGGCTTTCACTCACGCCTAAACCACTAAACAGATTTTAAAATTAGTTTCACTAAAAGCTTTAAATACAAACATTATCAGGGAAAGTCATAGGCTACATGTTATCCCAGTATTCCCACGGGAACTGCGCGGGTGATACCGCAGAGTGGAAGTTTTAAATATAATTTCTCCTCAGATGAATCAGTAGCAGCTTTAGTTTCTTCATAAGTGCTCTGTTAGGAAATAAACAGATAATTTACAACTAGACAAAAGAAAAGTCCCCAATTTTTTTGTCTGTATTTCAATGTAACAACGCCTACTAATATACCTAAATACACAATGTATCTCGAGTTTCCAGCCCCATTTTCTCTCGCGAACCAATTCGCGAATGAATTTACTCCCATTTTATTATTATTATTTTTCTTTTTCCCTTTCCCCACAATCCGGTACCAAATCGCGTTAACCATTCCGCTCAATAAAGTAAAGACTTTCATAGTCGAACAAACATAATAATAATCTAAATTCAATTTAGAAAGTACCCTCGGTCGGACAGAGATAATAACAAAGTTTAGGAGAAAAAAAAGGGAAATACAAGAAAGGGCTATCTATACCCGTTCCGTTTCGAATGGCACTTGAAACTTTGGAAAGTGTTTTGTTAAAGATTTATTATAATAAAGTTTTGTTGTCAAGACAACGGTAGGTATAGATGTGGGTAAACTTGATGGTTATACAGTTTTATTACATGCTGTAAACGATTTATTGTTTGTTGACGTTTCACCAATAGGCTTACTTACTTGGTGTAAACTAAGTAGTAATATTTTGGCTGAGCTTTAATTTAAATAAGATAATAAATTATGTAATGAGTAGGTACCTATTCTCTTCTTCTTGAGCCTTTTTAAGTTTAAGTATGTTTTACAGTTACAAAGTAGGTTTATACAAAGTATATATAATTTATTATTCTAGTATATCTATACTTATATTATAAAGAGGAAAGATTTGTTTGTTTGTAATGAATAGGCTCCGAAACTACTGGACCGATTTCAAAAATTCTTTCACCTTTGGAAAGCTACATTATCCCCGAGTAACATAGGCTATATTTTATCCCTGTATTGCCACGGGAACGGGAACTACGCGGGTAAAACCGCGCGGAGGCAGCTAGTCTATAATAATATAATATTTACGATAGGTATTTAATAATTGTGTCACTATTCTTATTTGAATCTTATCCTTGTTGTAACTACTTTTAAATAATTACAACTAACTTTCTAACAAAATTATAATAAATAATGCTTACCTTTTATCCGGGAATATTAAATATAGGTCCCTCGGAAACACGGGTGAAACTGCGGGGAGCCACTAGTATTATATATGTGAGACATTACTTAAGATATACGATCGACTAGCTCTGAAATAAGTTTTAGATTTAGATCAATAAAATGAATTTTTTAATCACATATCTATGTTAATTACTATTTAAGTTGTGCAATAATCTATACTAATATTATAAAGAGGAAAGATTTGTTTGTTTGTTTGTTTGTTTGTAATGAATAGGCTCCGAAACTACTGGACCGATTTCAAAAATTCTTTCACCTTTGGAAAGCTACATTATCCCCGACGAACATAGGCTATATTTTATCCTTGTATTCCCACGGGAACGGGAACTACGCGGGTAAAAGCGCGGGGAGGCAGCTAGTTTATAAATAACCGTAGAAACAAAGGGTGATATTTAATATTGCTTTCATTGGGTCGTATAATTAATTAATAATAACTTTCACTATATTGAGATACAATTTGATGGCGAATTAATATATTTGGGTTTACAATAAATTACCACGTTTTTGTGTTCACAAATAAACAGTAACAATATAAATTTCAACCAATTACGATTTCATAGGAGAATTGGTAGTAATTTCTGTTTTATTGTTTGTTTGAAGGGAATTCTAAATTTAATAAGTCGTTTATCTTTATTAACCTTCTTAAGGTCTAAGGTTCTATGTTTCGATGTATTAATATTTGTATTTCTTGTCGATGACTAAAATTTTTATACTTTATACTTTTTCAGGTTTTATCAGGAAGGGCCTGACACCGATTCAAAATATTCTAAATCTACAAAGGAAAGAGTACTTAACTCGTATTAAGTAACCTAGAATAGTTATGAAATAAACCGTTTACTTTTTGATTAAATTGAGAAGTAAGAAATTAAAAAAATATATATCCTTACTAATATTATAAAAGCGAAAGTAACTCTGTTTGTCTCAGATATAGAGTGAGAAAGGACTTAGTGACCTAAGTCTCTCACTTTTCTTTTAATCCTGGAAAAGTCGAAGAAACAAAGGGCCGAAACTAGCACCAATTCTGGATACTTTTAAACGAAAATTATACGGGATTGTCATTCGAATAATTTATGCATATTATTTTTTTCCTTTAGCCATCTTGGCAATTTCCTTATTCGTACAAGCATCGCTGTTATTAGCGACCACACTCGTGTCGAGCGATATAAGCAAAGTGCTTAGATAAGCAACAACGGCCCGAACTGAGACACTAAACTGGAATTCGTGAGATGTTAACTTGTCTTGTCATTGTGGGGTGACCATGGTGGAAGTATTTTTTGGATAAGAAAAAAAAGGAATTTTATTTTTTCTAAAATTGAAATAGCAATTAAAAAGTATTAATATTAATACAAATTGATTCCAATTTGAAAATTTGAAAAAATGTAGGTCTTCAATCAGTATCTAACTACGGATGAAACAACATAAAAACTTTCTTAAACTACATTCTATAAACTACTGTCAATCACTACATGTCACAAGTCCTCCGCCCTCGAGCATGCCCTCGTTTCTATATGTGCAATATTTGTTCAGAAACTTTAAATATACCTACGTATTGTTATACCAACAATAAATTGGAAAATCTAGAAAGTTAGAGCTATAAAATGCAAAGCTAGCCTGTACCTATACCTATTAAACCCTGGAAAAAAATTCACACATTGTCAATCAGATTCCAAACTAAGGAGAGCTGATAAAAGCACACACTTTTTTTTGTCCCGGGTTGGGTAACCCACTGGCGGTCAATATATGGAAAATAACATCAAATGTCAAGTCATAGTGAAAACTTGGTGACCCTAATCATGATGGTTGAGCTCTAAACAACGTTGTAACGACCACGGCGGCGGCGGCGACGTTCACAGTAAAGTGACGTTTATGGGCCATTGGTCTCCCCTAACGGGCCGAATACAATGGCGCAAGTTATAGGGAAATTATTGATGTTTTATTATTTACGCATTCGTCTACGACGCGACGGATTTCATTAGGGATGTAATCGACATGTAATTTCGGATACGGATCATGAAATCGAGCCTTCCCTAACAACGAGGGGGTTTAGGCCATAGTCCACCAAGCGAAAAGTGCGGATTGGTGCTTCACATGCCTTCAATTGTGAATTTCAGCCATACAGGCTCTCTCTCGATGTCTTCAAGGTGTGTGAATTCGTAGATACGTACCTTAGTTTTTTTAAACTCGGTACTACCGGTCAGGGTTTCCAACCAGCACCCTCATGAGTGCGTTCCCAACTGAGCCACTTACACGAATACTATTGGTTACGGTTGCGAATATAAAATTTCTAAGTAGGTACAAGCTCGTAAACAGCATCATAATCCTACAATAAATGTTCTTACGTTAAGAAGCACACGTGATAAACAATGCAAAGAAAACCTTCGACTAGTGTTTGACATTAAAACTTCGCCCTCACTCGAATTTTCAAACTTTCATATCGGATTCGGTTACGTATTTTTTCGGATATCCGATAGTTTCGGTTACGGTTCCTGACAACCCTAGTTTTCATGTCAATCGTTTAGGAACAGTTGAGGATCTGATATAAACAGTTACGAGCTCACTTTATGCATTACATAATACTTTATGTCTTAAATTTATTTAGCTTGTTGTTGCTATTCAAAACTGGCCAATATTCAATATATTTTTGACTGGTGTTTATGAAACATTCGCGGGGTAAATTCATGATTATTATACACGAGTATAACAGAACCATTCGCGGTTGGACTATTATTAAAATAGTTTCGATCAAGTTGGTCAGTCTCATGATCACGATCAATGCATTTTTTACTGTTTGATATCAGCTATGAGTCTCGAAAATAAACAGACAACATTACTACTGTATTTATTCTACTAATATTATGGGAAGTTTGTGAGGGTCAATGTATGGATAGATGTTATACTCATTCACGCAAAAACTATATAACAGATATGGATGAAACTTGGAACACAGGTAGTTTATAATCTGGATTCACACATAGGAAATAATTATATCGGGAAAAAAATGAGAACTCCGGGAACGCGGGTGAAATATACCACAAAATACTTTAACTCTGGTATTTCATTATGTATTAAATACCTATAATACATAAACTAATCTATTCCTGGAAAATTTACGATCCCGGGAAAACAAGATATATTAAATTGTCAACATTTCAAATTATTTAACAGCATCAAGAGATTTCAAATAGAAATTCCAGCGCTATCAATAAATGCAATCTAAAACGGCAGTTCAATCTATGAGAATATTTCAAACTAATAAACTTGATAGTGTCCCATCTATTTAACTGGGTCACGAGCAAACAGAACTTTTATTTCCTCGACGATATTTTCGATTTATGTTTCAAAAGATGTTTCTTTACATTTTCAAAGGAAAAATTCCAAAAGTTTTACCTCAAACATAAGTTTCGAGGTTCGTTTTGAAGGTAAAAAATACCATTAACAAAAGGTAATGCATACATTAATAATAATAAGCAAGTAGAGAGGTATTTTTTTAAAACATTTTTAACATATCTATGTAAGGATTTTTGCAGTTGAAAACATTAACTTAATGTAGTTAGTTTTGAAATAACACTGTAGAATCTTATTTTATGTTTCATTTAACTTACATTTATTTAAGCTTACGAGTCATATGTATCTAGTGCTTTTAGAAATCGAGTACTTAATTTTGATTTACATATGTTATTATAAAGAGAAAAGATTTGTTTGTTTAAAACGAATAGGTTTCGAAACTACCGAACCGATCTGCACAATTATTTCACTAATAGAAAGCTACGTAATTCAAAAATAATATAGGCTATATTTCATCCCCGTATTCTTACAGGAACGGGAACAACGCGAGTAAACCTGCGCGACGGCGGCTAGTTTTATATATAGGGATAATTCGCAACCCCGCGGTTTCACCCGCGTTCCCGGGATAAAAAGTAGCCTATGTGTTATTCCAGAACATATTCTAGCTCTGTGCCAAATTTCAAGCAGATCCCTTCAGCCGTTGGAGCGTGAAAGAGTAACAAACATCCATACAAACTTTCGCATTTATAATATTAGTAGGATGTTGACTAAGCTTCAACGTTTCGACTATTAACCAAAGGGTCGTAGTATATCAAAAATATAGATTTATTAACATAAAGAAAAATGTCTGCGCTAAAAAGAGGGTTCATAAATATGAAGGAAACGTTGAAAAATGTGGGGAAAGAATCGGATCTGTTACATCAATACTTTGGTAGCGCTGTGACGTCACGTGGCAGGGGTTGTAAACCTATATATAAATAGCTATTAGCTTCCCGCGGGTTCATGCGGGTTCATCCGGGTTCCGGGGATCTTCTAGTTTCCAGGGATAATAAGTACCCTGTGTGTTATTCCAAAATAAGTTCAAACTGTGCCAAATTTTATCACGATTCCTTCAGCTGTTCTGGCTTGGAATAGTAATAAACATACATCCATATTCACAAACTTATAATATTAGTAGGATGTGGATGTTTATTAGAAGCCATGCTACCTACCTACAATTTTATTAATGTATGTATGTAAACTACAAAATGGATTTTTTTTTATATAGGTATCCTGCTACTTAGCGATCTGCTTTTTTGAAACAATAAATCTAATGAGTTGTCAGATTTTCATCAGTAAATGTATATTTAGCTGAGTAGTGCACCCATTGATGCCATTCTCATCGTTTGTCTGCAAATCTTGTTGCTAGAGTCGGTAAACTACATATTTATCTAGAAATAGTATACAAAATGGATATGGATAAAATTTAAAACACAGTTTACACATATAAATGTATGGGATTACTATTAAATAAATTATTTGAAAATGTGCCCAGTTGTATTTCCATTCTTAGAACAATGTTCTGGAATAAAACCTACGTCTTCATTTTGACATCAACATTATATAGCTGTTACAATAATAAATAATTCAAATCATCGTTAAATATGGCTACGGAAAATTTGATTCAGATCGACCTATTTTGAATCTTCATTCTGATCTATTCATCTCGTAAAATAAACTGTTTAATAAATAAGTAGTTAACATAGTAACCCGTATAGTATAAGTCACATATACCTATAGTTGCTGTGTTTATTTAAAAATTTAAATACTGTACTTAAAGTGTGTTTTCTAAAATGTTAATCTGTTTAAAACAGGTTTATTTCTTATTTACCAATCATGTTTAATACCAAAATATACTATAGAAAAAATAAAAAAGTGGTCAAATAGGTATTGAGTTACAAGTGAAATAAAAAACCTTTGGCAAAATATCACAAAGGCCTAAAATGATTAATAGCCGTCAATGTTTAAAAATAAAAAAATAGCAAACAGATTTTTATCCTTTATAAATCCAGAGAGTGAAGCCTCGTCGAAACTATAATACAATAGGTATTTTGTACGTATGTCATTATATTGTATGTACCTATACCATTGAAAAATATTTCTTATGTTACGATCGTTAATTAAGTAAATAAGTATAAAGTACAAAGAAGCTATTTGTGTATTCTTATCTTATCAAACCAATTAGATCAACAGTCATTCGTGAGTTCTCCTATTATTGGTAAAACAATAAATATGACGCTTTACGTACTTAAGCTTAGAGAATCACATCTAAATACGAAAAATTAAAACATAAACTTCAAGAAGGGAGTGAAGAGATTTTTACAGGGTCGGCAACGCGTGAGTAACGCCCCTAGTGTTGCAAGCGTCCATAGGCTACGGTAACTGCTTCCCATCAGGTGGGACCGTATACTTGTTTGCCACCTTAGTGGTATAAAAAAAAAGGAATCTATTATTTCAGAGTACTTACTTTTATCTGCCAAAACCCATGACATACTCCAAATTGTGCAACGTAGCTACATATCAATAAGTTCACTTACCTGAAAAAACAATAATAATAATAATAATAATAATAAACTTTATTTGATCACTTTACATACACTCTAAAATAAGATGAAGTCTCTGACCCTTAAATTAGGCAAAGCCTGTGTGCTAAGGGTCAGCTCCTTCCCTAAATAAATTTGACAATGTTAATCGTGTTAAAAAGTTAACAAAAGCAAAGAATTAATAAGAATATTTAAATATTTAAAATAGAAAATAAGAACACAATAAAAAGTCTGACCACCTGCCAAAAATAATAATTAAAAGTTGAAACGAGTTTTCGGTACTCCTTCGCAAAGATTGCTTTGTGAAAAAGTCTTTTTATGTCAGATGCAAAGGGGTACCTTTTTTTTTTTTTTTTTTTTATCGCTGGGAAAAATGCGTTACGCATACCCTCCCCGTCGGGGGACAGGGAGGGTTATGTGGGACTCCCCGGTTGCTAGTCAACCGGTATACCCACTAAACGACCCAGCGGCACTCCTTCCTCGCCTTTGTGGGGGGGGGACTGGGAATCTGGCACAGCCCTTGCGTCCAGTCCCCCCCGGCGACCGCCCGCCCTCTCGGCGAGCCCTTCTCGTCCCCTTCCCGTGCTGGGAGGGGGATCTGGGAATGACCGCGAGTGCTCGGCCATTCCCTCCCGCTACGGTGGTGCACCGTGCAATGCGGGAGTGGGCGCCCCCGCGCCCTTTCTCCCGCTGGTCACCACCGCCTAGGGGGGGAGGTGACGGCGATCGTACTGTCGCCGCCTCCCCCCCCTTCTCCGCCGGCGGAGCTGTGACGCGAGGGGATCATCCTCCCGCGCACGCTCCGCCGCCTCCTTCTGCGACATCACTTCCTCGCAGAAGGAGGCTACCGCCGCCCAGGCGCTCTCGCCTCCCAGCATGCCACGGACGACGCTGGGAAGCGAGAGGTCCGGCCCGACCGCCGCGGTAAGACTGCGGCGCTGCTCCGACCAGGCTGGGCACACCTCGAGGGTGTGCTGCGCCGTATCATCCGCCGCGCCGCAGTGGTGGCACGCCGGGCTCTCCTCCCTCCGAATCCGGTGCAGGTATGATCCGAAGCATCCATGCCCGGATAATACCTGCACCAGACGGAAGGAGAGGAACCCGTGAGACCGCTCGAGCCAGTCCTGCAGGACCGGCCCGAGCGCGTCCAGCGTCCGTCGGCCGAAGGCGGCAGAGGCGAGGTCCTCCGTCCAGTGTTGGACGATTGCGGTCCCCGCCTCCCGCCGCACAGCCTCCCGCTCTTCCGCGGCGGGGCGCTCCCCGAGCGCCCTACGCCGAGCCGTCCACTCGTACACTCTGGCGAGAACCCACGCCTCGAGCTCCCAAGGAGGGGTGCCCGCCAGAGCGCACGCCGCCGAGTGGCCCACCGATCGGTAGGCCCTGGCTACCCGCAGAGCGATGGCCCTTTGGGGCCTGCGTATCGCAGTGGCGTTCTCCCTCCTGTGGAGGGAGTCCGCCCAAATGGGTGCCCCGTACAGGGCCATGCTCCGCAGGATGCCGGCGTACAACCGCCGGCATCGTGCCCCGGGCCCTCCCAAATTTGGGAGGAGCCACGACAGGGAGTCAGCGGTCCTCAGCAGGCGCGTCGACAGCCCGCTAAAGTGCAGGCCGAAACGCCACCTGCTATCGAGGACCAGACCCAGATACTTCATCTGGGTCTTGACCCCTATCGTGGCTCCCGCCACGGTGATGTGGCCGTCGGGTGGGATGCGCTGCCGAGGCCCATGAAAATACACGGCCTCGGTCTTGTGCAGAGCCACCGTCAGCCCTAGGCGGCGGATCCTCTCTGCAACCAAGGATCCGCCCGCCGAGGCCAAGTTGGCCGCCTCCCTAAAGTCCCCCCCCCGGGCAGTGAGAAGAGTGTCATCCGCGTAGCAGATGACACTCGTGCCACGGAGGAGGGTCCCGCGCAACAGCCAGTCGAATCCGATGTTCCACAGGAGCGGTCCTAGGACGGATCCCTGTGGGACACCGGACTCGGCGCTGTATCGCCGCATCCTGGCCGTCTTGTCCACCAGGAGGACCACTCGGTCCTCCAGGTAGCTGGCCAGGAGCGTGCGCAGGTACGGAGGCACTCCGTGGTATCGGAGTGCCTCCAGGATCGTCGAGTGGGGGACGGAGTTGAAGGCGTTGGCAATGTCGAACGACACGGCCAGCACTCCGCCCCCCTCCTCTACGGCCTCCTTTACTTGGCCCTTGAGCCGGGCCAACGCGTCCACTGTCGAACGCTCCCGTCGGAACCCGAACTGAGCGTCCGACAGGTCCGGTCCCGCCTCCCGCAGGTGCCCATTGAGCCGGTCGGCGATGACCCCCTCGAACATTTTACCGACCTCATCGAGCAGAACGATGGGCCGGTACGCCGAGGGGGAATCTGCCGGGCGTCCCTCTTTGCGTAGGAGGCATAGCTGCCCCTCCTTCCAGGGCTTCGGGAACCTTCCAGTCGTGAGACACGCGCTGAACAGGTCCCGAAGCCTCTTCCCCATGTGAGCGGCAGCTATGGCCACCACACGCGCAGGGACGCCATCCGGCCCAGGGGCCGTCCTCTTCGCGCGGAGGCGAAGTAGGCCCGACTCAAGTTCCACCTCGGACACCGGAGGAACCTCTTCGGCTGGCGGCGCCGCCCCCCGCGGAGGGTCCATTGCTGGTGGGGTGAAGTCCGTCCCCGATGACGGGAACAGCGCCCGCACCACCCCATCCAGCAATGTCGGCTCGAGGGCCTGCGTCAGGGGGGGACCAAAGGGGCGCAGTTTATTCCGCGCCGCCTTGTATGGTCTCCCATAGGGGTCCCTGTCGAGACCCTCCAGCATCTCAGCCCGGGCCGAGTCGTTGGCGGCGATCATCGCCGCCTTGAGGACCTCTTTTGCCTCCAGGTAGGAGGCGTAGAGGAGGTCCTCCTCGGCCGGGCTTCGACGGCTGCGCCGTCGGCTCCGCGCATAGGCCCTCCGGTGCGCCACGCAAGCGGCTCGGAGCCCCGTCAGCTCCTCCGACCACCAGTAAACGGCGCGTCGGGGGGGCTGACGGCGTGACCGAGGCATGCAAAAGTCGCACACCTCGGTCAAGGACCGCCGCAGTTCCGCCGCGGCGGCGTCCACATCCGCGCCTTGGACTGGGGGCGCCAGCCAGTCCTGCAGGAACGCCGCCTCCTCGGCGGCCTCTCTGTCCAGGCGGGTGAGAGCCCAGCGTGGAAAGGGAGAACGACCCGAGCGGGCCGTCCCCCGTGGGCTCTGGGTGGAGACGTCGAACCGCACATAGCGGTGGTCCGAATAGGTCTCCACCATCTCCACCCGCCAGTTCACTATGCGCGCGGCTAGAACGGGGGTGGCGAACGAAACGTCCACCACTGACCCTCCCCGTTGCCGCACGCACGTGTGGACCGTCCCTCTGTTCAAGAGGGACACACCGGTCGAGGCCGCCCAGAATTCGACGGCGCGCCCGCGGACGTTGCACCTGGTGGCCTGGTTGCCCCAGGCCACCGACTTGGCGTTTAGGTCGCCGATCACGGCGACCTGGCGCGGCACCGCCCTCCCAATCACCGCAGTGAGGATTTCGAGAAAGTTCTCGAAATCCGAGAGAGGGCGGTTAGGGGAGAAATAGACCCCCACCAGGGCTATATCTCCCCACGCGGCGGCCACGTATCCAGATCCCCTCTCTAAAAGCGAGAGGGGAGGGGAGTCCGTGGAAGACCGCGGCACCAATGCCACCAAGCCGTCCCGACCGCCCAGCCAACGGGCTGGGATCGAGTACGGCTCGGCTACCACCGCCACGTCCACCAACCACTCAGCCATGATCTGCATCAGCAGATCCTGTGCTGTTCTGCAGTGGTTGATGTTCGCCTGGAGGATGCGATGTCCGACCCTATCCATTAGTCGGACATCACTTCCTCCTCCACAGCCGCTGAAGTTCCAGCTTCTGGAATGGCGGTGGCAGCAACAGGCCGGGTCGGGGCCAGGGCTTTCCCTCTTTTCGGGGGAGGAGCGCAGTTCCTCCCCTTCATTACGTGGCCCGCCGGGCGGCCACTGGCGGCACACACCGCGCAGTGCAGCTTGGCGGCCGTGCAAGTGACGGACTTATGTCCGTCCTTGCCGCAGCGGTAGCAGCTGTCCGTCCTGTCCACCTTGGACGGACAGTGCACCCGGGTGTGCCCGGTACCGAAGCACTTGTAGCAGCGCAGAGGCTGGTCTACAAGTACTCGGACCGCACCCGAGCTAAACCCTACCAGGAGCCGTCCCTTGGCAAGGACGGCTTTTGCAACGGCAACTGGGCACTCCAGGCGGATGGTGCCCATGCCGCCGCGGCCGGGTCTGATGTCCCGGCCTAGTACCGCTGCGGCCTCGCAGCCTCCCGCCGCTGCGACCGCCGCCACCACCTCCTCTTTGGTGACCGAATCGTCCAGATCGGTCACCTCCAAGGAGGCGGACTTGACAGGCCTCACCACCCTGGCGGCGTCCGCGATGACCTCCTTCAGCTTTGCTGCAAAGAGGTCCGCATTGGCACCGCCCTGGGCCCCCGGGAACTCGAAGATTCGAGCCCCAGCATGGGTCTGGCGGCACGAGACCCTACCGATCCCCAGCTGCGCGGGATCGGCGTTGGGACGCGCCCGCTTCATTATCGAGGCGTACGTTTCCCCCTTCTCCACGGCCTCTGCGGTGAGTGTCACCACAACGGCCGCGGTCCTGGGTGCAACGAGGGTACGCCTCTTGCCGGCGGGGGCCCGTTGGGCTGCGGGAGCAGCGTTAGCGGGCTTAGGGGCCGACTTTTGCCCCTTTCCCTTCCCTTTCCCTTTGCTCGTCGTTTGGGACGGGCCGGGTTGGGTAGTGGTTGGGGCCGAAGTTGGAGCACCACTCTTCGGCTTTCTCTTCCCCTTCTTGCCGACCACCTTCGTCCAACTTTCATTGCACGGGGTGGCAGAAGGGAGAAGGGTGTCCATCCCCTGGGAGGATGGCCCCGGCTCACTGCGCCTCTTGTCCGCCGCGAGCGGTGGGCGGTGACGCTTCTCCGGCAGCAGCCGGTCCTCTATGCCCGCTATGCAAGCTCTTGTGAAGGCCTTCTCCTCCATAATAATTTTGCGGAACGCGTCCTCAAAATTGGGGGAGGGGCCCACCGCCGCAGGTCTAGGCCCAGCTGGAATAGGCTGGGCCGTGACTTGAGCCAGCTTCGCATGAAGCTGGCTAACTTCCGACTGCAGGCGATCGACTGTCGCCTGCAGTTGCCGCGTCTCGTCAGTGGCTGTGCGCTGCACCAGCTCACTGACGATGCTGCGCAGACTCGCGGCCCGGCACTTGAGGGACTTTTGAAAAGTCCCCTTTAAGTTTGAGGACTTAGAGGCGACCATAGCGATCTCCTCTTCGTCCTCCCGGGCCGCCCGTTCCAACTCAGCTATGGAGTGGTCCGCGTAAAGGACGCTGGACGCGCCGTACCCGGACTTGGCCCGGGCGGAGCGCGTCCGTTGCTCCCCGGCCGCAACCCGCTCCTCCAGCTCCTGTTGGAGCTGCGTCCGCCGCGCCAGCTGAAGCTGGCGATGGGCATCTTCCAATCCCACATCGTGGGAGTCGGGTAGTGCCTTTACCCTCTTCTCAGGGGCCTTATTTGAGTCCGAAGAGTCTCCGGACCCCTTGAGGAAGGCCCTCCTCCTCGATTTCGGGCGACTGGTCGCCGCCGAGTCTGCGTCTGACTCAAACCTGACATCTGAGTCGTCAGAGTCGGTCGCCCCGCAATAAGAGCCAGCCGCAGACGGCGCGCGGCTGGCTTTCGGTTGGCCCTGGGATGGGCCCGCCGGCGTTTTAAATCGCCCACAGGTGTCCTCCATATGGGTGAGTGCCACCCGCGGCTCCTTGGCTGGAGGCTGGTTCCTCAGCCCCAGCCTGGTGCTTCTTCGCACCACCGCCTCCTCCGCCACGTCCATCTTGGACGCCTTCTCTACCTCCACCGCGTCCATCCTCGACGCCTCCGCTCGCTCCCCGAGCTCTCCACAAGAGGTGCCCCCCCCAGATACGCGGGGGCTGGACGCACAAAGTGCGCCGAGGGATTCCCCGGTCGTTGGACCGGGACCCTCCTGGGTAGTTATTTGCCTTCTTGTGTTCTTCATTTTTGCCTTTTTTGGAGGGTGGGGTCCCTCGTGGGTGCCGCCCTTGGGACCGGGTTCCCCCCGGCCATGCATCCCATCGCCGGGCGGCAGAGCTTAGGATTCGGGGGAAGACAGGGTAGGGTGGAAAGGGAAGGAATAGGGAAGGATTCAGAACAATGTGTCCTGATGGGAAGGGGTGTATGGAGAGGAAGGGATAGGGGGAAGGAATGGGAAAGGGTGGGATGTGCCGCTCTTGGTAATGCCACTCACCACGAGCCTGCCCGGTATGGTTGGACCTATCCGGTATAGCCTCAGTGGATCATTGGGACACGCAAGCCCCCCCACCACGACAAGGTAGCGACAACTTCGGGGGGGATGCAAAGGGGGTACCTACTCTTTGATCATTCACTCGTTACGAACTACGTTTGACATAGTCTTAGGTAGTTTTTTTAAAGGCTTAGTTAGGTTTCAGCCCCACTCGGATCATATATTTGCTCTAATAAATCTATCCACTGAAATTTTGAAGAAACGATGATTTAGTCTAACGTTTGACTAAATTGTAAGCTGCGGTAGTGGGTTTACCAGCTTTGTCTTTCATAAGTGTCTACCTCACAGGGAGGATCTAATAAAGTTAAGAAAGAGTAGATAAATTCTATGAACGTTTAAAACTATTAAAATGAATAAATAAATAAACAAATATCCTACGATATTTGTTCACCCACGGAAATGTGAATCCAAACTAAATATTTAGTAAAATAACATTAATAAAGCCTTAGTTTCTTCTCAAAATGACTTTTGATAAGTTCGTATCTTATGATATTTTAAGACCGGCCACCAACTGTATTTGTGTGCATGAACAAATATAGCTGTTTGTCCAGTGTATTTAGGTTATTGAGTTGGAAAGAAAATGCAATTTTAAAGTACCTGTTTCCCTTTGAAATACAAAAATGCGTCATAACATCAGCATAGGTACCTTTTGTTCATTAAAACTGGTTGCTATGACAACCGATTAGGACTAAATAAAGTGGAACATTGCGTGTTGCGTGCATTTGTGTTTACGAACAATATAAGTATGTATTTGGAAGTAGCACGCATATTATAA